>JAEIFR010000507.1:2947500-4147500 GCA_018904105.1 Zaprionus tsacasi
CTGCCCCAACAACGTTGCGTGTAATTAAAACGCAAACTTGTCCCCGATCCCGGTACCCACTCGCTCCCTTTCGTAGAGTCGTCGAACCACTGGTTCTCTCGCTCCCTCTATCTCTCTCTTCCTCAAGTAGGTGAAAGACGTCTTAGCCTGGTGCGCAGGCTGATTTCTTGAAAGATTTGTAAACGTAAACTTTCGAAAGGCGAAGAAATAAACCAGAAGTAAATATCGACAAACGTCGGGAAAAAATTAAGAAAAACTTAAATGAGTTAAAAATTCCACACAAACTGCGTGAGAAGTTGCCGCCATCGCCATCGACATCGACATCGCGTCGAGTGCAAAACTCCCAGTCGAATGTTTTGGTATGGGTTCGTTTTTTTTTTTTTTTTTTGGTTTTCTGCGGTTTGTGCAGGCCCGAGAGCGTCGCTGCATTTATTGATCGACGCTTACCGATTATTGTTTAAACTGTTTTCAATGCGTTTACTCTCTGTAAATATTGTTTTTTCAATTTATGAGCCGTTGCCAAGCGTTGCTGTCCGTATTCCGGATGGATGCCATCATCATCATCATCATCATCATCTCTGGTGCGATTCCCCCGAATTTCCCGCCCAGCGACAGACAGGGTGTCTCCCTCTCTCTCTCTCTGTTTGTTTTATTGCGTTGGCGCGCAGACAAATATCAATTGGAAATATCATGAATCGAAATTGAAAATCCTCCGCATACGAAAACCTCATTAAAATTGTGGCCCATCAAGTCTGCGGTTAATACACTTGCCGAGGGTATCATAAAAATGCGCAAATATTACTAAACCAATTAAGTTTTTGAGGGGTGCCGAGTCGAGACGATCATAGGAAGTTAGTAAGCCTAATAAAAAGGTCTTATAAAGAGGATTTTAATGAAATTTGTTTAAAATGTATGTTTATAGTTTATGTACAATGTAATAATCGGTTTGTTAGGGTATTATAGGCAAGTAACGATTTTCTACCATCTTCTCAAGCCTTTTATATTTTTTTTTTTTTTGGGGTTTATTGCGGCGTTTGAAATTTGCCGAAATATTTTAATGTTATTAATTTATTTTCATTTAACGGCAGTAATTGGCATTTTGTAAGGAGTTTTGCAATAAAGCAATTACAGGGTATTTTAATGGAATTATGAGTATATACCAAAAGGTTAAGGAGGGACAGTAGGTAGATAGAAGCGTACACAAAGTGGGAGTGAGAGCAATAAAACACTGCGAGAGATAAGATAAAGAAAATTTGAGAATTAGATCGTTTGATCCGTTTATATCGAATATAATCTTTTATTTATATACAAACTAACCCTAATAAAATGTACAAATAATGATATGGGGGGGATTGTATGCAGTATGTACGCGACAAGAAACCGGATTAAAAGTTGACAACTCAATTTAGTCGCTGCCAGAGAGATAAAGAGATATATATGTGAGTGTAGTTACATATAGTCTGGTCTGTATGTACAGTCGTATGTGCGGGGTGGGGGGCACAGTGTCGCAGCACGCCAAAGTCATTTGGCGCAAGAAACATTTGTAGACAAGCGCCATCTAACGACGATATTCCTCCAAGTGAAATTGGAGTCCAAGTCCGACTCCAGCCAGGAGACGCTGCGTGCGACTTTTGTGGGACATGCTGGGTGCGACGTCGACGCGACAAGCTGCCAAAGATCAAACGTTGTTTTCGCAGCAAGGTGTCGCTAGTTAAGAGGGGAGGAAGATGATGATGATGATGATGCGGGCGCGCTGTCATAACGAAATTGGCAACGTTTTCCCTCTCTCTCTCTCTCTCTACTCTGTCTGACAGCAATCACAATTATCATTATGTGGCTGCCCACTGGAAGATGTTGTAAGTCTGGCACGCACACTATGCCAAGATTTATATGTAGACATGTCCATATAGCTCTCTGATCTAATTAATAGGCCGCATAGTTTTTTGCACCTGCGTTCGCTGCGTGGAAATTTGTTAAGTTTACTTTCAGTTTTCCCAATCTCGCTGCAATCTCGCCAATCGCACAGCCGTCACCATCGCTCACATATCACGGCCGATGCACAAATCATACATACTTATACTTATATAGCATATGGGGCAAAACACGATCGCTACGTGCGTTTCGTGCCCACGTTCGTGTCCAGTTTCATTTCCACTCCGAGTTGCATTCGCAGTTCCAGTTTCAGTTCGATTTCCCCTTCCCGATCCCGATGGCGGCTCCAATATTAATTTGTAGCATGATATAATCGCTTTGGGTTGGAGGAGGAGGCGTGTTCCCTCAATTCGCGCCATGTGCAAGAAATTAGTCGCCGTTTGCACTGATTGATGGAAATCCATTTTAAATGTTAAAACGATATTAAAGTCATGTAGCGCGTTTTGATTGCCGCTAATAAGCGTAATGGCGCATAAGTTGACTCAAATTGCTGGATGGTTTATGCACGTAAACGTGAGGGGGGGCTGAGAATTTTGCAGGTTCGCTGAAGTAGAGAATCTCAAGGAAGTGCAGAGAACCTAGCAAAAAAGCGGTAACTATGGGAAAAGTTTAATAAGCCATTTTCTAGACTGTTCTAGCTTTAAAACAATATTTGAAATGCAATTTTAAACAACCTAAAGGGGTGTAGCTTAATTCTAAAACAAAGTTCTAGTAACTGCAAATATTATGCCCCACTTTGACGGTTCTAGCTCTTATAGTCCTTGAGATATTGATGTTCATACAGACAAACAAGTATTTCATAGGCTTGCAGTGTTATAAATTCCATGAAATTACATATACCAAATCTATAAAACATAACTAAGCTAAATTTCTTTTAACTTTTATATTTGGTGTGATATTTTTTGAGTTAAGAGTTAATCCCGCCGCGTTTGACTTGATGAAGTGATCAAGACAGCAAAAGGAATCTACTTAGCGATAGTCGAACGTAAATCTAGCTGTCACCCCCGGGTCCGGGTTTACCTGGAGTAACCATTCAGGCTTCATTCACCACTTTTGGCATGGAAACACTAATTGGATATTCACACTTTTACACATTTGGGGCGGCGTAAATGAGGTATACGGCACGGAAAAAAGCGACACTCCCAAAATAGGCAACTGGTAAGCGCCAACGAGAGATTGGCCAGAGAAAGAGAGAGAGAGAGACAGCTGCGAACTCTGTCTGTCTCACTCGCAGAGGCAGCTGGGATGCAGACAGAGCCGGCCAAGTGGAGTGTGTGTAGTTTATGGCCAAGATGGAAAATGGTAACAAAAGCGCGCTCGTCAAGAGCTGACAAGAGCAGAGAGAGAGAGAGAGAGAGAGAGAGAGAGAGAGAGAGAGAGAGAGAGTGTGGAACCCAAAAATAGGCATACCAATGTGTGCGCATGCGCGGAATTTATGGTGACATTTGAGTGATTCCCGCAACGTGTCATGCGAGCTGCAGAGCTGGAGCTGGAGCTGCTCTCGAGGATCTCTCACACACACACACTGTGTAAAAGCCAATTAAATTGGCAGAGAATTGGAACATTGTGCCAGAGCAGATCAGACCGCATCTCTGACTTATGGCCCAGCAGCATGTAATTGCATTGAAGACGTCCAGTTGCCCGTTTCAACTCTGCCGATTATCCCAGCTGCCCCTTCCCCTCTGTAGGGTATACACACACACAGAGATACGCATTTAAGTGGCACACAAAATTAGCGTAATTTTCATTCACCACCGACGCGTCGCATCCGAGAGAGAGAGAGAGAGAGAGAGATGTGGAAGAGGGAGCAATCGGACAAGTGTCAAAGTGAAAGAGGCGAATTCTGGCACAGGTTGCAATTCTCGAGAAATGCACGTAGTCGCATCCGCATCCAAAGCCATCCACGCTCGGTCACACACTTTCTGATCTCTGCAGTGCGATAAGAAGGCGCGCCCGAGCATATGGCACACACATAACGATTATTCCATATTTACTTATTGTACTCCCAGGATTCGCAGCCCCAACCTCAGACTGAGGCATATTATTTGCGCGATTAAATTGATCGCGGCTGCCTTTCTGCTCGCTCTGCCAGACTCCACTTTGGCCTCTCTCTCTCCACTGCGAGTGACTCCTACTGTGTCCCGAGTTCCAGGTCCCATGTCCCAAGTCCGTGTCCCTGTCCATGTCTGCCGTGCCAGCGTCTGCGTCTGCATCTGCGTCTGCGTCTGCTTCTGCGGCAGTCAACTTCACGCTTCGCTCAAGCATCACCAAATAAATTTCATTGAGCGTCCCTGCACAGTGGTCAAGGTGCAGTTGATAAAGTGTGCAATTAATTGCGGACTTAGCGAGTGAAAGGAAACTGACTAAAATCAATCTTAGTTATGCTTAATTCTACCTTTCTTTTGTATATACTCGGTAGTCATTGATAATGTGCTTGAAAAGGAGGAGTATATTGAGTTGTATGGCATAAAACTGAAATTTTTTAATTTTGTCAATTTTTGTTTTACTTTCAGCAAAATTTACTGATTTGTTTACTTTGGCTAATAAACAGTATTTTATATTTTATTAATATATTATTTATTATTTATTTGGTATATTATTGATTTCTGTTGTTTTAGGCATGCAAATGTTTCGCATTTAATAACATAACATTTTATTTAAATTTTTCAGCTTATTCTATTTGAAAATATGGAATTTAATAAAAATATTCCTTACTCTTTGGCTTTTAAAATAAATCAAATATCTTTACATAATATATACCTCACATTATATCATTCTTTTCTGTTTTTTTTTTTTATCAATTTTATTTAGTTTGATTATTTAATTTACCAATATATTCTACTGCCTCAGGACACTGTGCGGCTGCTGCTGCTGGCAGCGCACTCACTTTGTGTGATCCATGGCGATGCGCTGCCGTAGCTGCTCCTTGTGCTGTTGCTGGTGCGCATTCCAAGTACTTTACCTTTGGGTTTACCTTTACCTTTGCCATTGCCTCTGCCTCTGCCTCTGCCCTGCCTCTGAGCTTGAGTTTAGCTTAGTTTTGCCTTGGCATTTCAGTTTTTGAGTGCGCTGCCTGGCTGCCTTGCTGCCTTGCTGCATGCCACAGCGCATGCTTCATCTGTTGCATGTAGTTACCGCTTTCATGGCTAAGTGGTTGGCTGGACATGGTCATCTTATGTGTATTTCTTTGTCTTTTTGGGTGAGCAGCAGAGCAGCAGCCTCCCCTCTGCAAGCACACTGCCTTTGCTGCTACTCCTCCTGTTCCTGCTTCTTCTCTCTCCTTCTGTTCCTGCTCCTGCTCCTTCTCCTTTTGCTGTTGCGTGTCACGTACAAGCAATTCGCATGTTTCAAAAATGCTTTAGACATGGCCCTCTCTCTGTTCAGCTTTTGGTTTTGCTTTTGCTTTGGCTTTGCCCTTTGGTTTTGATAGTCGCCGTCAACTACGACTCGACTTGGCTTGGACTCGCCTGGCCTGGCCACGAGTCGAGGCGGGAGGAGTCTGCGGTGACTGCGTTCTGGGCGCGGCAAGATGTTGGGGCACATACTTGAGCGCATACTTAAAAATAAATGTTAATTCTTTTATTTATTTCCTTTGTCAGATTAAACGGTTTAAAGGTTACATGCAAGACAACCCATCTTGGGGAGTATACTCCTGCTCCTTCTGCTCCTGCTCATCCTGCTCCTCCTCCTCCTGCTCCTTCTCTGTAATGGCTGCTGTGCAGATCAGTCACGATCGCACATTAAGCGATCGGGCTGCTGCAAAATAATTCACTTAATGGACTGCGCAGTCGGGATACTACAAGTTATGGTAGTCTAGGCTAGCCTAGGCTCTATATAGCAGTCTGGATTATATATATATATATATAGGAATAGTTAGCTGACCCCTGCTGCTGCTGCCTGTGACCTCTGCGCTTATCAGTCGCTGCTCTTGCACATACCAATTAAACACACTTCCAGCACAGCAGATATACCTGCCAGATTGCGGACTACTCTGCTGCTCCGCTGCTCGACCGAGTCCCTTGGGGCACACACACCCAGGCAGACAGGCCAGTCCACGCCAGTCCAGAGCAGATACCAGTTCTCACGCTGCGTCTGGTCACCTCGTGGCAGCACAGTACCATAACCAGTACACATCAATCTGGCAGTGTCAACACCCCAGTCGAGTCGAGAAAGAGTCGCAACTGGCGACATCCGTTGCTGCCTAGAGGAGCAGAGGAGCAGAGGAGCCACCAATGGCACCGGTTACTCTCCTGTGCGACGTGCGATGCCCTAAAAGGATCTTGCACTCCTATTGACTTGTTAATGTGATCACTTTAACTGACCCAAATATAGTCAAACGTTTCAATTTGTGCAACGCTTTTGGGCAATTGATATCCGTGCCGAGCTGAGAGTCAGTCTCTGGCTTAGACTCAGCCCCACTCGCCCAGACTCCAACTCAGTCTGCGTCTCAGTCTCGCTCCCAGTTGCAATCGCAGTTCATCGTCACCAGCAGCAGCAGCGGACCACGCGTAACGCGGTTGTGTAGCGCCCGAGGCCTTAGGTCGTTTCCAGTCTGTAGTTGTGGCCAAGACCGACTCCAACTCCAACTCCGACACCGAGACCGACTCCAACTGTTGTCTTAGATCGTCTGACGCCAGTTGACAGATTGGCCGCAGGCTAAGAGTCGCTGTCTGTATTTGGAGTTGTATTTTTTGGGATTCGCGGGTGTTGATGAGTCAGAGATGGTTGGAGTTTTGAAGATTTGCTAACTCTATAGAACTGCTAATTGGAGAGGAAATACATAACTTGCTGAGCTAGCTAACCATAGCTTTTAAAGATCGAAATACTGAACAAATTCTAAGCTCATCTCTCGAGCATCGATCAAGCCATAGTAAGGAATGCAAAAGCAGCAAGTACAAAAGGCAAGAACAGAGAGAAACTGGAGAGAGAAAGAGAGAGAGAGAAGAGCTGGCTAAAGCGCATTTCATTAACCTGCTGCTGCTTTCAGCCCAAACCCAACCCGAATCCACGCCAGGTTATTGGTAGAACGTGAGTCGCAGCCTGCTGCGTTTGCAGTCGAGTGTAATTTTTTTTTTTTTTTTTTTTTTGGCCAGGCCAAGCAGGCCAAGAAGACCTGCTCATCTCGAAGATTATGAAAAGTGCCTCTCGCGCTGTTGTTGCGTATTGCTTGGGCCAACAGTTCCCGTTCCCAATCAGACTGCGACGATCTGCCACGCAGCCAGTGCCAGAGAGAGAGAGAGAGAAGTGAAGGAAAAAGAACGAAAGGAAAAACCTTTAACTCAGCGTGTGCAAAAGTCTCTCAAGTCTCGAGACCAGGCATAAGGGCTTCCAAAGGCCCGTAGAAGATGTTCCTTGAGCTGCGTCTCCTTTCGGTATGCTGCGTGTGCTCTATAGGTGGTCATTATCACGACTTCGCGTCCCATAGGCCTCCAATGCGAGCTGCATAAGCCGCGCACAGATGCTGAGAGATGATGAAACGATGCAATCGGTAAGCGTGAAGCTCAAAAATTTTAAGCATATTTTTAAATACACTATAAACATTCTAAATGATATATATAAAAACTTAAAATATTATAAAAAACGTATAATAATCATTTAAATCAAGCTCAAAGTCGCTTATTGCAAATATTACGTATACGCAGCATGCAACAAGGCAATGAAATAAACATGTATGTAAAGCAGGTTAGAAAAGAGGGATGCCCTGCTTTTTGCAGTGTATATTAAACACACTAAAATTTTGTTGTTGTTCTTGTTGTTGTTGCTGGCAAAAATCTCGACTAGCAGCAGCAGCAGCAGCAACAGCAGCAGCAGCAGCAGCCCAACCGCATTTTCAACTGCTGTTCTACTTAATTTGCCGCTGCGTGCGTTGCCGATTTGGCTGTGGATGAGGCTGAGGATGAGGATGAGAGGAAGATACCTACCTTCCATCCAGCCGGTATCCAGCGGCTGACCAGCGTCTGCAACAACAATTACCGCATTACCGACGCGCCGTTGACTGACTGAGGCTGAAGCAGTTGCTCTGGCTCGCTCTGGCTCTGGCTGTGGGGGACGTTGAGGGCGTCGTGATACGGTGGCGGTGGCGGTGGCTTCGTCCGAGTGACTTCTGCGCCACTTTTGCGGGATGATGGCGGCAGTGGCAGCGGCAGCGTCTTGGTTTTACTTATTTGATTTGTTTATGCAGATTAAATGCAAACGATCTTGATAATGACATTAACCGACAGAAGAGGAAGACGACAGCGTCAGGGACACGAAATGAGAGACGTTTTTGAACTGGGACGACTTGGACTGGGACTGGAGACTGGAACTGGCTGGGACTGTGTATGTGTGTTGTCTGTGGATTGTTAACTTGACAGCTTTTGAAGGCAGCTTCGTGAGCCTCGCACCGTGCAATCGTCATGGAGCCGCAGTTGCAGCTCTCCGACTGCAGCAGGAGGAAGGAGCAGGTAGGCGGGGAACTGCAGGCGGCGCGGGAGACTCTGTAGCCAGTTGGTCCAGTTGGCCTGACCCAGCGCCGCTTTTGGTCAATGTGCTTAAAATTAATGCCCCAAAACCGAAAACGCGTCTGAACTTTGGCTGCCTGCGGCTTTGGCTGCCTTCTCGCCCCGCCCCCCACACTTCCTCTCTACAGTTCTTCATTTGTGGTACATCTTGTAGCCTAATTAGTTAAGAAAAGAAACGGATTAAGCCGCCAGCAACTGCAACTGGAGCAGCGATGCGGCCTGTCGAGCCTAATAAGACAAACGTCGCAGTTCATTAAAGCCAGCCCGATGATCTTACACCTTGTGCCGTGATATGAGCGTGATTCACAATATAAAAAAAAAAAATAAATAAATAAATGAATAAAAAAATTACCGCAATGCCATAAACAAAATGCGCAACAAGCTTTACAGCTCACAATTAACATTAAACAATTTTAAACACTTGCCTTTATTGTGCCAAAGCGTAGCATTAAAAATCGGCATAAAATTGGCCAAAGTAGCAGGCAAAAAAAATCTGAGAAAAAAAACCCGAAACATGCCGCCTCAAATTGCTGACTTCATAATTTAGCTGGCCAAGACGGCGGGCCAAGAGAGCAAAAAAAAAAACCAATAACCAATAACTGCCATATTTTTTTTTACGCATGCGCGAACTGCTTCCGTGGCGTGTTGCTTGTTGTTGCTGTTTCTTCTTTTTTTTGTGAGGGTCTCTTGGTTTCTATCGATCCATCCAGCGATCCTCTGCTGCCTGCCGCATTATCATTTAGCGACGTTTTTGCCACATTTCTTCTACGTTTCCGGTGCAGAGTCGAAAATTAATCAACAGCTTCATGCTTATCGAGCTTGGGATCTGAGGCCGCACAAGAGTCAGCGACCGCAGGATTGTGCGAGACAGACCTGTCCTCTGTGGCCCCATCGATTTATAAGAAGGCCTCATCATAATTATCTTGCCTTCTCTCTTCTGTTTCTCTTTTATGTTATGCTTAGAAGAAAGGATTTATTTTTAAAAGAAGGAGCAGAGTTCTACGTTTTTATGATAATAAAGTATTTATGATCTTCCACTTTGAAATTCATCAAAATCCTGATCATAATTATACAAAAAACTAAAAGATTAGACAGTTTCAGTGGGAAAATGATATTTCACATGCAAATTAGTTGCGTGCTCTTTGGGATCGTATGAGTTAAGTCTTAAACAAGTTTCCGACTTGCTTTAGCTTCCCTCGAATATATTTCATTTTCATCTTTAGCAAATTAATCAGTTTCTGCACTTTAATCCTTCGGTTTTTGCTCGATCCATCGATGGAGTATGCACTCAAAACGCATTTTTCCCAAATGCGGTGTCTACTGCGTTTATCTTGAAGCCGGCACAGCTGCCTGCCAGTAACATCCTACCCGGTCTACAAGCATTTCAATTTTTCTTCCCGCAACAAACAGAAAAATCGCTAAGCGAAATCAAAAAAACCGTCGGGGCAAAAGTGAAAGCTTCGGGACAAAGTCATTTGAAATCAACTTAATGCCTGCATTTCATCTTCATCTTGGACAGAAACAAACTGCAAACCGACAACTCGCAGTTATTGAAATTCAATGTAAATCTATGGTGATATGTCATACAGGCGTAGAAAATGCGCCACACACACACAGACACAGATATAGAGGCAAGAGGCCCCTAGTCAGGTGCTCTGGGTGCTCAGGCTTCCCACCATACAAAACGAAAGGCAACCGCAACGAGAAACTGCTGCAACGGTGCACGTCATCGATATTTTGTAAATGCATTAAATATATGTATTTAATTCGAGTTGGCCAAAAACGAAACCAAACTATCAGCGAATCCGAATCCGAATCCGAACCGAAAGCCTGCGACAGGTTGCTTGCCAGGCAGCATTTCGTGTCTCTCTTTCTCGTGCAGTTGCATTGCAAAACTTGTCAAACGCAAACGCAATCGATACGAATATCAATCAAATTCATAGAAAAGAAAAACAACAAAAGGAAAAAACGAAATAAAAACGAAAACTACAAAAAACACGAATAAGAAATGCGACTTCTATCTGAAGTCGTTGACAACCGTAGGCAGGCAGCGGACAAATAAACGATCCCCAAATCAATAAAGCGAACATTTATGCATATGATATTATTGTATGTTATATGGTACAGATCGCGGCCACTTTAACGACATCTGAAAATCCGGAAGCGATAAATATTTTGTGTGTGTCTGCTACCTTTTTTTCTATTTTATTTTTTTTTAATCTCTTCATAATACCCTGCACGCACTAGCTCAGAGTCAAAGAGGGTATACACAGATATAAATATGTATTCGATTTTTACAGTTTCTACTATAATATATATTTAACAAATTTAATAGGTATACAGCCCCAACTTTTTGTTTAGTATATTACAGGGTATCACCTAGCTGAGTCACTTTATTTACCTGCTGTGATTTCTTAATGCCCCGAGAAAATTCATTGTAAATTGTGACTCAGTTTGTGCGTAGAGGTGTCTGAGTTCGCTGAGGTTTGTTGGCGGTATTTAGCTGCGTTTTATGGTATGTCTTTTGTGTATTTTTTTAGTATTTTAATTTATATAAATTTTATCAATGTCTCTTTGGGGTACCCCGGCTTGGAGACCGCGCGGCTATTCGAGTCGAGTATTTGGGTCAACATTGGCTCTTCTCTGGTCTGCACGTTTCTGTTTTCTGTTTTCGGTTTTTTTTTTTTTTCCTTTTTCTCGTTTTATTTGCTGTATTGTCTTGTTTCTGCGCCGTTGACCGTTCTGTTGTCGGGAACTTTTGCAGATGCTACACAAATTAATTATGACAGTTTATTTATATAATTATTTTGGGCCGACTTCAAAGGGCGACGCGCCGACTACGCGAAATATCCGCTAATTATGTTGTGACTCAGTCGGGGATTAGATGTAAAAACGGGAATGGAAATAAAAATGAATGAGTTGTGGTTTGTTTTGCTTTGTTTATGCTACCATAGAAGGAGAAGATTAGGCAAATATTGGTCCAACAGAGTAAAGAAGAAGATACACAAATTAACGTAAAAATGGGCTAGTTCAGACTTTATAAGGCCTTAAATTTTCTATTTTTTATCCAAAAGCAACCATATTGTTCAGCAATCATTAAGGTATTGATATTTATTATACACACCAAAAATGAGAGTTCTAGCTTTTAAAATAAGCTTGCAATTCGATATTTATTGATTTAGTGGGCGTGGCAAAAATATTAAAAACTTTATAGCTTTGCCATAAATATGAATATTGAAACAAAATTTTGTGCTTCTATTCCTTTAGTCTTCGATATCTGTTTAAAAATATATTTAGATTTTTATGCATATTCTAAACCCTATCAATATAACATGGATTTTAAATAGTGCATAGGGTGCAGCTTGGTTAAAAAAGTTGTGCATTCAAATTGAGGCTAAAACTAATATAATGTTGAGCTATAATTTGAGAGCTGTTATCTTTAAAAATGCAGAAAAAATATTTATTTATTTCTTTGTCTTTTAGTGGGCCTCCCTCCTCCACTTGTAAGCCATGTTTCACAGGCCCCAGGGCCGAGTTTTGTGCGAAGAGACAAAAATGCATTAGGCGCATTGTTGGCCCGCCCAGCATTTTGGCAAATGCATCGCTAATTGTTGGTTCTGCTCAACAATTTGGCAAAGAAACTTTCAGTTTCGCTGGATGATGCGATGAGGATGAGCGAGGCATAGGAAAACCATAAGCCGTAAGCCATAAACAACGGAGACGACGACGACGACGAAGATGGAGATGGCTTGTGACACAAGACGGAATGAACCCACAAACTTTCACCTTTGGCAAATAGTTTATCATCATTTGGCAGCACATTAAGCGAAACTGCAGAAAATGTCATAGTTTGGGCACAAGCCGAGCCCTACGACGGCGACGACGACGACGACGACCTGTTGCCAGGGGGTACTAATTACCCTCGGGTACCCCTCGACAAAACAAATTTCCAGCCACATATTTACATGGCGGGGATTCGCCTACCAAAAATAGGGAAAAAATAAACTGCAACTTGCTGGGTAATTTGTACAGAGAGCTGGAGAAGCAACAACTAACTAAATACTAAACACTTAATGCACGATAAACAAAGACTGAAAAGCTTTCGGTCTAAAGATGTTGTCGTCGCACAGTCGGTTAGTTGGGCAGGTGGGACTGGCAGACAGTCGGGTTGCTATCAACATGGTCTCATCAACAATAACAATATCGACGCTGAGCGAGGAGGAGGAGGAGGAGGCTTCATTAGCGAGCGACAGGAGGAGATGTTCGACTCGAGTGGAGTCGAGTGAAACCTTTTAAAGAGTGAAACCAGAGTTGACCTCGCCGCTGTGACCTCAGATTGTAACGCCCGCCCAGCTGCTGCTGCTGCTCCTCCTAACTATGTATGGCAAATCAACATGCAACATACACGTAGGTACATAGTATGTTGTAGGCCCAGATAAGACACGGCAATCTGTGGCTCATCTGGCCCGGCTCTGGGCCGTTAGTTGAATTAGCCAAGAGGCAGTGCCAGCTACTTACCTTAGCCTCCTTACCTTGACTATCTGCCTGATGCATCAGTTAGTTACACATTTCGCTGATTTAATTTCCATGTTGCAGTGTGCCAGTGTTGCCGTGTGCCAGTGTTGCCGTGTGCCAGTGTTGCCGTGTTGCAGTGTTGCAGTGTTGCAGTGTTGCAGCCAGCACTTCCATCAAGCAGCTGACCAACCCAAGACAACTCAAGCCACTCAATGTTGCGGCAAAGTGCATAATTGGTTTATTATTTTTTTTATTTTTTCTAGTTTTTTTTTTAGGTTTTTCTTTTTTTTTATTTGCTCTACCGCTTCCTGCCATATCGCGCGCATCGCTGCACACAGCGATAGCCTCCCAGACGGGAGTGGAAACTGGCTCCGCGCCCCTCCAGCTGCTGCACCACATTTGTGGGCGCTTTTTGCTTGCCCTACCCTAGTGGCTTCACTCTCCACACTCCACTCTCTCTCTCTTGGATTTTCATTGAAATCGTCGTCATCTTCTGCCAGTGTGCCTGCCTGCCTGCCTGGGTTTTTGTCATCTTTGAAGTGTGTCTCGACTCTCGACTGGCTGCGACTCGTCGCTTTTTTTGCCAGCTAGGCGTAATTTACATTTTTTTTTGCTCAGTTTTTTTTTTTGATAAAATATTTGTTTCTGCTTTTGGTTTGTGCACCGACTGAGTTTTCCTTTTTATCGTGCCAAGGTGTGCCATCAATTGTGTCTGTGCACAATCCACAACCATTTTCCGGCTTGTCTTCTATTTGGTTTTCTTTTTCCAAATTGAACATGTGCCTGACAAAATGGAAACTAACCCAGTTGCAAGTGGTCTCAAGACTGACTTTAAACAGGGCAAGTTTTCACTGCAAATAACTTGGATTTCTCAGTTCTACATATACTAAACAGTTTAAGTTTTTATTAATTTAATTTCTTACTATTTGATCTATAAGTGCCCTCAGTATATGCTGCGATCATGAGTCATTCACGCCTTTCGAATAACCTTGAATATTCATATGCTTCACACGTCTATTGACCTATGCTAAACCCCTAATCAAAGAGCCCACACCCAACGTATATTCCGATTCCCAGCCCACCCAGTCTCTCCGAGTCGATCCATATTTAACGTGAGCCAATTAAATGTCGGAAGCCCGCGAAATTATTGCATTAACCGCTAATCCCTTAATTACACAGTCTTTTGGGGGAAGATTCATGAATGAAAGTGAGTAGCATGGGAAAGAGAGACAGAGAGAGGGAGAAGGGAACTTGGCACATAAATCACACAACGACGCCAGGCCGGCGCAGAGAGTTTACTTTGAATCCGAAATTCGAAATACGAAATTCAAAAATCAAAATCAAAATCCTATTAATCAACGAGCCGGGTCTGAGCTGCGGTTCCAACAAAATTAACACCCAGCTAATGCCAAATGCCGACAAAAGACAAAGATGACGAAAACGTATACAAAACTGAAACCAAATGCCGCGCTGCCAATCTTCAGTTTGGGCCGTTTTACGCCTCCAATTCTGACACCCGTTGGCAGTATCTATGTCTGTATCTCTATCTCTATCTGTCTGGTGTGTGTGTGTGTGTGTGTATCTGTGTGTGTCTTGTTAATTGCGTCTAATAAGCAGTTTGAAGCTGTTCTCACAAAACGCCAACGCCATTGCCAGACGCTTGACCGGACTGTTCCAATACCCATGATTAAAGTCCTCCTCAGCTCCATCGTCATCTTCATCGTTGTCTCTGTCTCTGTCTTTGTCGCTGGCGTCGTGTGTGTGTGTGTGTGTGTTGTGTGCTCATTTGAATCTCTACGAGCTGCCGCCTGTTAATCTCAAGATCAACACATTGTGCAGTCAGCCACGGCAGCGGCTTCATAAAACAAATATCGTTTCGTGTGCGCTAACTAGTCGACCCAAGCGGACCATCGCCTGCCTGATCATCATCATCATCATCGTGATCGGGGTAGCCTTAGCAGGCTCAGTCGCCTCCGTCTCCCTCTCCCCCTCGATCCTCAGTCTGCATTGCGGGCGGCTCTTCAGTTTATTTGCTTGCTCAATTTTGTTTGGTTGGGGCGCAAAAATTCTTTTTATTGATTTCTTGGCTCTTTTGTTGAAAAAATCTGAAAAATCTAATCATGCAATAAATTGGCCAATTGTTTTACGTTCGGCCAATTGGCAGCCGCTTTGGTCAGCTGCTGGCCTGGCCCGAAAACAATGCCTATCTATCTGCTCAGAATCATGTCTGCTTGCTGAGGTTGTTTTTTTTTTTTTTTTTGCACATGTTTGATTTATTGTGTTGTGAGCCCCACAGTGAGTCTATAAAGCCTGTAATTGATAGTTGGAATTTGTAATTAATACTTGGCTATTTTTAGACTATCCATGTACAGGTAGTATTTACAGGTATTTGAGCCTGGGGTAACGCTTGTTACCAGATCTCTTGTAAGCTGTCATGCTCCTGGAATCGGGGCAAGAAGAGTATGAAAATATCGAAGTTTGTTTTAATTGTTAAGCTCTTAAGATTTTCAACAACTTTCTCATATATTGTTATCATCTCAGATCTCAGCAGATATTTACACTACATTTAATAAACAATCTGGCATAAAACCAAAATCTGTTTACACTTTTCTTGTATCAAATATCGCATTAAAAAAAATAAAAAATAAATAAAAAAAAAAGTAAAACAATACATAAAATATACACTGATATGATACGATTTCTTAGGATTTTTATAGCTCTAATTAAAATCAACATAATCATGAGGCTTCTCTGAAAACAGACTTTTATAACTCACATAAAGTTATAAAGTTATTACTAGAGTTATTAATAATTATTTAATCTCTTTGGTCTTAACCGTTTTCTCTCGAGATTATTCCCATATTTTGTATGTCTTTTGCCATGTTTTCTAAACTATTTCAGCTATGAATGTCTCTGCAATCTAAGCTCGTACAGCAGACAACATTTAAATACCGCCCATAAATATTTCTCATAACTTTATATGAAAATTCCGCACTGATTTTTATCTTTAGCTTGGCAGCAGCTTGTAGCCTTTTTTCCGCCATGTAATGCGCTTATGACTAAGCCAAAGTCTAACCTACTTTGAGGGATCCGCACTCAGTTTAGGCCCCACACACACTTGGCCAAACCCGTCCCGAGTCGACGACAACTGATTGTCAGCGCTGTTTGTGTGTGTGTGTGTGTGTGGGTCTCTCTCTCTGTGTGTGTGTGTGTGTGTATCTTGTTGCACTTGTTGCATGCAGCGAGATGGCCCACAAAATCCATGGCACTCTAAACTATTTATACTTATACTTGTACTTATACTTATAGTTTATTGAGTCGGCATCGACTAAATCCAGCTCTGCAAATGTCAACAAGTTGGTGTGCGACAACGACAACGACGACGACGACGGCGTCGATAGCGATGACGATGACGATGGCAAAGTATTGATGCCGCCTATTTTACTCGTTTTGTTGTACGAAATCGATTGGCAACAAAATTTTTGTTACGACTGTTTGCGATTTGAGCTGCAGTTGCAGTCGCAGTCACAGTGGGCAACACGCTCTCTCTCTCTCTCTCTCTGTCCCGTCTAAAGATTATTTTTAAGGTGCGCACTTTTGAGGTTGGTCCTCCTGATTTTCCAAATGCAACGCCTGTTAGTTTACCGTTTTCGCTGCTGCTGAGATGAGAGATGAGGTTGCATGCAACAGGCGGGCGGGCGACGCGTCCAAGCCGATGTTTTCGAATGCTTTGAATCATGACTGCCAACAATCGAATATCAGCAGCAGCGTCTACTGCACAGTGGTGCCAGAGAATGCAGGTAGGTGGACTGTAGAATAACTATAAGTATGGAATAACTTTAGTAGAAATTAGTGAGTTTTATTAGCACATACAAAATAATATAATATTTTGTCTTATAAATAAAAATAATTTTTAAAGTTATTTAAAATTATTTTATATTAATTTTCTACTCGTATTTATTTAAACATTATTTATACCATATACATTTAGACTTAAAAAAATTTTGTAGTTATACCTCATAGGTTTTTACTCATAAATAAATTAATTTTTTTATTATTATTTCTACACATATACAAATAAATTAAAATGTGCTGTATATATTATTATTTCACACCATGCACACCTGTCTCGACACCACTGTGCGTCAGTTGCGGCGCGTTCTTTGACAATTTTCAACGCCTTCGTTGGGATCGACATCAACAACGCTGCCTGCATGAGATGGCAACTGTTGCTGTTGTTGTTGCTGCCAGCAACTGTTGCTGCTGATGTTGCTGCTGTTGTTGTTGCAGCTGATGCTGCTGTTTGATGGCTGCAAGTCGCTTTTGGATTTTCGTTGTTTGTCTCAGCGTTGGGTTTGTTGTGCCAGCGGCGTGTTGCTGCTTCTGCTGCTGCTGTTGCTGTTGTTGTTGCTGATGATTTTATTATTTTTCCAATGCACTTCCTATTGGGTAATATTTGATTTGCATTCCAGTTGATGCGCCTCAGACGCTGTCGGCTTGCAATGAATTGCATTTTAATTAGATTCATGTTTTTCTGGGTGGGTTAAGCCAGGCAAAGCTGCTCACGCTGCTCACTCAGAACGAGCCCAGAGGAGACTGCACACACACAGTATACTCTTCATGCTGGCCTTTGACCTTTGCCCAACATCGCAACATTCCATTCCATGCCCAGCAATTGTTCTCCCTCCCTCTCAGTCTCCCTCTCTGTCTCTCTTGGCCACTTAAAAATGTTACTTGTGTCAACACGATGTCAGGCTAAAACAAAATGCCTTCGGGCGGTTCATTAACACCTTTTCGGCTTGGCCAGTTGGGATATTTCACAGACAACGAATGAAATTCCATGTGCGGTTTCATTAATTGTGTTTGCCCATGTCCAATGCGCAATGCCAAGTGGTAATGAGATGGACAACTGAAGGGGATGCACCCCCTGCCCCCAGCAACATGACTTGTTACAGGTTCTTAGCCAAGTTGGCAAACAAAGACATCAGTGTAGTCCGCTGCCCGCTCTCTCTCTCTCTCTCTCTGCTCAGTTCGATTTCTAATTTCCATAATTGTTTATTGTCTTGCTGAGTGCTTTTGCCTGTTTTCTAATAATAAATTTAACTCTTATTGGATAGGTTTATTTATATTTATATTTTGTCATAAATAAAAGTGAGAGAATTCTGTACTTTCTTGGCTTTAACTCTTTGCAGTTGCATTGTTTGCCGGTATTGATTGTTTTTAGCCACCATTAACCTGCTCTACTTGATACTACACAACACTTGAACCCAAACAGGCTCGGCTTGACACCCTTTGTCAGTCAGTCGGGCCACCCACTCGACTCGTTGAGTGTAGCCATAATATGTGTCTCAATCTCAATAAAGTTGCCTGGCTTAATACGCCTTGCGAAATCCATGTCATGGCACAAATTTCCAAGTCAAGCGAAACGGAAGTGTCGGCACATTCTACAAAGTAACAAAGTGGCCCAGCCCAGCCCAGCTCCGCCCCCCCACTTCGTGGGCGTGCCAGGCAAGGCAAGTACGCTCTTCTGGCCAAATCAATGTATTGTCGTAATTGCCCGACCCCCAGTCGGGTCGACAAGGCTGTGTTGTATCCTTGTAAATCAGCACGCCAAAAAGTTTTGCCCGCTTTGCTTTTGTTTTGTCACGTCATGGAGGTCCCCTTACTTTCTTCTTTCCCCCGCTTCACAACACTGTTGCAGTGTTGCCAATTTCCCGGGCTCACCTTCAGTTTTGGGTACCGCAGAGGCAGAAATGGTGCCAGTTGGAAAGTTATTTGTTTATTGATTGCCGTCATTTTGTTGTTCATAAAATTGAAATTAAAACAATTTCGAGCAAGGACTTGGGCTAATATGGTTAGCTAACTGGGTTTATGGGGCGTATGTGTGATATTTAATGCAATCCAAAACTTTTCTTTAGTTTTCCCAGCTCAGTCGCACCTTGAACCCTCCGCAACTTGACAATTCGACACACACAATTTACAGTTTCTAATCATCATTATCATGTCACTCTCTGTTGACGTAATTGCACTTTTGAGTCATCGCAGCAGCTCAGAGAATATTATGGCTTTTACAGCTTCCGTCTGTCTCTCTGTGTGTATCTTCTTTATCATCTTTTCTGTTTTGTATCTTTCAAGGGAAAATTTGCAACTTAATTTTTATGACTGGAGAGAAAATGTTGCTTGCGGTTGCTGCTGCTGCTGTTGCTGCTGTTGCTGATTACAAGTATTATTATTATTTTTATTATTATTCTTACTGCTACTATGTCTGGCAGCAGGGCGTATAAAGCTGAAGGTGGGGGGGGAGGGGAAAAGGGCGCCAATGGGCTATAAAGTGTAGCGGAGAAATGTCAAGTGCAGCACAGACATAAATACATTATTGGCAGCGTGTTGCTGTTGTTGGGGGAGGCCAGCCAGGGCGGGGGGGGGGTGGCAACACTTGCAACACTCGATGATGCATTGCTGTTATTTTTAATTACCCTGGCAACATTGTCTCAGTCACTCAAAAGTATCTGTCAGATACATGCAAGCAAGCATGTGTCTACTCGTAGTACGCGCGTTTATTAATTGCGTTCGCTTTTCAACTTGACTTGAAGCACTGTTTTGCATATGACGTCATTGTCACACTCAGTATGTGTGTGTGTGTGTGTGTCTGTGTGTTGTTGACATTTAAGGCTATCCGAGGGTCACTTTGCTATTCATTATAGTGTCACACACTCGCTATGTTTGTATCTGAACTTTTTCGTTCTTTGTGCACTCGCCCATTGTCTGCTCGAGTGGACGACTGAGTACAGGGAGGGAGGGCAGAGGCGGCACTCTATATATATTATTCTATATAGCGTGTCTAGTATAGTGTGCCTTCGTGGCTTCGGGATGTTGGGCGCCAAATGTCAAGGAGCTGCAGGCGAAACGCTTTGATCTTGTTGTAGTTCGGTTCATTGAGGCCCGAGACACATTAGCTATGGCAGTGTCGGGTGAGAACCACTTAAGGTGCATAAATCAAATTAGAAGCATAGAAATACATTTTGTTCTCAGTGTTTTTCGACTGAAATTTAAGTGGAATATCACATAAAATTCAAGGGTAACTCCCAAGGAGCTGCAAATGCAATAGAAAACTTGGAAATAAGACTGAAAATGCAGAAAACTAATATTACTAGCAATTAAGCAGCCTAAATAATATACCATATCATAAACAACTTTAAAGAAAACTTAAATATGTTAGAATTTTGATAGTCCATGCAGAAATTTAGAAATTATATGAGTTCATACATACAAATTGCAAGAAAAGTAGGTTTTTCAAGACTAGACTCAATAAATCACAAAAGAAACTTGGAAATACGTTTATACTCTGTGGTTTTCAAATGAAATTATGGTCTCGTATCAAGTTATATTTAAAAAAATAGAGAATTGATTTAGAAACTCATGAAGCTCTCTAGAAGTTGTAAAAACCAAAAACAGACACCAAAGATAACTTTTATTTTTTAGAGCCACTCGATTTCACCTGTTGCAGTCTATTTCCTATATAACTATGATCCCTATAGAAAAACTAAAGATAAATAAAAACCTTGACTGACCTCGACTGCAGTTAGGAAAAGTATCTACCAAATTAGCCATCCGCGAAAGAGAAAACGCCACAAGACATTTTCATTAGTATTGAAAAAAAAAAAAAAAAAATACTTTTTCTAATTACAAGCCAAGGTAAGCCAAGGCAAAGAGGCAGTGGCTCAGCCCGACTGGACAGACAGGCAGACCGTCGGGCAAGGTGTGGTTTTGTTTGTGGCAACATAAAATTTCATATTCCTACTATTTAATTACAAAACTCTGTTCGCCGCAAATGAGGAGAGAAAATGCTAAGCCGCCGGGACAGGGACCTAAACAGCCGAAGAAAACCGAATTCGAAGCTTGAGCGGCAGCGGTAGCGGTCATAAATGAGTCAACGTTGGGTTCCTCTCTGTAGAGGAGGAATACGTCCTTTGGTAGCGGCTTCGGCTTCGGCTCATAAGCCACAGAGCAAAACGCCATGAAATACAGAAACGAGTTAGCCCTGTCGAGATGCTAAAGATTCTGTGGAAATGTTTATTAAAGTCGAGGATTTTATGATTATGCCGCACACACAGTCAAGAACCTGACTTTGGTAGCTGCCGATGCTGTTGCCTGCTGTTGCCTGCCTGGCTGCGTAGGCAATTAATTTGGCCAACAGCCCCATCGATGAAATGCCATTCATATGGCCTGACTGGATGACTTGGCCGACTCCTCAGCCTGACTGGCTGGATGCCTGGCCTCCTCCTTGGCCAACTTGGCTGCCTTTCAAAGAAACATGCAGATGCGGCGGACGCGCAGTTGGCTATTCAAATTTCAGTTGCAGTTTTGGTATTTTGCGTTCCAACTCATACGGTAATTATGTGAAAATTGCATTTCGGTGGCCGAAGCTTTTCCATGCCCACTGTGCATTGGGCCCCCTCTCTTCCCCCCTCTGTCTCTCTCTCTGCGCTGCGGTAAACGCTGTCAATGCATCTCGACTTATTTCATTTGCAGTCAACTGGCCGACTGGCAATTGGCTGTTACCTCCAGCTAACTGCTCGACCAGGCCAGGCTAGGAGAGGCTCAGCCTCGGCCAGGCCATTTGGGTGTTTTCTCTGTTGCCGTAGCCCACCTGGAAGCCGGGTCGCGCAGCTCACAAGTGTGTGTCACTCTTTGTTTGTCATAGTCGTACATAAAGTCTCAGCTATGTCTAAAATACTGTTTAGCATAGCTTAAGGCCAAATGGGTAATTTATCAAAATTGACGAATAGCCAGAGAGGGGTACGGTGCAGGGGGTAGATAGTAAATTTAAGCAGAAGAAGCAACAGATTTTCCCAGAGTGCAGGGAAGAAGAGCTAAGCTAAACCATTAGCCAAAGCGACACTATCGATTTTCTTATATGCAAGCCAGTAGTATAATCGATTATATCGATTCTCTAATAGTCAATCATCGATACAATCGATACTCTGATATTAAAACCAGCGTTACAATCGGTTATATCGATTTTATGTTATACCAAACATCGATATAATCGATTATATTGATTCTCTGTTATGCAAACTGCTTTAAACAGTGCTGGAAAGTATTTAAAAACAATCCTAAGTGTTTAAAAAAATCTATATATCGCACAATATAATAAACCTACGATACTATCGATTATTGCTATTAGTTAAAACTTGAAAGAACTAAGCTCAATAAAGTAATATATTTCACCTTATATGGTTTTATTTTAAAGCAAATTAAAGACAGCTGCCAAAATTATAAATACTACTAATTATAAATAAATATAATTATAAATACTTCTACAGTTTCTTATTTCTTTTCAGCTCTCTCTCTCTGTCTCAGGAACAAGTTAAACGACAGTTTACACTGGTCTGTCGTGTACGCAGTATCCCCGTATCCTTGCTTGACCAAAATCAAAACGAGTACTCCAAGTTGGCCAAGCCGAAAAACACAGATTGTCACACTCGACGACAACGAGGAACGGGAAACATTAATTAACCAAAACAACATTTGGCAACATGACGCGCAACAGCGACAGCCCCGAAGCGGGGGCGGGCGGGCGAGTTAGGATTGGCCAAAAAGTTATGAACTATATACGAGAGTAATGCTGCTCCCCCGAGCGGCCAAGTGGCAGAAAACATTTTCTCCAATTTTTTGCATATCTGCAGCGGAGGCAAGCAACGTGCAACGTGCAACGTGCAACATGCAACATGCAACGGGCAACAAATCAAATAAGGAAAAATGTCGCCAAACTTTTCAATTCAACTGTCAATCAGTTTGAGATAGCGGCAGCCTGCAGAGCCAGATCCAGAGTCAGAGCCAGCGTCAGCAGCGGCAACAATAATGACATTTATGCAAAATAGCCGACTGAGCCATCGCAGCAGCGGCAACATGTTGCTGACCTGCTCCTGCAGCAACTGTTGCTGCTGCTTCTGCTGCTGCTGGAGCGGGGTGGGGCGGGGCGAGCCAGGCTGATGCCTTCCACTGGTCACCTTTGCCATAATAATTGCACTTGCATTGCATGCAAATCAAATTGTCATCACGCTGCCGTCCTCCAAGTCGCAGTCGAAGCCGCAGCCGCAGCCAGTGGGCGTCCCGTGTCCCCCATGTCCAGCGGCTTGCTTTATTGGCCCCAAAGGAGCGCAGTCCCGGCCCGACATTGACGATAGTCAGCCAGGCAGGCAGGCAGGCAGTCATCCAGTCAGGGCACAGGCTGAATGATCGATGACAGAGTTTGTGTTTGATTGAAAGCAATTGGTGGCACCGTCACTTGGTCTGAGCTTGTGCTGATGGGCGCGTTTGCCCAGCAGATCGGACTGTGCCAGTCTCAGTCTCGCTCTCAGTTCCAGTCTCAGCCTCAGTTCACATACGTCTATGGGTTTTCCAACTCTCCTCCCCCCTCTGTCACTACTGCTCTTTTTTCTTGCATTGTTTCACCGTCGTCGTCGACTCTTCGGTAGCTTTAGCCAGGTTGGAAAATTTATTGCTCGACAGCTTTTGCGTTGGCGCGACTTAAGTATGGGTATATAGTATCTTTTCTAACGGCAAATTTTGATGCAACGCCATCATAAATGTCACATGTTTATTGCCGCTTTGCAGCTATTAGTTTAACCAAGACGACGACCAAGACGTCTCTTAATTGTTCCACGCAAATTATGATACTTTGAGACAGACTAAGAGTTGCCAAAGAAGTTCCGTAATTGGCCAGTATATGGGTATGTTTAGCTTTAGGAGGATTTGAGTGAAAACTCCCTGTGTTTGTTTGCGGTGCACCGCATAGGAGATACAAGAAACAAGCTTATCTCTTCGGCAAAAATGGGAAAGAGAAAATAGGATATGCGCTATAAATAGGCTAATAAAGGAGATTGTTTTGGATGTCAAAAATAATACTTTAATTATTATTTAGAGAATGCGGTGTTTTGCTGTGTTTTTGCGATGTGTAAAAACACCGCATGCGGTTCTCTAAGCCTTTTGTTAATTAAGACTACTCAAATCTTATAATTTTCCACATAACTAACAAGTGTATCACTATTAAATCTCTCTCCTCTCCCGGTATACCCCCGTAATGCAGCCAATTATGTGCTTGAGTCCTTTGCATAATTAACTAGACACAAATACACCATATCCATGCATGGATCTCTCCCTCTCTCGCAAATCCGGGTAACAAATTAATTTGTCATATTAACAATTGCCACATAAAGTCACACGCTCGCCATACACACCAAATGCTGATCATCGTGATCACCATGACGATCATTATGATGATGATGATGATGATGATGATGATGACAATGCGCAGGGCCCTTGCCTGGATGGTAACTAACTAACCATGTTGACTAACTGCCCCGACTAAGCCTAAGCCTCTGGCAATGGCTTTGGCTCTGACTGTGACTCTGAGACTGAGTGTGAGTCTGATTGTGAGTGTGAGTGTGGATTGTACTCACATTTAACAGTACGTTAACTGAGAGGAGTGTATAGTATGTTGTTGTTGTTGGCGGTGGTGTTAGCAGACTGTTGCATTTCGTAGGTTTTTAATTGAAAAAACATGTTTTACGAGCATCACTAACCACGACGACGACGACGACTGAGCCAACAAAAACTGCGCAAAATAAGCGAAGTGACACTGATCGATTAGAAGATGCCCTGTAAATATGTGAAAATAGATAACAGAGAGAAAACAGATGTGAAATATAGAAAGAGCTAGAATGAGACCTTCATATTTATACATAGTACTGCATACCCCATCTGAGCTGCATTCAATTCAACAGGGTATAAACATATAAGAGAAAACTGTGGGGCGCAGCCGTAGCCTCAGAAGATGACGCTGTCGTTAGCCAAGAATCGCTGCTTAGGTGCGCTGGCTAACAAGTCGGGCTTAAGTACTCGCAAGCCAAGTTTGCAAGTCTGAAAATCTCCAGCAGTTTTGTTGGATAATGAAATACCTGAGCATTGTATGCATCATGACTTAATCTTTGTACTCGCAATTGCTTAGAATAATTCGTTGTGCAAAAGGCAGCTACAATTTAAAATTCTAACTTTAACTGCAAACTCGAAAATAACTATATAATTATTACGTTTAGGTTTTTAATTATTATAACTTATATTATTTCTGAAATCTTTTACGATTATAATGCAATTTTAGAAATTGTGTGAAATACTTAGCAGAATTCGAATATATGCCAATTAGAGTAGTTTTACTACATTTCTGTCTGTTTGAACACCTTAATCTCAGTGTCTACCAAAGTTATGGTTATAAAATTTTTTGACATTATTTGTAATTGTTGTGCGCAGTTTTTGTATATTTTAAAAATCAGCCACGCCTTCTTACTCCCCCTATAAATCGTAATTAATTGAATTTCCGGCGCAATTTTCAAGTCAGCGTCTTTATTTTTGGCATGTACAATTAAATTTACCCAACTAATGAATGATACAAATTTCCTAGCGATTAGATTATCAATAAAGAAGTTATTAAGGAAACATATTTTCTTTAAAGAGTTGCTTATCGTGCTCTATTATAATTAAAGACGTAGCCAAACATAGCATACTTTCGGGGCTGCTGCCATATCTTAAATCCTTCGCTACAACTTGACTACCGTTAAGACTTAAACAATTTAATTACAACCTGACCGATTCGCTAATCAAATCTTCCCAAAGACAACGCACTGAAGCGGGCGCCTTTCCGTTAATGTTCAACTTTTAATTAGCAATTAACTCTGGCATTGCGTAATCTCAATTGCAGTTGCTGTTGCAGTTGCAGTTGCAATTGCCGGAGTAGATGTTGCTGCTGTAGCTGTTGCTGTTGCTGCTGTAAATAGCACGTCAGAGGCGCAGACAATTTAACTCTGCGCACTCTGGGCAATCATCAAAAAGAGCAAGAGGAGCAACGCAATAAATAAACGAAATACAAATTAAATAAATGCTGCAGCATTTAAACGCAACCTGCCTGCGATTTCCGCTAATCTCAAGTCTTGTCTCGCTGTTGCAGACTCTCCAAGCTCACTCCAAGCCGACTCTAGGAGCCGGCACGCACCTTTGTGCACTGAAAGTGCAACTCGCAGTGGGACAATCCCGCAGAGGAGGTGACGGGCGGCAGGGGGAACCGTGTGTGACACTTGGCGCATCTTTAAGCGAATGACCGTAAACGGCAGATGGGCGATTAGGCTGAAAGTCAAGACTGAAGTTGATAGCCAGAAGACGAGGCTGCCGGCTCCGGAGTCAGAAGACACAGTGAGACAGTAAGATAGAAAGTTTTGCAAGTGACCCGGGCTACTGAGCCAATGAAAAATGCACGCAGCGGATTAGCAAGAGACCCCGAGAGAGAGAGAGAGAGAAAAGAGAGAGAGGCAGAGCGGAGAGAGCATGCAAAGTAAGAGCCATAACTGAGTGAAAAGAATCTGGCAAATGGTAAGAGTTATAAAAATTATAAATACCCAGAGTGGAAAGCTACCAGAGGCCTCTCTTTCTCTCACTCTCCCTCTCCCTCTCTCTCTCCCTCTCTCTGCCTGCTTTCGTGTGTATAACTAACGGATAAGCACTGCGAAATTGACGCTGACAAGCCTAGTTGGCCAGCCTGCCTGCCTTCCTGCCTGGCCAACGTTGCGTATGCTTAATCTGCGCATTCGTATTCGCCTCATTCACACTTAGAGCGCGTGTGTGTGTGCGTGTGCGTGCAACTGTTGCCATGCTGTGACTATCATTAATTTTTCATATTCATAATCATCATCTAGTCAACGTGTTTTAACGCACAGCCTCTCTCAGTTCACAGGCAACTGGAGGCAGTCCGCCACCTTTTGCTTTGGTGTCAAAATGCTTTTTTCTTTCACATTTTTCACGCGATTTATGCGCCTTTTTTCGTGCCACTTCCTGTCCCTCTCTCTCTCTCTCTCTCTCTTGCGGCTGTGCCCCTGTTATCGCACCATTCTCGTCTTGGCCGCTTGCCACTTACCACTGCCACTTGCCACTTGCCATCTCTCATCTCGCATCCCAATGTTGCATGCAACGCGCATTCTGGCGCCCAACTAGCAAACAAATTTTTCGAAAGGCTCCTTTTTTGGGCAAGTGTTGATATTTTGATGAATGCACATGAAAGTGTGCGACTCTGGCGGGGATCTGCCGGGTTGGTTCCCGCCACATGATATACGGCAAGATGAGCCAACGATTACCCCCGATTAGTTGCAGTCGATTAAGCGGGACTTTCTCATTGTATTGTGAGCGCGTGTGACTTGCAAATGAATCAATTGAATCAGAGGAGGTGAGTAGAGAGAACGGCATATGTTATAAGCATTTAATTACAGGGTACTCAATTCAATTAAAATGCAAATCAGTTACTAAAAACTAATTGAAAATCTTAGAAATTCTTTTATTTACTGTTCATAAATATTAATTGAAATTGAGTAAAAGATTGAGTACTTTATTTGATTTCTTAAAGTTTTTCGACTGTTCTCAATTTACCAAACAATGCCCAGACGAAACCTTTCATGCACACTCTCATGTGCCAATTCCCATTGTTAGTTGAGCGATGCCAAACACTTTTCATTTCAATACCCTGAAGACTGAGCTGACTGCAAAGAGGGTAATGCTTGACAAGCTTATAAAGAGAATCTTGGATTGGAATTATGTTTGCTATGTTAATTTATGGATTTAAAGAGGCGAAAACAGATGTGTTTAGATTCTAAAATTAACTCACTATTTATACAAATATTGTCACAAAATTTGGTGGCTCTAGCTACTCATACTCTCTGAGATATAGGTGTTCATACAGACAGCAAGCTATTTCGCATTAATGTGCAGGGCATAGGGTATTTTAGGCATAACTATCAACGCACTACTGGAGCACTTAAACGCGTTTTATTTTTGTGCTCATGCAAATAAATACTTAAGCAATGAGACCCTACTAGGGACTCCTATGGGGAGTGCTAAAAGTGTTGGCAATAAAAATCTCGCAGAGCTGCGTACAGCGTCGAACAGAATCGTTAAAATTGTAGAAAAATAGTGTGAAAATCAACACATACCTCGGCGAGTGAGACTGTATGTATGTTGTGTATAGAGGGGTGGGGGATAATATATAAAATAAAAGAAACTTTAAATGGCACCGGTTGAATTTTGGACGGCTTTATGCTTGAACGCTCGCACAACACACACAACACACACCACACACTCACACACACACACCCAAGTGAAGACAGTTTAATTACGGCGTGAAGTTGTGCCGCACAGTCCGTTGTTTTTGTGTTCCGCCGACACGATACGGTTGAGACTCGAGCTGAAGCTGGAGTTGGAGTTGGAGATGGTATACAACTTGGTAGTTTTGTGTTTCATAGACCTCAGCCCGATTTGTTACCCCAGTTTGACGAGGTTTTAATGCAAGCGTGAATCATAAAATCACAGTTTCATGGTATTTGCTGTAAGTTACCTGAGAGACTGCGACTCTCAACTGGGATAATAATAATGCATTGCAAATCTCTCAGCTATGAGGGATCAGGTGTCAAAGTTGAGAAAGAGAGAGAGAAAAAACATGTGGTAGATCGATCTTTATAGATATTTCAGATTTATCTTCCAAAACTTCACGAATCCTGCTTCTTCATTCTTTCTCCTTTCCATTCTCTAATTGCTTTTGGCCTGCATGGAAATCTCATTACTGGACAAGCCATTTCGTTAGTTGGCAATGACTAATTACTATGAATTACGATGGATAGACTGAAGTTTTATAGCAGCGCAGATCACACAGGGAATCTAAGAAGACTTGTGTGTGTGTCGCAGAGATGTTCCAGCCAGACCCCATGCGGCTCAAGGTACCCTTCGCTATGGAGGATGCCAAGTGATCTACAGGCGAGCAACGAAATAAATCGATGGCAGGGGAAGGAGCAGGAGCAGGGTGAAGAGGAACAGCGAACGAAATGGAATGCAGGAGGCATGGAAATGGCTTCATTAGAAACCAAATGCGATAAGCAGTCATTATGCCGATGCCAAGATCGCTCCCTAGGCGATCGCTGATCGCTCCCAGGTGGGACAGGTCGATAACAGGCGCTGAACACTTTATTAAAGTCGCAGAACAAGTTGGGCAACAGAGACGGAGGCAGAGGCAGGGGGGAGGCCAAACTTAAGTACTTCTTGGCTGCATTTTAAATCAATAACTTTGGCAATTAAATTCCTCGCGATCGGAGCGTTTAATAAAGTTACCAATTCTACGATAAAATGTCTTGTCAAAAATTTATTGGCATTTGTTTTGGCCTGAACGTTGCTGGCCAGATCGCTTGTGCTTGTTGCGATTGTGATCTCTGGTATGCGCCGCGACCGCCGGCGGCGGCGGCGACTTTCCGACTTGTTGCGGGCATTATGTGATCGTTTCTTTGCCTGCTTATTGTTGTGAAGGAGGAGAGAGGGGAAGAGGAATGGGGGGAGACAATTAAAAGACATGAAGCGATTGCCATTCGATTCATTTGGCTTGATTGCTGACAGTTTACAGTCCGATTGCGATCTGATAAAGGCAACACAATTGCAAAGTTTTCACCTTTTGCCTCATCGCGAATTGATTAACTTATGCAAATGGCCAACTCGACTGTTGCCACAGATCTCTCCTGCTCTCCCGCTCTCTCTCTCTCAACACTCGCCCACCCCCACATTGGCTGCGACGAGTCGCAACTGTGACAAAAGGCGTTGCCATGCACGCTCTCAGCCAGGCTAAGAGCGGCCCCCCCTCTCCTTGCCTCCCGCTCCATTAACTTCACACTGTGGCGACGGCGCCGACCTCTCCTCGAAATCCACTAAAGAGCTGCAGCTTTGATTTTCCTTCTCTTTCCTTCTCCCTCGCTCTCCCTCTCTCTCTCTCTCCCTCTCTCTCTTTGGTTTTTCGACTGTATTTCTAATTTCCATCAAGCGGCGCTTTTGCTCGTCGCGTCCAAACAGACATCGACATCGACAACGACTCCACATCGCATGGCAAAAGATTCTCATGTTTTCTTTTTGGCCACTAAAGCGTCGCCTTCGCCCCCACCAGCACCACCACTAGCACCATCACCAGCACCATTACCATCGTCTCTGTCGTTGTCGTTGTCGGTGGCGTCGGTGGATTTTCAATTTCTAATGTAGTGCACGTTACGCCCTGGAGGGATTTTTTATTTTATATTTTTCGACTTTACGGTTTTATTTATTTATGTTACAGGCTGTGTGCTCCCAAGGCACAGTGGGTTGAAATTCGTTTGTTTTAAGCAAATATTTATACTTTTATTTAAAGTATACCTAAATAAATCTATATACCTGGTAGAAGGAGGTGTGAAAGACCCCACGAGCAGTATTCCTAGTCGAGTCGATTTATTTATTTCTATCTGTTTGAACACGCAGATCTCAGCTATAAGAAATGCTAGCACTACCATATTTGGTGTGCAGGTTACTATATATCATGTGCTTCTGAAGTTTATTTTATATATAAGGTGTCACGCTTATAAGGTCTAAATTTTGTGAATTAATTTGTAAGTAACATTTATATTGATTTTCTGTTGTATTTATTTAATTACTTGCTTTATGCTGTCTATTAATTTTTTCTAGGTTTATTTCTTAAGTTTCCTCTTGTATTAATTTATGTCCTTTTTATGCCACTACTTGCCCCACTGTGCTCACTATGCTGCAGACGCCATTTGATGACAAACTTCAAACCGTTTGCATGCAATATTTGTTGTTGTCTGTTTTATGATTGCCGGTTTCGCTAAGGTTGTTGTTGGTGTTGCCGGTGGTGCAGTGTGGTGTGGTGTGGTGGCGTTGCACACTTTTAGTCATCACCATGTCAGCGGCTCAGACAGCGATCCAAACAATCAAAATGATATGCAAATATATGTAAGAGTACCGCTACGAATAAGGCGTGGGTTAATTGTGACTTTATCATAGGACGCGAGGCGAGGGCCAAAAGGAACAATGCAAAATTCACAATCGAAAGGAAAAAATCAAATTTATTACAAATTTAAGCATAGAAACGAACACACGAACTGCAAAAGCCCTAGCAACGGTTCCAACTCCGACTCCGACTGCAACTTCAATTTGAACGACGACGATGCGGCAAGTTATAGATTTCGTCATAGTAGTGTCGAGGTGGGGGGACTATCTGGAAATAAACCTGTCAACCGACACCAACGCGATACACTGTGAACTACGAACTCGCAGACCGCCCAGTTCGGTGGGTGGGCGGTGCCAAAACTAACCTACCAAAACGATGAAATACATAAAACACATTATCACAGCAGACTGGGAACTGGGAACTGGGAACGGAAATGGTCGCATGATGCATGTCAAAGTTTCCCATGGCAACCATGGCGGGCCCTGCCAGTCGATTTGAGATTCGGACTAAAGCGTAACATAATGCATAGTTTAATGCAAACAATATGATGATGGTATCCATCATATGAACTAAGACTAATAGTAACTGTAAATCTAAGCATAACCGTAACCATAACCATAAGCGTATCCGTATCCATAACCGTATTCCATAGGCTCGCATCGCTTTAGACACACAACTCCTGCCGATAGAGCAGACGAAAACCGCGACCCACATATTCCGCATCGGTGCGAAAGGGCAGCACAATGGGTCCCGCGGCTATGTCCCTCACTTGGGCATGCATGGTGAAGTCTTCATTCTCGATGCCATCGTTGAGTCGCTCCCCGCACAGGCGGACCGAATTCACTGAGATGAAATCATCGGGGCAATTGAAGATGCCAGCGCCAGCCTGTCCATCGGGTACCAGATCCGTTTCAGCTTCAGATGGGGCAAATGGAAAGGTATCAGTTCGGGTTCCTCCTCCTCTCCCCTCTCTCTCCTTCTGCTCACCTTCATCCTTGTTGATCAGCTGAAAGTCAGGCTGTTCTCCCCCAAATTGTTCAGTGTTGTAACTAACACTACACACATTTCTGGCACGTGCCAGGCAAATGGCATAGTTGAGATTGTTCTATTAATATAGATCATAGTTGGAAATGATCTATAAGGTATATACGATATACTAACCAGATAGGTTGCCTCTCGATTGTCGACTATGCTGCCATCTGTATCGTAGTTAAACGACTTGATAATACCCTCTCCATCGCTAAAGTATTGTAGACAATTTTCAGGAGCCAAATCATCCTCCACTTGACTGATCTTGATATTAAACGATCGACCGCCACTGGAGACCTTGACAAAGACAGACAGGTACACCTTGCCCTCAGTAGAGTCGCCTACATGCACATAGACTGAGAGATCGGGTAGATCAATGATCGATCATTAATAAAATGATCTTACTTACTATGTTGACCCGTATTGATGCCGCAGAGCATGGGTATCTGGAAATTTGCATTGTGACCCGATATAATAAACTGATCGTCCAAGCAGTCGCCATTTGTGGGGCGACTGAGCTGCAAAAGAAAAAATGGGGAGAGATCACTCAGATCATCTTGTGGATTAACCTAAATTAATTTCTTAAAGTACCTCAAACATTTGGAAATCCAGACGCAGCTGCTGCACACCTTTTCGCACATTGATGATCAGCACACAGATCATCATTTCGCGCACCGCTTGCGGATAGTTGGGGCTCTCGAAATACACGGTCTGTTGGCTGGTAACATCGCCGCAGCCGGTAACAACTGAAAGCGAAAGCCCGAGATATAAATCGCCAAGATAAACATCGTAACGTAGATCACTTCAGATCGTTTCAGATCGACTCACAGATGCAGCAGGCGCCTACGCCGTCGGCACAGCTCTCGGTGGGAATTCCACCCAAACTTTTGCACTCGAATTCGTGATAGCAGACACCCTCCATGGTGCGTATGTCGCCCATCGAGACACTGCACTTGGTATTGGGAAACTTGATCACCTCGAAGAGACTGAGAAAGCCTTTCCCCTTCGATTTGGGTGCACTTGGCTGCTTCAGTATGAGATTCGCCTCAACGGGTGAGCCAAAGATCAGTTGTTTCAGTTTCAGAGCGAGTTTGCCGGGAAATGTGGTGGGCTGCATAATTGAGGAGCGGGTGGTAGAGGGAGTGGGTGATACAGTGGGTCGCTTGGTAGGCCCTTGCGTTGGCATAACACTGGGCATCATTTCCGTACTACCACCTGGTGTGGTCATCATCATATCTGTTGCAGGTGGCGGTGCCGGTGAATCTGGTGGCGGTTCCTCTGACGTTGTACGCATTGGTATAGTCGGTTCAGGTCCCTCAGGTTCGGTGGGAGCAGGCTCTGTGGGTGCTGGCATTGTGGGCATCTCGGGTGGCATCTCTGGCGGCATCTCAGGTGGCATTGGAGTCATCGGTGGCTCCTCCTGCTGGGCGAATTTCTGTAGCTGCACACCCGGCTGATAGCGCAGTGTATAATGGAAACCAACGCCATCCAGAGCCATTCCTCCAAAACGTTGACTTGTCCTGCGCGAGCTGCCACGCCTGCTGTTCCTCACGCCCATTGTCACGAAATCACGACGATCATCTCCGGCTCCGATCACGCCCACATAATAGAGCGTCAAAATCAGAGCGCTTATCCAGACATCGCGAGTTGACAACATTATTAACGGAACTGCAGATGGCGACTGCAGCAGTGCAGCGGATCGGTCCAAGCTGTGGCTTCTTCTTCAGATCGTTGCATGATTTTCTTCGGCTTTATTAGAGCATTAATTGTATTACCCATCGTAGCAGGCGGCTTTCCAGCTTTTCCCATCTCGTCGGCTGGGGCAACCTTCACTTTTCCAGTGTGTTTTTTTTTTTTCTTACAATCAAACAACAAAGTCACGCTATTGTGATCGCACATGTGTCTCCCCGTGTGTGTGTGTGTGTTGCCTCTTTTGGGTATTGCAATTGTTGCTGTTGTCGTTGCCCCCCAACAACAGCAGCAGCAGCAGCAACAACAATTGAGCTGCCAACAACAGAGCAACAGCTAAGTACGAGGGTCGTTTGATAAGTCCGTGACTTTTTGTATTTGCCGCGCACCTGCTCTAAATACAACACTGCTCCTGTCAGCAGTTATCGATTAACAGCTGACTGTAAAATTTTGAGAAAGCTGCGTTTTTTGGTTTGCGTTTTATAGGCATTGAAAGCAGACGATCTCGTGAATTTTAACGAAAATGGAAAAAAGTGAATTTCGTGTGCTAATTAAGCATTATTTTTTGCGTAAAAAATCCATCACCGAAACCAAGGAAAGACTTGATAAATATTATGGGGACTCTGCACCATCAATTTCAATGGTTAAGAAATGGTTTACTGAGTTCCGTTGTGGTCGTACCAGTACAAGTGATGCCGAACGTTCAGGTCGCCCAAAAGAGGTCGTCATGCCAGAAATCGTCGACAAAATCCATGGAATGATATTGGATGATCGGAGAATGAAAGTGCGTGAGGTAGCTGAGGCTGTAGGCATCTCAACTGAACGGGTACATCACATTTTACATGAATATTTGGACATAAAAAGCTTTCCGCGCGATGGGTGCCGCGATTGCTCCACACGACCATAAGCGCAACCGTGTGACCATTTCAAAGGAGTGTTTGGCGATGTTCAACCGCAATCCAAACGAATTTTTGCGCCGTTTCGTTACCGTAGACGAAACATGGATCCACCACACCACACCAGAGACCAAAGAACAATCAAGACAGTGGGTTTCTCCGGGTGAACGTGCACCAAAGAAGGCCAAGGTGGGTCTGTCGGCCAACAAGGTCATGGCCACAGTTTTTTGGGATGCACAAGGTATCATTCACATCGATTACCTTGAAAAGGGTAAAACGATCACCGGCGAATATTATTCAGAGCTTTTGGACAGATTCGATATTGATTTGAAGCAGAAACGACCGCATTTGGCGAAAAAAAGTGCTGTTCCATCAGGACAATGCACGGGTGCACACTGTGTAGTCAGCATGGCAAAATTTCATAAATTGGGCTACGAACTGCTACCCCATCCAGCATATTCTCCAGATTTAGCCCCCTGTGACTATTTTTTGTTTCCAAACATGAAGAAATGGCTCGGCGGTAAGAGATTCGGGTCAAATGAAGAGGTCATCACAGAAACAAACGACTATTTTGAGGGCCTTGAGAAAACCTATTATTTGGAAGGAATAAAAAATTGGAAAAACGCTGGACTAAATGTATAGAGCTAAAAGGAGATTATGTTGAGAAATAAAACGCTTCTTTGACGAAAAAAATATATTTTATTCAAAAAGTCACGGACTTATCAAACGACCCTCGTATGTGAAATATTTTTGCAAATTACCTTTAAACAAGAACAAGAGACTACGCAGCAGCCTCGACTTTTGGGAGGTCTAGGAACGAGTTGTAAATAGAATAGGAAATGCCGGAACATGACTCCGCAGAAGGGAAATGAAAGTCACCTGAAAGATAAACAAACAGCAAAAGGTTTTTCTAAAACAATTTTCAAGTCAACTTTAATAGTTTGCAAAGAGAATTTTTCTCTAGATTATCTTTAATGTTTGCGTAAGCAACTCATTTAGTTGGGGGAGCTTAACTTTTTGCCAGTAATAATTCTTTTTCTTTTGTATGTTAATATTTTCCCTACAGCACGACTATCCCCAGCCAGACGATCGTGATTGATTGCGAAACCGAGAACCTCATTGAAACTAACGGCTCGTAATGATAAGCCAGTGGTTTAAACACCCCCATTGTCGCCTCTAAATATGTATCTGAATATCTATCATAGTATTCATAGGTATTCGTATTCGTATTCGTATTCGTTTTCAGCTTTGTTTGTCAAGTGCGCAATTATTTATAATTTTTAGCCAAGCTGTTAAGATGCCTCCAACAACAGCTGCCAATTGTTGTTGTTGCTGCTGTTGTTGTTGCTGCTGCTGCTGTTGTTGCTGCTGTTGTTGTTGCTGCTGCTGTTGCTGCTGTTGTTATGATTGTTGTTGCTGTCAGTAGTGCATAATAATAATAATACCAATTGCAGTTGTCGCTGTTGGAGCCGGAGCTGGCGACAATTAACAATTTTAACCTTGTTGTGCATGATGCATGTGCTGCTTCACGATTATGATCATTATCATAATGGTAATGGTAATGATAACAATAATGATGATGCACTCATACTCGCACTCGCACTCATAATCGCTCATGTGAATAAAAAGCTGCTAAATGATTTCGAATTCGGTTTCCATTTCGAGTGCGCTACGATCGGTTTCGCAATGGATATGAGTGTACAGAGAGTAGTCGCATTAGACCCCGATATTACTGGATGTTACTGATTTGCATAGTCAATACCCTCATTAGTCATTGTTAATTACGAATACTTTAATTGATGCGGAGACTTGTGTGTGTGTTGCAATCTCGATCGATGCAATTGCACGATCGACTCAAGACGCATCGTTAGCATCGTGAATTTATCTGTGACATCGATGGGGTTGTTGGTATTTGTCGAGACGAACCGTATATGACTGTGGGTAAATCAAGTGTCTGGAAGCACTTATGCAAGTGTAAATCAGGAAAACAAGTTCGAGCTGCAACTACTAGTGAGTCTATTTAGAAAGTAATTACCATATGAGTTATAGATTGAAAAGTTGCATATACTATAAAAAATATATAGAAATCTTCCTGCCAAATTTGGTATATGTAGCTCTTATAATAGTTGAGATCTGCGAGTTCAAACAGACAGAAAGACAATATATAAAGTATATATGAACTGCCTTGCATAGTTTAAGGTTATTTCAAAGTCAAGAACAACTTGATTGCGATCTTAAGTCATTTAGTGTCAAGCATCATCTATGATCACTTGTAGAATTTGAGTCAAGCTTGTTTTCTGATTAAAACATATTTCTAATAATTCAAATAAAGCAAAACAAATTCGACACATGTGGGGAAAATAGTTCTATTGTTCAATGATTGAGTGCCTCGCAAATATTGTAGCTGGAACAGTTTTCTATAGACTGGTGATATTTGCACAGCACTCGAAGAAGTGTTCGGTTGCTTCTGCTGCTGCTGCTGCTCCATCTGCATCCATCAGATCGCAGCTTGAAACTCTTCCAGCTGGAGATGCCTGGCAGTCTGCTCTTTCGACGCCTTATAGCGAACACGTATAGACAATTCGCATCCATTAATTGAATCAAATCGAACGTTACGCATGCGTCATGCCAAATGACAAAGGGAGCCGCCACATGAGATTTCGCCCCCTCTCCAGTATCGCCTCCTCCTCTCTGGCCTGATGAGCATGTTTCCGTGTGAGCCGAAGAAGAGTAGGAGAACCAAAACCGGGGCAGGGATCCGTCCACTTCAGACGGCAGCACTGTGTGCACATTATTGTTATTGCTATTATGTTATGTATTTGTATGCTCTAAGTGGGAATCGCAGAGATCTCTTGCCGAGAGTGGGTGGCAGAGCAGGGTAGGGCAGGGCAAGGCAAGGAGTAGCTGGAAGCTGGGTGCTTCTTTGGGCACTTGGCAACCGGCAAATCAAACCGTGGCAAAACCCACTTAATTGACATTTAGTGGACACTCCAAAGCGACGGTGACTGCGACTGCGAATGGGAATGGGATGCAAATGCAGGAGGAGCATGAGCAGATGCAATCCCAATCCCAGTGCCAGTGCCAGTTGCAGCTGCATTGCACGGCGAGTGCCAAAGAGAAGCTGCGTTAAACGCCCGACGATGCACATCAGCGCTATAAGTAGTTTTCCTTTTGGACTCCTGTCCATTTATTGAATGGGCTGGCATTCTAATGCGACTTGGCCACTCCAAAGCCACCACGCCAATGATGATGACGTTGATAATGAGCATGTTGCAGCCTGCTCCTCCTGCTGCTGTGCATAGCCATGATTTTGGCTAGATGCGGCGGCAGCAGACATCATTACAATATAATTGATGGGTTATAGCCCACTAACGGGAAATCGAAAAATGTGTGTGTGTGTTTTTTTTTTTTGTTGGCCAAGTTGAAGCAGGAGGACAGCCCGTTTTGCGCTAGGGGAAATTATTATTGTGTCCGCCTGACAGCTCACAAGTTGTGCGTATGCATATGGAACCTAATGCCACCAAATCGGGCGGGCAATGTGTGCCCATTTGACATAGAAAACTATTTTGCATATATGTTTGCGGCTCTATGTGACTTTAGGGGATTCCTCCCCATGGATTGGCCAATACGAAGAGGGTCATTGGCACATTGTGTCGGATAAATCATGGGATTTTCTTGGCTTATGGCATTTGATTGATTCTACAGCATATATGTATATGAATCATAAAAAAAAAAAATTATGATCTCTTTTACTTTTCTTTTTTACATGACTTTTAAATCTAAATATATCGACGTTTTATCGATTTTTTGCCAGCTCTATAGGTGCCGGCTTTTATTGGCAAGATCGAAAAGCGTTTCAATAATTTCTGTTATTAAAAAAATCACCTAATTTCAGTTAAAAAAGTTTTCAATGCTGTTTCAAGATCTCGACCTGCATAAGCTGTGGACCAAAACGGTATCATAAAACAAGTGGATATGGCTACAGTCGAGCGCTCGACAGTAAGATACCCTTCTCCCAATTTTTAAAATCCGTTACAAACGTGCAACCACACTCATAATTTCAAACAGAAATTTTGCACAAATACTTCTTCTACATATAGCTTTCTCGCTCACACTCACACAGCGACGCACGTTAAGAGTGACGTCGACGTCGGCGTCAACTACTGAAAGCAGCGCGCAGGCTGCTGCTCGTGCATTTGTACTGAAAACGTTGACTTCAATAACTTCTGTGCTATTGGTCCAATCAGATTGTAATTTAGAGAATATGTTCGTATGGTATATAGCTTTATACATACCAAAGCAGAACTTTATAAGTTTAATAGTTTGCTTAATAATCACAAATTACCGATTTGCGGGGGCGGTGGGCGTGGCATTAAACATTTAACATAAACTTCATCTGCTTGCTAAATTTAGGAACCTCCATACCAAATTTGGTGTCTCTAGCTTTTTTAATAGCTGAGATCCGTTGTCTCAAACAGACAGACGGACAGACGGACAGACGGACAGACGGACAGACAGACGGACATGGCTCAATCGACTCGGCTATTGATCCTGAGTAAGAATATATATACTTTATGGGGTCTGCCACGCCTCCTTATGCCTGTTACATACATTTCACAAAGTTAGTATACCCTTTTTTGACCATTTTCAATGGTCGAAGGGTATAAACATCATTGAATTCAATGTCATTTTTGTCGGGCCACTTTCAGAAATATCGATATGTTTTTAGCAAAAACTGCAGAAATCGCAGAAAGCTTTTTTGCGGTTACAGTTTCAGTTTCGGTTTAGTTTTTATTTGGTTCCTGATTTTTTTATTTGTTTTCAGTTTGTTGCGGCCTTAGGCAAAGTGTTGCTAAGTTGGTTAAGGCAGCAACCTCAGCTGTGACCGTTTTTTTTGGGAGCTTTTTCAACACTGTCCCCCCAAAAGAGAAAAGAAATTGAACGAGTTGAGGCTTGTCATAAATGGAGCGTTAATTAAATCGTTTTTTATAATAATGATGCGGAAAACATGTGCTGCCTTGGGGTATCCCAACTGACTAGTTTGACTAACTAGCTAGAATATAATCTTGAGAATAAAACTTCTTTATCAGCTGATAGATATTTTCAAGTGAGAAAAAAATGCAATAATTAGCAAAAGATCCCGTTCTACAGAAAGATCACATAGGTTTTTTTTTTTACTCTGCTCTTCATTAGTTGCCTTACTTTCCTTACTTTTGGTACCATTAATGCTCCAATTGGCTAATTTCAGTGCGGTTCATGGCGAAGTTGGCCCAAAAAAGGATGCGAGGCGGAAGCTTTGCCGGCATTGTTGGCTTTTTTTGGCAACACTTGTTGTTGTTGGCCCGAAGGCTTTGTGCCCTGTGGCTGTGGACTGTGCGTGGCTTGCGGTTTTTATTGTGTGCCCATAGTGTTCCCCCTCCCTCCCGATCACCCCCTGCCGATGCAGCAGCACACACATTGATCAAGATCCATAATGAGCGATAACTGCATTTAGTTTTAAGTTGTTTTTTCTCTGGCTTTGCTTTTGTTTCGTCCTGAGATTGAACGCGCTTTTTTGTTAGTTACGTATGTTGGTAGTACGTGTATCTTTCGGATGCAGAGTATACTATATACATCCGCATATCGTTGCTTTTTTTGTTTCGTTTCTTTTGGTTTCTGTGTCTCTGTGGCGCTGCAAAATTAAACTGTTAACTTGCCATGTTTAGCTGCCATTGTTCGGCCTGTCCAGACATTGTTTGGCTCCGTCTTAGCCTGTGTGTGTGTGTGTGTGTGTGTGTGCCGGCTATCTGGCTATCTGTGGCTGCATCTGTAGCTGTATCTGTATCTGTATCGCTATCTAATCGCTTTCTAATAGCCTCCACTCGCCTGGCGATCTATGTTACCTGTCAGCGGCGCTTGTTTGCTTAATAGATTTCTGCCTGCCTCAGTATTTTTTTTTTTTTTTTTTTTTGCTGCTGCCAACCCATTTTAAACATATTAATAAATTAGAAAATCTTTTTGCTGCTGCTGCTGCTGCTGTTGTTGGCCTTTAAACTTTATTGCATGGAAAATTGCATGTTGATCGGCGGATCGGATCGGATTGTCTGCAACTTGGCCGTGCAACCTTCAAAATTAAGTTGTCTTAGCGGGGGTTATTTTATTTTAATTACCAGCCAGCTTGTAATCGAAAAATTTGTTGTTGTTTTTTTTGCAGTCAGTGTAATTAATTACCCCCAGAAGTGTGATGAACTTTAAGTAGCTATCGATAGTACTAGAAGTATCGATTACTTGAGCCGACAAATTGTGCATAAATCAAGTGGCAGATTATCGTGAGAAAAGGCAGGGGAGAGTTCTTGATTTGAGTTGGGCATACTATATAAGTTAATTGTATGCAAGTGTTCTCCAGCTATACTCAGCTATCTATCATTCCCAATTATTCCTCTGGCAACTAAAGATATTTCGAGACTCTACGCATTTCCTTTGGCTAATGCATTTCCGTCAGCTTGTTTTGCTAAATTATGCAGAAATTATTGCATTCAATATGTTAGAGTCATTCATCAGGCATTTAGCAACTTTCTATGTACATCTGCATAATAAATTGAATACATCAGAAACTATAAATAATTGCCAACAACAACAACAGCAACAACAACTGCGAACAAGCAACAAGTTCAGCCGACAAATGAAGAAATTTTGTTAGAATTGCGATTTTCGAAAATTTTGCCCATCCGTCGTCGTGGTGCGTTGTGCCTCGAAGCAGCGAAGGCTAATGGCCCCAGCAGCAGCAGCAACATGGCAACAACAGCAACAGCAGCAACATGGCAACAGCAACAACAACAACAGCAACGGTAACAAGTGCTCACAGCATTGGGAGTCAAGTGCAGGTAACACCATCACCTGTTGGCACCCTGTATAGTCGTAGAAGATGATATATGTATGTTTCGACTAAATTCCCAAATATCTTTAATCCCCAGAACAGTTAGACAAATCACAGTGGAAGCGTAACTAATGTGAAAGTTTATACAAATTTAATTTCAATTCGAGTTAATAACTTTAAACTTTATCTATAACATAGGGTTGCCCACTTTATATGCAGATGAATTATGGCTCATTCGTTTATTGTAGGGTGCTCAGAACTCTGGCAGGCTGCTTGCCACTTGTGACACTTGTGTGTGCCACAAGCCAAGAAGATGACCGCGACCGCAACTGAGACGCACGACAGCAGCACAGGTAGTGCCTGCAGATGGAGGAGCACAAGGTAGCCGGAGGAGGTAGCCCGAGGTAGAGGCCAGGCAATCGGCCAAACTGTCAGACGTGGTGCGTTGTGTGCCAAAAGAGCAACCGCAGTGCAGGCAGCACGGGCAACGGGCAACAGACAGTGGACAAGCGACTTGGACAGCCCAGAGAGCCAAGAGCCGACACAGGCAACAGGCGCAAGTCAAGTGAATGGCCAATGACCACCAAATTGGCAGTAAAGCATACAAAAATAACTTCAAATGGTCAAAAGGTTAACAAAATCAAGCAAAGAACACGATGTGCCGGGTGTACTGGCAGCAGCAGCAGCATCCGCAGCAGAGTCATCCAGCCTGTCCGGGTACGGGTACGATGGCAGTCTGCAGCTGTCCCCGCCAAGTCAACAGCGTGCGCAACATGCTGCCAGCATTCCGTCAGTGGCGGCGGCGGCTGTTGCTGTTGCTGTTGGGGCTGCTGCTGCTGCGACGGCAGCAACATAATCCCCCAGTCGATGCATTTTTGCGCACACACAACGAAAAAATGATTAATGAGTTGCCTCATTACTTGGCGAAAATCAATGTCGCGCATATTCTGTGGGCCAGAAGGAGCCAAGCCAGAAAGGCAGCCAGTTAGCCAGCTGGGTCGACGCCACTTGGCCATGTTGTTGTCGTTTTTGTTGGTTGCAGGTTGTCTGCCTGTCTGTCGCGTCATCAGAGTTGCCATCGCCTCGGCGCATAATAAATCGATCATATTTTTCAAGCCTCAAGACTCAAATATCAAAACGTCATCGCTGATTCCGATCAGCAGGCAGTGACAATCTGCTCCTGTCGCACACGACGTTGCGGATGGCAACAGGCCACATGCCACATGTTGCTGTTGGGGCATCGCAGTGCACTCGATGATCGAGTGACTGCATCTCCTCTGGAACAGAATCCAAATCCGAATCTGAGTGATCTCTCTCGCGCTCACTTGCGATCACGCTTTGAGTTTGTGACTTTTTTAATTGCGCTCGCGCGTCGAGGCTACCAGACCGAATCCCAGTCCCAGCCCCAGTCTCAGTCTCTGTCTCCGTCTCATTTCCAGTTCCTCTTCCCAGTTTGAGACTTTCTGTCTGTCTGTCTGTCTGTGCCGCCCCTGTTGCGCTGCTGACTGATTTTATTTATTAAACTGTTGACATTCTGTTTACTGCGCTGCTCTCAGCTGCTGACGCTGACGCTGCCTGATTCCATTGCCAGATATCGATATCAACAGCTTCGATGGCGCCTGCAACGGTTAAATTTATTGCGCTCTATACTAATTGATTAGCTCAGATCACAAACTGCGACTTATTGTCAGCAATTTGGATTTTCAGCCATGTTGCAGCAGGTGTCTCCTTTGAACTTGAAAGAAGAATCCATGTGGAAGCGACAAATTGGCAAAACTTAAAGATTTTTCATGACTTTTTTGATAAGTCGATTTATACGTAGCATACGTACATAGTGTTTATTTAAGTCCTTCCCAATTTGTTTGACAGAAAACTGAAGATTTTTGTTTTAGAAAACATTAGCAATAATTTGATAACAAGTTGAGCGGAACATAAATCAATTTTATTAAAAAAAACATTTTGCTTAAAAAAAATGTTGTTTAAAAATCATACCTAAATTTTCAAAATATCAAAAAATTTCAATAAATCAATTCCGTTATTTTATAAATGTAGAATCACTCAGGTTATTAAAACATAAACAAAATGTCATCCCGCGTGAAAATCTTTTGATTTTTAAGAAAGTTATGATCAGTGTAAAATTAGGGTATCGGACCTGCTGTGTATGTTACATGTCTAATTTTTTCACCACTTCGACATGATTTTTGGGCCAAAATTAAGTGTGCTTTAAAACCGATTTAGATAATTGTTTAGTACTAATTTTGATCCCCGCAATCGATTAAAATGAAAAACTCGCGATTTAAAATTTTGAAAAAAAAAATTTTGTTGAAATTTCATAGGGGGGACCCTTACCTAAATTTCCAAAATTACGAAAATTTCAAAACATCAATTTTGCTATTTTTTAAATGTAGAATCACTCAGGTTGCTAAAACATAAACAAAATCGACATTTTGTCTAAGTTTTTGACCATTTTGCTAGATAATTAATATTAATGATTCGTATACCCATATACTATATTCGTTTTGAAAAATATGCTCAGTATACATTCATTCCATATATTTTTAAGTGCAACTCGGGATCGCTCAAGTGAAAGTGTGAAATCGTAAAAAAATGCATTATCAATGCGCTTTAAATACACAAAGATAGAAAATTATTATCATTACACCAGAGATATTTATTTAAAAATCGAGTAAGCGACGAGGGGCCAATAAACCGATGCGATTGAACTCTTTATCGCTGTGTGGTTTAGTGTCAATAGAGTTGTACGAGGCAAATATTGTAAATCTATCGCCGTATATAGGTGTTCTTGAGCAGTGCCAAATCGAACTATGTATAGTTGAAAAAAAAAACAGAATTTATGACCTTTATCAAAGTCAGCCCGATTGAAGTTTACTTTTCCCACATGAGGCAAACGCGCCCCTGAACCCTAAATAAAAATCATATGTACATACAAGTATTTCGACAATTATAGATCAAACGGAGTCAACCAGATATTAAAGTCAACAGCATTAAATGCTTGTGGTTGCAAGCAGTTTTTGTTGTTGTTGTTGGTGGCACAAACAAGTTGAATGGCATTGCAAATGCGCAACAAGAACTGCAATGGGGCAGATGAGAAGGGGCAGGGGCAGGGGCAGAGTCTGTGGCTGTGGCAGCTTTCCTCAGTTACTCCTCACAGTGGCAACAGCAGCCAAGTGCCAGCAGCAGTTTGATTGTTATTGCCAATGAATGAATGCACTTGCTGCCTTTGTCTGGTGAGGATTGTCTGCTCAGCCCAGCTCCCTTCTCCTCCTGCTGCTGCTGCTGCCTCAACCAGATGATGAGCGGGCAGCAACTCCAGCTCCAGCTCCAGCGCCAGGGGGCATGCAACACATTTTGCGGTCTGCTGCTGCTGCTGCTGTTGCAGCTTCTGCTGCCATTGTTTTCACTTCTCTTTGCTGCCCTTTGTTGCTGCGTAAGCCCAGGGGGTGTTGATGTTATTGTTGTCGCTTTGGAGGCTGCTCTGGCTACTCCTGGTTACGGGCTCTTTGGTATTTACAAATGTGTTGGCAATGAATTTGCTCGCCCTGCCACAAACAACATTTCCTGTTTGCCATTAATATTATGATTCCACACCATTCCGTTAGATCCGTTTGCCATTGCAACTCCAACTCGTTCTTGTCAACAGCATTTTCACACTTTTCCTGGTGTGGGAGAAAAACTCGTTAACTTTGCCAGCAGATGCTCCGCACCAGCCAAGGGATTGCATTAATCTTTGGGTTGCTCTCTCTCTCTCTCTATGAGATGATTTATTGATGTCGCCTCATGCAGTGGGTGGATTTCTATAAGCTCTGGCGGGTTCAACTTCAGCTTTAAGCTGGGTATTTTATTATGAAATAGTTTCATATACATATGTGCAGGTTGTATTCCTGTTTCTATCAGGTGTTCCTTTTTTGGTGTATTTATTTTACTTATGTTTATTCTATATATTTTATTAGCTAATAGAAATCCATATGAAAGAGACTCAAGCGTTTTCCATATTCAATAAACCTTTGCATGCTTCGCATTTTTATACCCTTCAGCCATTGAAAGAATGTAGAAAAGGGTATACTAACTCTGTGTAAGTATATGTAACAGGCAAAAGAAAGAAAGTATGTGCAGTCGACTGTTGGATACCCTCTTAAAGAAAGCAGAATATCGTACACTGTTTCATTGTTTACAATTGCCAGTAGGGTATCTACACAGTCAGTCTCTTTCGACTTTTCCTTCACTTGTTTATTTACAAGAGCAATCCAGTTGAGATTTCAACACCCTTTTTCAATAAAGGCAAAAAGTTGTGCATTGTTCTGGGCCTGAAACGGGAACGAGGCACACAACTGGCTCGAGAACTACATAAATTAATGTGCATACAATACTTGTTGGGGCCTATACAGAGTGAAGCTGGTGTACGACAAGCGTAATAACAACCGATACGAGGCCGTGTCGACAGCAGGAATCGCCACTTCTTCAATTGATTTCAAGAGAGAGAGAGAGACTGCACGAAACGACTTTGTTGGTGGCCGATGGTCAGAATGGTCGGTATGGCCAGAGCCAGGCAAACGGTGCCAGTTGTATAGCGAGAAGGAAGGGGAACATTTGGAACAATGGGTTAACTGAGCAACGATTTGTATTGTATGGCACACACATATTGAATGAATTGATATTGGCAGCGGGTATTGGTATCGTCGGGCATTGTGTCCTGCCAAAGGGGAGAGACGACAGAGAAAAACACAACAGCACAAATTAAAATCGTATCAATTGAAACCAGTTTCGATGTCGTTGTTAACACATGTTGTTGGGGGGACTCTTAAAATCTGCTGCTGCCAATTGCCAGACATATAAATTTTCAAATGCCAATAGCAAGACAGAGACAGAGATAGACAGAGACACGATTTTCCAGCGTGGTAGGCTCTGCGTTCCGTGTCATGTATGTTTGTCAGGCCAAACTAATATCCATTTAACTAGGCACATTGTTATTTCGTAAGTCAAAGGGAAGTATATAAGTAAAAAAAAAATTTTTTGAAAAATTTAAGTCATCGCACAATGTCCAATCTTCATGATGTACCGCTCGCCGAGCCAGAGAACATACCAACCACAGAACAGAATCTAACCGGAACAAAATCCAATTCGCTGAAACGTTTCTTTAAGTTGGGCAAGAAGACAATCTCCACGCAGAATATCAGTGAAGGCAATTGCGAGCCGGAAGATGATGGCACCAAAGATGCCAGCAAGCCGCCGGGCAGCATCAGTCGCTTCCTCACGCGATTGAAGGGTACCTCCAAGTCAGGTATGCTCTTGCCAAGTTCTTGGCCAGCATTATAGTTTAATAATCCGATATTCTGCAGATCCCTCGGAGCCCAACTCCAGTTCCGTAACATGCCTAGACGAGGCCCGCGAGAGACCAGCGCCGAATCCAAAACTAAATCTGAAGACCTCGATATCTAGCTATTGGAAGGTCCTGTTCAATCGCCAGAAGGCAGCCGCTCGACAGGGCGTGGAGAATGAGCAGCCATCGGAATTGAATGATGAGATGACCGAAATGCAGCAGGTACAGCAGGGGCAACAAACCGATCCGGTCAAGTTTGATGATGTTGCAACCATAGTCACACCGAAGACATCGTTTCACGACCTAACTACAAATAATGTCGATATAGAGGAAGTACATATGCTCCCCATTTCAAATGAGACTTCCGTGAGTCCATTACAAAAGAAAATGAAAGACTAGGGTCTTCAACTTAACTGAAGAACAAAAATAATGAGTTGATATGTTAATCCAATTTATCACAAGCCTGCCAGCCTTTGCCCTACTACACTATATACTAAATATACATATTATATTATTGAGTCTTTTTAAGAAGTCTCACTCACACACACAACCACACACACATACATCTTCACACTAGTTTACCTGCAGTTTAGCCTTGAGATTCGATTTGAAATGCTTAATAAAGCATTTATCAGATTAATATTTATGTTCATGTTCATCCCTGAGTATTATTTGTTTTTCGTGTTCACCCTCGTTTTATTTTTGAAACCGATTCCGGTGTGGCACGACAAAAAGGTGCCCAAAGTTCAGTTAAATCTCTTGTTAAACTGTATTTTGGTTTGGGTTTTGATTTCTCCCCTTTGGTTTTGGGAGCAGGTCAAAGGGTGCCGCATAAGCCAGACAAAGTCCTGCACAACCCCTAAATGCAGTCGCAAAGTTTTTACTTTCAATGGGAAGCCCTATATGGTTATACTCGTTAGGCAGCTCAAATGGACGGTTTTATTGATTCACTCATTGAAAAATAAAATAAATATAAATTACTTACAACATTGTATTTAATTCCCTTAACAGTCAAAAATATCTCAAATTTAATATACATATATAACAATTATTTCAAGTAAATCTCACAAATATTTTTCATAACTTAACGGAGGTTCATTCTATTTAACCGAAACCTGTTGCATTTGCTGTGAACTAAAACTGGTTCCAAAGTGGTTCCAGCCATATACGGCATAATATTCCGTTTTCCTTTGTGTTTCTCCTCTTCCATAATACAAAATATTTACAAACATTGCGCTGCAACTGCGCAAACTCGAACTCGAATTCGGAACCAGCTGATAAGGTACAGAAACTATGTAAATATTTACTAAGGACCCAACCAAAACAAACACTTGTTGTGTACTGCGCCTGTTGCATCGAGGGAAATGGACAAGGAAAAACTCGCGGGAACTGCGAAAACCGAAAGTAAACATTGGAAATGCGCATGTCCCAATTACAGCTGGTTTTTCCTTTCTTCAGATCGGGGTTGAGTGAGAAAAGTGGGTCACAGCACACCCACCCCGCAAATTGGACCGGCCACAAATTCCAGCGCATAAAGATTATAAATTAATAATATATTATAATAAATGTAAGCCTAAAAAAATGTAAAAAAAAAGAATAATAATTCTATGACACAATGTTGCGATCAAGTGAAGGATTCATAATGCGATAGCTGTTAGAAACTGACACAGTCAGGGAAAACTCTTCACATCCATGAGATACTCAAAATCTTGCGCAGATACACACGAATTTCGTCAGTTTAGTTATAGAGATTTTTCTTTGTGGTCAAGGTGCGCTGTTAAATTCGTAAAAAATTGCAAATTTATTGAAAAAACTAACAAATTTCGAGGTAAGTTTAGAATAAACTTGAACTTTAATGTCTTAACTGTGTTAGATATATGAAATTAATGGAATTTTAATGAAATATGTGTAGATATTGAAGATTGTTTGCAATGCAGACAGCATCAGGCATAGATTACGTAATACATGAAAATATTTTAGAAATGAAAATGTTTAATTTGAATACTTAAAATACTTTTATAGAATGCGAAATCCCTTGGCAGCAGTTTCGGCAATGCGAAGGATTTGTCTGATATAATGACTGGCAGCTTCAAGGTGCAACTCATCAACATGGGCACTCGCGCTGCCGCCTGTAAGTATGCCATAGAAGTCTCAGACCTCTCAGACCTGTAACATATGTATATCATTCTTTTCTATCTACAGTTCAGGCAAAACTGAGAGCCCTTCATGAATACCATGTACGCTTATTGCACAACGTCTTACCTGCGCCCTCTGGCGTCGATATTGCTAACAATATCAAATACTTTTCTCAAACTCTACTAAGTAAGTTGTAGGATTAGTATTATATATAGATGAACTAATGAAGATCTTTCAGCTGTCCTCAAAGATGTGCGCACCTCTCCGCATGAACTTATACGCGACCCTCTTGAAGATCCAACTCGCATGTCTGCCTATCCCAATCTTGAATATGGCAATCTCTATAATGCCCTCACTATGCTCATTGATGTGGCACCTTGTATACAGTATGGCCAAATAGGTAAGGATTAATTTACTTAACATATCCGTAGTTTCTTTTCATTAAAATATCTTTTAATTGTCTTGTCTCTTTCAGTCTTTGGCAAGGCTCTATTGCAGTGTCTCAGCTGCATACTACCCTTTCTCGATAAGGACCTTATTGATAATCTACCCTATCTAGTTAGCTCTACTATATCTGTTCTACCACCGGCACTGCATCAGGATATTGTCAATGCACTGTGCTACTATATCTTACCATTTACTATAAGTATGTTTGGGTAGGTTTTTCTCCATGATCTTACTATGTCTTCCGGAACTCATTGCAGCACGTCGCAGCGCCGATGAGCAGGAATGCCAAGCCTGTCAGTCTGTCTCCTCAGTCATCATGATGGTCTTGCAGTACTCTAAAAATCCTGGTAAATTAAAAAAATAATATACTCTAATTGTATATAATATATCCACTTTTTATAGCCCATCACTGCCAACTGCTGGAGTGTCTGATGACCCTGAAACACAACGTGGTCAAGGACATACTCTGTGTGGTGGCCTATGGCACAGCTGTCTCTCGCTCCTCGGCTGCCAAGCTGCTCTTCTACTATTGGCCTGCCTTCGATCCCAATCTCTTCGATCGCAAGGTGCTGCTCTCCAAGCTAACCAGTAAGAATCTTGCCTAGACTTTTAACTAGATTCCTTTTGACTGACATCAATATTCTCTCAAAGATGACCTAGTTCCCTTCACCTGCCAGCGGGAACATTGTCCCAACGCGGGAAATGCTGAGGCTGCCAAAGTGTGCTATGATCACAGCATCAGCATCACCTACGCCCCCGACTGTCCACCGCCATTGTATCTGTGCATCGAGTGCGCCAATGAGATACACCGGGAGCATGCCAATCTGGAGTTTGGCGATATACTTCATCCCATGCAGCAGGTTTCCATGGTGTGCGAGAACAAGAATTGTCGCTCCAACGAGAAGTCTGCTTTCTCCATTTGCTTCTCCACCGAGTGCGCCAGTTACAATGGAAATCATCCCATACGCTATTGTGCCCAGTGTCATAGTAATCGCCATAACTCACGACGTGGTGGAGATCATGTTGTCCATCGCAGCCTGCAACCCGCTTGGCAAATGGATCCCGAGATGCAGATGCATATGGTCGAATCGGTGGTCAGTTTGTTGCGCGAAGCGAAGCCATTGTATTTCGAGCCAGGCAAGGAATCCTCATCGGAGGCCAAGAAAAATGGATCAGCCCTGACGCCCGACAACATTTCTCTAGAGGAACGACAGATGCTCGGTCGCTATGGCATCTGGTTGCTAGTGGGTCGCTGCACGCCCACAGCGGATACGCCGGTCGAGGTGCTGGGACGCATTCTCAGCATGCTCTTTCATTGGTTCCATGTCACAGCCTATTCATATGATTGTAAGTTCAGATAAGATATTTATGTCTTCTATATCATCTTATCTGCCTATTCCTCCCCAGCTGCCAGTCAAATTGAGAGCACCATAGAGAAGCTAAAGACGGATCATGTCTGCAATTGGCTGAAGGAGATTTGTCGCATACATTATAATGTTTTCATATCCTGTCTGTTGCCTCATCCTCCGGAATATGCACGGGTCGGAGGTCACTGGGAGACACTCGCCTCGCGCACCAGTCACCTGAAGGAGGGATTGCAGCGTCTGATTTGCCTGGTTCCCTATGAGGTTATTACCTCGGAAATTTGGGATTATGTTATGCCCCACTGGATGGAGGCGATTACCAACGATGTGGCTGAAAAGGAGCTCAACGAGTTGAAAATTGTTTTGAGTAAAATTCTTGATCCTGAAATGTCTCCACTGGGATTCGATGCCAAGACCATGTATAACTTTGTGGCCATACGCTTTGAGAAGACCACGGCCAAGGTGCAGCAACAGGCACTTCACTGGCTTCAGATCCTTACCAAGCTGGAGATATTGATACCACTCGTGCAGCTCTTTGCCATGTTCGGGGATGGAGTGCGCATCATGAAGTATGGCATACAGCACGAGCTAATGCGTGAGAAGGAGAAAGGAGATCCGCAGGGTCAGCAGCAGCTGGCCAAGATACCGAAGACGCCGTGCAAGGAGAGCAAGGCCGAAATGGCCAATCCGCCGCGACGCAGTTCCATTTGTGAGTAAATCCCTGGAAGGTGCCAAGCTGTGGTCTCCACTCTCTCTTTCCCTTACAGCGCCCGTTGTCGAGGATGATTCTGGCAATACCTCTGCCATTTCTGATGATGAGGCTCCTACCAATCGGCATACTGAATTCTCCACTGATGCCGAGCACAATCTCACCTGTTGCATACTCATGCTGGACATTCTGCTCAAGCAAATGGAACTGCAAGATGTGGAGCAGCACATGGGCATCCATACTAGTGTCTGTGAGAATGTCTCACGCCTTATCAAGTGCATGGTCACTGCGGCCCGTGTGGGTCTGAGTAGTCATGTTTGTGCGCTGAAGGTGAGCAGGTGATACGTTTCCTTGAAGAACTGATCCATTCTTCCCTTCAATAGGTAGCGGAATGTGCGTACTGTGAGGCATCTACCATGTGGCATCAGTTGTCAACGAAATTGGTTGAGTTTATGGCACCGCTAAATCCTGTTAGACCTCCAGATGTAAGTAGCGAAAGAGATTATAAAACATTTAAAGATTCTTGAATCTTTTCTCATAAAGCTACCCATTGAGGACATTATTGAAGAGGAGAAATCATCTCGCAAATCACCGCCCGAATCGGATAAGGATAAGACCCGGGATCGTGATGTTTCCCTATCGATGGCGCCTCTACCAATTCCCCTGGGTCCACTCGGCGGCTTTGCAGGTAAGCTTTGCTCTTGCCGAGCATCTTTTTGAAGTTGATTTGATTTAAAGATTTGGTTGTAAAATATCTGTCGAAAAGTCGAAGAGTCCAAGTTTTATAACCAGCATAAAAAAAAAAACCCGCAAAACCTTTATAAATACTACTTGTAACTAACCACCGTAAAGTAATGCAGTGAAAGTCACCCAAAAATACCGTAGATACCGTAGACTGTACATCATTACTGCCTACTGGCTAATGAATGGTATGACGTCATTGCAGCGTCCCTGTATTGAATAATAAACCTAGTCTAAAGCCACGTTATAAAGCGCAATCCAACCGAACTTTGATCCTAGTTACCTGCACCTGCTATGCTCTGTAAACAAGTTAAAACTTAACCCCAGAAACAGACCCAGTTAAAATGACATTAATACAGTTGTACTTTACCAACAGTTACTTAAAAAATTAAATAAACAAGGCCAAGACTAATTTCCCACTTGAAACACTTGTCATTAACAGAAATTAAACATATACAATATCAATGTGGATCTCAGATCGACTAAAACTAAAATCCAATCAAATTATATTATTGCATAAAACATTTTCCCATTTTAAACACATTTGGCTTTAATTTATATGTCTATCTTGCTATCTATCTCTACATAAATATGTATATCTTTCTCTCTCTCTATCTCTAACATATTCTACGCGTCTACTGTAAACTAAACTAACTAACGCTCTCTCTCTCTCGCTCGCTCGCTCGCTGTCTCGCTCGCACACGCACTTTTCTCGCGCGTACCAACTGTCTGTCTATCACTATCACACACTGTCGCTCTGTCGACACTCTCTACCTATGTCGATCTATGTACTACTTACTACATACTACTAATATACGATGAATTATTAACTTGCAATTTGATACAATAACAACAAATACCGCCAACTACTACTCATCAAAAATACTAAAACCAAAAAATTTACAATCTATCACTCATTATCAGATATCTTTAAGCTAGATCAATTCTTTTCAGACGATGGAAAAATTATAATAATGGCAGGTGATGCACCACAACAAAAATTTTTCATTCGTTAAAAAAAAAAAAAACAAAAAACAAATCAAAAAAAGTTCACATTACATTATTAACAAATTTGTTAATCAGTTCGAAACATTTCGTTATTATTCAAATCAATTTTGAATACTTTTAACACACTGCGCACACGATTCCAAAAGACACCAATCACATCTCAGAACAGACAGAATACTCGTACCACAGAAACTTCACACACTTTCCATTTGCAGAAAACACTCTTCTATCTCTGTTTAGCTTCCTAGAGTATAATTTAGCATCAATGCTTTTACATAGATGACCTTATTAGTAGTAAAACAGCCCCATTGCTGAATTTAGTTCAATTTTCTTTCGGTTCGAGATATCTTCCACCGCAATTAATAACTACAAAGATCACAATAATGGACATCCAAAGCGTAGCCTTGAGTGTCTTGAATAACTTTTGTTGATCTATAATTTTAAAAAATCATTTAATATGGGAAATCTATTACTAAGTTCGATGACTTTGTGTGTGTTCAGTTAACAATAGTTTAATATAGGAAACTTAACCAATAGTGGTTTTTAAATGATATTTATAAAATTGAACAAGTGGATATGGCTACAGTCGACCCCCCCACAGGAGGAACCCCCCCCCCCCATTTAAAAAAACCCCTAACAAAAAAAACCCCCCCCAAAAAAAAAAAAAAAAAAAAAAAAAAAAAAATTTTTACACCAAAACCCCCCCCCCCCCCCCCCCCCCCCACCCCCCCCAAAAAACGCCCCCCCCCCCCCAAAAAAAAAAAAAACCCCCCCCCCCCCCCCCCCCTCATATTTAAATAAAAAAAAAAAAAAATTAAATATTATTTTTTTATTATAAATAAAATTTTAAAATTTAAAAAAAAAAAAAAAAAAAAAAAAAAAAAAAAAAAAAAAAAAAAAAAAAAAAAAATAAAAAAAAAAAAAAAAAAAAAAAAAAAAAAAAATGGGAGTTGGGGGGGAAAAAAAAAAAAAAAAAAAAAAAAAAAAAAAAAAAAAAACCCCAACTTATAAAAAAAAATAATTAATATTTTTTATTTTTTAAACCTTTTAAAAAAAAAAAAACAAAACAAAAAAAAAAAAAAAAAAAAAAAAAAAAAAAAAAAAAAAATAAAAAAAATAAATTATATAATTTTATAAAAATTTTATAATTTTTTTTTTTTTTTTTTATCATTTTTTTTTATTTTTTTTTAAAAAATTTAAAATTATTTTATTTTTTTAATAATCTGAACACACACAAATATTGACCCCCGATTGGAATTAGAATATTTTGAAAAATTTGAAACTTGCATGTATCTTTTTTTCAGTGAATTTTGAAAGAGATATGTTACTATAACATATACCTTTTCTAGGACTAATATACTAATATATGTATGTACTTCGATGCATGCCCGATTAGTGAATGCCATGCGTTATCTTGTCCACTTAAATGATTTCGATTTCATTTCTAGCAAAGTTGTACAACTGATACCATCTCTCAGATTCCGGCGATTACTAATCTTTCTACATTATATATGTTTTCTTTATCAAGGTCCTGTACCTGTGGCCGTGCCCCAACCTGAGCCGCATTCAGTAGGCGGCGTGCTCGTCCATATGCCCCACGTTTGTTCCGTATGTATTTCGAGAGTATTGGATAAGTATTATATTCCCATATCTTACGTTCTTTGGTTGACACATTTTACACATTTCGAAGAGTATTTTTTAATGATATACCCGATACTACAAAAACCCAATAATAATCAATAAGATTTAAACGATTTAATCGATAAAACATTATGCGTTTAAGTAGGTATTTATTACACCCAAAAAATCTTAATACAATTATAAAGAAACACACTCATATTCTATATACCTACTATATAATACTCAAATAATTTATTACAGCAACAAAATAATACACAATTTAAAGTGATAATTGAGTTTTTATTTTAAGAATACGTATTTCTGTTTCCTTAATATTAAAATTTACAATATGATTTCGATATCCAAAGATCGTCGACAATTATACAAAACTTTTCATTTCTTCGTATATTTTTTATAGAATAACGAAAATGGGCATTCAGTTGATAGTAATGAATTGAGAAAAGTTCACGCCACAGACGAGGTACTTTGTGCATTCATTAAAAAAACCCAAACCAAAATCAACATCAAAATCAAACTCAAATACAAAACTACAATAACTATGAAATATTGTTTTAAATATTAGTTGTATCATTTGGCTGATTAATAATTCTCATACAATTCGATATTTGTATTATATTATATTTGACTATTCATATATATTTTCTTTTATAATTCAAAACCAAAATAAAACTTGTTATCTTCGTGTTAAGTGTATATAAATTGTACAGAGTGTTTTCTACATTTCCTTTTTATTTGCTTACTAAAATTCTTCCTACATTATTTACATTTATTCTGTTTCTCAATATGTAAAATGAGCTAGAGTTATATGCCTGGAAGCCTATCTTCGCAAAATTTGACTCTTAAGTCATAGAATACCAACTAGAAACTAGGATATGCTAATACTTTTTGTTTAGAGAAAAATGTCAAGGTCCTTTTTAGGAAAACTATTATGAGAGATTTTCAATGTCAAAAAAGAAGCTTAAGATTCTCATTAGGACAATCGTTTATTATTTTGTAAACACATTTTAATAGACTTTCTAGGTTTTACTAAATTAGGATACAACTTTTTCAAAGTTAGCTTTTGATTATAGATGTTATTATTTTCTTTTAAAAATTTTAAATATATCTTTTCATTCCCGTGTCTCAAAGTATCTTGTATGTGTGTGAATATAAATTACGAAGTACAGCAAACGGAAAATCGTAAACGAAAAATTTCTTATAATATGTGTAACTTTCATTTTGAATATATCTCAATTTCTACATCTATTTTTTCATGTAAATATTACGTTTTTCTACAATTCTGACACGTACTTGATAAACTTGAACTTTTTTCCCCCTTTGGTTTGTGATCATTATTGTTGAAGAGCATGTTCCGTGTACCACAGCACTTTCAGAGTTTTTTGATACCCACACCGAATAATAATACCCTGTTATTGACGAATAACATTATGTACAAAGTACTCACTTGCCCTTAATGCACAAATACCTTATTTTCACATGCAATTTTACATGTTTTATGTAAATTATTTATGTATTTATGTAAAATGAAAGAAAAACACAAAACCAAAAAACAAAATGGATGTGTAAGTTTAAGCGAGAAATTTATTGCATTTGTCTACGTGTGTACTCGATGTGATGAATGTAATCTACCGTACCGTACACCTTATGTACCATACATACTACTATACCGTGTAAATATACTGTAAAGATGTGCGAAATGCGGAAAAACGAACCGATTACATCACATCAATGTAAAACCCTTTGGTATTTAATGCAGATCATGACGGCGACTGTAGAGACGGTGTCAGAGCAACTGGATCTGGGTTCGATACTGCCCTCAGATCGAGCCATAGCTCGCTCCATAACCCTCTCCGATGCCGACGTGGGTAGCGCCAATGTCAGCGTCACGAAGGCATCTGTTATGGGTGAGAACGGAGCCAATGGCAGTACAGCCGGAGGCGGAGAGAATGGCAGTGGATCCGAAGATGAGGAGGAAGAAGAGGATAGCGATGACTTCTGGCATACGTCGGTGGGCAAGTTCAAGTTCACGCTGGATACATTGCCTCAGCCACTGCAGTACATTCATCAGCTGCTCACGGTGCGTATGCGCAATATTCTTGAAGTTAATCTATAACTTATACTTCCCACAGGAAATACCTACTATAAAGAAACCAGAGATTCTTTACTATGTACTTCAATGCTTGAAGACCATGGCTCTGCACGGCGATGCCTTGGCCAAGGCGGCTAAAGAGCAACGTGGCTTCTTCATCTGGTGCCAGGAAAATTTGCTGATCAAGAAGTAAGTTAAGGGAGAAGAGTTCCCATTGATCCCATTGATCAAACACCATTACCATTTCAGCCTCTGGGAACTGTGCAATGCGGAGCACTCGCACATCTGTCAGGTGTGCGTGCCGCTGTTGCTGCACTGCATCACACTGCCGCTGGGGTCCGATGTATTCTGGCGCGTGGTGCAGGAGGCCTTCCACGATGTCGATTGGCGTGTTCGCTTCACGGCAGTGGAACGAGTAACCGTAATTACACGTTTTATGGATTCGACACCGCTGCGCTCCGAGGTGGGCCTGCAGACGGCACTGGCCACTGCCTTCTGTCACCTGATCGCCAGCATGGATGACATCAATGTGTATGTGGCGCAGCGGGCGACCCTCTATATCGGAACCATACATGATACGGCAATACGGTCACTGCTCTTCTGCTTGGAATCGCAATTCGATCTCTTCATTGTCGATCGGCCCGTGGTCCTTCAGTCTGTCTATCAGCTGCACAATTCCCTCTCCGATCGCAAATTGCTTGGCTGGGATTTCTTCTTGAATCGCTTCGACACGTTGTTTGTGGAGGCACAAATCAATCTGGAGAAATGTGGAGATATATCCTATTTGCGTGATCTGCGCAACTCGGACAATGGCAGTGAGGCACTTTCGGCTAAAATTCTGAAGGCCAGAGAAGCTCTAAGTCAGTCGGACACCAGTGGCAGCATGGCCAAAACGCTGAGCGCCTCCTTTGGCACCAAGTGGCCCTACAAGCGAACCATGTCTGCTCCAGCCAGCATGGCACCACGTCAGGACTCCAAGTTTGGTGAGCTTACCTAATTTGATTATCCACAAGGATTTTGCCCTAATCTCTGGGATGTCTCTTGCAGTGCCCGAGAAGGAGAAAATCTACAGTCGTCAGGTGTCGGCACCGATACTCAAACGGAAGACCTCACGTTTCGGATTGGGTCAGTTCCTTGGCAGTAGTAGTGGCAATCAAAATACGAGTACAGCTAGTCATAGTGTCGCCACAGCTAGTAATACATTGCATACACGTTCCAAAGCCCTGCCGCCCTGTCCCGTACATCATTCCCAACACACTGCCTTTCCCTATCATCATCAACATCCGCCACACACTCACACACACCATCCTCATTCACATCCACATCCACATCCACATCCACATCCACATCCACATGCTGGTAGTAGTGCACAAGTAGCGACGTTTGCCACGGCTCATAGTCAAAGTCACCAGTATTTAGTGCATTGCGTTCCGCCCAGTCACCACAGTCCGATGCCCACGCTGCAGGAGGCAGAGACACTGCTTCGCTCCAAGGCTGCCCAAGCTGCGCAACAATCTGTCCAACAGTCGGCGATGACGACGACGACGGCGCAGCAACATGGAGCAGCAGCAGCAGCAACGGCAGCAACATCAACCACAGCAACAGCAACAAATGTGACAACAGTAGCAACTGGCGGCATGACCTCGACATCCTCGACAGGCGCCTCAACGGGCCATAGCGTTGCCACCTCCTTTCACTCCCATTTCCAAAAGCATCCCTCGGCACCGAATCTATTGCCGCCACAGCCCTTGGTAACTGCCCCCAGTCCCAGTCCCTCGGCACTGGCCTTTCCCATGCATTGCACCTGTGATGTCGCTCTGCATCCGAGTGCCAACACAGCTGGCACCACCACGGGCAACACTACAGCCAATCCAGGTAGGTTGTAGAGCATGTGTGTCCGTAATCCTCAACTAACTGTACACCCTAATCGTTTTCTGTTGTCTTTTCTGCTTTATGTTTATTGTATTTTGTATCATTCACAAGATCGATGGAAAGTTAGTATACTTTGTGAATGATATAATACCAAACTTGGGCATACCAGGTTTTCGACTAATTTCTTGATCTTTTATTATGAAAAATTTAAGTTGATATGACGGTGTTTAAAACGCTCTTTTTACTAAGTTTAAAAACAAAATCTTTTAAAGCATGTTTACTTATTTTCTCTTTGTTTTAATCGGCATTCTTTAAATATAAATTGCAACTTATATTGTTAACTTATCTCTCTCATAAACAGGTACAGTTTAGAACTATCACAGAAGTAGGTACACTTGCATGAAAAATAGATCTCAATGATTTTTGATTATATCAATATTTATGCTATCATTTTATGTCTTAATCTTTCCCATGACAATCATTATTTCATCCCATGTAATAAAACTGTAAAATGTGTATGTAAATGTTAAATGTTAACTTTATATATCTAGCCCATCAGTGTTGATATATGTGCTATTGCTTTCCAAAAAAAAAAAAAAAACAAAATCATTATACGTGTACCCTTCCAAACTGGTATGTATGCTTTAATAATCTATTGTGAAACTTTCATCGTACAATCTCTCTTTGGCTCTATATGTAAGAACAACAAATCTCGACTGTCTCAAAACACACACATTAGGAACTCAAATCCAATTCTACAAACACCTGTGTATATATACTTGTACACTACTATATACAATAGATCAATATCCATTTCAATCTATTTGTGCAATTGGCATGTGGCTGTACAAAAAAAAAAAAGATGAGATCGATGTCTATTCCCCTCTGAAAATGTTTTACAGATAAATTCTAAACTCTCTTGCTAATAATTCCCATTTCATCACGTTTAGATGGACATATTCATTCACTGGGTGGACTCAACGATGAGAATCTTATTGGTTTGCTCAGTCGTATTACCGAGCTGGAGGAATCGGATCGCGAGACAATACACTTGTTGGTCTTCATGCTAATGCAGTTCATGTCACGCACAGATCAGGCATTCCCATCTGAAGATAAACCCGTGACGAAGACACAGAATATTGTCTTGAAGCATTTGTTTTTACTCTTGGGACACAATCAAATCGACAAAACGTTCCATACTACACCCGAATCATTGCGGTAAGTTCAAAGTGATCATATAAAACTTAAAAATAATTATAATATTTCTATAGAGTCTCAGCGGTTTTCAATGCATTCTTGGCCAATTTACCGCAAGTTCTGGATCAGAATCATTTGATTGGCGGTCTCATATTGCCATCTGTAATGCAGATCATACTGTATGCACCAAATCCGACAAACACATCTGGTGAATCGTATCAAAATCTTGTCTTCAACTATTCCCTGTGGCAACTGGAGCTATATCCACGTCGTAATTGGCTCTTCACACTGCTCGTAGTGCTCTATAAGTATTCGTACACTCAGCCCCCGCTGAGTGGGTATGTCATCTCTGCTATTCGCATGATCATGAATAGTTTGCGTGGTCACTTTCATCAATGTCGACGCATACCCACAACAACCATACTGGATATACAGGGTGTGGGCGGAGTGGCAAGATCTCGCGATGTTAGTCAACCCTCTCTGGGCACAGATCCTGATGACAAGGAGGCCAGTCCACCGGCTAGCCCAATGTTTCCATCCGAGGGCACAAGTGCTGCCTCCAAGAGCAAAGGTCAGAATGTCGCCTTTACGCCCAAGCTCCAACACGCTTTCCGCAAATACAATGATTCGAGTCTGGATGCTGATGAAACTGAATCCGAATTGGTGGCCATACCAGAGAGTGATCTATCGGATAGCACACTGCATGGCAGCAGTGCACCGGTACGGAGTACTTCATTCTGCAAATAGAAATCGTTTTAATATCATCATAATATTTTTGCAGGGCTCTTTTGATGATACCATACACTTTGAGGACATTCTACCCACAAAAATGGAATCGCTGCGTAATCGTCGTGCTCTGGAATATACAGAAGAGGTAAGGATTATCAGATGAAATGTAATTTCCTTATCAACATTACCTTTATCTTGTCTAGAAATCCACCAAATCGCACAAGTCAATGATCACAACCAAAACAGGCGATACATACACGACGAAGATTAAGGCAAGCACCAGCGAGACCGTTAGCACCACCGTGGTGACCACCCACACACGGCATAGTCTGCAGGAAGGTGTCCGCATGATAGTGACTCCCCTGGTGGGGGCAGAGACCACGGAGACAGCAATTGTCAGTCCACCTGTGGATGTGCATCGTGCAGTCACTGTGCGCAACAAGTCGCTGGAGAATGCAGCTTCCTCAACCTCGAAGATGTTTGCTGCCATTGCCACTAATCATCTGAAGGCATTGGGTGCCCTCCAGGATATGCCTCAGGTTAGCTCTACGCTGGCCAGCAGCAAACCCAGCTCCAGCAGTGGCAGCGGCAACGGCAGTCGCTCGACAAATGGCAGCAATGCGGCTTCAGCTCCTCCTCAGGCAGCTTCAGGTTCAACTAAGCCAATCGGACGCCATAAGACCATAGTTGAGTGCAGCGCGGGAACGTCAAGTTCCTCAGCGGATGAGGCACGGCAGAAGAAGTCGCAGACCAAGTCGCTACGACGACCCGATAAGGCAGCTTATGGATCCCCTGATTCACCATTGTCCAAGATGAGTGTAATGGCTAATCCACGCGATGAAGCAGATGCGGCCCTGTTGCCGCCGCCCAAGAGCATTGCAGCGCTTGAAATCCCAACTCCCGAGCGATTGCTACCAATTGGCACACAGGATACGGTTGCTACGCTGGTGGAGCGAGTACGTGAAGGACTCAACCTGCCGGACATCAGTCATCTCAAGCAGGACAGCTTAGATGTATCGGAGAGCACCAAGGAAGATGTCACTCTCAGCAGTCGCAACAATTCACCGCGGCGTCTGATCAAGCAGGTCGCCCTCGAATCTCCGCCAAATCCCAATGCACCGGCTGCTGCCTCGGATGCAGCACAAGATGAAGCGCAGGCTCAAGCACAGGCTGCATCGCAATCGCAGCTTGAAACGGATCTGCATTCGTCCATTCTGAAGAATGTCACTCAGGATCTCAAGCAGGCTGACTTTGGCGAGCGACAGCAGCATTTCACTGGCCCCACAGCCACGTCCAACAGCATCAAGCGTCCCAGACAGAAACTGGCTCCCTTCAATGTGGACACAAATGCCATACCAGACATACGTTCGCGGTATGCTGGCTCCTGGCCGCCGCCACCATTCCAGCCAGCCGAGGAGCATGATGAAGAAGGCGATGAGGCACCAGACATGGCTAATGGACATACAACCCATGCCACGGCACATGCACATCGTGGGGTGAGTGTGATCAGGCATAGGCATTCTTTAAGAGAAGATTCATTTCATTCTCCATTCGCACAGAGTTCCCGACGCGTGGGTGACTACACAATCGTGGATCGCTGCTCGGATTGCGGTGCTGTCATCGAGGAGTATACAGATGAAGAGATTGGCATATTCATTGTCATCCTGGGCACCTTTATTCATCGTGAGCCAGCCATGGCAGCACCATTTCTACCCGAAGTGTTGACAATTACATCACGGTGAGTATAGTCAGCTTGATAAGGTTACTCGAATATAGGGAATGATCCTATTCCAGCATCTGTTTGAGCGGTACCCATGCCTGGCAGGGCGAGAATGGTCTTCCATTGGCCAGCAGTGCACAGGCTGTTGCACTGCAGTTCATACGCTGCGTCCTCCATCAGCTGGCGCCCAATGGCATCTTCCTGCAGGTGTTCCAGACCCAAATGAAGAGTGAGTTAGCAAAAGATTTGAATAATATAGTGGGATATCAATACCCTGTACTACTTACAGTCAAGATACGCCACAATCATTTCCGAAGCATTGCCAAGGCTTTGCAGGATTTCCAAGATTTAAATGCCACCAGTCCCATCTACATGGTCTGCGAATCGTTGACCTCCAAGAAGTCGCTGCCCATCGATCAGCTGCCAGTGATCTTTCGCAACATGGCTGAGTATCTGCAGTGTGTGCCGGCCGAGGCAGGTGTCGGTCTTGCCGTGTGGTCCCAGGCCATGCAGGCAATGGAATCGTTGTTGCGTCAGGTCATTGTGATTATGCCCAGCCTGAGTAATGCCGAGTATATGCTCGATCTGATTGCAGCTACCCTGCGCTTGAATTGTGTGCCAAAGACATTGCTGGATCCCTACTCCAAGATCATGGCATACTGCGTGCAGCATACCAATTTGGAATATCAAACATTGTACGATTTGTGCACCCTGAACACACGCTCCTTTAACAAGGATCGCGACAAGAATTTGCTTTGTCGCCAAATGATCTTTGAGTTTGTGCAGGCGCTGAAGTTTAAGTCGATTATACCCGATCACAATCTGCTAATGATCATTGGATTCGTGTTGCTCGATGCTGGAGGTACTCTGCCGCCGGGTGCCCTACCTGGTCTGCCAGATGCCGCTCCCGTACTGACCACCAACTCTGCCGATTGCCTGCGACAATATATAAACGATGTCATCGATTTCCTGGCTGATTTTCATACTCTCAGCAAGATCAAAGTAAGTCCCGATAATGGAATGATATTCTTGCGGAGCGTAACCTACATGCTTTCAGAACTTGAAGAACGGACAGCCCAGCAATGGCCTCGGCGAGGATACCCTGGGTGGAGTGCTTAAGGGGGCTGTGGCACAGTATCTTGCCCTGGAGATGTCACGCGGCAACTCACGCGACAACAAGGCCGTCTCCCGCTATCTGCCCTGGCTGAACAATGCGCCCTCCTCGCTGCAGCAAGGGTATGTTTCCCAGAAGTATCTCCTTCCAAGCTAATGTGAAGCTTCTTTGCAGTCCCAAGGAATTCACCGAGTGCGTTGGTCATATGCGTCTTCTATCGTGGCTGCTGCTTGGCTCCCTGACGCACATGGCGCTGATGCAACGACGCCAGGAGACACACTCCTTGCCTCCGCCGCTGGTGGCAAATGTGCAGTCTGCGCCGGGACAACCGCCGGTGCCCACTGTGCATTATCAGCATCAGGGCGTCACATATTCACAGCCTGTGCCCCAGGAGGCATCTTGCCATATAGCCGATCACATACAGGTAATCTTTGCTGGATTTGCCGAGCAGTCCAAGACATCGGTGCTGCACATGTCTTCGCTATTCCATGCATTCACCCTATGCCAACTGTGGACCGTCTACTTGGAGCAAATGGCACACAATACCAACAGTAATGCAGAGGGCAGTACGCTCGGAGTACTCTTTGAGTTCTGGACCAAAGTGACACCCTGCATACTTCAACTGGTATCGCATGCCAAGCCGCCAAACAAAGATACTCATGCACAGTCCAGTGTGGATTTCCAAGCTCAAAGTGCCAATTCCAAGCTATCCGAGATGGTTAATCTGCACTTTCTTAGCCTGCTCGAGGCCCTCAAGGAGACGAACTCAACGATCCTAGGGAAATTGCTGCCCATGTGGAGTACAGTACTCTCCTCACAGACCCAGCTCTCGGATACGCTGCATGTGCGACTGCAGAATGTGCGGGACTATGCGCCGGACTATGAGGAACTACAGACGAATAAGTCGGAGGCCCTGCTTAAATGGTTGCAGCGATTGCAGTTCAAAATGGGACAGATCGAGCTGCAGGCCTCGACAGCTACACAGTTCTACTCTATATAAATCAAAATATCTATTATAGCTAATCTAGATGTTGCCGTCTTCTCTGTTGCACAACTAAATAAACTTAATTGTTTATTGATTAGCACACAAGTTAACAAGAATATATATATTGAAACCTGGCTAAATAAATATAAATGTTAATCGTAAATTGTTTAATAACTCTGAATCACTTTGAATCCTTATCTAGCTGATGACATTTAATATTTGAATATCTAACTTAAGTTGTAGGATTTGAAAACTTGTACACTTGGTTATCTGACTCGCAGCGATCTCTATTCTTATGGATAATATGAACTATGTGTCTATCTACCTTCATTCGTAGACTGTGTAACTGATTCCCGTGCTGGCTTTGTCTGTTATTGACGGATCTTGGACTTCGTTTTGTTCACTAGCCCGCTGCCTGCCCTCGATTAGATAGTTGGCCTGTGGATCGCGGTAATTTCGGAAGGAATCTTTTTGTTTCAGCACAGATTCATCCGGCATGGAAATACGCGATGTGGTCTTGGTTTGCCTGGCTAGACGCTCCTCTGCTTGTTTTATGCGAAAATCCTGCAGAATCAAAAGAAGAAGATAATGAAGTGTTTCTTTTTAGAGATAATTTACTTTACCTTGACTTTCTGCATATAATCGACCTGCAACATGGCAGATTCTGTTAGGGGCACCAGCTGAATTTCCTTGTGTTGTATGAGTGGCGGCGTTGCTGCAGTTACCTCCCAAAACTTCCCTTTTTTGCGAGCACGTTCCTTGGCGGGATCGTGTACATTGGAGACTGTTGTGCGGAATGGTTTGAATTTCTCACGATCCACCTTAGTGACCTGCACTTCGGTTTTATCGATGAGGTACTGAGCATGCTGATCTAACGTGGTTTCCGGTAAATGTTTCTCTTTCAATTTCACAACATCGATTTCTATAATTTCTGCTGCTATCGTTTCACTTGGGTCTTTGCCGCTTCCATTGCTGGATAAGCTATGGTCAACCAATGCTGAATCTGGAGAATCGGTACCGGCTTTAAATGATGCTATATCACGCAAATCCTCTGCTGTGATTAAGGTCTCTGGTGGTGGTAGAACCTTGACTTGACGCTCGTGCATTGTTCCCTGGGCAATGATGCGCAACGGATCCATTTCCTGCTCATCATCGCTATCAAGAACATCGTCCACATGGGAGCTGTCATCCGCTTTGCTGCGACCATGCCATTCCAAATTGTTCAAAGTAATCTTGCCTTTGGATGCGATGTTTAGCTCACCAAGAAGATTGGCAGTTGCGTTCACATCATCTCGGCGACTAATCTCGGATAGTACTTTCTCGTATGTGTCCCGAATACGCTTTCCTTTATCTGGCAATTGCTGTAAACGTTTTCTGTAAGCCAAGAATTGAATATTTAATGAGTGAGAAGTTTCTAACAACTTGTTGGACTTACTTGGAGGCCAAGAGATTCGCTTGTCTGTCTCTCAATTCCAGAAGTTCGGTATATCTGAGTGTTTTCAAATCCTTGGCATATTCGTTTTTAGTTTGCGCTGTGTTTGTCAAATTTCCCAATGGCGGTTTATCTAATTGTTTATTCATTTTAATTCTTAGTTCTTAGTTGCAATTTGTAATTTCGTTGTTTCCTCGCCGCCGCTTGCGACAGTGTGACCGTATTGTTGATACTAAAAAATACTTATTTCGAGAAAATAAGTAATCGATATGCTTGTTGTACTTCGTGCATAAAGTTATCGATATACACAGTACATGTATCGCGTTGCCAACTTATTAGGTAGAAGTGCGTGAAGTAACGTGAAATCAAAGTCAACTGTGCATAATTAATATTATTTAAAAAAATTAAACAAACACCACACAGACTATGCCCAACAGTTGGATTAAACCAAAAGGCCCATACGAGTTAACATGGCGAAGTCGACGCCTTGAAGATCGTCATAAGAATTGGGATTTTCGGAACAACATGAGACAGCGCCGTCTACGTCCAAAAAGAACTCTTGGAGATTTCCTCAAACTTCTATCATATTTTCTACTATTTTACTTTTGCCTTGCTTTATTTTCAATTCTTTATTATAAGTTATTGGTCACATATCGTATTTCAAACTATCATCCATCTACGCTTAAGGGAATTTCGCTTGCATCCGTACCAGGGAAGTTTAGGGATAACATTAAAGTAATACGCTTCAAGGAATTCCAACTGAAAGAAAACTCACCATATGTAGGTCAGATCTACAAATTCGTAGAAAGATTTGGCATAAAAGGATTGACCTATCTACAAGGTTGTAATCTAGACAACAACTGGGGCTACCTCTTCAATCAGCCGTGCGTCCTGTTAAAAATCAATTTGGCCAAAGATTTCAAGGCTGACACATACACCGATGCAGAAGATCTACCGAGTAGGGCACCAGATGAGTTATATGATTATCTGATGCAATCATCATCGGATATGCGCTTTAATCGCATATGGCTTGCCTGCAAATTCGATAATATTACCATGAGTGAAGCGAAAATCAGGTATATTCCATCCCGATCATACGATGCTGACGGCCTTTTTGCCGGTGAAAATATCTATACAGATACCATCTATGAGGGCGGTACTCCTGAGAAGAAAATAGATAATCCCGCCTTACGTCGCATCATTGGGGTGCAGTTTAACAATCTTCCAGTCAATCGAGACGTCTACGTAAGGTGCGCTATATATGCAAGAAATATTCGGATCGAACACGCATCTATAATATTGCTATTGCATATAGAAGGAAAGGAAGTTGTTGAAGTTGACGAAGATAATTCCTAACTAATCTCGATAATCTCGATCAAAGTTACCCTGTAGAGAAATTTAAAAAAAAAAAACACTTTAGATTCTCCAAAAATTATTTGAAGTGAAATTATTCAAATACAGTTTTATATAGTTATAAAATACCTTGTAAACACATTGTATATATATATATTGTGCCATGGATGAGGATTACTCAGCTGGATTCTACACGGTGAACAAGCGATTCCGCAGCGAGGAGTATAAACGTCATCAAAAGGATATACCATGGACTAAACAGGTCTTGGACTTGGATCATAATAAGTTCTTTTTGCGTACACCATGGGAATGGCTTAGACTTCTTGGATTCTATATGTTTTTGTATTTGTGCATTGCAATTATTTGTGGAGTTTGCTGTTTGATTTTCTATTTTTTTGTTATCCCGAAAGGAAAACCACTCATTCTTAAAGAGTTTCCCGGTATATCTTCGGTACCCTCCTCTTCTCGCACAATTGGTTTCAGACCAGATATTCACGAAGAAGTATACAAAATTGCTGATGTAATAGATAAATTTATTGATAACCTAGATGAATATGGTGAGGCTGAAGAACGTTTTGAAACTTGCAACTATGATCAACTGTGGGGATACAGTTCTAAGGAGCCGTGTATTTTCGTAAAGATTAATAAGATTATTGGATTTTCTCCAGAGACCTATGACACTGTTCAGGAATTGCCAAAAGAAAGCCCGAAATCATTGGAAAAAACAATGAGCGAACATAAAGGTAAAGGAAAAATTTGGATTACGTGTGAATGCCTAACCGCGGGTATCAAGTCACCCCAGTTCGTTTTTATACCTAAGCCATACTTTGATGCTACAACCGATTTGCAAGGCGTCGATCGAGTCGTTGCTGTGAAACTTAAGAATTTAGCACACAATGAAGATGTTGATATTATGTGTACAGTTTGGGCAAAGAATATTCCCATTGATGTGAAAATAAGTGGACGTGGAAATATAAAACTCACATTGAATATGCTTGTTATCTGAAATATCCAGTTGATTATACAATCTAATTAGAATCGCATATAAATAAAAATTAGGCTTTAATACCTAGATGTGAAATTAATTTAAAATTCTATGCAAATTCAAACAACTCTGTTTTGTAGTGATATCGAAATCTAAGAGAAATCGATATGCTTTTACTCAATATGGCACAGTATCGATACCGATACTGGCATAAGTCACAGGTTGTAAATATGCTCATCTCTAGCTGAGCGATTCGATTGGGACTTTAAAAACTAAAAGGTTTTTATTATTATTATTATTGATATGCAAATGCTGTTTTAGCATATTGCAACATTTAGAGTAAATAATAATGCTCTCGGACATTGTGTCTCTGTTTTCCAGACTTCGTCATAGACAAAGTAACGAACCACAAACCGGAATACTACGATGGGTGCTAAGCAGTCGCATGAGCCACGTTCCGTATCGATGGAAAATCCAACTCCTGCTGGTGTCCTTGATATATCCGACGATGTGGTCAAACGTCTGAAGCAGGGAATATCGCAACAGGGTAAAGTGAAGCCAAGAACCATAGTATCGAATCATTCCATCAACCTTGTAGATTGCTTGGCAAAGTGTTATGCAACAATTGTCAAATGATTATTTTGTTTAATTTGAAACATGTTCATAAACTGTATTCCTTTTGCTTTTAGCTCGGGAACAAGCTGCCATCGCGGAGGAATCAAAACCGGCACCCAAACCTCTGCCGGTGGCAAAGAAAGTGCCAGTAGAGACACCCGCATCACCAAAAGTTGCCTATCCGGCTGCCACGCCTATATATGTCCAGGGTGGCGGACATACCATTAGTGCCGCCGATGTGCAGCGTCAGATGAGCCAAGAACTGATAAAGAACGATGAGCAATGGCGCCAGAGAATGACACAGCTCGAGGAGAACCTCAAAAAGACAAACACAATTATGGAAACAGAGTATGCGAATGCTGTGGAAAGCGTGCAGAAGCGTTTCATTAGCACGGCTGCGACGTCCAAGGTGCCACCATGCCAGGACCTGAAAGCCCAACTGCTAGCCTGCTATCGTGCCAATCCCGGCGAGACATTAAAATGCATCGATGAAGTTACCCAGTTCAGGCAGTGCGTCGAAGCGCATCGTATCAAAAAACTCGATACCGAACCGGAGGTACCCAAAGCGACGGCACCGGCAAAGGCTGCTTAAAATATACTACATACTATATCTTTTTGATTTTGAGTTGTATCTCAGTTTGATTATGCTTTGCTACCCATAAGCCATAAAGAGATCTGTTCAAGCGATGAAACTTATTATTAAACGACAGTGTAAAAGTGAACAATATAAAATTAGTCTATAAAGTGTGTTTAGTTTCGATTTCAATGTTTCAATATTAATGAAGAATGAGTAAGTCCTTTAGTTTTTCTAATCAAAATTTAAGTTTATTTAATTTTGTACATTTTTCATAGACAATAATTGTTTTTTTTTTCTTATTTTGTGCCAGTATGAGGAGCAAGTTAACTACAAACCCGTAAGACTATTCGGCATATAAGATAACATAATCATATATGCCTTTAAGGAATTGTGGAAACTCAAAGCGCATACGCGACCAGCGACGCGGCGAGCAGAGGAATGAGTGTAAGCTGGATGAGAGTGGATGCGCCATTGGCTTTGTGGCCAGGCTGCTGCTGCAACTTGCATGAGTCGTCGAAGTTCTTGGCGGGACCAATGCAGCCAGCATAGCTCATCACATAGGCCAGATAATTCTGTTCGAAGGCGCCGCGTACCAAACTGGAACCGGGTCCGCTGGCAAAGACAATCACATCCTCACCACCATGAGTCTCATCCTTGAGTGCCAGCGTGGCCATGTGACGATATGTGGGCGACTCCGTCTGCTCCTTGGTGAAATGCTTGAGTGGCAACCACACGTTGGAGCTGTTCGCGGGCTTTGTATCGTTGGCCAGATGCTCAAAGTATCCGGGTCCGTTGGCATAGGTTATTGTCTCGTATACCATGGGATCCTTGGCCTTGTGAATGTTGGCGGGGCCCAAGATGTCTGCACCACGCAGAGGATATCCGTTGAATGTCACGGAATGCGAGTGATCGGCCGTGACCATGATGAGTGTCTCATCCGAGTTGGTCATGTTTACTGCTGCCTGGACAGCCAAATCCAGTTCGTACACCTCATGCAATGCAGCCCGAGCATAGTTCATATGATGACCCTGATCGATACGTCCGCCCTCCACCAGGAGCACATAACCCGCCGACTTGGGACCGCGCTCCAGCACCTTAATCGCTGCCTCAGTCATCTCCTGCAGCGACGGTTCACCCTCCTCGCGTGCTATCGAATATGTTATATGGTTGTTGCGGAACAGACCCATCAAATGGTCGACTTTCTGTACATTGACCTTCAGCAGATCTTCGCGAGTGTGCACCAGCGATGCGGGAATACTGTCGTTGGCATGTCGCTGCAGCCATTCCTTGGCCAGATTACGGTTATCTCCACGCTCGCAAATTGTCTCGGTGCCGCCTTCAAACTTCACGGTCTTCACTTCGCTACGATTCAATGCTCCCATGGGTGAGAGGCCGCCGCCCAGCACAACATTCAACCTGTTGCCCGGCGCATTCTCTACCAGCTGCCGTGCAATGTCTGTGTGTATGCCAACAGATTCGGCTGGCACTTCCGTATCGCACTCCCAGTCGCGATGATAGACACGTGCAAAGGTGGCTGCGGGTGTGGCATGGGTTATGCGTGTCGTGGTCACAACTCCGGTCCGCTTGCCCTCGCGCTGTGCCCAATCCATGACAGACTCGAGACGTCCCTGTTTGGCATTTGTCTTGGAGCGTGTTGTGTCCATGCCAATGGCACCATAGTCACTCTTGACGCCGGTGAAGATCGCTGTGGCTGTACCAGCTGAATCCGGAACTTGCTTGTCCACATTGTAGGTCTGGGGACGGGGGAATGGAGAATGAGCTAAGCCGAGGGTAGAAGTCTCTTCCAGTTGCTTACCTTGGCTAGTCCCGTGTAGGGGAACTCATCAAAGGAGAGTGTCTCCTCCTCGCCATGGCCATGCTTCAGGTACTGCCCCTTATAGATGCGACCTGCACTGATCGTTGACAATCCCATACCATCGCCTATAAAGATGATAATGTTCTTCGCTTTGTGGCGATACGAGTTCTCCTTGGCCGCCTTGGCCTGTCTGATGGCCTTATCCAGTTGCCGCAATCCCACCTGGCGCCAGAATGCTGCATCTGCATAGAGAGGGAATATAAAGAAATAAGGGTTATATATGGTATATATGATATCTAGGGCTGTGCATTTATTTATGACATCTCGATGTTGCTTTCTAATTATTTCTAGTGAGACCCACTTGGCACTCGTCCCAACTATACTTGCTGATCAGATCTAGTATAAACCGCTATCGTCTAATTATTTAGATTTATTTTGCCATACTGACGGCTCAAGTATCTGGAAGTCGCTCGTTGAGCACACAAGGCCCATTAGCAGCGTTTCCACAATTCGGCTGGGCCTGTACTTCCCTCACTTTTCAACTCAGCCGACAATAGGTATATATATATATATATATATATCGTATTATATTCTATTCCTAGACTGGGGTTTACCTAGTTGTATCGCTTAAATTAACCAGGTTTTTGCCAGCTTGACATTTACTGCAGGCACAAATCATTAAGTCTCTCTATATGTCTGAGTTCTCTGCTTTCCGTACACAGATCTGTCACATCCGATTTGTGTGTTTGCATTTGCATATAGTCGTAATAAACGTGACCATCTATTTTTACTAGATTTAATATGCGTTTTTTAGATACCCTGTTTTTTATTTTGCGGGAAAGGGCAAGCGCGATTCGATCGGAAACCTCATAGAAATATTCAAGTGATTTTTGGTAAATTTGAAGAGTTTTCTTTTAAGATATCGTAGAACTCTGTAACTAATTAATAACCCTAACTCATCATATCTTGTAAGTCTGATATAGGAAATTTGAAGAGTTTTCTTTTAAGATATCGTAGAACTTTTTACCTATTTAAAAACCCTAAATCATCCTAATTTGTAAGTCTGATATATGTAGGTAATTTGAAGAGTTTTCTTTTAAAATATTGTAGAACTCTTTACCTTTTTTAAAATCCCTAACTCATCCTATCTTGTAAGTCTGATATATATGCTTCAATAACTCTTAATTCCCTGTGAACATTTGCCAGTCGTTCAGTTGACAGTTTTAACTATTTGTTTACATATGAATATATTTTATTGTCAATATTTTTACTTTAGTATTCAGTTGGTGTTCTGCTCCATCACCCACCCCTCCCTATATGTCCCTCTTTTCCCCTCAAGCAGCCTCGACACTGACGCACGTTACAGTTAAGTCGCGCTGTCAGACTGTTAATTTGTTTTGTCAATGAAATCGAAATAATAAATAATTAGAGGTTTTTGTTTTTGCACATACTGTGTTTAAGATCATGAAAATTAGCCCGATAATTGGAATCATCGGCAGTTAGCACCTGCGAAATCGCTTTAAGTTGTTCTAGGTAATTGCTATTTGTACTACGCGCTTTAGATTGTCAAATGTTTTGACATTTGGTTAACACGGAACACTTCGCGTAACTCGACATTAAGTATCTTAATTACAATGTGTTCAGGTTCTACAGGGCATCGCCTCCGAGTGGAGTATGTAGTGCGTAATCTCGAAGCGAATATTTCACTAATTACGGTTACCAATAAAAAAGAATACCAGTTTAGGAAGTATCTAAGAGCGCAAAAGTTGTTTAAAGATATGAAGGCTTATCAGCTGAATTTTTTAAGCTTAGTTCTGATCTGATCTATTCTATTCTACCTACGTTAAGTCCTAAACAATTGAATTTAATTTCCAACTGTTTTGAAGCTAAAATAATCATATATGTCACTTCTTTTACGAGTCGAGCACAAAAAGCCCGAGTTGCCAGCTAAATCAACAATCATTAGATATGAAACACAATCGAATTATTAGAGATCTGCACTTGACACAAGTTCTACACTTAAAATAGACCTTGAGACAAGCTGCGAGCTGCGTTCGTAACCCGTGCATATTTTTGTAACCCTCTGGATGATTGCATAATTGCGAACCCGCAGAGAACTAACACGTAGTAAGCACGACTGCGACTCGATCGTGTGTCGAGCGTTAAGCGCGTGTCGTAGGGAATTCCGGGATATACACATACCTTCTAAGCCACTGGCGGACGGTGCTTGATCCAGCTTAAACTCGGGTCCAATATCGCCGCCTGCACTAAGAGTTTGTATCAATGGCGGAGGCTGCACCGTAGCCGCCCAGCTGCCCAGGGCGAGGGAGGCGCAGATCAGTAAAAATGGAACGTGTTGCATGTTGAATGTAGAATATATAGAATGTACGATTGTCGTAGTGTAGAACCGCGCTTGCTAGACCCGATCTATTTATATACTATCACAGCTTTGCTTTGTGGATTTGTGAATAATTCGCTTGGATACTTTTTTTTTTTTAGTAGTTTTCCATTTAAATGGATTTTTGAGAGTGCACAGAGAAACGATTTCGGAACTGCGACTACGACTTGGAAAGCGAGCACAACCGTCTAATGTGTGTAGTGTATAAGTCACAATTAGCGGATCTGCGGCAACTGACGCCTCCGTATGCCCTGAAGTGCCGTTATATTGTAACACGAGTGCGCACGATCGCAGCCGAGCCGAGCCGAGCAAAGATATATGCGTACGTCAACGACACGACGATCCGCGCGATACAAGTTATATGGTTCAGTTGCAAAACGTTATACGTCCAATTCGAATTGCAGCCCTCAGATAAACCCATTAAGTAAGCTCCACGACGTCTGTCGTCTGCCCACGACTGGCTTGATTCTAGTAGGAGCCCCCCGTCATAAAGCATCATTCGAAAGTACGGAAAGTACGAATAATGAGAAATACAGGTTGTTGTTTTTTTTTTTTTTTTTTTTATGATGTTTGGCCAAGTGTTTATGGATGCGACAAGCACAGCATGTGTCAATCTCCTGAGTTACGGCTCCAATTGCACGTGAATCTCTTACAGTCGCCTGCTGGCCACTGACTGATTCCCAGGCAGACTGTTATCAGCCTCACATATAGTACATATATATATATTCGCGTTGCAGATGAATTTATGATGCTGTGAAATTGTTTTTTATTTAGTTTTGCTTAGTTCTTGAATTGATAAAATGAGAAAAAGTTTCCCACTGACGGGCGCACAGTGCGTATGCGTATTGTTTGCATTATTCGGAAATTAGGCAATGTCGCCGTCGTCGTCGTCGTCGTCGTCGTCGTGTGTGCGCTGGGATTATCTCTGTCTGCAAACCTGAATCGTAGAACTGAATGACAGTTCAAGCACGGCCAATGTCACATAATTCTATTAAATCCGAACAATACGAGCATTATAAAAGCATATTCTCGACTATCTTTAGCGCTAGCTTAAAATGGGAATATATTATTGAGCTTGAGACGTAGTTTCAGCAGCTTGTCAACTAGTATATCAACTCTTTTACAGGAATTTCTCTATAGAAACATATTAAGATCAGTTGAGCATAATATTGTATTAGATGTCACCTGGGCTTATCTTCTTGCGCAGCACATTAAATATTTAAATCTGTCAGAACTTTCAACCCATCACACTTGTACAAATATTTTGAATAGTTTTCAAACCTAACTATACTTGGTAAAATTTAAAAACAAAAGGCAAAATTAAGTGTAATTCCTAAAATATTTTATGACACTTAAGATGAAACTTTTGTTCTAAAAATTGCACCTGAATATTCTGATTATACAAGCAAACTACTGAGAGTTTCCATTAATGATCTATTATTGGGAAATATTTGTAGAACTCTGTTCGGTTGTATTAACTTAACAAAAGATGAGAAACACTAAACAAGGGGTATAGTGAAAGTCAACAATATATATATGAACTTGATTTCGTCTTGAAATTGCATGGGTTGAACAACTGTCAACAGGGTCAAGTTTGCCAGTGTACACTGTACTATCTGGGGACTTAGTTAAGGTGTGATAATCATCTGTATTACAATGTTCTGATTGCGCACGCCTTTTAAATAGGGGCACCGTAAAAAGTGTGAATAAAACTAAAGAACAAGAACTGAAAATGAAAATTAAATTGACGTTAAGTAATAATTGTAATGCACTTGATTAATAATTGCAGTGTATTGTTCTGTGACTTGCGTTTTCTTTACTGTTTTTTTATTTGTTGCTATTTCGTTGATCTGTTACGCTCGACTTGGCCTGGCAGCTGTATTTGGCATTGCTGCTTCTGGGCCAAAACAAAAGCCTGCCCTTCTCCGACCCCCCTTCCCCTAGAATATACAGTTTAAACATTAAGTACCGCTCCCCTTTTCAGAGAGACCTGTATAAATATATTTTGTGCGCTATTTGCAGTCAGGTTTATTAAAAATTATTCATGTCACGTATAAATTTTCACTAATAAATATTGCATTCCATTGGGATCGAGATGGATTCTACAGTTTCGAGTAGAAATTCCACCCAAACACATTCGACTAGCATGAGCGAAAGGCAAAGGATTTTGGGGTACAAAAATTTGAGCTAAAACAAATGTGTGTAGTAGAGTGTAGAGAAATATACAGAAATTATAAATTAGGTAAAATGACTAGCAGTACGAGTAAACACACGTGAAAACTAAACTAAGCACGTTGCACGTTGACTAAGCCGCTCCAGGTAGATTCCAGGTAGGTAACAACGACTACGAGAACCTTTTGGACGTGTAGCCGCTGCGCACGTTGCTTGTGGTTGCCGATCTGACTGTGGTGCGGCTGCTCTTGGTCAATGTGGCGTCGCTGCTGCTGCTGCTGCTCTTTGCTGTGCTGCTGCTGTTGCCGTTGTTGTTGTTGCTGCTGGTGCTGGTGCTGCTGATGGTGGTGATGCTGCTGCTGCTGGCACTCATTGTGAGTGGTCGACGCGGTGGCATACGCTCATTCACCGCATCCAGACCCTTGGCCTCGGCAAACGAGTGTATTTGCGAGGCAGCGGTCAGTCCTTGCAAGGCTGTGGGAGAAGTCGATAGTGATATAAATATGCCCAGTCGTGTGTAGAGTATTACTTACCCTCTTTGAGCGAGTCACGTCCACCAGAAAGCGCGCCCACTGGCAGCGCGCCCGTTGGCGTTAGTCCCTTTAGCTTGAGCACGCTCTCCGACTCTTCCCTGCAAGGTGTAAAACAGTTAAGTTGCCTAAAGGGATCCCTCGGCTCCACCCGGCTCGCAACTCACCTCAAAACGGAAAAGACACGCGACATTTTGCCTATGGCGCGTATTTTGTTGCGTATAATCTCCTTGCGCAGCGCCGACATCGAAGCTGGCAAAGTTATCGAGAGAAAGAAAAAGTTATCGATTAGCAAGCAGGCCAACAGGGGGCAGGGCTATTTAAATTCAAATTTGTGCAAATATCAAATTGGCGTGGCAACACTGGCTGCGGCTACGGCTGCTGCTGCTGCGAAGCTTTGCGCTAAAGCTGTGTGCAAAGCTCTCGTTAAGCTTGCTAAGCTCTCGCGCGCTGGTTCTACACTGAGCTTACCTGGCTTACTGGGCGTATTATTGTTATTGTTATTATTATTATTATTCACTGTCGCTGCTGGCACGAGTACAATTTTCTTTCGCAGCTCTGTAACGCCCTCAGACCACAGCGAGGGGGGCGTGGTGTAGATGTTGTTGTAGTTGTTGTTGGTTTGTTATTACGAGTACAGTGTGCAGATGCATTTGTTTTTTTTTTGTTGTTGGTTTGGAAGATAGTAAGTCGTTTTAATATAGGTTTAGTTTGTTTGTCTGTGTGTTGTACTCTTGTTATGCATACGACATCAATATACTCACACACACACAGAGAGAGAGATACACAGCTGTATCTTATACATACCTTCCTCCAGCTCATCGTCGGGCCCAGCGACCAACTCATCATCCGAGCAAATGTTGAGCACATTAACCAACATCTCAGTCACCTGTCGGAGCAGAGAGCAGACAGAGTCACAGCTGTGATTTGACCTAACCTAACCTGACATCCGGCACAGTCGAATCTTCCTTACCTTCTCGCCCACGAAGGGCAACGACCAGGTGAAGACATCCATGAAATTGGGCAGCCAATAGGGATGGGGTGAGCAGTTGAATTGTCTTATGTTCATCACGTTGTTCTCGTACTTGAGCACAGCTGCCTTTTGTCAAATGTTTGACAATGTTAGGGGGGTTTTTATTTTTATTTTTTTTTTTTGACAATAATTCGAGCACGTCGCAATGCGGCATCAAAGTATGAAAAAAAGGCAGAAGATGAGAGAAAAAAAAAACAAAATAAATTTACGGGGCAGAACAGATGAGATTATAAGGCGAACAGGCGATGCAGCAGAGATAGAGATAGCGGGAACGGGGGCATTGTGTATATTATTTAAAAATAGCTAAACGCGAGAAATATTCAAATATACAAATGCGATCTGTAAAGTTGAGCGCATTGGCCAACTCATACCTTGTTGTTGTAAACATCCAAATAGTTTGGCGCCGAAAAGATGGTGATCAGCGAGGGAAAGCCCGTTACCTGATTCTTGCGATACATGCGATAGCTGTAAATTAGTAAAATATAGTATAATAAAATCTTGCATATGATACACCTGTTTTATGACTTACCCCGCATCCTGTGCCTCATGTGCTCGCACTATCGAGAGCAGATTGTTCTTCTGCAGAAACTCACAGCAGGCTGAGTAACTGAAGAAGTAGGAACAACCTCGCACCGAATTGTGTGAAAAGAAATCCGTACTCTTCTCATTACCGAAATCCTCCAGCGGATCGGACCACAGCAGATCACACATGGGTCCATAGGCGGGTGGCTCCCTGAAGCGATTCAGCTGCCAGGCAGAAGGAAAAGCCAAAACAACAGAAGAAAAGAAAAAAGAGAGAAAAGAAAGAAACATTGACAGACGATTGTAAACATTTCAGCGAGACATTCGCCTGCCAAATTTATTACCGTCTTGATGTCGTCGAGTGTGAAAATCTCTGGCGAGAGGCCCCCATGTATGCACAGAAACTGTTGGTTGAGCAGCGCGGCGAGGGGCAGGCAGTCGAATGCTTCCATGCAGGCATCGTAAATACTTTCCGAATATTTAATAATGCCTGCAAAACACAAACAGATCGGGCAGGATGAGCAGGGAGACAGAGAGAGAGGGAGAGAGGAAGATGAAATCAAAATAAAGTAATCCGAAGAAGGTGGTTACGCTTTATGCACTTGTTGCGGCTTTTAAAGAGGCCCAAGGAAATTCAATTTGCGTGCAGAATTGTATCTTTTAAATTAGCTGCGAAATTCACAAAGCAAATGCGGGGTAAATACCCTGTAAATGTGGAAAAATTAAGCAGAAAAGCCTTGAAGAGACTGTCTATAATAATTCCTATTTTTGTTTAATTTAATAATGAAGTACGTAAGATAGAAAAGTAATTTTATAAAATTTTTAAAGATGGTTATTTACTGTCTAAGCAATTTCATTTTATATAGAAATATATATAAAAATTAGTTAAATTTTTAAAATATGCCTAGCACTTCCTGGAACACAATTAAAGCGACTTACACTCCTGTTTGAAGGTGAAATATTCCGTGAGATGACGACACTCATGATTGCCGCGCAGCAGGGACAATGTATCCGGATAGGTGATCTTCAGGGACCACAGATAGAGCACACACTGTTGGAGGAATATCAGAAACCAAGATAAGATTAACTCCCATTAACTCACTCGTCTAGCAACTCACCTCTATGCTGAAATAGCCTCTGTCTACGTAATCCCCGAGGAAGAGATAACGTGTCGTTGCCGGCGGACCGCCCACCTCGAAGAGTTTAACCAGATCGAAGAACTGTCCGTGTATATCGCCACACACCGTAATGGGTGCCTCCACATCGATCATGTTCTTCTCCTCGCGCAACAGATTGGCGCCCTCTTCGATGATGCGCAGGGCGACGCACTCCTCGACGCGTCCCTCGAGCAGGAAATGCTGACGCAGCACATCGAAGTTGGGTTTACCCGTCTTGGGATCATCGTAGACCTCGGACATGGTTAATTTGTGTGTTGGCGGTAGGGGCACATCTGCGGCGATTTAAAGTACAATCAATAATTTTGTTTTTATTTTCGGCATTGCGTATACGCAGTGTGCAACGAGCTGCATCATTGTATTGGCAAATTAAATGGGACTTGGCAACGCTGCCAGATTTATGGGCTAGAAAAACTATATAGATATGTATGTATGTGCCACATGTGGCATGTGTGTGTGTGTGTGCCAGCGAATGCACATGAATATGAATATTGTACGCTAATTACGAGAATTTTGAATGAGTGAATATAAAAGTCGAAAATTGATTGGCACACACACACACGCATACACACACACACTGAGACAGCCACGGCCTGCACACACATTTGAATTGTCATAACCAGCGGCGAAATGTTCAAACATCAGTGGGTGCTATGCGCCAATAAAATCGTTATATATACATATGGTATATATGGCCCGACTGTGCTGAATATTATGAGTACTTAAGTATAATTTAAATTTAATTTTATCTCTCCATAAATTGCGATTTCAATAATAACAAAGATACCCAGTGATGGAATATGTAGATATCGTAGTACAGATATCTCTCAGCACAGAAGTTCTATCTGGGTCAAGGTCGCCTACGGTATTTATTTCTAATTAAGTGATTAAACAAAGCACATATGCGGATTTATTTATTTATATGTTTAAAGGAAGTGAATTTCTTTGAAAATTTAAATGCAAAGTTATTAGATTATTGTTTAATTTCCTAACTTTCTTTAAAGACTATTCCCATAGTATTATTTTTATAATAATATTAATTGTTTATCGTAGTTTATATTATTTTATTTAAAATCATGTTAGTTCTTATTGATTTTTGTTTAACTTAATTAACTAGCCACCTTATAAGGCATATTTGGACTTACCATCCACAATGCGCTCCCTAGTTTTGGTATATTGCATTTTCTGTTTGTTCCCACTCCCCGTCGCATCTGCAGCTGTGTTGGAGGACTTTGTTGTAGTTGTTGTTGTTGTTGATGATGATTTGGATGTCGATTTGTCCGTGCTGCCACTTTTAGCCAGCGACGATTTTCTCGTGAGCGAACTTCGCGTCGATGTGGACATTTTGTTGGCCTATTTATTTACTTGTTTTTTATTAATTTATTTGTCACTCTCTCTCACTCTCACTCTGTCTCTCTGTCTCTCTCTCTCTGTCTCTGCGTTTCCTGCGTTTGTATGTTTGTGGTCTATGCTTTACTGCCTGCTGAAAGAATTCACAATATGATTTCTGTCTTTCTCTCTTTGTATTTTGTTTTTTAATTTTACTTATTGTTTTTTATTAGGTTTTTTATATTTTTTTTGTTTCTCATATAAATTTTATGAGACGAAATTTTGCTCGTGCTTTTTTTTAGTGCTGAAAAAGTTAGTATCGCAAGAAATTAGAAAATTATTTGCCTTTTGGCCGAGACCAAGGAAAACAAACACACAAACCTCAGTGTGTGTGTGTAGGGGTGTGTGTGAGTGCGTGTGCGTGTGTGTGTTGGGGCAATAAATAAAATTTGTTGTTATTCAGTATATATAGGTTTTTATTTATTTATTTTTAGCCAGGCACTAGCGAATACTAATAGAGACAGCTCCTCGACAATGTGTATTAAAACACGCACACACACACCCACAACACCAATACAAACACCGACACACAGGGAAAATAAATGCCGAGCAATTAATATTTCAATTTTGTGCAATTATTCACGAATTTATTAACTTTTGCAGCGCGAAATCGTCAGATCGCTTGGCATAGGGCAACCTTAGCTGAGCTGAGCCGTAAAATAGCTTGACACTTTCTGCTAATTAGACAGACGCCAAAATAGATATATATATGCACTGAATTTAGACACACACACAACTATATACTAGATCATTTAGATACAATGTATTGCGAGGGGGGAGCGAAGATGTTGGCGTTGCAACAGCGATCGTACTATATCCTTGTGGGGTTTGCTCTACGAATCGAATCGACGCGAACACGGACTGGCATTTCCACCAAGTTGGCGCGTCGTGATTTCCCTCGATACTGAAAATGCTGAGCGAAATTTTCGTAGAATTTTTCGCAAAACCGACTCGCCGCCAGACAACATCAAAGACACATTAAAACACAACGATCAACGCATCGACAATCGACGAGCGGCCACTCGGCTCGGCACGGCGATCTGCGATCAGCGATCTGCGCTCTGTGCGCTGCTCTGTCGCTGCCCGCAGCTGGCGTCGCTGCCCTTGACTGTGGTTGTTAAAAATAAAAAAAAAAATAGAAGACTCTCTCTCGAATCTCTCACAGAGTTTGGCGCGGGCAGCATAGTAAAAGAAATGTTTATTTATCGGGGTTAATGTGACATACACATGTAAATCTGGCCTCCATTAGCGCACCCGCTTCCTGCCCCTCTCACAGTCCCCCTCCCCCACTTCTCCAGCCCCTACCCATTCGTTGCAAACTCTGTCGACTCTCTCAATGTTTTTCAACTTGACCGTGAGTGAGACGACCGCGACGAAGACGCGTCGTTCCTTGCCCTGTCCGCTTCTCCGCCTGTAGGCGTGTCCGCAGTCCGTTGTCCATGATATTGTGTATGCGTGCACGGCCGAAAATTGGGCGCCAATAGGTGGGTGTCGCTATAATTATACATATAGTCGTAGTCTTGACTTTGTGCGCGCCTCGTGCAAAAAATATATATCCTAAATACACACAAACATATCTCGATTCTTCTCGGTTACTATACAAGATCGGATCGCCCGAAATATGCAGTAAGCAAATGCGATCGCCGGATATTGCGATAGCGCTAAGTTCCCATAAAGTTTATAGCACGGAAGCAGTGTAATTTTCATTTGGTATAAAATTGTAAAGGTTTATTTAATGAAGAATGAAAGTTTTTAGGTTTTATTTTAAATATTTCTGATTATGCGAAAAAGGGAGTAAAGAAATAAATAGGATATTTTTAATACAGCTGGAGGTACCAGAGAGTATGTTATGTATTGTAGTGTCTTAAATTTTGATTTAGAATTTAGCCACGTCCCCGAAAACCTATAAAAAAAACAAATTGCAAATTGTTGTTGTCTGTAAAGATATCTGCTGCCTTTTATAAAGCCAAAAAAATACAAATATAATACAAAAAATATAATCTGTCATTCAATTTAATTTCCTGAAGTTTCCAGGGTATCTGAACTTCTTTCTGTCACATTCTTTTAGTCTTAGGACAAATCATGCAGAATTTTATGAAGAGAGACATCGTAGACTGAGAAAGCGTGGCGATATTTTAATAACAATTTGTGAGGAACTCGCTTGTTGTTGTTGCTATTGTTGTTGTTGTTGTTGTTTTTCACTGTGTCGCAGTCATTGTTGATCTTGTAGTTGTTGTTGGTGTTGACAGCTCTTGATGGTCGATTAATATGTATTTATCTTAAATGAATATTTCTCACTAGACTCTGTGTGAGCGAATTGTGTTGATGAGGCAGACCGAGCAAGAGAGAGAGAGAGAGAGAGGCAGAGTGAGAGAGAGAGGGAGACAGACACCGAGATATAGAAATGCTGGCACCTGCTGCGGTATCAATATCAGAGCGAACGCTGCTGCATTCCAAGGATTCGAGCCCAGGGCACGTATACCTACCTATACATACCTCATCTATACGATACCTCGGCACAGTCATAATGACAAATCGTTGAGAAAGAGACCTGAGAGATGCATCGACAGTTCTGTCTTCTTTTTTCTACTATTTATTTTTTTTCTTGGCACGTCTTTGTCGATTTTGTCCGTTGTCTCTTGTCCATTTGGGCTTTGTCTACACATCTGCACTTATTATGAATCGGTATGTTCGAGCGCACTCTCGGTCTCTCGGAAGATGCTTGGGTAGGGGTATGGGGAGAGGGGGAACTTTGGCAATGCCCACTGTTTTATATACTTACTTATTTATAAGCATTTATTTTTATAGCCACAAAATCGTTGCCAGCATTTCTTAAACGCAATTAGAAAGGGGCCCCCAATGCCGTTGTCTCACCCCACCCCCCTCAAAAACGGGTACACTGACCATTGGTCAACGCTGCGCACTTTTTTTTCTTTCCTTCTCTTCTCATTTCGGAATCATCTTGAAGTCATCTGTATGTGATTAATTTGAACACGCGCTAAATTGATTAGAAAAATGTTTTGTTTGGGCTGCTGCCATGCGCTGCTGTACTCATCCCTCGTTGGTTTTGTTTAGAAACAAATCTAGAGGAAAGTGTGTGTGTGTGAGTGTGTATGGGTGCTAATTTTGTTGCCTAATTTTGTGCAAAATGCTATTGAAATATTTCTAGTTAAGTTGAGTCAAGTCGTTCGCATATCAAAGTTGACACTTGTACATTCGTTTCGGCACATGTTTGCATTTCAATTTGAATTTCAATTTGTATTTTATTTTGGTATCCCTCCCCAGAAACTATACGTACTATATATGTAGCATATACCAAAGTACACACACTTATTTATAAAACAATGTTTTTTAACGGTTCGCCGCTGATTCAGTTAAGCTTCCTGGCCTATAAACAAAAGCCAAGTGAGGCACACAAACAAACAGACAGAAAATAGAATAGCGGCAAAAAAGCAAAATATTGACAAGTAGCAAAAACAATTCATTCATTGTTTCAACTTGTTCGTTTTTTTTACGTTTTTATTTATACTATACAAACACTAATACTGTATACTATATGTATAACGCAGTGTTCTTGGCATTGGAAATACGTGGCAGATTTGTTTCAGTTTCATTGTGAATTATTTATGCCTTGGAAACACCTTGACGAGTGCGCATAATTGTGTAGCCCACTGTAAGTGGATACAGTGAGTGATTAACTTTTTTGCCAATTGCAATTTTAGTTAATTACATTAAAAACAAAAACGTTTGATTAACTCTTTTACTCTCAAGAGCTTTTGCCATTTGTTTTAGCGCGTGCTGCAACCTCCTCTGCGAGCTTTCTGTTAACACTTAACAGCAATGTAAGCGCAGCGCTCTGTTAATGTTAACATTTTGATGGCGCCGCATTTGTGACTTCTTTAGCCTGCAATGGCGGCCATTTTACAAATTGATAAACTTTACAGTTATCATTGTTTATGTATCTTTCGGGCGTGTGTCGACCTCTTGACTCTTGCTATCATCGTCATCATCATCCTCTCCGCCTTCTGCCAACTGTTTTCATTTTTTTTGTTTGTTTGGGATTTGCCGAGCAGGCAGAAACAATATGAAAATACACATACTTGAGACTCTTGGTTGAAAAAAAAGGAAAATCAACGTAAAATTATGTCGAATTGATTTATTGACTTACATATTTAGGCTATGTTTCACCCTCATAGACAGTTCCCTTTGCTGTAGTTTCCCGTTGTTGTTCGACTTTGTGTATTGTTGTGGGGCGGGGAAAACCTTTTTTTCTTATGTTTTACTCTTCTCTTCTCTCCTTCGCTTCGTTCGCCTGCGCCTGTCAGCTGGGGCAGCGCAGCTCCTATAACAAGGCCCCAAAAGCCAGTGCAAATATTTAGTTTTCATTTATGCGTTTTTTTTTTCTTCTTTGTTAGCCCCCGATTTGTGTTTAACTCGATTTGCACTGCGAGCAAATACCCCTAGATAAATGTATAAAAAGAAATTATATAATTGAAAAGTATCTGAGTGCTTGAGAGGCAGGGAGAGAGAGTTTTGGCTTTTAAATTTATGCAATTGATCTCTTTAATAATTAGCTGTATAATCTTTGGAAGTTCATAATTCTCTCTCTCCCACTCTCTCTCTCTCTCTCTGTCTTTCTCTTTATTGAAATGATGCACAATCATTAGGTGACCAGTTCGCATTATCGCTTCAGGCTGCTGCTTGTGATTTCGATTTCCGTTGCGTTCATTATGCACTGCACGTTGCCGCATTAATTGACACACACAAACAGACACACACACACACACAAACACACACATGGGAAGTACACACAATTCATTGGGCAGCAAATGGCTGGCACTGGCACCCCTCCCCCCCTTGCCACCTCACCGGATGGTTGAACATATAGATTTCTGTTCTGCTAGATTTGATTTATATGGGCTGCAAATTGACGCTCTGCCAGCGACGCACGTAAATGATTTTCATTTTCCAATCATAACATTATGCGTGCTTGCACTGCCAATGCTGCTGTTTACCCCTCCCCCCTCCTGCTGCTGGTAATGTGCCCGCATGCCTCACCTGACAAATCCGCCAGGGCGCGACCTGTGCGCGTGTGTGTGTGTAGTATGGTGTAGTCCCCGTTTTTAGCCCCCTTTTTTATGCTTTTATTGCAATCAAGCAAATTGAATTAACATATCACAGGAGGGGGCAGGAGGTAAGGGCAGGCAGGGGGGGGGAATAAGGTGGGTGGCAGGATGTGGCAGGATGTTGATTGTGTTCACAGTCGCTCTTCCTGTTGCTGCTGCTGCTGTTGTTGTTACTGTTGCTGCTGCTGTTGTTGTCGTGCCTGTTGCTGTTGTTGTTGTTACTGTTGCTGTTGCTGTCGCTTAAATTGTGACGGCAGATGGGGCGTCGTTTCAATTATTTATGGCCTCATGCGCGACTTGTTTGCCTTTGTTAATGACGAGGCAAAAGTAAAAGGAACAAAGTGCCAACAATTGGCAACTGCAGCCGAGAATTGCAGCAGCAGCGGGAACAGGAGCAGGGAAGGGGGCAGGGTGCACGTTGGCAACTGCAGCTGAAGCGGCTGCAACCATTTCGCAAAAAAAGTTAATTAAAAGTGCAATCAAGCAACGACAAGGAGCCAGCAGCAGCAGAGCCATAGCCGGAGCCAGAGCGAGACCCAGACCCGGCCCAGAGTCAGAGCCAGGCCAAGTCCTAGACCCTGACTGAGAGCCATAAACGGGACGACATTCTGCTTGCAACGACAAAAAGCCCATTCAAGGGTGAACTTCAAAACGATTCGGGCCGAAACTTGTGCAGCCTCTTTTTGTGCCGCATGCCGCATGCCACATGGCCACGTATCAAAAATGGTTTGGCGTGCGACATAAGCCTTAGCGCAAATACGAGCAAAGCTTTTCGCCACACACACACACACACACACACACACACACACACACATAAATTGCTGCAATTATAGGCGTCATAAATTATAAACGTCGACGGCAAACGGCGATTGAAACGAGCGACAAAAGGACACACAATGCGGCAAGTGAAGATGAAGGACGACAACGACGACGACGACGACGACGACGATGATGAGGATGAGAAGGAAAACGAAGAAGAAGAGCAAGAAAAACTCTCTCCCAAGTCGGGAAAATGCTTTTAATTGATTTCCTTGGCTGTCGCCTTTCTGCTATGCGTTTTTGTCTTTTCTCTTTGCCATTTTTCCCCGCTAAGTATTTCCTATGCTCTTTGCCCTTTTTTTCTCTCCCTCTCTTTGCTTTTATCATTGATTATAGTTTTTCAATATTAAAGCAGACAGTTCGAAGGAATTTTAATACGCAACAAGGTTCAATTAATTACAAGTTTGTCCTTCAATTTGATTGACCACAGCAAGAACTTGGCTTGAAGGCTGCGAAACTAACTTAAGTTGCGCATTAATTAGCTAATTAATGGCTGGCTTAGCTTGACAGTTTCAGCCTTTAATAATTAATAAATTTTATGAAGTTTGATATTTTTAGTTGAGCTGCCTTCGAGCTAATCTCAATTTCTATTCCTACTCTAAGCCTTTCCCCAACAAGTGTCAACAGAGCAATTATTGTGGCTTTCCCTGCGGTTGCCTGAAACTGGAAATTAATTGCGAAATGCCAAACTTTTGGACATGATGCATTACAGTGTTAATTAACACGCTAATTGCTTACCAATCGATGTTTTGCGGTTATCGATAACCCTGTCAAGATACATCACTCAAACATAAGCGAAATAGTTGCATAATTTTGAAAGGGGCCCAGCCTGGCGGCTAATTAGGAATTTCAACTTTGCTCCCGTTCAGGCTCACAATGTTGCCTTTGCCATCGCTGTCGACGTTGACGTTGCCCTCGACTGCGGTCGCGGCCTTTGACGTGGTCGAGAGAGAGAGAGGGAGGAGAGAGAGAGGGAGGCAGAGAGGCGCGTGCGTTGTGCGCTTGGCAAATTTTGATTTAATTTGAGCTGCCAGCTGCTGCAGCAGCCAATTAAAAATAACTTAAATGCGCGTTAAATAAATTTCATTACGACTTCTCGGCCTGGCCAATTTAATAGCCACGTTTCACCTTCAATTCTCGACCCCATCTTGGCCAAATCCCATCTCTGCTCCCTCTCAGCTCTCTCTCGCTACAAAGTAATATCTATTTCGCTGGCAAATCATATTTATTTATTAATTGTAATTACATTGGACACTCTGCGCATTCCGGACATAGTCGACAGTCGACGTCGACAGCTGCAGAGTAATAGATACTTCTGTTTGTGCATCGCAAAGTCGTTTGCTTAGCTTATTTGCTGGCATCGCTCTCTCTCTCTCCCACTCTCTCTCTCTCTCTCTCTAGCCTCCTCTCAGCCTCTTAACCTTCTGCTTGCTAAGTGGAGAAACCTTTACTCATACTTGTTTTATCATCGTAGAGCGGAGAGAAATGGCAGCTTAAATGGTAGCTACAATTTCAGGCAGTACTTGAACACGCTGCGAATAAGTGGAGCTTAAGATACACTCACTTGAGCGATTCCAATATGCCTTAAGTTACGCGAATCATTCTAAAGTTACTCGAGAAAAGAAATAGAAGTGGAGCTGAGGGAAAATTGATAGGCTACTTTAGCTAAAGGCAGAGAATGAGTTAGCTGCAGCTTTATAACAAATAAATATTATATTTTAATAGGGTAATATCAATAAAATATGCTCTAAAATATATAAATATCTCTGCTAAAAGAGTATGTGGAGTTCGCAGTGAATGCATTTGAAATTCATTATGTTTTTCCAATTTCGTTTTGCTATACTTAAGCATATCTGTGTAAAATAGTCTGACAGTGTGTGCAAGTGCGAGCGTGTATCTGTGTGTGTGTGAGTGTGTGTGCTGTGCACTCGAGTAACAGCTGCAGATGAAAATTGCAAATGAAACTCAACTTGGCTTGGCCAGAGCTGCATGAAGCTGCATGGAGTGCGAGTGCGAGTGCGAAGTGCTGCTGGCCTGGCCAGGACACAAGGTCCTGCGCTCGTTGCACAAATCAACATTAAGTACATGTAACTCATGTAGCACACACACACACACACACACACATACACATAGATAGAGAGGGGGATTGGCAGCCCCCTTTTGGCTTGTGCCTGCACTCGCAAGTGTCAAAGTTGCATGTTATTGCATCAACATTATTTGCTCTATCTCTATCTCTATCCCTATTCCTATTCCTATTCCTATTCCTCTTTCTATCCCCTACTTCATCTCTGCAGCTGTGTGTGCGCTGCCATAAAAGTGTCAAACTTGAGTTGTGCGCGTGTGTGTGTGTGTGTGTGTGTGTGCCCTTTGCGGTGGATTTTGTTATCGCAGCATGAGCAAGTGTAGCCTGCAATTTACACTGATTAATTGCATTTCAAATGTTTTGGCCATGCAACTGCCAAGCTGTCCAGGACGGAGGGGGAGGGTAGCAGAGGGTTTCCTTGCCTCTCTGGCTTTGCGGTCGAACCGCAGAGTGCAAACAAGCAAATTCATTAGGAGAGCTCAGTGGAAACAGAAACGAATTATCGAGTAACCCGAACCGACTGCCGGATTAGCCCAAAATGTGTGTGAGAGAGAGAGGGAAAACTCCCCAATTGGTAACTCGAATTGGGAGTAAACTTTTTCAATTTCAAATGCGTTACTCCCCTTCCCTCCTACCCCCCGTTTCACCCTCAGCATGGCAAGTGCACACATAAACCCATATCGAAGTGGACCTCAAGTGGGTTGCATGGAGTTTCCTGACTGGCCAGAGGGGCGGGCAGGGGAGGGGTGAGACTAGAGGTATATCGATAGTGTAACTGGGTTGCGGAGTTGATTGCCGGGCGGGCTGCTCGTCCTGACAAAGTGTAACTTTTGCCACTGTGTGTATATTGAAACAATTTTATGCGCTCTGCGTGCCCTGGCTACATGAAAAGCAAATCGAAGATGAACCGACAGGCGACGCAGGGACGCAGGCAGGCAGGGAGGTAGGGAGGGAGTCAGTCAGGCCAGAGTGCAAACAGTTGGGGCGCCGCAGCAGAACTTAACCGCTGGCCACATAGGCAACACTCCCCCCTCCCCTACCCTGCACAACAACAAAAGTTCTGCTTGCATTGTGAAAAGTTTTGGGCGTATCTGCCCCATCCCACCCCACCCCATGTATCTAACACAAAAGTCAATTGGCACAATCTCTGGCACCATCACGAGTAGCCAAAGGTGGCTGCGACGCACGCTCATTGAAACCTGATTTTTTCAACATTGTTTTATGGTCACACTGGTCTCTAGATGCGCAAATTAATGTAAGAGAGAGACATTCCCATAGAAATTTCGAGCATACCATAAAAATTGATAGATTTTTTATTACTACAAAAATTGAAAAAAAAAAAAAATATTTTAATTGATTAAAAAAAGGCCTGCGAAATACAATATGTAACTCTAAATTTCCACAGAAATTTCGAGAATTGTTGAAATATTTAAAAAATAAATGAATGTGTTTTTCATTAAAACACAAATTGAATAAATTAAATTCTTTTAATTGATCAAAAAAATTGTACATAATTTGCGGTCTAAACGTGTGAATGGCAAGCAAACTGAATTAAATCAATTATCTGACATTTCCTGAATTGAATTGATTTGAAATTCCCATAGACTTCTCTGCCAGTGTTCAAAAAAAAAATATTCATTTTCAATTGCTCCATCGCTGATCATGCTGATTGCAAAATCATTTCAATGCCTCCCTCGAGCGTCCTCAGGCCGAGGCAGGGTGAGTGTGTGTATATGAATATATATAGCCTGATAACCTACTCAATGCTGTCTATGATGTCGTGGCGGCAAGTAACCTTAATGCTGCTGCTCCACACCTTTACCATGTGCCACATCCGGTGCCTTTGATGGGAAAAGTTTAATAGCTTTCGACAATAAAACTTCAACTATTATGTAACAAAGCAGCAACATTTGCCCCTCGATCGACACGGCGTGGCGAGATGGCATAGCACGAGTGGGTACCGAAGAGTATTGTTAAGGATAGTAGGGAGTGGGAAGAGTAGAGCCCCAGCCCCGTATGGACTTTATTGGCAGTCAGTCGCACTGCCAACACAGTTAGTTGGCCAGAGACAGAGCAGAGCGAGAGAGAGAGGGAGCCAGACTAGGCAGAGTATGTATAGACAACATGGCGGGGCACATTACCAGGAGGCACATGAGGCAAGAGCAGAGTACTGAGTATTGCCTTCGCCCCCGCCCCAGTTTCCCTGCTCTGCTGCCCCCCCTGGTCTTTGGTTTTCCTCAGGGGTTTTGGCTTTTATTGCGCCCTGGCTCATTGCCTTCCAATATTAAATTTCAGCTTAGCTCTTGTTGGGTTAAGGTCTTCCTTTGTGTGTGTGTGTGTGTGTGTGTGCGGGTGCCTATCTGACTTTGCATCTGGTTATGTTTATTTTGCGCCTTTCCGATGGCTCTATTTCCCATAATACCGAATGCCCCCATGCATATAATTAAATTTTTGTGCATATTTATTAAAATTGTTTGGCCAAACTTTCAAATTCATTGCGTTAAGTATGTGTCAGTGTGAGAGTGTGTGTGTGTTTGTTCTAAATGTTTTTAGTATATATATATCGGAATACACCTTAAGTGCTTCGGCATCTACTTTTGCTGCTGTTTAATGAAAAAATTGTTCATATACATAGACTACGGCAAAGATAGTCGAAGCAAAACTTTTTACTGCTGCGTCACTACACTTGGTTTTTTCCTTTTCCATTCGCGCTTTTCCGCACATTAAAATACTTTTGCTTTACTTTTTCCCCTATTCTCCCTACCGCCTCCCCACATCCAGTGCGCAGGAAAACGTAAAAACAATTTACAATGCAAAAGGGAAATGGAAAGCAGCAGCAAAACGTCAAATTGATTATAATTGTAAATTGTTGCAAACTGTAAACGTAATTCGAGAGAATTCCTCGGAATATATTCGCCACAATATCTCCAAATTGAAGTGATATTACTTAATACTGATTTAGATGGAGTTTACAGCCCTGGACGAGCTACCAGTTTTGTAAATATCCCCAGCAGAACGAAAGATATTTTCAAAAGTCAAAAACGTTAAAATAATCAGATTTCCTTGGGAGATTGCATTTTATTCATTATTTTGCCACTAGATCAATTCTGCATCAAAATATTATGATTCTAAAATTTTCAAAAATTCGGACTATCCATGTTGTCAATTTTCCAAGTTACCCCCTTGTAAAATTCATATATAAGCTTCCCATAGGCAAAACTTCGTCAAAAATCACCAGATTTCCTTGGGAGATGGCATTTTATCCATGATTTGGCCACTAGATTAAATCTGCATCAAAATATTATGAATCTAAAATTATCAATAATTTGGCCTATCCATGATGTCAATTTTCCATGCCACCCCCTTGTCAGATATCTCCATGAAGTTCCAATATGCATAACTTCGTCAAAAATCATCAGATTTCCTTGGGAGATGGCATTTTATCCATGATTTGGCCACTAGATTAAATCTGCATCAAAATATTATGAATCTAAAATTATCCAAAATTTGGCCTATCATGATGTCAATTTTCCACGCCACCCCCTTGTCAGATAACTCCATGAAGTTCCAATACGCATAACTTCGTCAAAAATCATCAGATTTTCTTGGGAGATGGCATTTTATCCATGATTTGGCCACTAGATTAATTCTGCATCAAAATATTATGAATCTAAAACTATCAAAAATATGGCCTATCCATGATGTCAATTTTCCATGCCACCCCCTTGTAAAATCCCTCCATGGGCTTCAAATAGGCATAACTTCGTCAAAAATCATCAGATTTCCATGGGAGATGGCATTTTCTCCATGATTTGGCCACTAGATTAATACTGCATCAAAATATTATGAATCTAAAATTATCAAAAATTTGGCCTATCCATGATGTCAATTTTCCATGCCACCCGCTTGTCAGATACCATCATAGGGTTCCAAAATGCATAACTTCGTCAAAAATCATCAGATTTCCTTGGGAGATGGCATTTTCTCCAAGATTTGGCCACTAGATTAGTTCTGCATCAAAATATTATGAATCTAAAATTATCCAAAATTTGGCCTATCCATGATGTCAATTTTCCATGCCACCCCCTTGTCAGATACCACCATAGGGTTCCAAAATGCATAACTTCGTCAAAAATCATCAGATTTCCTTGGGAGATGGCATTTTCTCCATGATTTGGCCACTAGATTAATTCTGCATCAAAATATAATGAATCTAAAATTATCCAAAATTTGGCCTATCCATGATGTCAATTTTCCATGCCACCCCCTTGTCAGATACCACCATAGGGTTCCAAAATGCATAACTTCGTCAAAAATCATCAGATTTCCTTGGGAGATGGCATTTTCTCCATGATTTGGCCACTAGATTAATTCTGCATCAAAATATAATGAATCTAAAATTATCCAAAATTTGGCATATGCATGATGTCAATTTTCCATGCCACTCCCCTGTCAGATATCTCCATGAAGTTCCAAAATGCGTAACTTCGTCAAAAATCATCAGATTTCCTTGGGAGATGGCATTTTCTCCATGATTTGGCCACTAGATTAATTCTGCATCAAAATATAATGAATCTAAAATTATCCAAAATTTGGCCTATCCATGATGTCAATTTTCCATGCCACTCCCCTGTCAGATATCAAAATGAAGTTCCAAAATGCATAACTTCATCAAAAATCATCAGATTTCCTTGGGAGATGGCATTTTCTCCATGATTTGGCCACTAGATTAATTCTACATAAAAATATTATGATTCTAAAATATTCATTTATTTGGAACTTTCATTTTTATTTGAAGATACGAGGGTCGTTTGATAAGTCCGTGACTTTTTGTATTTGCCGCGCACCTGCTCTAAATACAACACTGCTCCTGTCAGCAGTTATCGATTAACAGCTGACTGTAAAATTTTGAGAAAGCTGCGTTTTTTGGTTTGCGTTTTATAGGCATTGAAAGCAGACGATCTCGTGAATTTTAACGAAAATGGAAAAAAGTGAATTTCGTGTGCTAATTAAGCATTATTTTTTGCGTAAAAAATCCATCACCGAAACCAAGGAAAGACTTGATAAATATTATGGGGACTCTGCACCATCAATTTCAATGGTTAAGAAATGGTTTACTGAGTTCCGTTGTGGTCGTACCAGTACAAGTGATGCCGAACGTTCAGGTCGCCCAAAAGAGGTCGTCATGCCAGAAATCGTCGACAAAATCCATGGAATGATATTGGATGATCGGAGAATGAAAGTGCGTGAGGTAGCTGAGGCTGTAGGCATCTCAACTGAACGGGTACATCACATTTTACATGAATATTTGGACATGAAAAAGCTTTCCGCGCGATGGGTGCCGCGATTGCTCACACACGACCATAAGCGCAACCGTGTGACCATTTCAAAGGAGTGTTTGGCGATGTTCAACCGCAATCCAAACGAATTTTTGCGCCGTTTCGTTACCGTAGACGAAACATGGATCCACCACACCACACCAGAGACCAAAGAACAATCAAGACAGTGGGTTTCTCCGGGTGAACGTGCACCAAAGAAGGCCAAGGTGGGTCTGTCGGCCAACAAGGTCATGGCCACAGTTTTTTGGGATGCACAAGGTATCATTCACATCGATTACCTTGAAAAGGGTAAAACGATCACCGGCGAATATTATTCAGAGCTTTTGGACAGATTCGATATTGATTTGAAGCAGAAACGACCGCATTTGGCGAAAAAAAAGTGCTGTTCCATCAGGACAATGCACGGGTGCACACGTGTGTAGTCAGCATGGCAAAATTTCATAAATTGGGCTACGAACTGCTACCCCATCCAGCATATTCTCCAGATTTAGCCCCCTGTGACTATTTTTTGTTTCCAAACATGAAGAAATGGCTCGGCGGTAAGAGATTCGGGTCAAATGAAGAGGTCATCACAGAAACAAACGACTATTTTGAGGGCCTTGAGAAAACCTATTATTTGGAAGGAATAAAAAAATTGGAAAAACGCTGGACTAAATGTATAGAGCTAAAAGGAGATTATGTTGAGAAATAAAACGCTTCTTTGACGAAAAAAATATATTTTATTCAAAAAGTCACGGACTTATCAAACGACCCTCGTACCTTCCCGTTCGCATCAACAGATTTTGATCGCTAATTCAAGGTGAAATCAGAGATAGGAACTCTCTAGATTAGATAAGCAGAATGTTTTTTTAAGCTGCTCCTTTGTTTCGTTGCAGCAGCCCCAGCCCGGTGTCATTTCAATTTCGCTGTCACTTTGAGTCGAGCATTGTTGTTGACATCAAATATGCAGCAAGCGTAGCCAGAATCCTCGGCAAGCAGCCAGAAAATCGCACAAAGCACTGCAGAAGCAGCAGAAAAAACCAGCAGCAGGAGGAGTTGCTACGACAGCAGAAGTAGAAGCAGCAGCAGCAGCATCCCAAGCAGAAGCCAACCGGACGTATCCTTTTAACCCATTTAAGTTATCCATGGCTCGCAGCTGTCACAGTCTAGCAATTTGGGGCCTTTGTGTTGCCAGCCCTTTCTGCCTCGCCCCTTTTCTGTCAATGTCGAAGGTCATTTGCTGTTGGACGTGCACACACACAGAGATAGAGATAGAGAGAGAGAGAGAGAAAGAGACGCCCACATACGGCAGCACACACATTGCTGTAAAATTTATTGTTTCCCAATATATGCAAAATTTTTGGCAGCTTCACCCAGTTCCTCCCCAAAATGCGAATGTATTGCGGTTGCCGCAATTGAATATGTGTCTGTATGTGATGTTGTTTGTGTTGTTGTTTGTGTTGTTGTTGCCACATTTGTTGGCTGATCGTCTGGCAGTCACTGGGGAAATTTCACTTGTGTTATTCAGTCTGCAAAAGGGGCAAACAAACAGAGGAACAGGTCCACAGTGCGCCACAAGTGTGATGTCGATGCTGATGTCTGTAATACTGTAATGCAGGGTTTGCCGCAGTGCTGCTGCTGCTGCTGCTGCTGCTGCTGCTGCTGCTGCTGCCTCTGCTGCTAACAATGACAAACATATTCAAAACACACGCTGTCCCCTATATACGCACACACACAGAATGGTATAGGGGCATGCCACAGGATTGCGGACAGGGAGTGGGTAAACTTTACACATTTGCCGCTTTATTTATAGCGTTTGCATATGTAACATCAGTAACATCAGAGTGCTTTGTTTCTTTCTATACTCTCTCTCTCTCTTTCGCTCTTAGCTGCGTTTATACGTTTGCCTTTTCAGCAAAAGTAGAAATTTGGTTAAAATCACGCTTTATCATGTTTCCTAAACTTGCTGTGATTCATTTCTATTCATGTGCTCAAACGAAATGTGATATGATTAGAGACGTGCTGAATTACATTTGTACTGCTGCCACTGACGCCATCTTTGCTTTTGTCAAAATGGCGCTTGATTTATGCAAATGGCGGCAGAGTGAGAGGGAGAGAGGGAGAGTGTTTGCTTTAATGGCAATCGACTTGGCGCGTGTGTCTCGTATTGCCTTACTAATTGTTGGTCAGTCTGACAGATTTGCTAATGAAATCGATATATGGATACGGATATGGATACGGGAATCGTGCAACCATTTTGGGCTAAGTAACTTTTCAATTATTTAGCAGAAAACGCCAGAGCCCTGCAGCAAATTGAAATTCAATTTATTTTCCGACAATTGAATCGAATACCACATGTGACTAAGTTTGAGTGCGAGTGAGTGCACTTGGAGCCAAAACTGCAGCTGTGTCCTGTGCATTCAATCGTTAGATTGTTTATTTTAAATTTACCCATTGCCCTTTGAGATTTCACTTTGTTATACGTTGCAATTACCCCACACGATTCCCCCCCGTTTATCCACTCGTTCTCAATTTTTTTGGAAGCTTTTCAATTTCGTTATTCAATTTAAATGTTCAGCACTTAAAAGTAAATTTCATTTGTTATTTTCACACCAATTTTCATTGTTGTTCTGGGCACACATTTCACTAAGCGGCTTAAGCGAATTTTCCGACACTTTGCGCTTGCCATTGAACTGTATAGCAACTGCCTTCCTCTCCCTGCTCCTCTCCCTGCCTCGCCTCGTCTGTAGCATGTTGAAACAAATTTGAAACTATGTATTTACTTATGGCATCAGGCTATTGTATTCCGGTTTTTCTTTTCTTGGTCCCTGCTTCACAAAGAAATAAGTTGACACATTTTCTGATTGTTTACAAATTTTGGGGCAGTCATGCAGGCCCCATCTTCGTGTGCCTCGCCCGCCTAGGACCGGGCAAAACTTAATCCAAACTTTGCATAAAAGGCATGTGACTGGGATTTATTTCCCCCATAGTAGTATACATATAGGGTTTTTGTGCTAGCGAAAACTTGGGCCCTGGCCCAAGCTGAGTTTAGTTTTTTGGAGCGGCAAAACAAAAACGCCCAACATGAAAGCAAAGATTTAGTGCGTGTCGGCATGAACTTGGATGCTGTGTGCCTGCCTGCCTGCCTTGGCTAAGCCAAAGATTTGGGCCATGATATGCCATAGAGTTGTCGCAAACAAAACATGCGAACTTGTGTTGAAACTAGAAGGCGAAGAAGTTCAAATATATTCAAGTTTTTAAAAGCTTTCTTTGCCAGCAGGCGAACATTTTAATGTATCTGTCATCGAGAGCTATTAGCCAGTGTGTGGGTGGGATATCTTAAAGGAATTTCATACTTTAAGCAGGTTTCTTTATGGCGAAAACAAGCGACACCTTTTTGCAAGATTATGCAGAGGTTAATTCACTCAGCGACCCAGCCCAGTCAAGCACAATCAAATATCAATTTGTATTTAATTGCAAATTGAAGGCGACCCCAAAAAGTAGGCAACACATTTCGCTGCCTCCGACAAGGCTGACGAACTCATGCGAAAACGCAATCAAGGCAGCCATTTTCGCACCTACGTTTATGACATTGATTGCCAGCACGCACAATGTACTCACACACACACACAGACAGGGAGACACACGCACAGGCAGGCTGCTGTTGTGCTTGGAGTGTGTTCAGCCAATAAACCCAAAAGGGGATTAATTAAATAATTTATATGTGCTTTTGTTTAGTCGTAAGTTGATTAAGCAACGCTGCCACCACACTCAAAAGCGCATTAAACGTGCGTGTGACAGCCTCTGCCCTACGGGATACGGGATTCGGGATACATGTCCCAGCCCACTTGGATCACAGCAGATGCCTTTTATGATGTCCTGGCGCAAATTGCTTAACTGTTAATGATAGACAAACGTTGACGCCCAGCGATCAGATCTGATGCACAAAACCAACACAGACTTTTGAGCCAAACACTTGACAGCATCTCTGGCTGAGCTGCACGCTTGAATTGTCGCGATAACACGTGCCCAATTAACTGAGCAACAACACCTGCTCGAGTGTGCGAGTGTGTGTGTGTGTGTGCTTAGCCATTGTTTGGCGACTGGCTAATTGACAGCAATTTGGCAAAGAGACACAACCAAATTACGCACCCAAATAGAGTCGATTCGAACTGGCTGTTAAATTTAAATTAAATGCGCCTAATTAACAGACATTCATTCATGATTTTAGGCCTGTTATTCAGCACATTCAATTGACCTTTCATTAAAGCCATTAGACGACGACATAGGCCAAGTCAACATTTCACCAATTATCCGCTCGTTTACAGGCGTATTACACAGATATTTGAGCACTCAAATAGTGTCAGATTATCTGAGTGCTCAGGTTGCTCGATTAATGCATTAATGTAATCGAAATTAACACAAATCTTCGAGTACTTTGAGTACTTCAAGCTAGCAGGCTAATTGTGCCCATTGAAATGCTTTAAAAATAGTCCACGAAGTGGCTCACACACACACAATGCGGCCTCTCTTTCTTTGTGTGTGTAAGTGCGACAAACGGATATCCGTTTGCCGCTCAATGGAACACGGCAAACAATAACAAGGCGGCACAAAAGTGGAAAAGCGGGAAGCGGGAAATGTCAAAGAACGATGGCTGAAGCACACTGAATGGAAATGACAAAACACGATTTGAAATTTGACGTAGTCTCTCTCTCCTCTCCTCTCATTTCATTGCAAACCCATCGCCCATCGCCCATCCTCCATTTTCCATTCTTGTATTCCATCGCTTCGCTCCGCTGCAGCTTCACGTTTTGCCTTCATCTTCATTTCCTGGCCAACGACAATCCATGCGGAGGCAACATTGTTTTTAATATCCGCTAAAATTGTTGTTTATACAATGTCGCCGTGGAATGAGTTGCCTCTCCCCCCACTTGCCGCTGCTGGTTGTGGCTTGACGCTTGGGGGCTGTGGTAACTCTGGCTGCACTTGTATTCGGTGTATGCTTTGTTTGTTGTTGTTTTTGCTGTTGTTGCCGCCCCATCGCTTAGTTGCAGTAATGCAAATTGTAGTTTATTGCCCGGCTCGGACAGTTGCAGCAGATTGTACAGATTGTAATATAAGGCAATGCATTTGTCTTTATGCTGCGATAACATTTTTGCATACGCCATTTGCATGTAGCGATATTAAGTATACGCTCTGTATGCACATACCTGTAAATATGTAAGCTAATTTAAGCTTACCATGAAAACTGAAAACTGACTTTATTTTTAGCTTAATAAGAGCAGCCCTCTTATGTCTAACTGATTAATATATTTAAACAAATCTTACAACTGCAAAATCTACTATATCATTTGAGCTTGTCACATTGCTTCTTGCTGACTTCCTTGAGACCTGTAAAAGTTAATTTTATTATATTAAAATATTTTATTATTTTATATAAGTACGGCCCACATGCTTACGTGGCAGTTGAGCATTATGTCGCATACAGCTGATAAGGGCCAAGAAACATGAGTTCACGAACTCATAGCATTTTTTACCATCGCTGCCAAAAGTTGTCTGCATGAACTTGGGGCATTTGATAACATGACAATTGCGTTTGGAGGATGATATGGGTGTAAGATCTTGTTGATAATCCGATGCGATGGAAGTTTGAACAGGATATTCCGTAAGCACAACTTCTGAATCAATTAGGGAACTTTGCGATTCATAATGATCACGATATTCTTGATCATGATAGGTAGATATCAGCTGTACATTTCTGCCGATAGGTCGAAAGAATTCAGTGTCCTCCAGTGCAGCAGGACGAACAGCAAAACCACGTATGAGAATACTTTGTAGTATATAGAAACTTGCTGGCATACTCCGTGTTTCTTGATTAAAAGTCGAAATTAAACTGAAGTGAATTTGGCAGCAAAACAAAGATTTTATAGCGCGTACTTCATGCAAAGTTGGATTGTCGTAGTGCTTGACTTATTGGCCCTGCTTAAACGCGGTTCTAAGCTTCTGAATTCCCATAAAAATAAATATATACATAATTATTTGTCATAGATAAAATTAATGCGTAATTAAGCAGTTGATAAATTACGTCAGTCGCAAGAGTTAATTACTTAATTACTTTTACCCGATAAGCAGCAGACCATCTAGTTAGTACACTGTCTTTTATATAGATATTTATACATACTATATCTCTCATTCGCATATTCTCATTATTTATGTCACGGTATATTTTTGTTTTGGCTTAAAACTCGCAGAACACGTTAGAGTTGACCTGACTAATACGACAAGTTTTTTGTTGCATTGTTTTGACTTCGGACTTATCAATGGGACTGGTTTTTTTGCTGGCTCTAAGTCGGTTGCGAATTACTTTATAAATTAGTTTATAAAGCGACACGTACTAAACATTAAAAAAACATTTTTGTTTATTATATTCCTTATACCTTGAACCGTATAATTTATGCTTTGCTGCAATATAGATTTGTCTTTATTTTTATGTTTCAATACAACTTAAGGAAATCTATGTAATGCGTCTTTAGAGTCAGTCAATCGCAAAAGTTCAAGTGTCTTCGGTACGGTAATAGTTTGGACACTTCAATCTGACTTTTCCTCAGCTTTCTGCCATGTTATACTCTCTCTCTCTCTCTCGTTCTCAGGCGACCCCAATAAGTTTCTTTAACAGCTGCTACAAGTAAAACTTTTGATTTTTGGTTTGCTTTTCTCATTTTGCCCGTTCTTGAGTCGCAGCCGCAGCCAGTGGAAAACTCTATAGTGATTTATATGCAAGTAGCTCGGTAATTGAGTATAATGTTGCATTAATTATTTACAGTTGTTTTCAATTCAACAAGCCAGGCAGAAACTGTAGCTGTAGTTGTAGCAGCAGTGGAACAACTACCATGTACAAACAAAAGTTATAAATACTTTCAAGATTAATTAGACACTGTGGCATCATCAGGGCCGAGTCGAGGCGAGGCGGCCAACTGGAATTCTCATCTGCTTGGGCCAAAAACCTTTGTTAAGTGGAGCTTTGGGGGCTTCGACAGCTGGCTTCCAAAGTTGCAAAGTTTTCGATGCTAGTAAAGTGATTTTTCGCAGCCAAGTCTAACAAAGCAGAGGCCCCTCTTGGCCCCCAAGAACTCATTTCAATTGTAATGCTAATTTAATAAAATTTTCATGTCGTTAATGAGTTTCACAGTTTCCGCTTTTCATTACGAATCTATCAATTCGTAATTCTGTTGCATGTCAAGTGCTGAATGAAAATCCTTCGATCAAAGTTGTACCCTCTGGGTTTGTTTAATTAAAGTTAAAGGAAAATAAAACTTAAAACGCGCTGTAAAATATGCAAAAACTCTCTGATGAGACCACACAAAATTCCCATCAAAGTTCCACAAACTTACCATATTTATTTACACAGGCTTTACAACTAAAACAGCCTCTAGTTATACCCTATAGCTAGAGAAATATAAATATTGCCATATTCTATTTAAAGTTACACAGTTATTTCCATAGATATCCCAAAATGCAGTACAGAGTATGGCTCAGTCGTTCTCAAGTGAACTGTAAAACTGTTTTATGTTTTTAGGCACCCAAGAAATGTATGTACTCTTAAATGTAATTTACATATGTTGGCAACTCATTTTGCCCATTTTGTTAACTGGCATTTAACTTGAAATATTTTATGCCCAACAACTATATAAAGCAAAAAAGGAAAGCGTGTGAGGAAAAGAGAGAAAGCAATTTATGCCAAGTCAGCAAAAACTAAACAAACTGGGCAGTATTGGCAGTGGAAGCGAGCGGGTCGTGGGTGCGTATACTTAATTAACAACAAGTTGAACATGTGTAAAACGAAACCCAAAACGAAGCTGCAAAGTTGACTCAGTTCCGTAGGCTAATTTTTGTAAATATTTAATTAGGTTCGTCCCAGTGAATTTGCTAGACATTTGTGCTCTACATTTCGATGCTATATGTAAATGCAGTTTGCCTCAAGATTTAAAGGCAAAGTATTTACCAAATATTGAAAGAGGTTTTCAAATGCAATTTGTTCTTAATGCCAAAACACACACAGACACAGACAAGACAGTGCAAGGCCGAAGAGGGAGTGAGAGAGAGAGAGATAGAAAGGAATAAACTCTTTTATTTGCTAACATCCATCGTGAGTGCAAAAGCGCAATGCATAAGAGCCACACACACACACACACACACACACACACAAACGGCAACTTGACTGCAAAGAAAGGAGAACACAATTGATTTCACCTGGCCCCTGGGCAAACATTCGCACCGGCCACAAAGTAATCAAATTTTACAGCCAGCCCAGCCCGGGTAAATAACGTCTTGGGTAGCTTGGCTAGTCGCATTGAGAGTTCTATTTGTCACTTGTCAGCCCAAAGGCTGAGAGCTATGCATAATTCCACATGCATATATATCTCAGTCTGTCTCTCTCTCTCTCACACAATGTTTGCTCGGCCAACACTGCGTATACGCAATATTGATTAACAGCATATTTGCATGTAAACATAAATGGGCTTTTATTGCATATGCAGCCCAGCTCAGCCTTCACACTCTTCGCTTCTTCTTTGCATCTTTTAATCACACCCACGCTCTATAGGGTGCTCTAATTAATATTGATTATGAGCCATGCTCATCTCTCTCTCTTTCTCTTCTCTTCATTTCCATTTGCGAGTCTTAACTTTGATTTTGCTCTTTCCCCATTCGATGTGCAGACTAATGCATTTACATTACGTAGATTAATTAGCAAGGACACGTACTGCCACATAGAGCAAGATAGTTGCAATCTGCTGTCTTCTAGAGTTCGTTATCTCTGAGGTAAATAGGAAAATGGAAATTTATGCTTTTAAAAACTAAGGTAGATACCCATTTGCAATTCTCTTTTAAAGTTAACTAATTATGCTGATGCTATCCAGTCTCCAGCAAGTGTTCAGGCAGAAAACAAACAAAATCTATCTATTTGAAAAAGGGGGGAAAAGCTTTTAATATCTTTTTGGCATTTAATGGGATTTCTCGGCAGAGAACTGGGTAAAAGTTTGGAAGATACACATGCAGATACGTGTGCTGTCTGTGTGTGTGTGTGCTGCTCGGGCATCATGTGGCCAGCTGCGCAATGAGTCATTTTTCATGATTTGCAGCTCTGTTTGAATGGCGTCCCATTTGGCTTTTTCTCTCTCTCTCTCTCTCTCTCTCTCTCTGGCACTGTTCGATATTTGAAAGGAAAATCATGTTGCCGCAGCGTGTATCCTTAGTCGGTCATTTGTTCAACTACACGTTGCGTATACGACATGTTGGTTCGCTGTGCTCAATTCAATAAAATGTCCGCTTTTTGCATTTTATTGCCACGTATTCACAGGCACAGGACAAGCCTCATTTGACGAATTGAGCTACTGCCGTTAAGCGAATCGCCTGCAATTTGCCACAGGATATGGGATACACATTATAGGGGCTACAGAATACACAATTTGCATGGGGCCGGCAGCTAATTAACTTGCTCATTAAAGCCATAAATCGGCAATGTCAGCATGACGTGACACGCAACACCTGAAAGTCAGAGAGAGAGAGAGAGAGAGTGACTTTCTGCTGCCCATCGAATATGGCGTCGATTACATGAAATGTTCCATTAGGCAGACAACAGTCATCCCTGGGCTCATCTCTTTTTTTTCCCAGCCAGCAGAGAGAGAATGAGGGAGAGTGGAAATTGTAAAGTAAAAGCAAACTCTACTTCAGAATCTATAGATTCTATGCCGTGATAAAGCAACAGTCTCGAGTTGCTGAGAAAAAGTTAAGAAAGAAATTAAAGCATACTTTTGGGCTGCCCATTTGGGCCATCAATTTATGTCAATTCGATTTGCCAACTGACTCTCAATGAGCGACAGGCAAAAGCAAACCAATTTCATAATATTTTCTGGAATTTCCCTGCTCATTTGATGGCCAGTTATATTTGTTGTTGTTGCTGCTGCTGTTATTGCTTTTATTGTCGATGTTGGTGTTGTGATTATTGGTGTGTGAAAATTCAATCACTATGCGGCTGCTGCTTTTGCAATTTGTGTTTTCTTTCGCTGTTTAGTTACAGAGTTTTATGCCTTGAATATGTATTTGTGCACACACTACAATTACACAGCTTAGCTAGGGTATATGCAATCAGACATTAAGTCTGTGCTACTCCCTCTCTCTCTCTCTCTATTTGCTTTCACTTTATTTCTGGCCTGAAAGTCGGTTAGTTTGTGAAGTGTATTTAAGTTGCGTTGCGCATAAAGTGCAACATTCTTGCCGCTCATAATATTTGTGCTTATTTGTGTTATTTTTGCCTTCTATTTTTACTACTGTCACAATTTCCCCCAATCTCCTACAGCTGCGCGCCCCCAGCGGCAATTGCGGTCGCCTCGACATTTATGAATGTTTTTTATTCAATTTGCGCAGTTTTTCTACCATTTTTTCACGCTTTGACGACTGTGGTGTTAGCCAACTAGTGAGTGTGTGTGTGTGAAATTTAAGGCAGTAAATTAACTTGCGCGGAATTCAAGTGGCGACTCGACTAACTAGATACGCGCCCAACCACGCACCGCGAATCGTTGCGGCATAAACTTAAACTCAACTTGAAAGTTTTTTACGACTGCCAAACGAGCAAGCGGGGGAGGGGGAGCAGAAGAGCAGGGGGAGTAGAGGGAGCGTGGGAGGGATCGCTGGTTGGCCACATAAAAGGCGTCATTCAAATTCAAGCCATTATATCTGGGAGAGCACTCAGCACAGACACTACGCCGGCTTACAGCTCAGCCCAGCCCAACACACCCCTCCCCCTCCTAACGCACTCGTGTGTGTGGGGGGGAAAATTGTATGCGCTGTGGAAATGCGCAACGCTTGGCTACCTTGGCTGCCGTTGGCTTTCAACGCTTTCCACGCTTTTCCTAATTGTCTTTTGCAGTTTTATTTCTCGCATACGCGTATGCTAGCCGAGGAGTGTACGCGAGATGATATGATTTGAACATTTTGAGCACTTTAACTTATTTTTTATGCGCCCCTACTTATGCAATTCGTTCATTTACACTTATTGTCGACCTTTTTGTATGCTAAATGCGCATTGGCATTTGCATTTTGTTGTGTCTTTCTTCTCTCTCTCTCTGTGATGTCTTCGCTTTATTGGCCTCGTCACTTGCGCGCTTTGCATACTTTGAGGCGCGCGTACAACGCGTCGTATACGTAATGTGATGGTTTCGTTACCTTTGGAGCCGCATTTGTTTAATTGAATTGGCATGAGTTGACACATTTGGCAGTCACTCTTTAATTTCCATCTGAAAGGTGTATTCGCTTTGATCTCCCTCTCTTCCGCTCTGTCTGCCTGTTTATCCATTTTTGTAGTTTTCGCCTGTTTCTCTTATCAATTGACAGCAATCAAGCGAATGTAGGCGCCTTGTCAGCAAATGTCGACAGTTCCACATCTGATCCGACTGCCAGAGAGTGGAGGGAAGCCAGATGGCACGTGATGCCTCCCCATGCGAAGCTTTGCTTCGCGTGAAATTTAATCAAATAAATTAGCTATAAAGTTTTATTTTCGCTGTCACCAGCTCGAATACGGTATTCCGCGCATTGCGTATACGCACTGTGTGCTTTTATTGCTGTCAGTCTTTGGGGTTTTATAGATGTTTTTTTTTTTTTGTTATTTTAACTTTGCTGCGCATCAATTAACATTGACAGCTTGATGTGTTGACTTAAATAAAACGAAAACCAAAAGGCTAAAAAAAAGAATTGTTAAAAAAGAAAACCAAACAAAACAAACGTGAGTTTGAGCCAGGTTCAATTCAATTAGGCTCAGTTTGATATGTGACGTGGGTGGGCTCGTTCGTTTAGACATTTTAAGGTAAAATAAGTTTAATGTATCACAGCTATTTTCGTGCGGATTAGGTATTTGAAACAGAGACACACACATACACACATGAGAATGCCTTTCACTCACTTATTTCGAACTTAATTAAATGAATCTCTCGCTACGCTCTCTTTTCTCTCCTCATCTCTCTCCCACTCTCTCTCCCATTTTGCACTGTCAACGTTGGGAGGGTAAAAAGTTAATTAAAACTTGTTTTGCTTTACTTTCGGCTTATGCTGGGGGCTTTTCTTCTATGTGAAAACTTCTACTATAATACATCGATCCTCTCGACAGTTACTTTAATCCCCATAAAAAGGTTGGGTAAAATATTGCTGCCACTACTTAACAAAACGTTTCGACACGGGCCTGATTGTTTAGACAATCCTCCCCACAGAGAGAGAGAGAGAGAGAGAGAAAAAAAGAGGGAGAGAGTGAATCAAATCCGATTCAGTTAATTTGTTAGTCGAAGGAGTAGGAATAAAATAGCCGCCTTTATGTGAAGAACCTTTGCCGCAAAGCTCTTTTCCCAATTTTCATCGATTATGGATACAATTTAGCCGATTATCGAGGTGAAATTTGTTTAAACTACACAACAACAAGGAACGTATGTATTTCCGGCGACGGGCTGTGAAACTAACATGTGAAAATATGCGCAAGGAAAAGGTTTTTCATATTTTCCGCATATGCCTATAAATAAATAAACACAAAGAAAGCCGAACGAGAACACACACACAAATCAGCAAACGGTTCGCTGGGTGTAAGGGGCAGGGCGTAGGGGGCAGGGCGACTCCGCTGCCCATAAAAGTAGGCAGCAGATTTTAAGCTCGTGACGTTGGCAATTCATATACGTGCGCGTGTGTGTGTGTGTATCGAAGGGAAATCTGCAAAAAAAATGGGGGCAAACCCAAAAGTATTTTAGCGAAATGAAAAATTGAATAATGCCAAATGCGAAATGCGATTTGCGGTCGGTCCTCGCCTTCCCGGTTATACTAGTTGCCAGTCGAGGAATCCGATGCCGATGCTGCTGATGCTGATGATGCCGATCGGCTTAGTCTCTGGACACGATGAAAAAATGTGCGTTCAAAGGGCATAAATCATGGCGAATTTATCATAAATCAAATTCAATTTTCCTTGGCTGCTGCCACGCCCAGTCGCCCTCGCTTCATAAGGAATGGAGGAAGCTTCCCGTTTGCTGCTGTGTGTATTTGTTTAGCGGGAATATTTTATTTATGATTGTTTCCACTTGACTAGCGAATCAGTTGTATCTCAATGGCGCCTTCTTCTGTCTTCCTCTCGTGCTGCCATTGACATCTTACCGCGATTTAATAGGGTATTTAAATATTGCGCAAGTCAAGTGAAATCACAAAGGGAATTCATAATTGCAATTAAAAAAGCTTGAAAGACGAATAAAATGGATCTCTTTTCTACTTTGTCAACTTCTGTAGTAAAATCAAGCTTGCAGTATCTATTATACGAGAGCATAAACTGTTATCTTTTCATGTCCCATCAAAAGATACGTGCAAATTGGTTACAGCACAGGAAAGGTGATTCCCCTCCTCATAAGCTCCTCAATGTGTCATCTGTCTATTGGTCATTTCCATTTCCAGTTCGCCAACTCAACTGACAACCTTGTGAGCCATAAAAAAGTTTTCTCTGCTGTTCGCTTGATTGTGCACTTTCGTTGAACGTACCTATACTATATCATACTATATACATATCTGCTAATTGAATCACCAGCATCTGTCTCTCCCAAGAGTTACAAGTGCCTGCCGACAATGACAACATGAACTTCATGTTGTCCATGTCCAATTTTTGCAGGTGCTGCTATTCAAAAGTATTTATTTATCTACGAGGGTCGTATGATAAGTCAGTGACTTTTTGTATTTGCCGCGCACCTGCTCTAAATACAACACTGCTCCTGTCAGCAGTTATCGATTAACAGCTGACTGTAAAATTTTGAGAAAGCTGCGTTTTTTGGTTTGCGTTTTATAGGCATTGAAAGCAGACGATCTCGTGAATTTTAACGAAAATGGAAAAAAGTGAATTTCGTGTGCTAATTAAGCATTATTTTTTGCGTAAAAAATCCATCACCGAAACCAAGGAAAGACTTGATAAATATTATGGGGACTCTGCACCATCAATTTCAATGGTTTAGAAATGGTTTACTGAGTTCCGTTGTGGTCGTACCAGTACAAGTGATGCCGAACGTTCAGGTCGCCCAAAAGAGGTCGTCATGCCAGAAATCGTCGACAAAATCCATGGAATGATATTGGATGATCGGAGAATGAAAGTGCGTGAGGTAGCTGAGGCTGTAGGCATCTCAACTGAACGGGTACATCACATTTTACATGAATATTTGGACATGAAAAAGCTTTCCGCGCGATGGGTGCCGCGATTGCTCACACACGACCATAAGCGCAACCGTGTGACCATTTCAAAGGAGTGTTTGGCGATGTTCAACCGCAATCCAAACGAATTTTTGCGCCGTTTCGTTACCGTAGACGAAACATGGATCCACCACACCACACCAGAGACCAAAGAACAATCAAGACAGTGGGTTTCTCCGGGTGAACGTGCACCAAAGAAGGCCAAGGTGGGTCTGTCGGCCAACAAGGTCATGGCCACAGTTTTTTGGGATGCACAAGGTATCATTCACATCGATTACCTTGAAAAGGGTAAAACGATCACCGGCGAATATTATTCAGAGCTTTTGGACAGATTCGATATTGATTTGAAGCAGAAACGACCGCATTTGGCGAAAAAAAAGTGCTGTTCCATCAGGACAATGCACGGGTGCACACGTGTGTAGTCAGCATGGCAAAATTTCATAAATTGGGCTACGAACTGCTACCCCATCCAGCATATTCTCCAGATTTAGCCCCCTGTGACTATTTTTTGTTTCCAAACATGAAGAAATGGCTCGGCGGTAAGAGATTCGGGTCAAATGAAGAGGTCATCACAGAAACAAACGACTATTTTGAGGGCCTTGAGAAAACCTATTATTTGGAAGGAATAAAAAAATTGGAAAAACGCTGGACTAAATGTATAGAGCTAAAAAGATATTATGTTGAGAACTAAAACGCTTCTTTGACGAAAAAAATATATTTTATTCAAAAAGTCACGGACTTATCAAACGACCCTCGTAGTTCACCATAGCACGAATACCATTTCACGTTGCACCATTCACACTTTTTATTGACAGTTTTATGAGAATACCCTATACTCTATATACTCTTTACTAGAGATATAAGTTAAGCTAAAGTGAGGCTAAATTTTAAGTTTGAATTAAAGGTAAAAGTCTGGAAATTTACCCTATATTATACTCAAGTAAAGCGCATCAATTAGTCGCATATTTCCAAGCAATCCCAATTTCCTTTCTTTCTTGTTGTTTCTCTTTTACTTGTGGCACTTTCATTGAACGCGAAGCTGCATTAAAAAAACATATTTTATCGCACCAAGTGTTCTTTTTTTTCCCAGCCACACACACCATAGTATTTGCTTGTTCCAGTTGATGCTGCAATACCCTGTAATTGATTGAGAAACAACAAGTTTACTGACTCGAAAGATACTCCTTGTTTGTTTGGGAATATTTCTCGTTCCGATATAACTCTTTTTGTGCAATGATTTGAAGTGAGTACTCGCTACTATACTCAATGCAGATTCAAGCACTTCAAGTTGGCTTAGAGAGTATATCCTAGTCGAGTACACTCCAGCTTCGAGTGGCTATTGGAGTACAAAAATAAACATTTGTTTTATATACACGTATGAATTGCATTCTGTCTGGCCTGACCAGGTCTGGTCGGTCATACGGCAAGTAACCGTATATGAATGTATTTTCGAGCGTCCGTTCGTCCGTCCGTCTCTATTCAATGAAAATTTTATTTTTAATGAATGAACAACATTTTTCCGTTTGCTGTGTGTTTTTTGTTGTTGCTGTTGTTTGTTACTATTGGTGTTCGGTGGTGATCTGTTGTTCGCATATGAGTTTTTATTAGTTTCTGTTTGGCAATTGATTGGAAATATTTCTTTTCATGTTTTCCAATTTGAAAAGCCGCAAATAAAAACAAAGAAATATGCTCAATAAATATGGTAACAATCCGTTTCCATTTCCATTCTATTCCCCGAGTACTCTGGATCATATGAGTGCTCTCTCTCTGTTTAGATAATAATATTTCCAAGCATTTTATTCGAGTCCGACGCCTGTGTTTTAGCCAAAAGATTTATGTATTGGCTCTTGCCCTCTGACAGCTGATGTTTAGCTTATAAAGCTTTAATTTATTTTGTTTTGATTATCGGTTATTATTATTATGCCCAAATCCATATGGAATATGAATTGTTTATTTATTGAATAACAAGATTCCAACTTTCAGCATATGCACATATCTTCGTATCTGCGCTTCAATTAGTTGGCAAAACTTTGAGAATTGGGAATTGGTTGGGAATGAGAAATAAAACTTGGATTTTTTTTATTATATGTTAATGTTACTTTTCATTCAGTGTTCTCTTCCTGCACTCCATTGATCAATATAATACATAAGAAGGTCAAGGGTTGACCTCTCTGGGGTTGAATTCACAGCAGTTGCTCATCAAAATACCAATTTGTTTCATTAATTTTTAATAAAGTGTTTTTATTCGAATTCCTTCATGCTGTTAGGTTAAGGCACTGTTAAGACTGTTAGGCTCTCTCAGCTTAGCACTGTTAACTGTTGAAATCCTTTTCCCTAACATAACAGAGTTATGTGCTCTCTCGTGCGACAATATGTCAGCGCTGCGCTCACAAATTTCGGCGCCATTTTAAACGGCGAATAGGCTTGTCTTTATTTGCAGTATTTTGGCTAATAGAAAATAGACTTTTAAAGCAAAAGCATAAAAGTAATTTTTGAATTATATTAATAGATTTTTATATAGCAATTAAACTTAATTTGTGTTTACTTCCTCTTTTCTCTGCAATTTTCTCGCATGCGATAAGTGCGCCTTGCCTTCCCGAGTGCGCATAGCTGAATGATTGCACAAGAAAGAGACAGAGCGAGAGCGAGAGAAAGCCCGACACACACACACGAAGCTTGCGCTCTCCTCGTTTAACAGCTGAGGCAGAGGCCCGAACGACCCACTGACACACTGATACTGTAACACAGACAACAATGTTGTTACTTCGGCAGCTGATAACAGCGCGCAACTGTGTGGGTGAGAGAGAGGCTCTCTCTCATTGCGCTCTTTGGCGCTGTTAGAGCGCTGTTAACTCTGCTGTTGCTGTTACGCTGTTACGCTGACACACACAGGTACGAGGCGAGCTGGCGCCTCTGCTCCCCATCTTTGCTTTGGCTGCTGTTGTTGCCTGCTATCTCTGGCTCTGCTGGCTCTGTTCTTTTACTGCTGCTAGCTCGCTCCCTCGCTCGCTCGCTCACTTGCTCGCTCGGGCGGTCGGTCGGTCGGTCTGTTGGGTTCCGAATTTACAGTTAAACTTTCAACGTGCGCGCATCAGGGCAGCGACAAGTGTATAGGCGGACGAGAACAGCGACGCGTCCGCAATTTCTACGCGCTCAACTCACGTTCTTCTCTGGATTTTTTAAATTTTTCAACTGCGCGTAACGGTTCGCGAAATTATAAAAACAACAACAACAACTGCTGCTGAAAAGAGCGTGAGAAAATTAAAAAAATTGCAAAGTTAAATAAATAAATTAAATAAATAAATGTGAGAAGCGGAAAAACAACAGAAAAACACAACGGAAAAAACGGAAATTATTTAGAACAAAACCAAAAAACAAAAACAAAAACTGTTTGTGCAAGAGAAATTCAATTGGTTCTTCTAGTTGTTGTTGCTCTATGCGTAACATTTTCAAAAATAATCGGAAACTGAAAATTATTTCATGGAAAAAAGTGCTCTCTATAGATATGTATGTGCAGACATAAGTACATATAGTAAGATATATATATACAGTGAAGAAATATAATAAGATCATTTGATTTTCCTCTGTGCTGTGCTCTATTTACTTGAACTTTTTTATACAATATTTAATACTAAAAAAATCAACAATTGCTGGACAAGCTAATTGGTTATGAATAGAAGACATGTGAAACTGGACAAAAGCATTGTATAGCGCTTCACACAGTTTAAATTCGGGTATTTATTTTCGAAGATCTACCTATTCGATTTTCCGGCTTCATATCTATTATTTGTGCGTTAAACGTAGCGCGACATTTGGCACCTGTTCGGCAACTTTTAGAAAAATCATTTAAAAATCGTTTCAAGTTATTTATGCAAATGATGCTGAGCAGCTGAATGAGTGCGATACGCAAGTGAAAGAGAAGGAGAAAGTAACAGCAAAGAGAGAGAGAGAGAGAGAGAGAGCGGGTGCAGGCTTTCCCAAACAGACGTTGACCTAATGTAAGTTTTCAGTCAGCTTGTTATTAGATTAAGATTTGTTTGTCTAGCACTTAAGAGTCTCCACTTGTGTGTAGACACTTGTTTTTTTTTCACTGGCCCCGCCCTGCGACATTTCCCCCTCACCCCCTCCCTCCCTGTATCATTCACCCACTGCCACTGCACGTAATCATTGTTGAAACAGACAGACAAAGCAAATCGTTTGACAACTCGAGATTTAACTATGGTGACATTCTGGTAATGTCAACACCTTCGCGCTTATCTCAGCTCAGTTGTATCTCTTCCCCAGTACCGAATAGGGGGAGAGTACTTGATGTTGGCACTAGGTAGCAGCTCGCTGATTGCGATTTGACCTACCTGAATGCAGTTAAAGTCAAGAGAAAGAAAGTACAGACCATCTGGCGATGGCCATTTAGTGCGCTTGACTGCGTCTGCCAAGTTTGTAGAGTATATTGGAGGATGGTGTGCAGCAGATACGATTTATTCTGCATTAAGTGCCCCCACCCCCCTCCTCCTCCAGGCACCTTGCGAATGCATCATTAACCACGCTTCAATCCCGATCAAGTGAAAATTTACTTAATTTATAACCAAATGGGGCCATTGTCGAGCATTTGCTATGCTACGTTTGGGTTGGAATTGTATCTTTGAAGTTGCAGAAATTACCAACACATTGGGGAGCACTCTGCGAGCGTGTGTGTGTACATTTACACTTAACTGCAAAACAACAAACTTAATTGCCCAAAAACCAAATAAAACTCAACACGAAGGCAACTGCGTTGGACTGGCCTGGCTGGCTGGGTGACTCAGTGGCCTGAGATGTTTTGGGGCTCGTGGAAGTATTGTGGGACTGAAATGATGCCAACACAACAGCAACAATAGCAACTACAACAACAACAACAACAACAACAACAACAGCAACTACAACAAGTGCAGAGCAGCCTTGAACATGAAAAGTGAAAAGAACGCTGCCAAGAGATGTAAAACAATTCATGGGGGCACTTACACTAATTGCAGCTGATGTGCAGATTATTATGGCTGGGGAACTCTGTTTTTTTTTTCTGTTCTTCCCCTGCATTTATGTTTTTCTTATTTGTCAGGGTTCATTTCTTGGTTTGATGAGGCGCGACAGCTTAAGATACTTTAAAGGGTTTCGTGTCACTTATGTGCTTAAAAATTATGGCATAGTTTCTTTAGATTTAATTATTTCTAGTTCTAGCTGAATATATTTTGAATTTCTGTGCAGCTGTCATATATCTATAGATTCAGCAAACTTCTTAGAAATATTGTCTCTTTACAAGTCAAAGGAAACGTTGTCAACGGGGCGTATGTGTAATAAACTTGACAAACAGACATTTCCAGGCATCGTCTTTGTGTGCTGACTGCATTTACTTCTCTCTCTTTCTCTCTGTCTCTCTCACTTTCGTTCTATCCTTTTATTAGTCGCATTCTTCAGCTGCCAAGGTAATCGAACAGGCCACAGAATGTGACAGAAATTCAATAAAAGCGTGTGCATTGTTGAAATATCAGCAAATATTACACATACGCCACCGAGCCAGCGAACATTCGCAAAGAACCTTTTGACAATTGGCACAAAAAAGAAACGAAAACGAAAATGCGAAACTAATGCCAAGTAAGCGCCGAAAAGCTGTTAATTAATTTATAATTAATCACAGTAAAGCTGGCACAGCGCAGCCCACACATAAAAGATATCGCAATCGCTTTGAATTCTCAACTGCAAATTGGAGCTGCGCCCCAAACAGGCAGCAAACACACCATGTGAAGTACATTTATTTATAAATATTCTCAGACATTCCCGCTCCCATTTTGGCCATTCTTGGATTCATTCATTTCGGCCATTGTCATTCCCGTCTGTCTCTCTGTCTGTCTGTCTGTCTGTCTGTCCGTCCGTCTGTTGGCCACGGTGCTTATCATAATGACCGAAATGCTCTAATCGGGGGCAATTAACGTGACCAAATTTAATTTCCGCCCAGGTCGCTATCTGTCGCTGCTCGCCTTTATATAGTATATTATTTACAAAATATAGTATCATTTGCGGGCAGAGACAGGGGCAGCGGCAGCGGCAGCGGCAGAGACATCTAATTCCATTGAAAATCCATCATGTAAGCCAGCGCTTTTTCTTTTCGCATGCTCTCTGCCTGTCGTTTGCGGTCCGCTTTTGTGTTTATTCGCGCTCAAAGATAAATGAGCGAACCACGCGAATCGCACAACAAAACCGAACCCACCCACCCACTCGCCCACTCACCCACTCGCCCACTTGGCTGTGATTAGTCTGTCTGCCAGGTCAGGTACGTGTGTTGGCAGCATGGGATGAGGTTTGCGTTTTTAGGTCTTTAAACCGTTGGCATCTGGGTCGCGCCTCCATTTGACGTTCCCAAAATGTGCGTCTTGGGTGTAATTGGGCAATGCCCGAAAGTCCTCAGAGTGACAGATATGGGGAGTAGGGTATATAGGTAGGGGGAGCGAGGAAGGTCCTCCAAGCGAATTACTTATGTTAATTAGTTGCCGCTGCTAATGAGAAATCGCGCTGATTCCCATCTATCAAGCCTCTAATAAATGATTGCCTGCAGTCATAATTTCTGTTTAAAGTCCCCCGCCGAATACTTGATTACATACATATTTATTTAGCCCTCTCTCCCTCTACTGTTCTTCCCCTCTCTGTTATTTTATCTCTTGCTTCTTGACCGGAAATCTACTCGAGCAGCATCTGAAGTTAATTTTAGGTCTTTTGTATGCCTTGCAGGGCTCATAATGATTATATACACTCGATACATGCATTGAAATTGCAATCATAAATAATATATGTACTCAGATAATAGTCAAACAATTATACTAATAGGATTATTAGATTGTATCGAATATTTAAGCAAAGAAAACGTGAAGGCAAACTGCAAACTGTATTAAATTATTTAATGATGCCTGAAATGGAAATTACTATATACATATTCAATGCATAAGTGTGTCCTATTATTAACGCTATAGATTCCAGCACAGCTCAGCAACAGTTTGTTGCACTTATCACATTTATTTATCATTTAGCATATAAGTTAATTTAAAATGAACAATCCAGCTTGGAGTAATTTAAACTTAATTAAACCTAAATATAATTAGAACAAACGTAAGCAGGTTGCTGTGAAATTGTTTTAATTTCTTTAGATTTGTTTATTTTCCTCTTCAACTCGCCTCTCACTTGGTTAACCTAATTATGAGCTAATTAGAAAGTCGCAAATTCCAGCTTACCGCAACGAAAATAAAATGGAGGACTCGGAGGACTCAGTGGGTTTTTTTTTCAGATTAATTAACTGTCTTTTAGACAAGTAACTGGAGTGGAGTGAGTACTGCGATTTGATTGAACATCACGAGTGTGATAAAATGTGCAATCGATCAAAGTGAAAACAGCTGTAAAACTAATTGAAAACACTTGACTTAAGCGTATTTCAGCTTAAATTCAATTAATATTCATTGGGTTTAATTGAGTTTGTATTAACTGAATTCGATGTTTGTTGGAATGCCGAAGAATTAAAATCAATGCAACGCTATTTTAATTTGAATGCATCGCTTGATTTTTCTCTCTTTAAGCCCTCAAATAATTAAATTTTAATTCGCTTTATGCAATTTCCATAATTAATAAAAAGAATGCAGCACAGGCAGAGAAAGAGAGAGGGAGAGGGAGAGAAAGAGAGAGCAAAGAAGGTAAACAAAAGGAGACTGATGCAATGCATTTCATTGAAATTAAGTGAAATTAATTGGGCAACACTGGCCGTGGGCGTGGCTCCTTAAAAACAGGCATTGCATCGGCCAGCGATGGGTTAATTGAAAGAGCGGTTTATTTTATAATTTTATATTGACACAACCAAATGAAAAAGACATAATATTGTAGATTTTATGGAAAAACTAATTACGTTTTTCAGTTTTTAATTGATTAATTCGCTCGGTCTGTAGATCCTGTGGCCGCTGGCATAATAAACTTTCCAACGTGCATAATACATCTTAATTTTGTGCATAATTAATGTCTGCCATTAAGCTGCATGGGCTGAACTGGCAACGGGAGGCTCATGTAGAGGCTCAGATAGACTCTTGGGCTAACTTTGAGGCCTACAGAAGGCGCCCACAATGGGCATAATTAAAACGCAACACGCACACTCGCTCCAAGCGACACACACACACGCACACTCATACTCACAAGCGAGAAGGACACGTAAACACTCCACTTAACATGCTGGGATATACCATTTGATCCTGCTATCAATCTGAAAACTCGTACACGCTGCGTATACGCGATGCCTTTCGCTGTGAAAGCTGGCACGTTGCGTATACGCAGTGTGCTGCTGCTGCTGCCTTTGGGCAACAATATGTCACACACTCTGCTGTGGCTGGCAGGCGGGTAGGCCGCCTAGCACACCCCGTTCCCAGCGACATTATTGATGGCCTGCTACAGTTTTGAAATCTCTCGCCGAGCCAAGGCAACAGGCAGCAGGCAGCAGGCAGCAGGCAACGGCCACCAGGCGACAGGCGACTGGCAAGTGGCAACTGGCAACAGCTTCAGAATTGCCAATTACGGCTCGTCAGTGTATTAAAATGCCATAATTGCGAATTTAAGCGTTGTTCTCTGCGGTTGCCCCGACGACTGCTCATCAACAGCCTCGCCAGCTGACAAAGTTGATCATTGTCTGTGCTGTGGTTGCCTCCTCACAGACTCAGCCCTGCCCCACCTCATGCCACACCCAGCAATCACTTGCCAAAGAGTTAAGTGTTTGGCGAAACTTTACAGCAAGCCATACTGCACAATCAGCTTTAAAAGTTTCGAGTGTTGAGTTAGTCTCTCTCTCTCTCTCTCTCTCTCTCTCTTTATTCTTCCCGGCGACAGTATTTGGGCCTTAACTTTAAGCGACGGTCAATTGACTAAGCGAATTTGCATGAGCTGAGCTCGAGTTGCTGATCAATTGTGCTTAATCATCGGTAATTAAGCATCATCAAACTCGAAGGAAACACTTGTTGCTGGCCTAAAATTAATTTGCAGCTTATCTTAAATACCTGTCGAACTCTCACTCGATTCTTCTCTTAATTCTTGAGCTATAAATCATAAATATTGTGAATAAATACAACACTTAAATTGTTTCGCTTTTACTTTATAATAAATAAATAAACTGATAAATTGTTTGATATATTTTATAATAAATAAATCGAAAGAAGTCAAGAAACTTAATAGCATATCATATCATGATATCATTATTAAGCTATCATCAGAAACATAAGCTAGCTTTCTCAACATGATAAGCATATTATTCAAACATTATTCAAGCTAATCAAATGTTTTGCCTCTTCATTAATTAAATTGCAAGTTTGGGAGAACACGAACTTAGTTTTGACCACATTGTGCCAAGGCTGAAACCAAACCGAAACATGCCGGAACTAAGTGCCTCGGATTCCCATGCTGCACTTACCTTCCCACTTGCCCGCTTGCCCCTTCCCACACTCCTTTATGGCATACGGTAACGTCTTGTGTTCAATGAATTGGCCTGGTCTCAGGGGTGCATTATAGTATACTATACATATGTCTGTGTATGTTGGACTGGCTTTTAATGTACGCCTAACTGCTTGAGTGGCCATACATTGTGCATGTTCCCTCTCTTTCACTCTTTCCCTCTCTCTCTCTCTTTCTCGGTGTGTGTGTGTGTGCTGCTCAACTTCTTGTTGCCATTAATCAAAGCCCGTGTCTGGGCAGACAGCCGAGAGTACCGCCATTCCGCATCGCCAGCTAATTGCATATATAGCCGGCAGCGGCATTGGGAGTGAGAGTGGGATGGGGTGAGGGGGGGGCCAGGCCCGTCAGCAGGTGCTGATGGTGAGCAGTAGGCGGGACCTCACTAATTGTAGACATCTTTTACCTGATTGTATAATTACCGGACAACTACAAATGCTAGTAGCGCCCGCTAATTGAAATGTAATCAGCTTAAGCTATTAATTAGCAGCTTATAAACAAAAACCCCAAGTCAAAGGGAGCGGAAGATATAGTATGCCATACTAGATTAGGTCTTTGAGTAAATGTTAAGCTGCTCGCACATATGATAGCCTGTACTTGCTCTGAGCTGCTTTATTCTATCTGACTCTACTTATAGCAGGCTAAGTTCCATTTTAGTCTAATTATAGTGGGTTAGATTGGCACATAATGCCTGCCCCCATATCATCTTAATTGCAGGGTGATTCTATTACAAATATTGACTAATCATATTCATTGATGTGCAAACAACGAGGTAATCAAACGCAGCATGCAATTAAAAGCTTTCCCCGTTACTATAATATATTGTAATCGTTGTTTTTGTTTTTTCTGCTTTCTGTTTTCTGTTTTTATTTTACCCACAACGCTTGACCATCTGTATAAACAAAGTGCCCCGAGGGGATCAGCACAAACACACTCACACACACACACACACACACACGTTCTAACCCATAGCTCGCTGTCAGACTATTAGAGGCAAATAATTGTTGCATGAAAACAATTGCAGCTGCAGCAGAAGTTGTTGTTGTTGTAGTTGTTGCCTGGCATTGACATTGGCCATGGCATTTGAATAGAGACTCGCATTTGAATTTCTCTCTATCGAATGTGCAACTGCCAGCAGATCCAGAGAGAGAGAGAGAGAGAGAGAGAGCAGTGCGCAGCGAATAACGTAAAACGAATAAGAGTTAAGTGTCTGAACACAATGCCATTAGATAGCCACGCTGTATATGTGTGTGTGAGTGTGTGTGTGTGTGACATTTGGGACTGGGAATTGCTTGCAGGCCACGTGCAAATGTTCAGTTACAGGTAGCTGGCCCGTTAAGCCCTATATTGGATTATGTTCTCGTGTCTTGTATTGCACTGTGTCATACGGTGCGTATGGGTAATCCCCCAAAGCGTAGGGCATTTAATTAAGCAGCTGCAGCTGTACAAATGCAGTCCCAATGCAGTCAGTCTAAATCGATTTCATTTCGGGTTTCTCTGTTAGCCAAACACCTTGTTGGGTTTCTGCCCTGAAGTTTATCTTATCGATAGCCTCTTGTTTGACATGTTTTTGCCAGTTGATCGATAGGTTGCAGCATTTCTTGATTTCAATGTAGTTTGCCAGGTCAATGCTTAAGTAAATGAGTTCTTATCGGTTGATGTCATGGCCTGCACTGACGGTCTTATAATAAGCACAAACTAAAATTGACAATTGAATAATTTATATCTGATGTACTTTTCCACTCAGGGATTATGTGGTATTTATTTACATATACTTATGTAGGGAGATAAATTCGCCCGACAAGATTAATATTCTTAAAATAAACATATATGGAAAAATCTAGTTTCTAGTTTTTAGAAAGAAATTAAGGCAACACTTGAGTATTTAAAAATAGATTCAAATTTGGTTTGGGGCCTGTAAAGTACCCAATGTTGCGAATCAAAAATATGATATACATTTATCATTCGAATGCAGCAGCTGTTTAGTCACCTTGCGAATGACTGAATCATTTCATTTTATTCATTGAGTCGCCGCCTTAAATAAACATTCGGTCGCCTTCCATATATATATTTGCCAGTGTAAATAAATTAAATTCAAATCTAAATTGATATAACATATCGTAGTGTGCGTGCGTGTACTAACTAGAGAACGGCCTGTGCTTATCAGACACCGAAACGAACGAAATGACGGTGCCGCCGCTGGACGGGGGGTGTGTGGGGGGTGGGCGACTTTATCACTTCTTAATTACGTTACTGATAAGCTGATTTTGCTTTTTCTTTTGTTTGGCCTGCCTCGACGCTGGCCGCTTTGGTGATATCAAAAGTCAACGATTTTTTCTTGGTCTTGTGTTTTTTTTTTTTTTTTTTGTTATTGTTTTGTCTTTTTTTCTTGCGTGGAAGGGAACTCTTTGAGGGCCTCTGAAAGTGCACAGTTGAGATTTAGTTAATAAAAATTAATAGCCATGTGATTTATTTGGCCTTAAGTACCCGAAGGAAAACATGTTTTATGAGGATCTAGTCGGTGCGTGCGTATATACAACATGTACGCGACTATCTCGATTGTAAATTGATGTGCGATGGCCGGGTATATTGCGTGCAGCAGATACTCTTTACATTTGACTCTCTGTGCACAAGGTATGCACATCATTATCGCCGTCGTTTAAGAACGCATACCTAATTATTTATTTGACGCTTTAATTACGCATTTATTGCCCATGGCCGACAGTGCGTATACGTAATATCAACAATGGCAGCCGCACGGTAACAGCGACCGCAGTTAATAAAAGTCATTGACTCGGTGGGGAGGAAAAAAAGAACAGTGTAATGATAAAAAAAAGAATGCCAGAGACATTAATTTATTCGTGCTAATATTTTATTTATGACATTTTCATTTCTCTGCGGATCTTCGCAATTTTGCGGTAAACCGTTTCATTCTTCCTGACCTAGACGGACATTCAACCTGACCCGTAATCTCCACTCCAGATATATGTATATACGACTATCGCAGCGGCTGATACTGATAAAAATAAAAGTGTGAAGTGTCTTCAAGGCCACACACACACACACTGTGTACTCATAGATAGTTGGGTTCTAGTAATAATAGACTTTATTTTCCGACTGCCAAAAAACCGAATAGCAACATGCTAATATAGTTCTGGTTCTTTCTATTATCACTTAAAAAGGTATTATACTGCAAATTCGGATGGTCATGCTGTTTGGCAATGGTATGATAGTAAATATGTTGCGAAATCCCTATTTATGGTAAATGTTCCCATTAAAGTTATTAAGTATTCCGCGCATTCATTTGCATTTGCATTATTGCACTATATTTTACTGGTCATGCGGTGGGTAGGAGGGGGTGAAAATTGATAGTTCAGCAAATGCAGTTTAATTTCCATTATAAAGTAACATTTAAGTCTGAATATTGTGGATTTTCCCAATTGTAAATTCTCTTTTTTATCGCTACTCACGGTCTTTATCTGAAAGTCGATCTTCTTATGGTTTTTATCACGCACTATAAATAGAGCGCCGAGTTTGGATATTAATACGTTCTATATAGCCATTTTAATTGGCAAATATTTCGACTATTTTAACGGTGCCAGTTGCCACAGTGACAGGGGGGTGTGGGTTGGAGCCGGTTATTCAAGTGATTATATAGGTTTATTTTGTCTCATATGCAAATGAAATGCAACTTTGCTCATGCATGATTGATGTACTCGCACTAGTATACCATTTTATACTATATATTCTAAAGTGATAGAACACTGCATACGGTATTCGCATAAATTCAACAGGCACACGCATGCTAATTGGTTTAAATAATTTATTATATTACAAAAAAAGAGGAAAACTGTACAGTTAAATTACAGTTTACAATTTCAAATGGTTGTGGGCCTTCATAAAATATATTTTATTTTATTATCACCAGTTTGGTTGGGTTCATTTTGAATTTGGGTTTGTCTAATTGGATTTTTGCAGCAACTACTTGTGGCACCTCCAGCTATGAAACGCATCTTTAGCTGCACTCGTGGGTGGTAGCCAGATCGTTTCCCCACCCCACACCATCCCCATCAGCACCCACACTAACGTTTCGGGTGCTTGCAATGCCATTCACATAAATCTCATGGCGAATTTAGCATCAGATTTGCATTTATGTCTGTGTGTGTGTGTGTGTGGGTCGTCCCACTTCGCGAACAGTCTGCAACGCGTTCATCCACCCACCCAATCGTTTCTATTGTCGCCCCGTGACATGCCATAAATTTGACTCATTTTTTTCGTTTTTTCTCCATTTCTTTCTTTTTTTTGCAGCTTGTCGAGCGCCATGTGTCCTCGACCTTGTTAAATGGCACGCGTTGCGTTTTGGCATCGATCAGGAAACTAAACAACAAACAGCAATTTCAGCCAAGCTCTAATTTAGCCCTGGCTTCTATTTATGGGTGTTCACAGGCTTTACGGCTGTACGTACTATAAGTGCAGCGCCTAAACAAATCTATATCCTGCACGCAACCCGCGTACCAAAGGTCCCCGTCGTAGTCGCTTAATAACCTTGCTGCTTGAACTTAACATTCCTTGGCGCTGCAGCCTTCCTTCATGCAGCCATCGTTAAGACCCTCACTCTTATTCTCCTATACCCTATACGGTCATTAGAAAAGTGGGGAGTGTTAAGCTGTAGACTATGAAATTATTAGAAAACTTTATATGATTTTCCTTTTGGTAGATCAGTGTATAAATGAGTCGTATTTACGTTGGGAATTCATTAAGATTTTAGGAAGGAGAATTTTATAATATTTCCTTCACTGCATAGGGTATCTGTCAGTCGATCAGTTCTTCAATTGATTGCTGACTTTTGCTGCTGTTGCTGTTGTAGCTGGCCTGCATTTTAATGGTCTATATTGATTTTCAGACTTTGTACCGCGCTGCAGACATTGCGACCTGTCGCGACTCATGCGGCACACCATCTCCTCTGAGAGGGGGGTGGGGGGCAGAATTACCATTACCTCACACACTGCCCTGCCCTGCCCCGACAGTTATGAGCAGTTTCCATCAATTTGAGGCGTGCTAATGGCTTCAGACCATGGCATCTACCACCAGCAGGCTGACTTTTGCTAATATTACGTATACGCGCCGTATCTCCGCTGGCTTTGCGCTCCATTATTTCATTTCGCATCAGTCTTTAGATCTTGTATAGAGTTTCATTTACATATTGAAAAACGGCAGCTTATTTAATGCGTTTTTAAGTCTGTGAATATATTCGACTGATTATAGATAAGTTTTATTGCAGAAATTGCCTGTTTGAAGCCTTTCATTATTGAAATTATAGCTTGTGGTATACAAGTTCAAGTAATTTCCTTTACTTTAAGTCTTTAGTACTCGCACATTGATTTGCATCATTATCATTGAAACATGCGTTTTTGCCCTGTTTGTATTTTCCGCACATTTTCTTTTCACTCTGGGCTGGTGCCGGCTTCCGGTGTGCACGCCTCACTTATCAGCGTATTTTCAGTACTTCTACGGGTAGCTCGACTTGTCTTGGACTAAGACAGGGAACTGGGAATGGGACTGAGACTGAGAATCGGCTTGTCGTAGTGCTTGTGTTGTGGCAGCTTGTTTGCCTGTTTTTGCATGTCATGCGCTTGTTTGTTTTGCCTTTCCTTCCGCTTTCAATGTCTGCATTTTCTTCTTGCTGCAGTCGTAGTACTCTAATTTCTTGGGGTTTTTCGTGTTTTTATTTTCCATTTTCATGCTTGCACACGTTGTACATGTAGTCCGCATGTGACATTTTTACTACTGCACCCCCACACTTTATCTATCTTTATATATATATATATCTATTCTATACCCTTTTACTGGGCCAAGGCTCTGTCTATTGTTTCTTGCAATTACTTTTCACTGGCATAGGAAATTAATTTCCCAGTGATCTGCTTTGTTGCAGCTATTTGTCAAATTGCAGCAGATGCAGCTGCAGTTGCTTTAAAGCGGAAGCTGAGCCAGCTGGCACGCTCTGAGTGCCGCTTTGGCTTTGTTTATTTGTGGCACATTTGTTATGCCTCGGCTTAATTGAAATCTAATTTAATTTATGACCATAAAACACACACACACATACACACACGCATAGACAACAACTGCGGCTGCTGCCCCTCCTCAACGCAAGACACAAAACAAATATTTGCGCACTGTTCATGTATTTAGTACAATGCACACACGCCCAGAGGGAGAGAGAGAGGGAGAGGGACTAGCATAATGTATGTTTATATGGCATTTTAATTGAAAGACCCCAAGCCGAGGGGCCACTGAGCAGCCAGCGGACCGGGCAAAGGCAGCGCAAGTCATGCGTAAGTAATACGAAATCATTTAAGGTACATGTATTAAATACATTAACTTATTGATTTTCCATATACAACTTCAAGCTAAGCATATTCCATACGCATCCTCACACATACCCTGACACTCACATTGGTAGAGGAATCCATGTCTCTCACATAAATGTCGCTCTGTGACTTCCGCTTTGTTTGCCTGCCAGATGATATCAATAAAAAAAAAAAAAACTATTCATGGGCCTGCTCGTCCTAGCCTAGGGGGACTCTAGGGGAGGGCGCAGAGCCCATGGCATATCACAACAAATTCATAGTAATTGGAACGACCAACAGGACTCGTGCTGCGTGGCCATAGAAAAATAGAAATGAACGCGTGATTTGGCACTGTGAGTGTAACGAAGCTGAAAGCGTAATAATTCTCATGTTGCGCAGCTGATTATGATGATGATAAATAAATTTTCAATCTACGCCTATTTCTTTATAATTTATGTATATGTAGTCTATGTATTTTTAGAAGGCGTCTCGCATTTGGGCTTGAAATACAAGACGCACATTCAAATTTTGTGGCAAATAAATTGTGGCATTTTTCCCAGTTTTCCTCTCGTGCTCGACACGCGCTCCATCCGAGCAGCTGTGGCAGATGCTGCTCCTGCTGCGGGTCAACTCAAGTGATTGACGTAACCACAGGCGCCAGCATATTCGAGCTGTGTGGCCAGTGTGGGGTTGGGGGAGAGCAGTATATGTCGCCTTAATGGACCATTGACAATTATAAGGCTACTAAATCGTGTGAGCAGCCTATACAGAATGGATGTAGTAGGGGGAGAGAGAAAGGAAAACAAGCATGTCATGTGCACAAATCCTTATAGAGACATCCAATGGCAGCTGCAGGAGTGGGAAGCCTGTGTATATGTCTGGCGATTGCATATTATTCAATTAAAATCGCACTATTACGAGTATTAAACTTGTCGGGACAACTGTCAGGGACACGCACACGCACACAGATATGAACACACATAAGCACACACACACACTCACACTCACAGGGCCCACAGGCACGCACACACACGCACTCGCAATCAATGTCACAGCTGAAGCCAGGGGAATTTGCACACTTATTCAGTCGGGCAGACATTGAATAGATATGTGAATATGGCCAACAGTGCGGGAGGGGGAGGGGTATATCCAGCCTTGGCCAGCACATTAATACAACTCTGGAGCCGTTGCCATAGTAAGACACACACATAAATGTCAGCAACAAGATTTGATAGCTCCCGGTTAAGACTAAGCACTAAGCGTATGCGCGTCAAAGCTCTAGACGGAAGGGGGAGAGTGTATGAGTGTGTGTGTGAGTGTGAGAGAGTGTGTGTGAATGAGTGCGAGTGAGTTTGCCTGCTTTGTTTGTCTAGGTTAATGTGCAGAGTCGTGAGTTGCGTCCTCTTCCTCACTCACTCACGTCCGCCATCTTTGTTTGCCTTGTGTGCCCCTAAAAGTATGCAGCAAAAAAAAAGTTTAGACAGTCGCACGCACGTGGTGGAGTCGCACAAAGTTAGCTCGCTTAAATGGCTGCATTTAGTAGCAAGAAGAAGCAACTCGAAAACAATCTAAATGTAGGAAGAAAAGCAATTTCTCTACTTGACTTTATGCCTGTTTTTTATTATATTACTTAACTTAAGCGTAGTTAGCCAGCTCGGCCAGTGTGTACACACTCGAAACTCCACACTCTCTACCTCTCTCCCTCTCTCTGGCCATGTGCAGAGTGTCGAGCATAAATTCTGGCAGCATGCAACACAAGAGCACAGCTGCACAAGTGCCTCGCAGAGTATAATCGTGACCCCAGGTCGGTGCTGGAGCTGCTACTGATGCTGCTGCTGATGCTGAGTCTCAGGCTGCCTCATCTGGCTGGGCTTTAAGAGGTTCGCATGTGATGGGGGAAAAGTTGCCCAAATGAAAAACTGCTGGCCCCAATGAACTTTTTGCATGCTCGGAGCTGCTGCTGTTGCAGCTGTGCGCCACTGGCGCTAAGTGGCACCCAGCCAAGGCGCAGCAACAGCAGCAATTCGGCGTCTGCCCGTCTGCTCGTCTGTCTATACGTCTGACTGCCTGCTGAGTGCTGATATTATATGGGGTCATGCCTACCCCAATGTTTGCCGTATTTTTACAGCTATCGTTTTAAATTTTATGGCTCAAGTTGTTGTAAATTCTGTTCGAGCCGAGTGTAGTAGCCAACTTTGTATTTGTTGCGTTGCGTCTCCCTTGCATCCATTTTGTTTCTCCTGCTGTCGCGTGTGGCGTAATCGATATTTGTTGCCCTCTGTCGCTCTGTAGCTGCGTGTCTTGCCGCTGTTTATTAGCTACGTAGTACTACGTACGTTCTTCTCTCTGGTCAACGAGCAGCGTATTCAATATCTTTTATTTGCACAATTTTCAAGCTGATCCTTTGTTTCTGTCTCTCTCTCTCTCTTCCTGCTGCATTTAAAGTTTTGCCATGTTTGCATTAGCGGTATTTTCTCTCTCAATAGTTGTGGCATGCCAAGCTCAGGCTCTGCCTCCCCCTTCCTTGCTCCATCCTAGCCACATGGAGCAGCCACAATTCCATTTCACACTTTGTCGCTGGGCGGTGCGAAAAATACGGCTTAACAGTACATTTGCTTGGCAATTTATGTGTTTATAAAGAGCGTGCGAGAGAGAGAGAGAGAGAGAGAGAGAGTGTGTGTGTGTGGGTGCGTGTTACCAGACGGCATCTAAATGCGGAGTGTTGCCATGTGTGCTGAGTGCGCTCCTGGAATGCGCAGAATGCGATTAGGCTTGCCATATATTATTCAATTTGCACAGCGTGCAAAGTGGAATTGTAGCTTAACCCAAGCAGGCATCTACCATATATGTTAATTGCACGATAGTATTTGCCAACAAAAGCATAGACATTATAGTATATATATTATATAAAGTTAACCCTGCTTTTATATAAATAGAGAAAATTAAAACTGGCTCTCAGTGGGTTAAGCCAGCCGCAAAAACATTCTCTCGCATATTAAATATCGTTTCTAGTTTTCGGTTTCATTTGTTTTATCTATGCGAGTTTGAATTTGCATTCGTCATCAATTATTGAAATTCTATGGTTAGTTCTGCTCCCCCTCCAATTCGTTTAATTTGCAGTTTTTTGGATGATACAAAGAGAGAGAAAGAGAGAGCAGAGTGGGCTTTGCAATTTATGTAAAATTACGTCTGGCATGACATAAAAAACTATAAATAATGCAACAGCCAAAATGCAATGGGGACTGTGAGTGGCTGCAGCTGTGTGTGGGTGAGTGAGTGGGTGGGTGAGTGTCTGAGTTGAGATGCACTTGCAGTGGAAACAAAAATCCAATTCAAATGGGGTCTAAAGTGCTCGCCCACGGGCAACTTTAGTCTAGTTTCACATCTGATTTTAGACTGTGTATAGAGCAAATGCAAAAGGTATTTTCATCGAGCTGAGTGCCAGAGTAGAATGTGAGTAACTCAGTCAATATATTTGCTCTGCTTGTGTGTGGATCAACGTCATTGACTGCTGTCAGCCAAGCACACACACAGAGACACTCAGTCACACCCACATTGACCCATCAGTCAGTGAGGCCTGCGCTAATCTTTTTTATGTTTACTGCAGAAGGCGCCCGGCCCAAAGTAACAAGTTATTCGACATTGGGTTACCGAGATTCAATAAAAGATATTTTTGAATTGCCGCCCCCCAATTGCCAATGGCAACGAAGGAGCCTCCTCCTCCTCCCGGGGGCAACAAATATCTTTGGGTACTTCAATTTTATTTAACATTTTGGCTGCCAGCTCTGTAGCAGCTCTGGATGACACTTTGTGCCGAGTTTATTAGGTTCATCAAATGCTGTCAGCAGTCAACATATGCGACTTTATTTAGGTCGTGCTCATGGCAACCCAAATGGCCCACGGCCAGGCCACATGGGGCCATCAGGGGAGAATGATATCCTAGATTAGAATCAACGCTGTTAATGCTTTGATCTCATCTAATGCAATTGAAGTCGCCTGTCAAATGCTTTAAAATTATTAAATTCAATTTTAAATTATTGCCTCTACTTACATAATTATATTATATTATATACCTTCTTTATAAAATATTTGTTTTATTCTCCCTTTGCAGACTCGCATCGTTTGCCACTTGAGAGAGACGAGGTAAGTCTATCCACGATGGAAACACATTTGTTACTCATATTTGCCAATGGATATATCAATAATTTCGATGGAGAGAGAAAATTTGACTCGAGATTAGGCGATAAAAATGCGCATTAAGCTGTCTGGAAGAGATAACTTCATATGAATTTATTGACGTTTATAGCATGTTCTGTCCTGGTCAGTTCTCTGGATCCGTTTTTTTGCCCACTTGTTTGCTCCCATTTCTTTTGGCCAGTTCGCTCTCGCTTGGCCAAGTGGGTGTTGTGCAGTCAGCCGTGAAAAGGCCAACATCCGCTGCGGCTAATGTGCTGTCATTTGTATTGATATCTGCCAGGGGCGGGGGCAGAGCCAGAAGTGGAGCCCGAAGAGGATTTGCTACCTTTGTCTGTGTGTAAATGTGGCATGAAAAAAATACAGAAATAAATGAGCTACGTGCAAGGGATTTGCAATCGCTGCCCTTTCCTTTCCTCTGTCATAATCAATCGTTGCCCATGATTCATGCATAAAAAGAGGAGCGCAAAAAACACAAGAAGTAGAAAACAAAAACAATTGTTTTCTTTCAACAGGGTAAAAAAGTGTGTTGAATTTAAAACAACGTCGGGTTGCAGAGCGGGAAGGGGATTGTGAGAAACGAGGCGAGGCAGAACTCTTAAATCTGCGGTTGTGCTTCATAAATTTGTTTATTCATTTGTGTTTGCTGACGTTGTTGTCGCTGTTGACACGGTCGCTGTTGTTGTTGTTGTTGCTGATGTTGTTGCTGCTGCTGTGCTGCCCTTTTGCTGCTGCTTTGCTGTGGTCAGGCGCCTTTTTTGGTCAATTATTCAAACCGTTCTGAGTGCGCTGCAGGCGAAGCGGTTGCGGTTTATATAAAGCTAACGGGAAAACAAAGATGGCGTCGCTGCGTGTGGGTGAGGGGGGGAGGATGGAGTGTTTAAATGGCTTACAGAAAGTGTTGCTCGCTTCTCTGCGCTCGTTTGCTTCATCAACAGGTCTGAGAAACGAGTCTGCACATTGAGATTCTCTCTGTGTGAGTTCATTATGCGCTCGGATTTGTTTACACTGCTTTCTCTCCTTTCCTATGTGTGTGTGTGCTCGTGTGTGTGAGCTGTAGATATTTACAAAGGTGTCTGTCACTCACCATGGCCATCGCCATCGCCATGGTCACTGGTCAGCCGACTGCAACCCGCACTCCAGACATGCTATTTGTATCCTGTGTGACCACATCCTGTCGCCGGCACAGCCCGCCTGTTGAGCTGTCTTCTGCCTGCCTGCCTGCCTGGCAGCCTCCTCTTTCCGCATGACAAACGTACTTTAGATCCTGCTTTAAGTCCCCCCTCTCACTCCCTTGCTGTGCTCATTGTTCGCTGACTGTTCTATGACTGCTCATACTTGGCCCTGCTCAGACAGAGCATTTTGACGCCAGAGCGAAGCCTTGTCCGAAGCTGCCTAACGAAGCATAAAGTAAGCACTCTTTTAATGTGTCTCCATGTGTGTGTGTAGAAGTGGCTGTGTGTGTGCGTGTGTGAGTGAGAGTTCACAGGAAATCAAGCGTATGGAAGCCCACAAGGAGCAAAAATTGCAAAAGGCGCGCTAGTTCCAGTTTATCTTCCTACAAGGGATAAGCATACCCCGATTGGACACTCAACTCAAGTTTGATTTGCCAATTGGCTGGGGGATTGGCCAAAACAAGCAGCGAGCTAAGTAATCCTCTCGATGTCTAATTAGCGCCCGTGAAAGGGCTTAAGGCGCTTAGTTCAAGCGGATTGGAAGATGCAACTTGAAGCTAAAGAAGAGAAATGCGAACAAATACTTTAAATTGCCTTGATTCGCAATAGGGCTTATCTTAACGACTTGGCCCGTATTGATTTGCCAAATGGACCACACGTTGTTTACACATTGAGCCAATAAACAATGTTAATGGGCTGTAAAACATTGGGGGTGCTAGCGAGCAAAACCTCTAGCCAGATACAATAAATTTCTTGCTTAATCAAATCTAAAATCAAAGTTCCTTTTCGAAGCTGCAGTTTATTTAAATATAATCTCAATTCATATATGTAAATGTTTTGGTTAATAAAATAAAATAAATGCGCTTAAGTAGGCGATTCTTTATTTTTTCATTGTATTTTCCGCCTTAATGGTCGCGTTGTTGTTTACTCTTCACAATAACAGGCTATAAAAGGCGCGCGCGTACAACGGGGCGTATGCTTGTTATTGTGTGCATTATTAGCTTACAGCCGCAAGAGCAGCAATAACAGCATTAAAAATCAACGTCTAATTGCCATAAAAAAGGGAACACAACAAGCAATTCAAGCGGTTACCTTTAAAGAACAGAATTCTGAAGCAGAAACAGCAAGAGAATGAAAGAGAGAGAGAGAGAGAGAGAGAGACAAAAGAAGAGACAGAACGGGCAAAATCAAAGGCAAGACATAAAATGGCTGCAGGAAATGACGTGATGCGCGGCTTTTTTTTTTTTTTTTGTTGCTGTTGTTTCTGCCCTTTTTGTGTCCACACACACACACACACACACACACACACACACATACACATACAGAGAATAAAAACAACTCTAATAGCAATAACAACATAACTTGTACAACAAATACTATCAACAAAGGGCAGCAGTCATTGAAATTGACTTCATTATTATTTTATAACCTTCAGAAGTTGCTCTGTTTCTCGGTGCCTTTAGTTTTTTTGCCTTGCTTATCCCTCTTTTTCCTCTTCTTTTTATCAAATCTTACAATGTGGTGCTTCTGGCACGTTTTCAACTGTTCCTCAACCGTGACTCGGGCTCTGCTCCTCGCCTGCTGTGACTGACTGCTTATTAAAACCAAGCTTGGGGCTATTTAAATATCTATATAGGGTATGCCACACACACACACACACACACAGCTACAAACACGCAGTTTGTATGCAAATGCAGGCATGGGATACCAGGAAGATAATGCATTACAAAGACCCAAGAATGACACTGACTGAAACTGGACTGGTCAGCAGGAAAGAAGGCTATTCGACGGATATCGCATTTCAAGACTGAAATGGCCTCTTAACTTTATTATACTACGCTGCTTTTCCTGCTTTCTTCTGTAAGTTTTTTTTTAGCTGGAAGGAAAAACAAGATATCTGTGGGAAAACGATCAAGAATGACCTTTCGCATTGCTATCTCTTAATTGCCGAGATTACAGTTGAGGGGGGAAATTCAAAGTGCTAGACATATCAAATAACTAGAATTCCATAATTTAATTGCTCTTAATGTTATTGCTGACGGTATGGATAGATTATGAGTCAAGTGATTTCATACTACGAAATGATTTCATCGTTTTTAATCTGAGGCTTATCGCCAAGAATTACTATCGATTGATTGTGCAGTGCATAGCAAAAATAATAATACCAGCCTCGTTGTGGTAGTTTGTTTTGGTTCTTAAGCAGCACACATACATAATATACATATCTTCGCCTCTCTCTACCTCTCAGATCTTTCGAGCTAAGGTGTCTGTCTGGCTGACATCATTTTGCGCCACCTTTGTGGCATTTGCGAAACAATTTTATCGGCATTTCCTTTGTGTTTTCCATTAATCGCATAAGTAGAAGACTTTTCGCATTTTGTTTTTTTGGGTCATTTTCTGAAAAAGTACTCGACAATTTCGAGTGATTTCAAGGCACACACTCGAAATAAATTTGTGAAATTTGCCAGTGTGTGTGTGTGTGTGTGCGACACTTTTTGCGCGCTATCAAAGCGATTGAAAAACAATTACACTTTTGACATTAATGGCGCATGCTCTCGATGGCGCCAGCAAGAACAGCAAATACAACAGCTACGGCTACAAAAACAACAACAACAACAACAACTATAAAAAACAACAATAACAACAAAAGCAACAACAATAAAAAGGGAGCTGCAAATATCATTGCTTTTATGTAAAAACTTTTGCACTTTTTACACATGCGATAAAGCGAGCGAGGCAGGTAGACACGTAGAGGGCTGCAATGAAGCAGAAAGAGTGAGAGAGAGAGAGAGAGAGAGAGCAAGCAATATATATGCTCTCGCATCTGCCGTTGGCAGCCACGTAAAACTTTCATTTGTTTACATGCCGCGTTGCCTGCCTGCTGCCTGCCCGGATAACCACATCAAAAATAAACAACAGCAGCAGCAGCAGCCGAAAAAAATTGTAAATTGATTTTCCAAAAAATTTTAAATAAACAAAATGATTTGCTCACAACGTATACGTATTTACTTAGCGGGCGTTTTTCCATTTAGAAGTTGCTTTTAAAGGCGGCACAAAATACCTTTAAACCGATTGCCGATTGGACTGAGGCATGAGACGAGTGCGGCCAAATGGTCGGCATTATTAACATGATTGCCACGCCCACAGACGGAAGAGGCAGCGACAGTGGCAGTGGCAGAGGCAGAGGCTTATCAATGAATCACCAAAGCATGTGATTGATGATTGCATGTGATGAGCCTGTGTGTGCGAGTGTATGTCGGAGTAAATAAGCATATACTTAGCTGCGAGTACGAATGTGTGAGTGTGTGTGTGTGGCTCAAAATGTGGCTTCCGTAGCAGGGATTAGTCGCCAGGAGCAGCTCCTCCCCAGCCGTACATGCTGACGGCAGCCATATGCCTATAAGAGTGTGTGTTCTCTCTGTGTGTGTATGTGTGTGTGTGTGTGTTTGGCTGCCCTCATCTCAAGACAGATTAAAAGTGAAGAGCTTGCAAAAACGCTGCCTGCCGAAGCCTCAAGTGTGCCTCACGCACACACACACACAACATATATACCCTACTAATGGGGGGTTAACTGCGCAGGGTTGTTGTCTCTGTGCCTACACATATGTATGTTATATAGGGGGAGAAAATGTAATTCATTGGGTAATTCATCAGAGATTTGATCTCTGCTCTCGACTGCAACTAGCTTCCCCTGAGTAATTTGCCAGTTTGGCAGACTTAAAGTGTATTTAAGCCATTTAAATAGGTTTTTTTTATGCTTGTACTAAGTCTAGCTGACTATTTATTATGCTAGCTTAAAGGTATCAGCGCATTAAATGAATCGTAATTCCAGTTAACAAGAGAATTTACGCTTCGTTGAAGCGTCTCTTCGGTGGCGTCTCTCACGTTTCTCTTCTACCTGTGTCGAGCATCATCAGCGACAGCTGCCACGCATGCCGCGTTGCCAGCGTCTTTCCCCCGCCGCTCCCTCGCAACCCCAACCCAGAATAGACCAAAATGTTTACACATACGCGCGATTTTCTTTTAACAATTCATCAAATGCGCTAAGCGCACACACACAAAAAAAACTTTGACACTCGACGTTTGTGTTTGCCAGTGTGTGTGTGGTGAGGAGGGAGGGGTGCGTAGAAGAAGGGAGGAGGGGAGGGGCAGAGACAAGGCAAAGGCATGTGCAAACTTTGACAATGCCGCCCGCCAATGCCGGCACCTGCAGCGTCGCCGCCGCCACCTTTGTGTCGCAGCCAGCGTTGGCATATCAATCATCGGCACAACTGGCTGAGTGTGTGTGTGTGTGAGTGTTGGCCAAAACACATATGCTCGAGTATGTGTGTGTGCTTAGCTTTAAAATATTTATTTTGCTTGGCGCTTTGGCCGGGCTAAATTGAAGGCTAAATACAATAACTCAAATTGATTTCGCAGCAGTTCCACATTTGCATATCACGTAGGAGCTGAAAAGGGGCCTGTCTGCCTAGGGGCACAGTGTTAAATATTACAATATTTAGATTATGATATCTGGAGCAGCAATTTAATTATCATTTCAACACAATTGGCTGGGCTTAAAACCAAAATCAAATGGAATTTTGCTGCCCACGTTGCGTATACGCACTGGTTGCACGCACTGCACTAACCGCAAGGCACAAAAGCGCATTGTAATTTAATTATAATTTTGTATATATGTGTGTGTGTGTGTGAGTATAATGCCAACAATATATTATAATAAATCCCTTTCGTTTAATTTACAAATATAGTACATGCCGCAGCTTAATTTAAGCTTTTGTGCTGAGATACAATTCTCGATAAGCCGATTGTAAATTACTATATTTACTCAATGCAGCAGAGAAAGGGAGAGCAAGAGAGAGAAAGAGATAGATGAGTCTAATCTTGCAAACACCTGTGGCTGCTTACCTTGACCTCAGCTGGATATATATATCAGGCTGCTGTCGCGCCTCGCTAATTTAACAGCTCGCAGCTCAAGTGTCAGCAAATTCTGATTTATAGAGTGCTGAGGCTACATAAATTTCCAGCGCGATCCCAACTGGGAAAAATACATAGTGAGCCTCCTGTCTATAGTGCTAGCTGGCCTAGTCCACTGGGGAGTAGCTCTTCTCTTTGGCCTGGAGTCGTGTGCATGATTTATATTCATTTGAAACTTCTGAACAGGCTGCTTAAGCACACGCAATTTGCACAAGAATCTGGCTAAAAAAGTGCCGCAAAACTTTTGTGCAAGCTGCAGGAAGAAGAAGCAGAAGGTAAAGAAGAAGCTGAGGAAGAAAAGTAAGTAGCAAACTCAGCGCAAAAATTTAATCTGCACATTACAAAGTTACGCGAAATGAGAAAGTGAAGCACAAACAAAGAGGCAGCCCCTCTGTCGCTCTCACTCTCTCTCTCGCTCTCTGAATTTCTGCTTGCATCCTTTTCTCGCCTCACTCGAAAATGCAGTCATTAATTTGCAGCTTAGAACAGCAGCAGCAGCAGCAGCAGAGGCAGCAGCTCCCTGGCCCACGTAATATGCAAAAAATGTAAATATAATTAAGACGCCGTTTTAATGGTTACAGCCAGAGAGAGCGGGCTGACTTGGCCATCTTAAAAAATGGCTCGCCTTGCCCGCCATCTTGCTGCGAGTTCATTTTTTATGCCAGCCCCTAGAAATCCCCAATTTCATTTGTTTGCCTTTGCCTCTGCCTCTGTCCAGGGCCGTTACTTACTCGCTTCAGTGAGCAGGCTGAGTCTCTGCAGGCCTCCCCTGAGCTGATTGTCCAAATGGCAGTTTGCCATCGCATTGGCACGCGATCATTAGTCAACGCAACTGCCTGCAACAGTCGATGCAGCTGCAGCAGGAGCTGAAACAGGAGCAGGAGTAAAAGCAGAAGCTGCTGCAGTTACAGAATCAGCAAAGAATAAGTTAAAAAAAAGGGAAGAGTAACTGGGTAAAAAAGCAGCCACGCTTGTCACTTGATGAAAGCTCGACACGGCAAATGAAATTACCACCTGCGACCCACGACTACGGACAATGGACAATGGACAATGGACACTCGTTTGTGCAACTTTTTGTTGCAACACTCGCGCGGCCAACGCGCTTTCAAACTGTGAAAACTTTTGAACAAAGAAAAAATAACTATTCTACGCTGTGAGAAAAACTATAAATTACACGGAAGTTTTCTATACTGAAATTCTGAAAGGCAAATTTATTAAAATACAGTTTTTGTGTAGATGGTATGGTATATAGTATATAATATTGAAATGCAGAGTAATAAAATACAAAGTATGCATAGAATATAACTGACAGTTTAATGAAAACTCTAGGGCATTTAATATGGATTGCAATACTTTTTCAGTTCTTTCACTTAACTGATAAATCCGAATTTAACTCTCTCAATTTATTCCACTTTTTTTTTTGCATTTTACCTGGACACATTTGCAACTCGCTTTCGGCTTGTTGGGGGTAGTTGGGAGTTGCATGTTTTGTCATGGTGTTAGCAAATTAAAAGTTTTTTTTCGTACTTTATAGCCATGATAAAGTGTATGTATTCTATATAAATTACTATAGTTGTTCGGGCGGCAGTTTGCTAATTAGACAGGCAAAAGTTTCGAGCACCGAAAGCCAAAGCAAAATCAAAGCGAAACTTTGCTTGTCCAACTGCCACGTGATAAATATACGACAAGTACAACGAGTCCACGTTTATTCTGACATGGTACAATGTACCAGGAGAAGGCTGAAGGTAGCAGGTAGCAGGTACCAGGTAGCATGTTATTGTAATCCCACTTGTATTCTATTATCCTTGTATTGTGCTCGTGCCAGCGACATAATTATGTGCCAGCAATTTGCATTGCGCCCACAACACAATCGCCATAAAAGGCCATAACAATCGAGGCAAAGGCACAGGAAGAGACCATGCAAATAGAAGCCATAATACTCTATATAACGCGAATCAAGAACTGTGTATTGTGAGCGACAAAGAGTTGTATAATTAGAACCAGGGAAGAGTGGGTAAATAATCATATTTCTGGCTAAAGTAGTACTTAATAGAGTGTGTATTTTTAGAACAACTTCTCAAACGATTCTTCATCATCGATAATCCTCGACACGTTTCGCAAGTGAACAAACATGCCCATCGTGGGTAGGGTAGGCAGGGTAGAAATGAACACTGTGCAGCAGTTATTTCAACACCTTTATGGTGTGCTGCAACATTTGTGTGAGGCCACAATAAACACACACACACACGTACAGACGTACACGCACTCTCTCACACACACACACAGTGCCAGGAGACGTATGTACTTACCACAATGGCTTTGGCCAATGACCATGGCTAGCTTAGACCGGCACGAGTGCTTGAGTAGGGTTGGCAGGGTTGGCAGGGCTGGCAGGGTTGCCAGGGTTGGCTGAAGTGCCCAGGAAGGTTGTATGTAGGTGCCAGAGTGGCATGCAAAACAAACCGATGCAAACGCCGACGCCGCCATTTACAAAAACCATAGATAGAAATCTGTAGATAAGGCAAATTGCTGTGCTACAAAATCGTTAACTGTAATTTACCGCATTCGAAATGTGGCCCATTCTTTGGCATTCTTTGCCCCATTGCAGACATTGCATGCATTAGTTATGAATGAAACAACACTAGAGAGGGGGAGAGAGAGAGAGACCTGCTGTACGCCAGGGCCGCAATGTGAATCTAATTGCGTCTGCCGCAGTCTAAACATATTTGCAATTGCACATGTAATTGAGGAATTAAATAATGCATAATGCTCTGACACGATGATGGAGTGAAGGGATCAGTGGCAGGACGGGGCACTGGCTGAACTCTCCTGGGAGCTCAGGCGAGTATAATCAGCATATTATTCAATTACATACAGAAGCCAGGCGAGTGGAAGTATGTGTAAGGAGTCTTGTACCAAATGTTTTTAATATTGCGCATACGCACTGTTAGGCAGCGCAGGCTTTCAAGCTACAAATGAGTGTCGGCAGTTATTTAAATCGTATAAATAATATTTTATTTGAAATAATGCTAGACAATATATGCCTGCCTTTTGCTAGTTTATAAATAATTTATTTACTTAATGAGCCGAAAATAATAGAGCACCCTACACAAGTGTTTTAGCAAATAAATATTATGCCTTATAGGCATTCTGTTTATATACATATACACAGCTATACTTAATGATTTGTGTATATGAGAAACAAAGCATTCCTCTGCATACATCATACGCCGCGTGTGCCCATGAACCGAGCACTTTTTAGACGAGCAGCACTTCTTCGTGGCCAATACACTTAAGGGATCTGTAGCTAGCTATAGAAGTCTATCCATCCATCTTATGTCGATGCCGGCATTTCAAAAAGGTTTCAACCGCATTATTGATGTTGATTGATTTATAAACATTTCAACGCACCACCGACAGGCAAATTAAATTGTAGCCAAAACAATAAACAAAATGAAATTAGCATTTGAGCCCCAGATGGTTATCGTTGCTATCCTCCCCCAGCAGCAACAGCAGCAGTAAGAGGCAGCAACAGTTGCTGTCACAACCAGCAGCAGCAGCAGCAACAAAAGCGCGAAATTTTGCGCGCACAAAGCATAATTGACTTAAATATTCATGGCACAGTGAGTGAAAATTGTGTTCGTCTACCGCTGATTAACACAGCCTCATCAAGTGGCACAGACTCTCTTCTATGTCATCCATTCGAGGATGTGAGTGGTTGCCAGAGGGAAGGCACCCTGATGTGTGTATGTGGAGCATCAATCAAGCGGCATTTGCAGCGCCTGTTTGTGGTTGCAAATAATTTAATGAAATATTCTGTTTGCCACGTTAGCTCATGTGTCCCCTGGCGTCTGCTTTGCTGTTCGTCTAATTTGAATTATACTTTGTATTTTTGACTGGCAGTTTGGCTAATTTTTAGCCATGTATTTTCATTTCTTGCACAGAACAGGTAAAAGCACTTCCCGGCTCTCGAGAACTCTTGCATGTGCCAGAGTAATTAAAGCGTTTCCGTTGCACTTCAGCAAAAGGTTAAATTTCCCCGAACAAATTAGAAAACTCAGCAACACGCCCCCTTCGGGGTAGAGTTGCTGTGGGTTTATGCAAATTGCGAAGAAGAATTTTAAACTCACTCTAAGCATTTTCGATTAGTTTACAAAATAGTTTTAAATTCTTGCAACTATTGCGAGCTTTTGAGGGTAGTTTCTCGATTGGGTTACAAAATAGCTAAACATGAGTATTATATGTAATATGGAATAGTGGGCATAGCTGGCCTAAAATAAATTTCATATTTTTATGACCCGTTTTCACTGTAAGCCATGTTTGTTTTTTCAACTCATAATTAGTAGTGAAACGGAAATAAAACTAGTATGAGTTCCATTTGCCTCGAGTGTGGCATAGGGTAGCCTGGAGCGTGCACATTGCCAATTAAGTGCTTTGAGCTTTGTGTGCAACCCTGGTACCCTGGTGCCCTGCCAATGTTATATAAATTAGTCGCCAGTCAGAAAAGCCGACAAAGGCTAAATTCATTCCTCCCCTCCTGGGGGAAAATTCTCTCGCTTTTCCACATGTGTGTGTGTGCATATCAAATGCAATTCACACAGCAAGCCATAATTTTTTGAAACCAAATCCCCAAATGAAACTGGGAAAACTTCGCTTTCACATTCAAAATTATGCTCTAAAATTGAGAGCCTAAAGTCAATTGTTTTTATATATTCGTAATATTAAGAATTTTCAGATTCTTACCCAATATGCCGCGCCAGAGTTCAGGCAGTGGCTCGCCCAGGCCAGCTACACGTGCACGGAGTAGCAGCAGCTTCTCTTCCAACAGGTCCAGCAGCAACAAAAGCAACTTGCCCGTTGTGCAGCCCAAGCAAGAAACCAAACCGGCCCCAGTGCCAGCCCCACCAGCTCCTGCTAGCTCGGGCCGCAAAACTGGTGATATAATGAAGGATATGGCAGCTACGGCGGCGGGTGTGGCCGTTGGATCGGCTGTGGGACATGCTGTTGGTGCCGGCATAACTGGCGCTTTCAGTGGCGGCGGCGGTGGCGGTGGCCATCCAGCAGCAGCAGCCCAACAGCCAGCGGCATCTGGTGCTCCTGTGGCCGAGCAGCGTTTCTCTGAACTGGACGAGAATGGACCATGTGCCATGGAGATTCGAGCATTTCTCAAGTGCAGCGAGGAGAACAGTGATCTGAGCGTCTGCCAGAGCCTCAATGATGCCCTGAAGCGATGTCGCCAGCGCTATAATATCTAATAATAACTGAATCAATCAGGCAATTTAAATTAATAAGTTCTGCGAAAATTGGGAGAAAAATGCAATAGAAAACGTATTTTATTGTTTATTTTTTATTTGAATACAATGAATGAATTTAAGTTCTTTTCCGGCCTTCAAGGACTGTCTAAATCTTTAGTCTGGCCTAAGCAGAGGGTTGGCAATTAAAATATTTTATGTGTCGCACACGCAGTTGCCCTCTTCACTGTCACGAACCCCTCTCCCGCCCCCTCTAACCATGCGAATTTATTTTTAACACCTTCAAACTGACTGCAGCATATCCTTGACGTGCTTTGTTGCCATATGTACCCTTTGCTACCCATGGCCAAAAGGGATATTATACTATATAGCAGTTGCCATAGGTGTGAGCCACACAGAGATTAGGTATGGATAGTCTGGTTTAACAAGCAGTAGAGAAGGAACTGAGATGTTGTTTTCTAATTTTCTTTTTACTTGTATTTTCTTTTATTAATTTTTTTATTTATTTAATCTTAGCTAAGATCTTACAACTCAAAATAAATTGTTAAAATCATTTAAATTTTGAATTCCTCTTGAAATCCTCATTGCAGGGTATTCGCTAGTCATCATACCACAACAAAGAGTTCATTCTACTGTTTTTTTTTTGCATTCTCAGTTAATTGTGATTTTGTTTACTGCCATCCCTGGAGCTCACTCCCGGTCGCCTCTGGTCGGGCTTTTGTTTGTGTTCCTACTTTGTCTGCACTGTGACGCATATTTACTTAAATTTTGTTGTTTCGCTTTCGCTTTCGTTCTCGCTTTTCTAACGATTTTCGCGCTCAACGCGCTTTTCCAAGCTCGTCGGAGGTCTGGAGAGCAAAACTTTTTCATTAGGGAGGTTCTTTTTTTTTTCGTTCCCAACCCCCAACCTCATTGTTTGCCGTTTTATCTGCTTGGCTTGTGCGCAATTAAGCCAGGGAAATGTTTTGGCAGTGGCGCAAACCCCAGGGACGACACCCTTTTTAATTTTAGGCACATTTTCGCGTATGCTCAAGACGACGAGCGCCAGAAGAGATGAATAAAGCAGGATGCAGAAGAAATGTTTTAAGCATATATTTGCTTGTTTTGGGCTAAACGCTTTGTCTCAGCCATAATGAAAACAAATTAAATTTCTGGCAAGCAGCAACAGAAGCAGCGCACCTAATAAATATTTATTATGTTCCCTGCAAAATCTCCCCCTATCTTGGCCCCCCAATTTAGATTAGTTCGGGGACGGTGTATTGCACCTGGCAGAGACAGCAGGCGCTGCCAAACTGACCCAACTCTGGCTCTGGTCGTATGTGTATAACCGAATCAGGTCAAGAGGCAGTAAGGGGTGGCTGTGCTGCAAGTGCATAAATTATTTAATATGCATAACCCTCTCCATACACACGAATTATTTACTTTATTCCCGACTGCATTTAATTTAAAAATTCCTCTTAAGCCATTGATAAATTCGCCTGAATTGCGAAATTCCTTATAAAATAATTTGTTCCCAAGTTTAAAGCCAGTTTTTATGGCTGCCCCCAACTCTCAGCACTTCAGCTGCAATATCTCCATTGGGTACCTGTCATTAATAGCCTTGAAAAGCGTCTCTGGCAGAGGGAATGGCAACGGTGTCAGGTGGAGCCTGAATGGAATTTTCAACGTGCTGACAAAAATATAAATGCAGTGCCGAAAAGCGATGGTGAAACACGCTACACACGCACACACACACACAGAAGAGACAATAAAAAGACCAAAGCAGAGAGAAAGAAAACAAAACAAAAAAAAAAAAAACTGAGGCAATCAGGCGAGAAATTTTTTGCTGTGCACACGTGCTGAGTGTGAAATATGATATGACAAACACGGCGCAATCAAAGGACAATGCAGTACACGAGGCCGTCGTCGCAGGTCTTTATTGCGGCTGCTTTGTCCTACAGAATGGGCGTGTGCAAGTGTAGAGTGTGCGGAGAGGGCGTGGCTGTGGCTGGGGATGGAAAAACAAAGCGAAAGACAGCTGCAGCCGCAGGGGGCCATTTGCCCATTTGGCCATTGTCTTCTTTCATCGGCGGAACTTAAAGCTGAAACTGTACAGAGCTTATAAAGCATTAAAGTTCCCCCAACAATGGCAAAGACAAAACGCGATTGTCTGTCTCTCTGGGCAGTCAGTCAGTCAGGCAGTCACTTGTGGCACTTTATAATCAATCAGCTAGAATATGCTAATGAAAATCAAATCAAATGAAATCCAATCAGTTTCCAAGTGGGCAACCAACTGAACCATGCAATGCAATAAATTGTATCAAAATTGTGTAACCAAATTGGTTGAATGGCCAATAAATGCATTTGACGTGCACAGATAATGTACTTGTGTGTGTGTGTGTGTGTGTGTGTGTGTGTGTGTGTGGTCATGTCACTTTGGCATTTTAGTCAAACTGAAATTTGTTAGCGCCCGAGTTTGCCGCTTGCAAAAGTTTCGCCAGCGCCAGCGGAAACGGAAATGCATTTCCGAAAACCGGAAATGTACTTGAAATGCGTATTGCAAATGGCTGCCATTGCACACGACCGTGCAACTTTTCACCTTTTCGCAAAAAGCAAAAAGCTTTACCATCTCCAACATTTATGAACTGTCTCTCTGTCTCTCTGTCCGCCTGTCTGTGTGTCCACTTCTGCCTGTCAGGGGAGGGCGGCCAAGCGAGTGTAATCACCAGAGAAACAGAGAAAGATCGAGGTTGAATAAGTGAAGCTGCGGCTGACGAAGCAGACGAGGAGGAGGAGGAATGCAAAAGAAGAAGAGACAGGGAATCAACGAAGAGGTAACTCAATAAATATTTATATGCATACGTCGAGCAAACAAGACGGCAAACGGGCGACGCCATTGCCCGTGCGTCGGCCATTTTATAATTTGCCTCAGCTCTCTCTGTCCGTCTGTCTGTTTGTCTCTCCACTTGTGGCATTTGGTCTGCAGCTGAACGAGCGAAAGCTGAAAATGAATATGGAAATATGTAAAAGTCTTTTGGCATTGCTGCTGACCACACACAAGTTTAGCAGGTTGCCCTCTGACCCGCTCGCTTTGCAGAGAAGAAGTCGACAGTCGACAAAAAGCAAAGTTAAATATTCAATAAATATTTTAAATTTTTGCACAATTTGCACACAAGTTTTAACTGCTGCCAACTGAGAAAGTGTCGAGCATTTGAATTTGCTTAACATCACGCATACGTACTGGTGTACTTAGTTTAGTCAGCCGTGAGGCGTCTTAATTAAACAGTCAAAAAGCAAACGCAAAGCCAACCTCTCCTTACCCTTCCCCCTGCCCTGCTTGCCGTGCACACAATCATTTGCATATTAATTAAACCTTTTAGCCAAAAGAAAACAACAGCAAACAACGCAGAGGCAAGCCCTAAAGCCAAAAGGTCAAAATACCAGGGACCGGTTAAGCCGCAAGCATTAACTGACCAAGACACACACACACTGAGACACACACCTAACACCCACACACACATACACACAGCAATTCTGCTCTAGACACCTCATTAGATTGTGTAGCATACTTCTGGGAGCGGCCACAACAATGCAACCTCAGCTCGGGCTCGGGCTCGGTCTCGGACCACTTTCTCTCCTGGCTTTGGAAAACTTTTGCGCCGCTTCATAAAGCAGCTAAGCAGCCCGTTGAGCTCATCAAATTTTCAATAGAAATTGTGGCTAAAAAATTTGTCCACACAGCATTGTTGTTGTTGCGGCCTGAAATTTATCCGTGTCACTTAAATATCAATTTAATTTCCATAATAGGCCCCTAAAAGCACTGACACACACACACACAACAGGGCAGAGCAGAGAGACACACAAAAGGCGAACCAATTTATTGTTATCGGCCAACTGACAGCGCATTCTCTAGGGATTTTCCTTGTGATTGACACTTGCCTAAGAACACACTTTGCCGAACGGGAAAGAGAACTGAGAATGGAGTTCGGAGAACCGGGGAACTGTGTGGAAGCTCGGAAAAGTTTTTCGTTTTAGATCAAATATTATTATAATAACAGAACAGAAAAGCTAAATCGACACACATATAAACAATCAAATCCGTGGAGGAACTTGTGCTAAGTGCAGCCATTGTTAATATTATTTACCCAGCACTTGGCGCATAAAACTTGGAACAAAAGTGCTGCTAAAACAAACCAAATACCTAAATAAAGAAACTACACAAACTATTTTCGTAGCACCGAACTGTGGACACACTCTCCAAAAATATTAATAGCAGTAAAATAATATAAAAGCAAAACAAATAGGCAACGTTTACATATTAATTAACTCGGGGATAGAAGATATATTTGTACATTCTTGTCAATTGTTAAAGTCTAATAGGGTGTAGAACTTGTATCTGTAGACTATATAAATATATATGTATGTATGGTAAATGGAAATAACGTGCTGATGCGCAGAACTAAAGCCAAGCACACATATGCAAACAAATAACAATGAAAGCAAACTTAAAAGTCCATTAAAAATGCTCGAGCTCAACATTGTGAAATTGGCAAACCGCGTCGAGTTAGTCACGTATGCTCCGCCAAGCACTGGACGAGCTGCTGCTGCTGTTGCTGGTGCTGCTGATGTGACCCTCGCATCGCTAAAGTCGCTGACAATAAATAGAAATCTCAATTTACTACGCGTTAGTCATACGCCCCGTAGCCCCAACCGGGACAGGACATTGTTGCTGTAGTTGCTGCTGCTGCTGCTGCTACTCTGCTTGTGGTTGCTCCTGCTGTTGTTGTTGCTGCTGCTGTTGCTGTTGCTGTTGTTGGCTGGCAGTAGCTGATGGCCCGGCTTGACTGCCTCTCTAATGGCATTTGTGATGGCTGCGGTTATAGCCATCGCCCATTGCCATTGGCGACGCATTTTGACGATGATGTTGATGTTGATTGGCGATTCGCTAGCTGGCACTTGCATGGGAGACAGCCCCACTTGCCTCATGAGTGCTTTTTTGTTTGCCCAACAGCGGAGGCAGCAGCAACAGCAGCAACAGCAACAACAACGGCAGCAACACGCCGTAGAGCAGAGCAGTCAGAGCGTAAAGTGTGTGTCTATATTGACAATCGCAACTTTTTTTTTTGCACCCGCTCGCTCGCTCGCTCGCTCGATCGAGCAAAGCAAACAGAACCGCAGCTAAAACTCATCTGCGCGTAGCGGCGAAACCTTTCAGCCAAGTGCAGAAATGCGATAGAACTTAAGCCCTTTAAAAGTTGCTGCCCAACTTGCTACGTGACATAATTTGTGCTAATGTCAAATGGCTGACAGACAGCAAGTGGGGGAGTGAGTGTGTGAGTGTGTGTAGAGGGTGTCTAAGAACTTGGGAGGGTTTAATCGTATGCCCTCAGACCATAGTAAAGTATTATACAGCAAATGAATTTGTACGATCTAGTTGCTGATGTAATTTACATGAAGAGAAAAGTCGAGTCGAGTCGAGTGCAATTCTCTTGCATCATGTTGCATGTTGCACAGTTGCACGTTAGGTCATTAGAGACACGTAACCTGCAGGGACGTAAGAGAGAGACAGAGAGAGAGAGCTGCTCTAAGTTAATAGAATTTCAAGCCAAACAAGCCCCTCTGGAGGTGTTTCAATTAAAAAGCTTTGCTACCTGCACCTGCCACCTCTCCCGGCTCTCCTCAAAAATGGAAACCGAGCAAGCTAATTAGCCAGGCCATCAGTTGCAGATGCAAATGCAGTTGCGGTCTATGGTATCGTAGACGGAAATTGTGTGTGAGTGGATTGACTAGAAAGAGATAGAGGGAGATAGTAAATAACTGCAGGGATTGCACTTTTGGCCAAAGGATTAAGTGTACGCAGAAATTCATGGTTTTATTGTTCCTGGCAAGATAAGCTGCCCCCACCCTGCTCTCAATCATTGAAGCGTTGCCAGAGCATGGAAGTTGGGGAACTCACTTGATGTAAAACAAAACGCAGCCAAGTGAAACCTCGACTAATTGGCACTTGAATGGAAACACTCGTCCTAACTGAATTGGATGAGTTCCCTCGCTCCCTCGCTTGCTCAGTGGGATGTGGTCAAGTGTGCAGAGCGCGCGCTGCCAACTAACGTTTAATTTGGCTTTTTCACTATTTACACAGCATTGTAATTTGGCTAGAGCAGAGTCCCAAGTCCCACACAGAGCAGCTTGTCTTGTGGCTTGAACTGCTGTGGCTACTGTTGCCACTTCGAGAGTTCTCGTTCTCCTTCCCAGTTGCTCTCGAGCCCTCAGCGCAGCTATTAACCTTTATTGTGGTTCGCTTGTCAATGGCTTTGCGGGTTTGTTGACTGACTGGCAGCCCTCTTCTTAGACGCTTCGACGGGCCAACGTGGCGTATACGCATACAAAATGCTGTGTGCACTGAAAATTTCATAAGAACCATCAGCAGTTCCTAGCCGCGTCTCTAGCAACGGCAACAATGTGCAATTTTTCAAGTGCTTGTCATAAAACTTTCATAAATTGCAACGTCATTCGTTCGTTCGTTACGGATTTGGGCAGAGATGCGATTATACCCAGCCATGCCATGCCATGGCATTCTTGAGCAGCCACAACAAAATTTACATGCCACTAAAATGAGGCAGATCTAGCTGGAGCAACTGTTGTTGCAACAAAGTTATATAGGGAAACACGACAGCAACATAGGCGCACAAGTTGCTCACCCACAGCTCGTAGATACAAAGATTCTCAGCTCCTCAGCTCCCGTCTTCGTCTTCGTGTTCCTGTTCGTGTTTTTGCTGCTGCTGAGCTACTGTTGTGGTTGCTATTTTCCTGCTGCTGCTGCTGTTGTTGCTGCTGTCGGTGGTACGCAAAAACTTTTTAATTAAATTCCCGTACCCAAAAGGCGGACAGACCACTTGCTTTTTTATGAACTGCCTCTTTCTCTCTCTCTCCCACTTCTGCTGACAAGTTTGCATATAGTGGTAGCTGAAAAAGGTTATACAAAAGTTGTTAAGAGCTTGGCCAAATTGCCGCCGCCGTTGCCTCCCAGCCAGACAGGGATGTACAGCTCATTGAGCTTCAATTAAACTGTCATAGAAATGAAGACGTTAGCAGGAATTTTCTTTAAGTAAGCCCAAATCAGGCAATTCCCTGGAAGGAAAACTAAACTAGTTCCGCTTGACATATAACGAGCGTTCTTTGTTCAGTGGAAAAGCCATTTCCTATAGTATTTTTTAGCTTCGAGTAAAGCAAAATTCCCCCTGCTTGCACTCCGTCTTGGCCAGATGAAGCAATCAACAGGCGAAGGAGTCTGGAAGCTCTGCAACAGGTGCTTGTTTGCAGCAGACCCTTTTGGCTGTTGCAATTTGGAGTCAGACGAGTCGACCCGCTGGGCAGAACTTCCAATGTTGTTTGCATTTTCATATTTAACCCATTGCCCCAGGTCTGTGATGGAATGCAGAGAGCATAAATGGAAGCAAACGCAGCCAGGCGGCGTGCGCAGTTGTGGAAATGGAAAATGCAACATTAAAATAAATAAAATATACGAAAATATTAACAGGCACTGGCAGGACTGGCAGGAGTGCCGGCTCTATTTATACCTCACTTTCTCTGTGGAATTTCAGTTAATTAATAAATAACGAAGCCCTTACGCAGGCAAAGCGCAGCTCTTCGTTTATTTATAGCTACGAGGGTTGCATGACAAGTTGAGAAAACTTTCCCTTCCCCACCCTGCTGACAATTACGAAAGTGGTCAGAAGCTTCTATGGCCAACAGCGCAGCAGTAGCCCATCAACAATGGCTAAAACGCGAGGGTAACTTTACTGAACTTTACCTCAACTTTCATTCAGCAAATTGCGTGACCCAACGCACACATTTGCACCTGTCAACGGAATCCATGTAATACACTTGCCCCACTTTGCCCGAGACTGCGGAAATGTCAACGCCGAACTGGGAGGAAATACACATAGGAAGGAGGAGGTACAATATCAAAAATTTTTGCCTCAAAAAGCAAAAGACTTAAACAAATTTTTTCAACTTCTTTATCATACAGTATACTCTAAAACTTAGGATAAATCAAATAAATAGTGTTAATCTATTTTTCACGCTAGTTTTTCTCGACATTATATCATTAATAATTTCATAGATTTAATCTGTGTCTTTTGCAGAATTTTCCAACTGAACTTTTCGTTGGAAATTCTGATTTGCTGATGATATATTTAGAAAAACAATTTTCTTCATTTTTCACGACAGAGAGTACAATTTTTGTATTCGAAAAAAATAAAAATTCAATAAAAACGTCACATTTGCGCGTCATAAAAATATCATATTTTTTTTTTTGCTTCCAGAATATATGTGTGTTTGTATATATTTGTGTGTTTTGGATTTGTGTGTCTGCTCGCGCGATTGTCGGGATATATATTGAGTGCATGAAACGTGTCTGTCAATTTTCGTAATTTCGGTAAATGTCAGACAGCTTGTCAGGGCACTAACGTGATTCTCGATGCGCATTGTGAATGTGTTGTAAGTCTCTTGTGAATGGAGCAGCTCGTCGCCTTTTCCTGTGCACACTCAAACCGGATACGAAATGCATTAGTGGGTTCAGCGTTTGGCAGCTGTCACTCTGATTGTGTACCTTCTGAGGGCAACAAATTGTCACTTTTGACTGACTGTCGATAAGAATAGTTTTTGCCGAGTCCTGATTGATTTCCGCGTCTCTAAAGTAGACCTTTTAATATTTCCAGGAAAGTTATATACTTTAATACTTATTCCCCATTCCGTATTATCTGCTGAAGTTCTCAAATTTCAATAGAAAACCAATATTTACATTCTCCACTTAAACAAAATGGGCGTGGGAAATTATAAAGAATGGAAAAGAGAAAGAGGAAGATTGAACAAAGTGAAATTGAGTAGAAAAGAAAAAGGAAAAGTGTGAGTTAATTGAGGTTATGCGAAACTCAATACGCTATAAAGTTGAGATTATCTGTAGAAAGTTGTGTGAGTTGTCTACAATAAACGGTAGATTGCCAAATCGTTTTTCTTTTCGTTTATATACTACGTCATCTCTTAAATTTCTGTATTTAGCGATATTTCTATTTTATCGGAATAAAACTATTGTGAAACTTTGAGTGTATACTTTCTGTAGACTGGACAGAGTAACCAATGACCTTGATAATGCTACTTGGGACTCTGCCTGTCAGCTGGCAAAGGAATTAAACTAATATTTATCAAAGAGATGAGCGAGACGTGCTTAAAGCTGAACAAAAGCCTGGCTGGCGCCAAGAAAAAGTATTCAGAAAGAGAGAGAGAAAGAGAGAATGAAAAAGCTGGAAAGTTGGAGATGTGCAGAAGTGAAGAATGAGAGTAAGATAAGAGAGAACACACAGAGAGACAGAGAGACCTGCAGAATTGCAACGTCATGGTAGCAGACTAACAAAACTGACGCTGTCAAGTTCGCATAAGCCATCATGCCAACCGAATGGACACGTCCTTGTTCCACAACTAAAATATACTCGAGCATGAGTGTGTGCAGGCGAGACAGAGAGAGAGAGAAAGAGAGATAGAGACAGAGAGAGTGTCACGCCCACAGCGCTCCAGTGCAAGTAAATGGATCACGCATGGCTCAAAAGTTGAGGCAACTTTATGCTAATTAGGTACTGCCAACGAGTGGGATGTGCTATGACTAACTTTGCGGGCAACCCCGTGCTCTAATGCCTTCACACCTGCACAGACCACAGAGAGAGAGAGAGATCCGAGCTGCCTGCACAGATGAGTATTCCATGAGCAAGTGGGGCAATTGTTGGCAAAGTGAGAATGCAGGTTCTACAACTGCTCCTGGACTCTGCTTTCAATTATGCTGCTTTCGGCTAGCACACAGAGTGCGGCAGCCATTTTCACCACAACGCGACGCCATCTTATTTTCTCGATTCACACATACACACACACACATACACTGCAAATGCAGTTTTCGGTCTGGCGCAGCTGTGCAACGCGGGCGCATTGTTGACATCTCTGAATTTATAATACATATACATATATACATATATATATATATGCACTAGCTTGGCTTTGCATTGTGTCGCATTTATTATATGCGAAATTGCGTTGAAATGGCCAAATAAAACGACAATAAATATGGCCTGCACAATGGCCCGCTCAACTCTCGGCTCGACTCCAAGCCGAACAATGTGCGCTCATAAATTACCTAAATTGAAAACCATTCTGAACCATTTTGGAGCAGGGTTTCCTATGCTACCACGACCACCCACTCCCACCCACCTGAACAATTCAGCAGACACGCGCCACACTTTTATATTCATTACATTTCATACAGCGCGCCACTTTGGTAATACTCTGCACTAGCAGAACTCTAAATTAAGGTACCTGCGCTCTATTAACTCGTTGAATAATTGGGCAGACATAAAGTATAGACTGAGTAAGGTACAAAAGAAGCTTGTGCTGCTTTAAATTAACCTGAAACAAACTGGAAATCATATGCCTTAGTTATACATTTAATTCAGTCTTTAATTTGTATAATAGTGTATTCTGCAGTCGTATATTATAGTATTTCAACAGTTTTCTCTCTCTTTGCGCTGCGCGCATAAATATGCAATAGAAACTTTTCTCACGTTTTTGATTGCATTTTTTGTGCAATGCCATAAATATTTAAGTTTATTTTGCAGCAGCAGTTGAGCGTTTCCTTTGTGGAAGCACCCGCTTTATATATCTTACTTACGTTTCTTGTGCTAAATAACATCGTAATGGCATCGTCATTTCTGCGTTGAGAGCTAGTTATGAGCTGAGAGAGCGGGTCTCGACAGGGGGAAAGCGTTGAGTGTTGCCACAAATCGATGGCAGTTTTCAATAAACCCATAAAGCGCTATTCAATGGTCTGTGTCAAATTGTCGTCGTCGTGGGGAAAGCTGATTGTGACCAAAAGCCACAGGATGCACTTCATTAACTTAATTAAAAATCTTTGCAGTCAACATCAACATAATCATGGCCATCGACTGATGATGATGATTATTCTGCAGCAGCAGCAGCAGCATACGAATATCATTATATGCTTCTTCAATGTCGTGGTTGAGTCATGTTAAGTCGCGTTGCGTATACGCCCCGTAAGCGCAAGAACCGCAAAGCGAGTCACTTCCAGCTGAGCTCACTTACAAGTGCGAGCGTGTGAGTGTGCTGGCTGTATGTGTGTGTGTGTGTGTGTGTGTTTGTGTAATAAGCAATTGCAGCCTGTAGTTGCCAGTTGTTTTGCTGAGTGGGCGGGTGAATGGCACTCATCGCCGTTCTGGCCACATTCATAACGCTCATGTTGCATGCCACCGCGACCGCTGTCACAGTGCCGTCTCACACGAAGCGTAAACTCAATTAAAAACTGTCGAGCAACTGCGCCGACACGCCGCACAGAACGCCCGATGACAGAACTTGATTATCTCCAGTTCCATCTCCCGACTCCATTCCCCCATCCCTTTACTTACTCCTGTCCCTATGGCCAACCGTGTCCTGGCATCATGCCCTGGCTCCGTTACACATCCTGTCGCACAAATTCGCTTAGTTCGCAGCTGCGTGAAAAATGCATTTGTTTGTTCTATTTTTGTTCTGTTTTCTTTTGTGTTTTTTTTTTCTTTATTTTTCCCTTATCTTTACACCCACATTCCAGCAGCTTCCCAGCAGTTACAACTTCGCTCTTATGCTCGACTATGGACTTAATTATGATTACAGTGCAGAGCGAGAGATTTATGCAGTTTAGCAAAGAATTTACAAGTTAGCTGGGCAGAATATAATGCAGTTTATATTAAATTTGTAAGTTTTACTCGAATTTAAACATGGTTTAAATTCATATACGTGTTTACAAGATTTCTTCTGCTGCTCAACTCTATTAGACAATTTATAAATACACATATATTTACATGTGTAAATTTAATCTTCAATAATTTATTTTTATTTTTTTTTTTTCAAATAAATAAATCAATTTAAAAGGGCATTGAGTCATGTCAACTCGGCGAATGAAACAAAAACAAATTGTTAACTCGACCGAGTCAAGACATACATAAATTCCAGATAATTGATTTATATTGCATTTGCAACTGGCAGCCTGCCAATGTGGTTAGAGACGAGTGAAAGATATTGCAAATTGAGAGATTGCTTATTGAGGCGTTTGTAATGCAAGCATGTTGAGTAGGGGCAGCTGACAGTTTTAGTGGGTTGTCTTTCTTTCTTTACCCATTAGAAGAGAGTTTAGAGGGGTCTACTAAGTTGAGCTTGCCTTTAATAAACTTGTAAATAAGTACAAATCTTTCTGTTTTAACTCGTCAAGCAACCTCATTGCATTTGATTTCTATCTTCACCTCGGGCAAATGAACAGCATGAGCTTAAGTCTCTCTGCTGCAGCTCACAGGATGCAGAGTATTTAACAGTTGAGTGCGCTGCGACTGTTGCATTCTTTGTTGGTTTTGTTTTATGCAGCTTATCGCCGAGCTTACTCAGCTGGCTCTCAGCACGAGTTGGCTCCCTCTATGCATAGTATGTATGTTTGCCAGTGTGTAGGGTATGCCTACAATGTCTCGAATGCGGCTAAGCGTGACGTTGACGAAGCGCATGCAACAGCTCAACTTGTTATGGGGGAGCACAGTGTGGCACAGTCACAGCGGTGACATGGCGGTTTGACGTTGTTGCTGCACTGCTGCAGCTGCAGCTTGCAAATTTGTTGCTGACAATTTCTTGTTAGCGCTGTTCAGCCTGTGGTTCCACTTTGAGCATGTGTGGGTATGTGTGTGTGTGTGTGCGTTCTAGTCGATAAATTTTCAATTTTGCAACTTACACAAGTTATGCTTGTGTGTTGCTTCCACGTTTCCGCATTTTAGCCACACTTCAGCGCAGTACAACATGACGTATGATTGATGCCGTCTGCAGAGTTTCACCCGGCATACAGCACTCACGCCCCTCACGCCCCTCACGCCCCTCACGCATATACCAATGTTTACCTGAGCAAGCAGACAACTTATAATATTTGCATAAAGAAAAGAGAAAGAGACAGATAGACTGTGTGTGTGTAGGCGTGCGACTTTACATTAACCAAGTGAGCGCACGCACGCACGCACTGTCTGAGTGTTTGTAAATTTCATTACAAGTTAAGTTCCCTTAATTACATATATGTCTTACTTTCTTCCATTACAGCTGTCTCCACGTCGTGAAGGAGTCGGTGAAACGCAGACAGTTGAATCAGGTGAGACTGGGTACTCTTGAAGTCACTGAAGTATTTTATAACTTAAGAGCTTCAGGCAAGTTAAATGTACTCGCTGAGCTAATTATAAAGACCAGCTAATTAGCGAAGAAAAACAAGTAACAAAAGCTACAATCGGCAAGATACCCTTTCTAGAATATTAAAAAAAACTCTTCAACTATACATAACCTACTTCCATCAGAACAACGACAACCATCAAAAATCGCAATAATATCGATATTTTACACAATTTTCGTCAGAATTTGATTTGGATTGAAATTGTGTGCTAGTTTTAAGTATTCTAGTCGAATTTAAACAAAAAAATAAAATTTAATTTTTTGAAAGAATTTCAAAATGTTTATAATTGGTAAGCATGGAAAAAATCGAAAAATATCGAACTTCTTAAATCGTTAAAATTTATTTGTAGAATCAATTTAGGTACGATAAATCGATCAAAAAGTCATACCCGAGGATAATCGAATAATTTTTTATCAAGTTATGGGCCATTGAAGTCAAAAAAGAGGAGAGTTTTGAAAAGGTTTAAGAACCAGAAAATAATTATACAGTACCCTTTATATTGAGGTAATTCCATAGCATTTAACATAAATATAAACAACTTTCAGTGTTTCTTTTAGTGACTGCGATTTACGTTTAAGTGGCATATTTTAGTTTTCCATCAGACTTCATGACTTTCATAAATAGATAATTGCAAATTTCTCTCTTGTGCAGGCCATAAAAAGTTATTATGACTTACTCCTCTAACTTTTTACTATGTAGGGGTGTCCACATAAAATTCTCGAAGTTTATTAAGTGCAAATTTTCTCACAACAAAAAGTGCACTGCATACTTCATCGTTGCAGCAGTTGCAGACATTGTTTATATAATATACAGATACATATACATGCTGATAAGTTCAAGCTTAAACGAAATAACTTTAAAATACATATGTATGTAGGAACGTGCATACATGCTGATGGCAAGGACTCTGTAGATATGTTCAAAGACATTTATGTCATTGCTCAAGGACAGATGCAATATTTCAATCAAATAAGCTTTATATTCACTTTCTTAGTTTTTCTCCTTTTGAGTAAACAAAGGAACAATTTTTAGCTTCTATAGAAATTCTATATTTTTAATGGCGACTTCTTTAATCACATATGTGTAAATGATAAATCGTTTATTGCTTTCACACAAAAGATAGATGACACAAAACCTTTTATTGAGATTCCATTTGTTGTTGATGAGGTCACAGCTTGTTGTGGAAATAATTTAAAAGCAAATAAATAAAAATCCATGTAAAATATAATATGACCGCACGAAAGAAATCAAATTCTCTAGCATGACTTTGTAAAATTAACATTTATGCCTTTGGCTATCAACGGGAAAAGCTCACATAAATTCACGATAAAAAGACAAGTGGAAATCATCAAATGAAAGTCACCATCATAAATAATCACATAAAATAAACGCGACTAGAAAAAACAACTCATAAGAAATACCCTGCATTTGGATGAGGAAAGTGAAGGCGTTTGAAAATTTTTCCTTAAAATTATTTCAAGCTTTAACTTTCCCTTGCTCGTGTCATACTGCCACTACTTGCTTATACCTCTTTGTAGAGTTTCATTTATACATGGTATAATAACAACATATACAAACGCTTGCCTTTTCCACCCTCATCCTTGAGAAGGAAACACAAATGCCTGCACACACAAATACATTTTATTCTGCTGCCAGGAAGCTGCCAAACTGTACCCGCAATTTATGTAAAATTTAATGCTTTATTATGCCCACACACACACACACATGCACACAGCTAGTATACTGAAATATGTATGTATATGAATACATATGCAAATCATATCAGTCATACACATACGCGACGCATTATCAAAAATGAAACACCAATGAAAATGTCAGGCAAGAAACAAACACAGCAACAAAGATAACAGTAAAGATAAGCAATTTCCTCGTTTCCAAATGTGTTTTACCGTTAGGCGTCTCCCTACACATGTTCTGTACACAAATTTTATCATGCACACAACATCAACACGCATACAGACGCACACAGAAATACACGCGAAGGCATAGCATATCAAATGCCCACATATGTCACTGTGCAGGCATTTTGCGACACAGCCTGCGCTACACTATCACACAAGAGTGAGATCTATGGAGATGTTTGAAGCATTTAAATTGAAATATTGAGATAATTCCAAAATATTTACAGCATAGAATAAAATGAGTTCCATTTGTAGAAGAGGTTTGACTATCTTGAGTTGTAGTTTAATATCAATAATAATAATGATATATATTACATTTTTGATCCTCTAAACCTGGTAGCGCTGTGTAAGTGCGCTGGCATTAATATGCGATTCAAAATCAACGCATTCATTATTTAAAGCCGCGCCAACAAGAAAACAAAATAAACCGTCAGCTGCTTGACACATAAACATCAAGTGCGCAACACGCTCTCGACTCTCGACTCGACTCGACTCGTCTCAACTCAGCTCAACTCTACTCAACTCAAAAAAAGCAAATAAAATAAAAAGAAAATAAATATGGAGGCAAAGCAAAAAAATACGCTGGCTTTTCATCCTGGCAGTCAGTCAGGTTGCTCCTGCCAAAAAGCATCGCCCACGCCGACAGCGGCAATTTAAAATTGCTGGCTTTTTAACTCGCATCCATTTACAGCAATTTTGCGTGAGCCCCCCTACCCTGCACTCCACCTGCCGCACCCCCTTTGCCGTCTGTCTAATACGGCCCCTGTGTGCGTATCCCTTGTGTGACGTGTCAGATTGAAATTACATCAGGCATTTGGCGAATGGCGATGGGCGAAAATGTTGCACAACATAAATAAGTAACATGCCACAAAAAAAAATGAAAAAAGAACTGAAAAAAAGGCTAAAGACATGTTAAAGAAATCAAATTTGACGACTCAATAATTGAAAGGCTCGCACAAGCATACCAAATAAGCGCAGCCCACGCTCGTTGCGTATACGTCACGTTGGCTGCGCTGATTTGCCAGTTAACTCGGCAGGTAGCTAGTAGATCATATAATTTACCACTGGAATGAACAAACTGTATAAGTCCCTGAACACACTCAATCGACTATTGCCCCTGTATCTCCCACACTCTCTTTCTTTCCACTCCCCCGTGACGCTCTTTTATGCTGAGGTTAAGTCATTTATTCCATGAGTTTCGCACTGCAGCCACAAATCCGCGCCATTTTATAAAAAAAAAAGCTTTCCACAGCAAAATTACAAAAAGAAGTTTAATGTGCGCTGCACAAGGCGCCAGGGCGAGACACAAAGTGAACGCAATACGCAGCAGACCATGAACCAAACTAACCAACCAACTGCAATGCATTATACCATGGATGCCTCCTCTCTCTCTCTCTCTTTCTCTCTCTGGCTGTTGTCCCCAGTCCCTCCCGGACAGCTGTAGGAATTTGGTGTTGATGCTGTTGTTAAAACAAATGCTTGGCATATCAGAAAAAATTAAGTTAACGCTCACTGACTTTAAATACAGATAATGGCTTTTCTTGCTGACGCGAAACGCGGTTTTCATCCAGCTGAAGATATGCTTAGCTCGTTTAGTCAGCTTTGTGTTAAGTGCAGGCAGTAAATATTTAAGAATTAAGTACCAGAGTTAAGAACCCAATGAAATAATAATTATATGCAAGCAAACTTCAGTCTGGAGTACATAATTAGCAGAAAAGTAGAAAATAAAATGTGAAAAATAAAAATGTGCACGAAAAAAGCATTTGTACTCAAGATGGTATAGCTTATAATTCTTTTAAATGTCTCAACTCAAGGCAAAATGTATAGTAGCTAAAATTTATAGAAAACTTGTAGCTATATCGTCTCTGAGCTTATACTATACCAACTCCCCCTCGATTTGCACTTAGCTGCAACAAATAGTTTACAAACCAATAACAGAACTCGTCTTTTTCCTCCATTTTGTTTTTTTATTTTGCAGTCCCATATAACAGTTTCTTTGTCGAACAAACTGCTAGACGAAACTGGAACTGTACTTATTTAGCGACAGGAAAGTTGTGCATTTTCCCTGCCTGCCTGCCTGCTGCTGCGTGTTTTCCAGCCGTAAAGAATGCAGACAGACATGAAAAGTTTGCAGCGACTGCGGCAAACCCCAAGACGGCGCCGCGGCTTTGGGGCTTTTTCAGAGCTGAGAGAGAAGAGAGAGAGAGAAAACCAGGGAAACTACTAAATATTTGAAAAGTTCTGCAGATTCGAGGTTTCCACCAAAAATGTCAAATAGTGTAAAACTTGCGGTAAATTGCACAGGGCGTGGTCGCAAAGCCAAATGTTTAGATAGTCAGTCAGGTACATGGGGCATAGCTCATACGCCACGTTGTCTGTGCGCACAAACGTGCAAAATCAAATTATTTATGGCATACTCTACTGGAGGCTGCGTGGCTTAACGAATCACACAATAAAAACAGCCCCGAGGAGAGAGAAAAATGAAATAATCGTTTGCCAGCTATGAGACGCATAATTAAATTCAATTATTTATGTGCAGTTCTCGAGTGTCAGGGAAGTCAACATCTGGGACAGGACTTACGAGCTGCTGTCCACAAATGCTTAAAGCAGCTTACAGTTTGTTTGCTGACCAAATAATTGCACCATTTTCTGGCTTGTTGGCCGCATATCCCGCCCACAGCTGCCCCCCTCCCCACCATGCTGTGTGCCTGCCAGTTGGCAGTTGATTAGCATAATCAACCAACAGAATTACTCGACCGCATTTCACATACATATATAGTATATATAGTACATGCTAGTATGCAAAACTGTTCGTTGTGCGCTTAACTATTCCCACATTTTGGCTCTCGGTTCAACTAATTCTCATTGAGCTTCGAACGAAACAATTTGCTGGAATAATCTAAAATACGAAAATCCATCCATCCATCGTACAACAATAAACAGTGAAAATAATTATAGATACTGCTACTAAAATAAGTAAATAGATATTTGTGTACATTTTATAATCATATCAAAACACAAGCTCAATTTGTTTTCATCCAATTTCGCTGCATAGTTTTGCATAGATTGATAAATACAGTAAACATCATGGTTTTCCGATATGCATGTTGGTTTTCTCATATGATTTGACTATGGTAGAAAATATAATTACACAGCTTTAAAATATTTTATTTTACAATTTTTGAAATGTTGAAAATGTCAGTAAAACTAGAGTATAACTTCAGTTTGCTCAGCAGGGGATTATTGTGTTGTGGTCTGGTGTGTATTGTGTTATTTTTCGATATTTCAAATCAGCAAAATAAATATTTGTATAGTTTAATGGCAATGGTTGTTATCTCTCAGATATTTTCCCTTTTTTTTTTTCTTTGGTTTACACTTTCTGACAGTTCATGCGACGCCTCCTTCTGCCAATTGGCAGGCACTTAACTAATATGAATTTAAAAGCTCTTTTAAAGCAACGACACCAACAAGTTGTCTTCCTGGGATGGGGTCGATGGGGTGTCAGCTGTTGACAGCGGCAGGTGTCACACCATCACCCTGGACAGTCTGTGCGTCTAGACCGGATTTTTTAGTACTCAGTCTTGTAGCAGAATTTAATAATAAATTTTCACAAGGCACGTGAGACTCGAATACCTTTTAGCTGTAGATATTGCCACAATTGGTGGCAACATCGACGCTTTCTATATCGTAGCCGAAATGGAATTCAATTAAGAGCGAAATGTATAAATTTCTTTTTGACGCGCGGTTTCTGTCTCTCTGACCCCTCCCCCTCTTCGGCCATTGACCACAAAAGGCGGCCAAGCCAAAAATGCCAAACGGAAGCTACAGCAACACAGGACACGGCTATGTATAACAAAGCCATGTTGGCTGGTCCTTTGTTTATTTGTTACGCATTTTGAAGTGAATCCCGGCAGCGTGGACATGCACGGGGGCGTTCAGCTGGCCACGAGAGAGAGGAGCGCACAAACAATTCAATTCAATAATGAAGCAAAGTAGTATGAAAATTAATACAAAAGCAAAAAAAAAAAAAAAAATAAGAGGAGGCTGCGTTCTGCTTCACTTGTTTAATATGCGGCACGTTGTCGGGCCTTCCCATACACAGATGATGCCCAGCCTGATGCTGATAATGATGGCGAAGATAATGAACAGCATCATGAATGGCAGCCGTATAAAACATCTGCTCATAGCCGATGGGCCTGCTGTCTGCCAAGCTCGTGCGCGCACAGTGAATTGGTTTTTTATTTTTGTGAGAATTTCTAACAACTGTGACCACCAGCAGGGCAATAAAAGCAGAGCAGATAGGGGAGAAAAGAAGAAGAGAGAGAGAGACGCGTCTCTTTAAAATTTGACGAAAAGAAATTGATAATATTTTTAAAATATGCAAAAGGCGCGAGCTGACAGACTGACTGATTGATGGGGAAAATATGCATAAAGATACTTTACTTTACTAATATATATAATAATAAATAAACATTAAGTAAAATCTATAATTATTTTCTTTACTTTTCGTTACAGCAGTGCGACAATCACACACACACATAGAACGCAGGTTTCAAGCAACAAAACTAACGGATTCAGTACACTTCTACAAATACTACGAGCTCATCTATTTATTGCTTCGTTAACATCTGTGTGTCAATTGCACCCAAAACGAGAAATAATCTTCAAGATCAACGACAACTTAAATAGCAACAACAACAATAGAGAGCACAAAACATTTATTAGGCTGGGCACAAATAGCGCTTTATTAAGCATACGCTCCGTAAGCCGGACAGACACACACACACATCAAATTAGTAATCAAGGAGGCACCAGGGGGAACGCACCGTGCACACGCCGTGAGCTGAAGCTGAGCCGGACTGAGCCGTCTCTGGGGCAGGCAGACAAACTAATAAGACGACTTTATTTTTATTGAAATTATGATTAATGACGGGAATATCGCACGACAGGCGATGTGGAAGAATCAACGCTCTTTAAGTCTGCTTGCAATGAATTAAGGGCAAAGCTCATGATAATCAGCAGCCTCGTGTTGATGATGATTACGAAAAAAGCAATGATGATGATTATGCTGCCATGGCGCAATCTCTGAAGCGATTGTCAAACGCTAAGGGAGACATGGACAAGGCGGCGTCCACGATGATTATGAAGTTGATCAAAGCAGGCAGGATAGAGGGTGTTAGCTGCTGCAAAAGCAATTACAACACAAGCGGACACAGCTTAAGCCATTGAAAGTCATTACGCATACGACGCGTTGAACACAAAGGAAACACATACAAAAAAGGAAATACTAAACGAAAGCCAGAGAGAAAGAGAAGGAGAAGGAGAAAGAGTGAGAGAGTGAAAGAAAAATCAATCAATAGCGAAGCGTTAAAGCAATTACAACCTTGATGGCTTCGCCCGGGCAGCATTGTGCAGTTGCCGCTGCCCGCCGACGACGCCATCATCATCAGCAGACGACACCTTTGACTTACCACAGCAATAACCACCACAAAAGCATCAAACTGATCTCGACCGCAACCCTCACACTGCTCATACTCAGTGTGAGCAGCTGGATTGCCTTTGCGACGGCAGCAACTGTAGTAGCAGGAGCAGGAGCAGGAGAAGGAGGAGCAACTGCAGCAGCAGCAGGAGCAGCTCCGACTACGACGACGCTGTCAACAGCAGCAACCGTGCCCAGCGGCACAGAGGCAACGGCAACGGCAGCGACGACAACAACGAGAAGCAGCAACAGCGCAGCTGCCGGCCCTGACTTGACTGAGGATTTCAACAGCAGCAGCAGCGGCGCCTTCCTGGGTGCCATTGCCTCGGCGGGCGCAGCGAACAGCAGTCCCATTGCCATCGTGAGCTTTACGAGCAGCACGCCCAATGGCAGCAGCAGTACGCTCGTCTCGCTCTCAGATACACCGCATCTGCTGGAGGATCTCGCCGGCGTGGAGGAGTTCGAGCTGCCCGCACTGCAATCGGTCGTAGTAAGCATCATCCTGCTCATAGTCATCCTGGGCACCGTGGTGGGCAATGTGCTGGTCTGCATAGCCGTCTGCATGGTGCGCAAACTGCGACGACCCTGCAACTATCTGCTCGTCTCGCTGGCCCTCTCCGATCTCTGTGTGGCACTGCTGGTCATGCCCATGGCCCTGCTCTATGAGGTTCTGGAGCGCTGGAGCTTTGGCACACTGCTCTGCGACATTTGGGTCTCCTTCGATGTGCTCTGCTGCACGGCGTCCATACTGAATCTATGCGCCATCTCTGTGGATCGTTATCTGGCGATAACGAAGCCATTGGAGTATGGAGTCAAGCGCACGCCCCGCCGCATGATGCTCTGCGTTGGGATCGTCTGGCTGGCCGCCGCCTGCATCTCGTTGCCACCACTGTTGATACTGGGCAACGAGCACGAGGATGAGGACGGGCAACCCATCTGTACGGTGTGCCAGAACTTTGCATATCAGATCTATGCCACGCTGGGCTCATTCTACATTCCGCTGTCCGTCATGCTGTTCGTGTACTATCAGATCTTTCGTGCGGCACGACGCATTGTGCTGGAGGAGAAGCGCGCCCAGACGCATCTGCAGCAGGCGCTCAACGGGACAGGCTCACCGCAAACTGCCACAGCACCGGCACTGGGACACACCGATCTGGGCAGTGGCAATGGAGCCGGACATGGTCATAGGCACAGCAGTGTGGGCAATACATCGCTCACCTATTCCACCTGTGGCGGACTGAGTACCAGCGGTGGTGGCGGCGGCGGCGGTGGCGGTGGTGGTGCCATAGGTATACCGCATCATGGCAGTGGCGGTGGAGTGAGTGGATCCACAGGTTTGTTGGGCTCACCGCATCACAAGAAGCTGCGTTTCCAGCTGGCCAAGGAGAAGAAGGCTTCGACAACGCTGGGCATCATCATGTCCGCCTTTACCATCTGTTGGCTGCCATTCTTCATACTCGCCCTGATTCGTCCGTTCGAGACAATGCATGTGCCGCCCTCGCTCTCTTCGCTGTTCCTGTGGCTGGGCTATGCCAACTCTCTGCTGAATCCCATCATCTATGCCACACTGAATCGCGACTTTCGTAAACCCTTCCAGGAGATACTCTTCTTCCGCTGCTCCAGCCTGAACAGCATGATGCGAGAGAATTACTATCAGGATCAGTATGGAGAGCCGCCCTCGCAGCGTGTGATGCTTGGGGATGAGCGTCATGGGGCCAGGGAGAGCTTTCTGTGAGCTGTAACCCCGCTGCGTTGTCCCTAGATCTAAAGTTGGGATATTCCTATAGACTACACACATACTCTCACACCACACACACACACATACTATCCCACACAGACATATAAACCAATGAGTATTTTTTGTATGTAGTAGTGTTGTTAGCGAAAAAAAAAAGTATCCTACGATACGATACTATATAATATTATATATGTATATGTATGGTAGGTGGTACTTTATGGTATATACATACATGCTATACAAGTCTGTAGATGACTCCTTTAAATGTAACTAAACGTTGTAATTTTTAAACGTAGCGCTAAGCAATTAGAGAGAAGAGATGGGCCGCAGTTGATAGTATATGATAAATAACCCACACCAACACCCACCCAACCAAAGATGGAAATATTTATACACACACACACACACACACACAAACACATACTCACCCAGAGAAAGACGGTTGTAATGCTATAAACCAAAACACAGGCTTTCACAGGCATTCCTTTACTTACCCAACCAAAAAAAGGAAAACCGATCACAATCACAAATTGATATCGAATCTATTGAGCCCACTGGGAGCGCAGTTCCATTGCGATACTCAAAACTGAGCCAAAAATTAAATTAAACACACACTAGAAGATATTGTGTCATCTATTATTAGATAATATACATATGTAGGTACAACTATAGGGTGGTCCGCTACAAGTATAACTATAGTAACTCTGCACTAGGCAAAGCTATCGAACTGTAAATAAACGCTATACCAAAGCCAAGCTATGTACTACGCAGCTCGTAACTGTCTCAAAAAAAAAAAAGAAAAGAAAAATCAAACAAACGTATATTTGTTATGGTTCTCCTCGTCTGGCTAAAGCAAAAGCTCAAGTCTTATACAGCATATGTATGGATATATTTATTATAAAGAAGATAAACCTATGATAACCACGAGAAAAGAAAACCAAAGGAAACTATCTGCATTAATTATTTTGTATTGTTTTTATGTATTTGTATAAAAGTCACGCCTCTCTGTGATACCAAACATTAAGCATTAATTTTATGTTTAGATCGACAAACTACGTTAATATATTGATACTACAAAAAACTAACTTTACATCTGTAACACACACACATATATATATATAATATATTTATATATATATATAGCTAGTCGATTAAGTCTACTAAATGTGCGTGTTTTTATTGTACGTATGTCTAGGCTAAGCACATGATATTCGATGGAATAAGCTGAGTTACAAATGTATGTGTAATCTAACTGTTGAACAAAACGGGAGATAAATAATTACAAATAATCCCCCCACTCTCTCTACAAGTATAAATGAAAACAAACAAACTAAGGAAAGCGACGGAAAACAAAATAAAATAAAAGCAAAAAAATAATAAACAGACAAAGAAAAAAACATGACAAACTAAGCGCATCTAATGCTATGCATCATAGGAACTAACGTTCAGTAAAATATACAAATGGAAAAAAAAGTATAACTAACACACCGACACAGAAACACACACACACACACACCCAACACATACATTTATAACTCTTGAGAGTGAAGCTTACAAAACAAGTGTAAACTGCATTTGAATTCTGTTCCCACAGCTACTGCTGCTGCGAGTGAGCAAAAGCATGTGTAAAATACAACACGAAATACAAACAAAAAGAGCATCAGAAATTAAAGCATCAAATAAAAGGCAACCGTATAAATGTAATTCCAAAATGTAACGTTGTTTATTTGTTTATTTTTCCAGCCACCTACTGCAGTTGCCCGGGAAACCATCGCTGCTACTGCAACAAATTTTCACATCATTTTCATGTGTGAGCGAAGTTTCGTCGCAACTTTGCGGAAAATTATACATTTTCGTTGACTTTGGTCCTATTAGGCTTAGACCATTAAAATGTATATTAGCTTTTTAAAGCTCTTAATTCTCGCAATCTGTTTGGCTAAAACTTGCTAATCTAATTGGCTTTTTAGAAGCCTGGCAATGTGAAGAGGCAGAGTTAATTGAGCACTTGGTTACGCTATAAATATAACAAACTTATGCTAACATAGTTTCTCTATCGATCTGCTCAGAAGAATCCGGCGAAAACTTTAGTATCTATTTTTTTTCTTTCCACCCAAAAAGTCATACGCCAATTTATGCTTTCAAAAATATTTCGTTTAGCAAAGAAATCGTTTTATATTTAAACTGTTTGACAACTTTGCCAAACTGATAGTCGTAAAAGTTGTCTGCAATTCAGCAAAACTTAAAAGTTTTGTGTCATTTTTCGAAAGAATAAGATGTTTTAAAATAACATAAGCATAGCTGCAGTAACAAATGGACAGCAGCATTGAAAAAGAACAGACAGAGAGAGAGAAAGAAAAGTATAAAAGTTGATTGAATTAGCAGACAGTCAGTCCGTCTGCTGCAAGTGCGAGTAATGCTTTTCTCATGTTTTGCTATAAGTCGCAGAGTGAGCTATACAATGCAGTCAGACATAGAGTATAAACATATATAGTATTCCATATGCACGTGTAGACATACTGCACTCACAAAGCATAGTGTAAAACAAGTATTTATAGTGCTTATTTGTTGTTGTCGCAACTGACAAGTTGAGTAAACGTGCAAAAATGCGCGGAAACGGAAGCAAAAGCCAGTGAAACATGGTGGAAAAATATTAAAAGGCAAACAGGAATAGCAAACTGTTGGGCCGGAAACACACGAGCCATGTGGCATGCAAATACATGCACGTGTTAGTATGTGTACTATGTAAGCCAGGCTGCTGTGTGTGGGTGTGTGTGTGTGTGTGTGTTCGCAGCTGTTTCAAGTGCCAGCTAAAGTTTGGGTGGGCCAAAAACTAAAGCTGAAGCGAGCTGCCACTTCTAAGAGATTCCAAGGGGAGTGTGTATATGCATGTGTGTGTGTGTGTGAGTGTGTGACTGAGTGTGTATCTGATTGTAGGTGGAGCCGCTTTCTAAAAGGGCATGACAATGACAAAGTGATCTTCCTGCGCCAACTCCTAGCTAACGGCTACCAGAAGCTGCTGCTGCTGCTCTTGCCCTGATAAATGATGATTTTACGCTCGCTCGTTGTTGTTGTTTGTTGCCCAGCCCCAGCCATGTTACAATCACACTTTATGAGCTCTTTTTGGCTGGCAGACTGAATGGCGACGATGCCAAGGACATGCAGCGCATCGCATCCCACACACACATGGACTGAGGTACAGTTGGGCACCCACGGCGTATGTGTGCTTTATTTTTTTTTTGGGCTACTTTACCCTGCAGCTAAGCGGATTTTATATTCAAATAGCTATGGCAGCGCTATTCACAAAAAAAAAAGAAAAAAAAAAACCAAAAAAAAAAAAAAAATTAACCTTTCTCCCCCCCCCCCCTTTCTTTTTTCCCCCCCTAAAAAACAAAAAAAAAAAAAAAAAAAAAAATAAAATTTAAAAAAAATTTCTTTTTTTTTTTTTTTTTTTTTTTTTTTTTTTTTTTTTTTTTTTTTATAAAAAATATTTTTCAGACGAGATGTAAATGACGCAGAACCATGAGAAATTTGTTATGTTCAGACGAGATGTAAATGACGCAGAACCATGAGAAATTTGTTTCAAAAGGGTCATCAACATACAGTTTTGTTCTAAATTCCATTTTGTACCACAGCTGATCTGCAGCTGTTTTTTTCTAATGTATATATTATTCTTCGCTACTACGTACGACCGCCTACTTGAAGTTCGTTTGAAATAAATTAAATTATATTTGAACAATTCGCGTTTTTATTTGAAAAAAAAAACGATTGTGATCAGTGCTTATCGCTACAACAGCGATTTATTTGGACAACTGTCAAGGAACTCACGCCTCGCCAAAACATTGGTCCTTCGAGCCGGAGCCCTTCTTCCGCCTGGAAAATTTTGCCCCTCTACGATCCACTCCAGCGTCCAACGTGGGATTCTTCAGCATCCAAAAAAGTCGACAAGATAAGTACGATTTTGTTATTTCCAATTGTGTGTACCTCTATGCACATGCCTTTCCTACATACATAAATCCAAACATATGCATATTGGCTCCCCTGTGTACACACAACCATACATACATACATATAGTTCCATAGCACTTGCATACGTGCTAGTCTGAATATATGCATGTTATTTTCCATATCAGCTATTTTTTGTGTATTCCCAACCAAAAAGTAAAGCTCCTAATTCCATTCAAAACACATTTTCTATCCTGAAATTGTTTATAATTAACTTTAAAAGTTAATCGGCCCACATCCCATTTGTTCTGCATAAGTGTCAATATACATACAGACATACATACAAGGCTTGCTGTCGCCAAATTTATGTGTGCACAAAATACACTTTGCAGTTACGTTAAATTTCCAACAAAGTATTTCAAAAATTAAGTTAGTATTATAACTACTTAATTATTGCTATTTACGTCCATTTGCTATATTATATTTTCAGTAAATCCACTGTGAAAATTAATATAGGTCCGTTTCCATCGTTTCGCAATACAACTTGTATGCAAAACGAACCAGGGCTACAGCGTGCTCAAACTTCCAACTCGTGAGCGTGCACGAATAATAATCGACACGAATATTATTGTATATTAATATAATATATTATTATTATTATTAATCTCCAACTCGTGAGTAACGAGTATATCCACTTCCGAATATTATTTTATTACTAGAAAAATATTCCTAAATTTTAATTTGAATAAATATTTAAATCCAAGAACAACCTAAATAAATTCAAAAAAAAAGGAAATCCGTCGTTGGTCTTTTTTAAATTGTTATTAACAAAATAATCATAAGTCAACCAAGTGCCAACTATCATCCACGGTAATTTCATCATTCGCACGCACTCAACTGTAGCATGTCTACTGGTGGTGACAGCAAACGACGACTATCAATTCCTGCTGCACGACCACTTAAAAGAAGTACTTCTTCTTCTCCGTTGCCTACCAAAGATACTCATTCCAAAGCCTCCACATCCACAAAGGCAAAGTCAACGACGAACCTCAATACGATTGCTACTCGGTCGACTGTGCAAAAGACAATCTCCGTCAGCGCAATGGCATTAAACGATTTTATCTCCGTCACCGATCGGCTTGTGCACTTTGAAGCACGGATTAATAAGCCCACGACAGACTCTCCATCGCTGTACACGTTACAAGTCCGCCGTGACCAGGTGAAATCCCACTGGCAAAAGATCGAAGACGAGTATGAACGATGCACAAAAACCCTTAACCAAGCGAGTGGAAGTTCCGAGTTCGCTACCATGGAGGCCAAATACGACTTTTGCTACTCCATCTACGAGAGTTGCGTTGCAAGGCTTAACCAACAAATTGATGCAGCTTCTTCCACCACAAGGCCAACTGACATCCCAGCTCAGCCTCCTGCTCATTCCAGTGGTTGTCGCCTACCTCCAGTTGACACCGAGATTTTTGATGGTGACTACCTGCGATGGCCTACGTTCCGGGATTTATTTACAGCCATATATGTTCATAACCCAAGGTTGACGCCAGTGGAAAAGCTCTTCCATTTGAACGCAAAGACGAGCGGAGAAGCCAAATCCATAGTGGCCAAATCTCCTTTAACACATGAGGGCTTTACCTCGGCGTGGGAAGCACTCGTGGACCGCTTCGAAAATAAGCGACTGTTGGTCAACAGCCAGCTTAAGGTCCTTTTTAATCTGACAGAGATTACATCCGAATCAGGGGCTGCTCTGAAAGAACTGCAAGGCACCATCCAAGGGTGCCTGACGGCCCTCACGCACTCCAAGATCTCCATAGAAAACTGGGATTGCCTGTTAGTTTTCCTCTGCTCGACAAAACTCCCAAAGTTAACACTCTCATTATGGGAGCAGTCGTTAAATAAAAAAGCAGAAATTCCATCGTGGGCGGAGATGAACACGTTCCTCAGCGAACGCTATCGCACTCTGGAGGCCATAGAAGACGTGAAGGCAAGCAACAAGCCTCAAAGTTCATCCTCAACAAAAGCGCCCTCCAGACCCAGTAATCCGAGTAATCCGAGAAAAATAAATACGTTTGAGGCCAAGGTCAATTCCAAACCAAAGACCTGTGATCTCTGCTCCAAGGAAAATCACCCAGTACGTCTATGTCCACATTTCCTCCAAATGTCGGTAGACCAAAGATCTACATACATTAAGCAAAGGAAACTTTGCTTAAACTGTTTCGCACGTGGACATCAGCTGCGAGACTGCACGAGCATTCACAATTGCTTCACGTGCAAGGGGCGGCACAACACCTTGCTACATCGTGGCGATGCATCTACCACAACCAATGCTCCTATTCCTACGTCAACTACTTTGAATCCTTCTCAACCAATACAGTCCACTTCGAACACAACAGTACAGAACTACTTTGCAGCAAATCCACAAGGCGTGCTACTCGGCACCGCCATGATATCCATCTGCCATTTAGGTGAGGTATATACTGCACGGGCATTGCTGGATTCAGGATCCGAGGCCACGTTCATAACAGAGCGCTTATTCAATATCGTTAAACTTCCGTATCAACCCGTTCAAGCACAAGTCTCTGGGCTCAATCAAGCTGTTGCGGCACAGGCCAGTAAGCTATGCCACTTCAAGATAAGCGCGTCTGATAAGCCCAGTATCCATATTGATACTTCGGCTTTTGTACTGCCACAGTTGGCGGGGCAACTTCCATCAGACCACATTCCACACAGCAGCTTGAAGGATCTCCCAAATCTCCAATGGGCAGATCCTAATTTCTACAGAAGCTCGCAGATAGATGTCCTAATAGGAGCGGATATCCTTCCCTCCATTATATTAGGAGGTTTTCGGCCTAACATCTGCGGCACTCTCATAGGTCAAGAGACTATTTTCGGCTGGATATTAACTGGTCCTATTTCCACTATAATGTCTCGATCTGTATCCTCTTTCACAACAAAGATTTCAATAAATGATAGCGCACACCTCGAAAACTTAATCACTAAGTTTTGGGAGGTGGAGGATCTTCCTGTAAAGTTTCCACAGGAATCAGATGCGTGGTGTGAAGAAAACTTCACTCGAACTACCAAGCGAGATGAGCAAGGTAGATATATGGTTACCCTTCCTTTTCGAAATCCTGATCATATTGATCTAGGACATTCGCGATCAATCGCACTCGCTCAATTCCTAAAGAATGAAGGCCGTTTAAGAAAAAACGAGGATCTCAAGGAGCAGTATGATTCGGTCATTCAAGAATATTTAGAGATGGGCCATATGCACTTAGTGCCTCCAAATGGCAAATCAGCCAACTATTATCTTCCCCACCACGCAGTCTTTAAGCCAGAAAGCACTACAACTAAGGTTAGAGTAGTCTTTAACGCATCGTGTCCAACCTCCAACGGAAAAAGCCTGAATGATATGCTCCATCCAGGTCCAGTTCTGCAATCCGATTTAACTTTACAGATCCTCAGATGGCGCTTCTTCCGATATGTCTTCAATGCCGACATTGCAAAAATGTATCGACAGATTCGAGTTTGCCCAGACCACACTCCCTATCAGCGTATCCTCTTCCGAGACGCCAACGGGGACATTCGTGATTACGAGCTTGACACCGTGACATTTGGCGTCACATGTGCGCCTTTTCTCGCAATCAGGACCTTGAATCAGTTGGCTCAAGATGTGAAATCACTGCTTCCAAAAGCAAGCCATATCCTTTCCACTGCCATGTATGTTGACGACGTTCTAGCAGGCACACACACGCAGCCGTCTGCTATCTCCGCCATAAAGGAGCTAAGGGAAGCACTGGATAGTGCTGGATTTCCCGTGCGAAAATGGACTTCCAATTCCAGAGGTATCCTTAAAGATATACCAAAGGAACATCTCCTTCGTGAAGACTTCCTGGAGATCGATGATGCTAGTACAGCAAAAACACTTGGCATTCGCTGGCAAGCTAAGGATGATGAATTCTTCTTTGTGCCATCAGACATCGAATCCACATCCTCCCTAACGAAACGAGAGGTTTTATCCCAAATCGCAAAGCTCTTCGATCCAGCAGGATGGCTCGCCCCAGTAGTTGTTAGAGCCAAGATATTCATGCAAGAAATTTGGCTAAGTCAAATTGACTGGGATGATTCCTTACCCACTTCACTACAAAGAAAATGGGCAGAATTCACGTCAAGCTATCCTGCTCTCCGACACATTCGAGTTCCACGGTGGATTCGATATGCTCCTGACGTTCAACTCCAATATCACGGTTTTTGTGATGCATCCGAAAAGGCGTACGGTGCAGCGATATTTGTACGCATCGAGGCCCATGACACCATTTCCACTCACCTTCTTACTGCGAAAACAAGAGTAGCTCCGGTCAAAACGCTGTCCTTACCACGTCTTGAACTGAGTGGCGCAGTACTTTTAGCAGAATTGTTCAATGCAATAATTCCACAATGTCCTGTGGATACTTGGGAACCATTTTTTTGGACAGATTCCACAATTGTCTTGGCCTGGCTCAGCAAACCACCTTGTCAGTGGAATTGTTTCGTCGCCAACAGAGTCACAAGGATTATGCAAGCCTGTGACGTAAAAAAATGGTCCCATGTCCGATCCGAATATAATCCAGCAGACCTCGCCAGCCGAGGAGTCTCTCCACAGGATCTGGTCTCCAGTGACTTATGGTGGCATGGACCATCCTAGTTGAAACAACCCCAATCACAATGGCCGGCTCCAGTGGAAATCTCACATACCACTGACCTTGAGCAACGAAAGGTAAAATGCAATATAGCGACCTCCCCTCCCGCTGATATCCTTGAGCGGTTTTCAGAGTTGGGTCGCGCTCTTCGGGCTATGTCCTATGCTCAACGATTTGTGTCACGCTGCCGCAAATCATCCGTTCTCTACGTCAATGACATCAGTAGCAAAGAACTGGCAGAAACACAAGACATGCTCATTAAGGCGACGCAGAGAATATACTTCCAATATGAATACCGATGCCTAAGCAGAAAAGTGACATCCCTCGGTTCTAGCTCACTACGAAATCTGAATCCTTTCCTGGATCAAAAGGGTATGATTCGTGCATCCGGGCGACTAACTGCATCCACTTCACTGCGATTTGACGAACGGTATCCAATTCTCCTGCCATATAACTGCGTACTCGCCAAGCTGCTTGTCAAATTTACACACCGCATTTCCTTGCATGGAGGAAATCAACTGGTGACAAGGCTTCTTCGTTCCAAGTTCTGGATTCCTAAAATAAAGAACCTTGTAAAAGCAACGCTAAGTTCCTGCAAACAATGCACTATCCATAGACGAAAGCTCCAAACACAACTTATGGGAGAGCTCCCTTCCGAACGATCCACGTTCTCTCGACCGTTCACCCATACAGGTGTTGATTTCGCTGGTCCATTTGACATCAAAAATTACACAGGACGAGCGTGCCTCATAACAAAGGGATACGTGTGCGTTTTTGTATGCTTCAGCACGAAGGCGATCCACCTCGAAGCAACCTCGGACCTGACTAGCGAGAAATTCCTTGCTGCGTTTGCTCGTTTTGCTGCGAGACGAGGATGTCCCAGCAAAATGTACTCTGACAACGGAAAAACATTTGTCGGAGCTTCCACAATCATATCCCAGGACTTTCTACAGGCTACTAAAGATTTGGTATCAGCCAAATATAGTCATCAAAACCTATCCTGGTCTTTCAATCCACCCAGTGCTCCACATATGGGTGGCTTATGGGAAGCAGGCGTAAAAAGTTTCAAAACACTCTTTTACAGATCCACTGCTACGACCAAATATACATTTGAGGAACTTTCCACTCTCCTGGCCAAAATAGAAGCCTGTCTCAACTCCAGGCCGATATCTCCAATGTCAGAAGATCCTGCTGACCTACTAGCCCTGACTCCAGGGCATTTCTTGATCGGTGATGCACTTCTATCTCCACCAGAGCCTGAAATTAAAGGCGACGCTCTCTCCATTATTAATCGCTGGCAACGACTGAAAGCACTCCACCAACAATTCTGTTTCCGGTGGAAGGAAGAATATCTGAAGGAGTTGCATAAGCGTAATAAATGGCAGACACCGACTCGAAATATTCAAGTGAACGATATGGTCATCATTAAAGAAGATAATGTTCCGACCAATGAATGGCGCCTAGGCCGCGTTCACGCAGTGTTTCCAGGCACTGATCACATCGTGAGAGTGGTCGACGTCCAAACAGTTAGGGGGATCATTCGCAGACCAATAGCTAAATTGGTTCTGCTTCCTATAGAAGCTGATCTCCCACTTCCTCAATAAATCCAAGTGTCGTCCACTCCTCTATATATATCCATGTTTCGTCCAAGCTATACTAACAATACATTTTTATCGTTTAAGACTGTTAAGCTCTTCAAGATGGCTCCACAAACATCACCTCCAACACCAGCGGGGATCGACTCATACCGCTGTCGAGTATGCCGCGGAGTCCACGCACTTCGCAAATGTCAGCGCTTTCTCCGGCTGACAGTGGAAAAGCGGTTGCGGGCAGTGCTTATCAACAAGTACTGCCCAAACTGCCTAGCGCACGAGCATTCCAAGGGTGTATGCAGAAGCGGGGCACGATGCCGTGTGTGTCAGCGGGCCCACCATACCCTGCTCCATCTCCGTACTGAAGACAAGCGGCCATCACGCCCTGTGGAGCGCCGCTCAAACCCGAAGAAGCCAACGCCATCACGCCCTGTGGAACGCCATTCAACGCCGAACCAGCCTACGTCGACACGCTCACACCAAGCCTCAGCGTCAACCCGACGCTCAGGCAAGCGTCGCGACTCCACCCATTCGATGGACTGCTCTCCCCCACCGAGGACCAGCACATCCAGCCGACATCGCTCCCCCTCTGAGGCCCGTCCACGGCCAACTCCGGACAGAGAGGGCCCTTATCCCACTACTTGGACGACGCTGGTGCGTCACAAAAGCATCAGTTTGCTACCGACGACGACGATCGTGCTGGACTCTGGTGTCAAGGAGTTCACCACCCGGGCGCTTCTCGACCCCTGCTGTGCGACGAGTCGCATCAATGCAGCCATGGCAACGGCCTTTGGGCTATCCGTCACCCGCATTGGTAATGACTCTGTCTGCACTGCCAGGCTGCGGTCGAAAGCCTCGGATTTCAACAGAGAGATCCTCCTAGAAGCCATTCCGGACTTGATATACTCCAGTCCAGCACGTAGCATCGACCCCTCCCAGTACGACGCATTTGCGAACATCGCACTCGCAGACGAGCAATGGCACATGCCAGCACCCATCAAAGTGGTACTGGGGTCAGATGTGTATCCTCACATCCTTCTTCCAGGACTCCTCCCTCACACCGGGGGGACCCCAGTAGCACAGGACACCACATTCGGATGGGTCCTCACAGGCGTGTGTAATATTTAGTACGAGCTCGTCAGAACAAAATTGTATTGTCATCTCATTGTTGCCACCTTCCTGTAAGCCGACCTTTGCAATATATTGCAAGGGGGCCGGTATGTTCAGACGAGATGTAAATGACGCAGAACCATGAGAAATTTGTTATGTTCAGACGAGATGTAAATGACGCAGAACCATGAGAAATTTGTTTCAAAAGGGTCATCAACATACAGTTTTGTTCTAAATTCCATTTTGTACCACAGCTGATCTGCAGCTGTTTTTTTCTAATGTATATATTATTCTTCGCTACTACGTACGACCGCCTACTTGAAGTTCGTTTGAAATAAATTAAATTATATTTGAACAATTCGCGTTTTTATTTGAAAAAAAAAAACGATTGTGATCAGTGCTTATCGCTACAACAGCGATTTATTTGGACAACTGTCAAGGAACTCACGCCTCGCCAAAACAACGACGTTTATAAAACAGCGCAACAGCGAGTCGTCGTTGATTGAAAAAAAAGAAAACTAAAAAGGAAAAACAAGTAAAAGAAAACCCAAAAATTGTTTGCCAGTTTAGATGCGCTTATGAAAATATCTGCAGTTGTCAGGGCTCTCTCTGTCTCTGTCTCTCTCTCTGACAGGCACAAAGTGGCAACAAATATTGAATCATAAATCAGTTGAGGAAAGCAATGTATTTTCGGGTAGGCAACCATGCCTGTAGTGTGGCAAGAGCTAGCAAAAAAAAACCTATTAATCGGCTTTTGAATGCCACTCAATACACTCACAATTGGCAAGCAGACATTTACGAGTGCTAGAGATCGACACACACACACACACACACAGAACCGATTAGAGTCTTATGGGGAATCTATTTCTCACTTATATGCAGTATATGAGGTATTTGAGAGTCAAGCATCACGTAAACGAAACACAATTTTGAAATTGAGGCCAAGTTGATTGCAAAGCCGTGAGCTATGGGTATGTTTAAGTGACTGATAACACACATGCGATAATCGATGGATAGTTAAAGACAACAAGAACAGCAACAACAACAACTGCGATGAGTTATGTGAACCACTTTGCGGGAAACAACTAAGATGAGCTCGAATTTCGCCATTTTGGTAAGTACTACATCAGCTTGTGCTTGGAGTCTCGCAATTGTATTGTATTTTATGGGGGCAAAGCTCTCAAGTTTCATCTTAAATTCAATAAATATAAGAGCAGCAGGCCAGACAAGCTGCAATTTGATACAGAAAGTATATCGAAAAATTCAATAACTCAAAAGTAAGTAAATACAATAAATGTATTACGGATTAAGCAAGAATTTTCGAATATATGTACTGCAGTTACCCCCGTAAAATATATTCTTATTTATATGATTTCTCCAGAAATCAAATTACCAACCCTACATGGCCACAACTCTGCAAACATTTTTTGATACTTACAGCAGAGAAGTAAAATTTTCCGTTAACCTTTTTAGCATGCAAAAATACGCCCAAAAATATTTTGTATACGCCCGGGTGTACCAGCAGCACGCACAACGAACACACCCTCTCACACGCACACACACACACACATTGTCGAAATGTATTCAAAACAAATTATGTAAAATATTTGAAGCGTCAACAACTTTATTTCAACAGCGATTGAAATCTACATACACCAGAGCTCTCGCTACCTGTGTCGCAAGGACAACCTGCTCAACCTGCTCCCGCCGTAATTCTGGAAATATTTTATTAAATGCGTCGTCAACCCACGTGGCTTGCGTCACCCAGAAAAAAAAAAGAAAGACTGGCAGAGAAAAAAAAAGAGAAAAACGAAGTGAAATATCTGAGAATTTGTACAAAATTAAGTTGATTAAATGGACTTAGCAGGGCGATTACACGCAAGGCTGCATGAGAAACATTCACAGCAGCAGCAGCAAGGCCGATTTGGGGTAGTCGCTGCTTAGGTCTGGTAACGCTGCTATGCGTGTTGTCTTGTCTGTCTGCCTTGTCTGTGTCCGTCTCCGTGTCTGTGCTCTGCACGCTTACAAGGATTCCATTCAGGGTGAAAGAAACTCGAGAGAAGGCACATCGTATTTTTCATTTTACTCCTCTTTGCTTGACGTCCTGCCTCTCTCACTCCCATTCAATGTGAACAAAACGAGCCGAACGCAACTTTGACCATTGAAATCTCAGTCTCATGGGAACTGTGAGCCTTAGTGCCATTAAATGGCGCATGATTAACGCTTTGCTCTACAAGACAATTGATAAAGAATGGAGTAGCAGCTGGCAGATGCTTTAAGTTGCCAGCAAGTTGACTTAATTGCTAAAAAGGCAACAAGATTTGTAACAATCAGCATGATGAATATTTTCGCATAACTCATCAGACGAATTAAGCTCATATAGATTGTGATATATGTGAACTCTAGAGTTGAATTAATGCCACTATTTTGAGATACAGACAGAGTTTAATCAGACATTCCCCATGGGTATTTCAAGTTTTTTCAACTACTTTAGAATGGCTTTCGAATCTCCTCTTGACAATATTGTGGCAACGGCAACGGAAACGGAAAGCCTCGAGCTGGCAACGAAAAAGAGCATTTAATGCAGCGTTTACATTGTTTTTTTTTTTTGTTTCTGATGTTTTTGTTCCTATTCTCTTGTTCTTCTTGTTGCTCTTTTAGTTGGCAGCAGCAGCTTTGGCATTGTTTTGGTTGAGGAAAGTGTAGAGAAGAAAAAAGAATATGCTACTACATAGAACAGCTCGAGTGCTTGCTGGGGCCGGTGCAGGCGTGCAGAATGATTAATGTGGCCCGGCCCTGGGTACAGGCATTAATGGGCGGCGGTCAGTGGAATGCACGGTCAGAGTTACGAATACCCAGGGGAATACTTCAGGGCTCAGCTTCATTTTTTACGTGGCTGCTTTACGTGCTGACGTTCTACGTAACGCCGGGTGAACTACCAAAAACTTCAGTAAATTGCGCCACTTAAGGAGTACTACAACTAAATGGGATGCCTGCACGTCGTACTGCAACAATTCGCGGGCACGACGACACGACACAAAATTAACGCAGCGCACAACACGGCGTATGATTAATCTGTTGTATTACACAATCTAATGGCCAGCTCGTGCGGCATTTGAAGTGAGCTGTCAGTGCGCCGTTGCCTGCCAGATCGGGCCAACTTAATTTAAAGGCTGCTCCTCTTCTCCTTCTCCTACTCCATGCTTAAAACCTTATTAATATGCATGGAGCCATAGCTCGTCCAGTTCGTCAGTGGCCCAAATGAAAAATGGCCGCCATTAGGGACAGCAAATTTGCTGGCTTGTAGCTGGAGCTGGAGCAGCAGCATCGGAATGAGACCCAGTAACTGCATTGATTTTGCAGCACGTGGCTATGGCTCTATCCCAACCAAGAACCGACCCACTCTCCAGTCACATTCTACCCACATTTATGTTAATCATTTGCCAGGCATTTTGCCATCTTCTGAATGCGTAACCATAAATTCTACGCTGATTGGCGCAACTCAATGCCGCAAAATAAGACAGATTGCATGGGTAAAATCCGGAAATATGCATCCGCAAGTGGAGAGCATCGATGTAGAGGCCACAGCTGCAAGATTCAATGCCACAAACATTTTATATTTATTTACATACATTATTTATGTATTTTCTGACAATTAGACAAGCCGGAAATGTTGCGGATTCCACAGCAGCTGCAACAACAACAATTTCAGTTATAAAGAAAACAGAAAATAGGGGAAAATGAAAAGGAGACTGAGCAGGGAAGTTTGATGTGAAAGTCAGCAGATGCAGTAAAGCAAAGGGAAATTAAAGTCGAGGAATGATATCAGATAATTTAATACGGTCAGCTTATGGCATAAAATCGAAACGTTTCAATTAGACGACTCCAAGTGAAATGTTTTACCTAAATTTGAGTTTACATTCAAAATTTTTTTTTATTTCATATTAACAAAACTGCTTACAACAAATTGGGAATACAGAGAATTACCCTATGATTTCGCGGACTCTTTAGCAAATGTTTTTATGAGGTTGACTTGGAATACAGAACATTCCCGATGGCAGTGCGTTTTGATGCGGATCGTATGGGTGAAGTATTGCGGGCAAATCATGAACATTATCATCCATTTGTTACATCGTCACCCGAAGTGGATCGTTCAGTTCAGCCACGTTCAGCGAATGGAGCCACGCACATGGGGATGGTATTTCATTTTGCCGATTGCGAGTCGATTCTTTTCACATTTTGGCATACGACTTCGGCCACGGGCATGGTGATCTCCTGTTTTATTGTTTTCCTTATAGCTGTCTTCTACGAAGGCTTGAAATTCTATCGGCAATGGCTTATGTCGCAAAATCGACTGGAGGGTGGTGCCCATAGGCGACGTTCGCGACGATCTCGGCGATCCCATCGACATGATAACATGCATTTGGACGATGCCATGTCGCAATCAAGTGTGATGTCCGCTGTGCCGGGCGGCGGAGGGCCACCATGCGGGGAATCGCTGCGGCCGTGGTTCAAGCCAATGCACTTGTTTCAGACCGTCTTGCATATGTTTCACGTATTTATTGCATTCATGTTAATGTTGATCTTCATGACATTCAATGTGTGGCTATGCGCTGCTGTCGTGCTTGGTGCTGGTCTTGGATATTTTATATTTTTTGCCAAAACTGGCGGTCTGACGGAACACTGTCCCTGAGTCCAGGCAGTTAGCGATGTGCTCTCAAGTATTTCAGGGCTAAAATAGAGTCTCTCTCTCTCTCACAGGGTTGTGCGCCAAGACCAGCTTCATGTGTTGTGCTAATGTATTTTTCTAATTAAACGCAGCTGTAAAAAAATTATAATACTTTCCGGGACAGCAGCCGGTCGCCAGCCTAATTGTTCAGGTTTATGGCTCGTAAAACAATGACTACGAATGGCGAGAGCAGCTTCAAATTGGCCAAAAAAAAAGAGCAGAGCATCCCTGCGGTAACTAGGCGTATGCGTATTATACCGCCTTAAACGGAACTTTCTCTGTCGCTCACCGAGACTGGGTATATCATATTCGTTCAATGTTATCCTCGGCATTTCCGTACATTATCTTTGTTGTTGTATCTGTGGCTTTACGGCCGTTTTACGAGCACGCCCACATATTTGCCTTCGCATTACCGGACAGCCCGGCAGCCAGACAGGTAGGCTGTAGACTGGTTCCAGGTACCATGGGCCTTCGTTTATTTGTTTGTGTCTGCCGCTTTCATAATGCTGCAATTATGAGGGTGATAAACCTTGGACCTGGTTTACTTATGCAGCCACCGCTCGCGATTCCGCTGGGCCAGTTATCGACGCGACGCGACGCCACTGGTCAACATTCAATTAATATTTTAATAAGCTGCCTTTATGCCGTTTGCCAAGCGGATAACGCAATTTGGCTTTAATACGCCACGTTGCACATGAAAACACGAAGCGCAGTCGCAGTCGCACTCGCATTCACAATGGCAGCCAAATCGAGACGAGACGAGCAGAAACGAGCAGAGCCCAGCCGAACCAAGATGAACCGCACTTCAGACCAAGCGAAATTCAACTTTAATAATTCACACACGAGCGCGTGTGTGTGTGTCTATGTGCGTAAGTGTTTGCATATGTGTGTACGTGCGTGTGGGACGTAAAACATTGCCCATGGGAGTGGTCGCCCCCGCCGGGGGCGGAAACGGAAATGCGTCCATGCATAGCAATTCACTCGTCATCGAGGCATCCAAGAAACCAGCCGACATCTCCTCCCGTTCGCATCCTGAATGGACATACGTATACATAACTCTATGGTACAGTTATGAATCATACGACAGTCAATTATGAGTGCTTAATGAGTGCGTAGAACAAGTCGTGGCAAGTGAAACTCGATTGTCTTAGCAAATGAGTGTATTCAAAAGAAGTGCGTGCTGCTTTAGTTTTCTCTCATATTTTCTAATCAAGCTGCATAGCTCTTATTGAGAGAATATATTAAAATTATTCCAATATCATCCCATTAAACACAGCACACTTCCTAACCACTTAGATTTCACTTAAAACTCAGAGCTGAAAATATTTAATTTACAATTTTCGATTATGTTTTACGCCTACGACGATCGATATATGTTGGGGTCTGGTTAATATCAACGTCTCTCGTATGGGCTGGCATATAGGCAAAGTAAGTGGATCTGGCATTGGTGTCATTACTATTCTCCATAATCGATTGAAAGACTCGACCCACCTCCAGCACGGAAGAGCCAAAAAGATGTAATATACGATTCCTGGCTTCCCTCTGTTTCTTAATGATTTTGCTAACCGATTCCTTGCCAGTCAACTTCACCTTGACCGTTCGTCGTAAGATCTTATTTTCGAATATCAGTGACAAGTTATCCATCAGCTTCATAGCCTGAGTGGAGATACGTTCGGTCTCCGCCTCCGAATACTGCTTGCCATAGCGAGCGCGAATCCATTCGATCAGCAGAGGCACCAAGTGCACATTTGGCAGTGTGGGCAGGACATAGCGATGATCCTCGGCAACATGTTCCAGACCCACTCGCAACATGTTCTTCATTTGATGCAAGTTATCGGCGTCGTAGTATTCCAGGCCAAAGTCCAAGCGAGCATCGGTTTTAACAGATGTCAGCTCTGCCTCCGCATTCTTATTTGTTTTCTCAAACTTCTCGATGCCTTTTTTAACCATTTGACATACTGTACGATCCACACAGGATTCGAGCACACCTTGATCACCATCCAAGAGTTTATGGATGTATTCCACATCGTTGTCCAATGCTTTGATAAACGCAACCTTAAGCCGTAAATTTTCATCATCGTGCATCATCTTTTTCCTGTCGGTTCCAAATAGATTCTGATAGTTGAACTTGTAGCTGAATTTAGAGAACTCAAAACATTTGCTGCTGTTGCTGGGACATGGACATGGAGATGGAGAAGATGAAGAAGAAGATGGAGTGTCATAATCCTTTTCCGTATTCTTCTTCTCCGTCTCCACGCCCCCGAGCAGCAGAAATTGCATGAGACTACTCTGGCGTTGTTTGGCATATTTTGCCCCGTCCTGCCCCCCGGTTTGTCTTGGCATAGTATCCCTACACGCAGGGGGCGGAGGGTTCTCTATAAGAAATGCCGTTGCTTGCATTTCATTGAGCTCTAGATCACTAGTATTATCCGCAGGAAACACTTCTTCGCACAAGAAATAAAAATCGGGTTCATTGAAATCCGCACTGAGTCGCTTTCTGGCTGATTCGATGCGTGTCTTGACTGCCATCTCATGGAACTTGGCCAGATATTGCTCTGTCAAATGATCGAGCTCTCGCAGGAGTCGCTGCTGACGTCTCTCCTTGTTGGTTTGTCCTACCTGTAAGAGACGTTCCATCTGTTTCTGCTTAAACAATTCCATTTTCATTTTCAGCGATTGCTCCATTTCCTTTATGCGCTGATGGTGAACACACATGCTCGCCACATGGGTCTGGCTAACCTTGGCAGCCTTCAGGGACATCAGCACATTGTTGATTTCCCTGTCGAGCAACGAGTTGGTCACACGTTTGCCCTCGTCAAAGATAAAGTCACCGAACCAACGTGTCTGGAGTGCCGCATCGGGCTGCGGATCATCTGGGATATTAAGTGATCGAAATTGCACGGGTGGATAATCGGCAACAAGTCTGCGTTGGCGAGGCCTGTATGGATTAGGATTATCGAAATAAGGTGAACTTAAAGACGATTTCGATTGCTTCATCTGTTTGGCATATTCAAGCTGCTGGCGACGCTCTTCTCGCCTTATGCGTTCCGTCTCCTTCTTCATTAATTTCGCTCTTACTTCCGCAGATTTGTGTGGCAAGGGCAAGAGACGATCCAGCTCACGTAGGGTGGGAAAGATATCAAGCCAAAATATGCCAGACATTATTATCTGTTCGTTAAAATTGTAAATATCTGTTGGACAATCTGATGACTTGTAGAACAATTCCATGAGAAACCAGAGGAAGGCCACATCGTTGCCACGTGACAAGGTAAATACTTTACGCAATTCCTTTTGTGGCGGTCTGGGCTCGATGCCCAAACGGTTTAACTGATTGTATACCCTGTACGTACTGCCTTCCAATATGTCATCGGATAGTTTGTCACTCAGGCCATGTACCGCGCTCATTTGCACATTGGAAAGGCCGCGAAACCAACATGGTTCCAGATTATTTTTAAACTCTTTGGCACCTATACGTTTCTCTATAAGGCTATGGATATACTTCACTTGGGGAACTAATTCAGGATCAGTGGAAAACACCATATTGCAAATCTCAACCAAATTAAGCTATATGAATATATATAATTTCACTGGCATGAATTTTCTAGAACTGTCACATTTATTGAAATGAGTAAATTAGTTAATCCAAGCTATGATGTTTAATTTTAGAAAGGTAAAATCTATCAACAATCTAGTTAATAAACCTTAGTTCCCAGCAAAGAGCTTAACTTCTTAAATTCACACTAGATCTTCAATTTCGAACGGTTTGCCTCAGTTACCAACAATTTGTGGCTTTGATTTGCCACTCGGCGTCCATTTGGTCAGACAAATTCCTCGTCTTCTAATGGACGTTCGCCCCTCACACTAACCGCTGAATGTGTGAGTGTGTGTGTGAGTAGTGGGGCATGAGTGCACGTGTGTGTGTGTGCTCCAAATGTAGCTAAGTGTTTGTGACAATTTGTTGGGGAGCCTCTCTACAGCCCGCAGAAGTACATCATTAATTTATTAGCAAACCAAATAGGCGACAACAATCAGGCTCAGCATCAGCATCAGCCTCACTCAGCAGTTTGTTTGCAGGACACGCAGGGCACACGTGTCGTTGATCCTTTGGTCCTTTAACTGATATGCGTGGGTGTGTGTGTGTGTGGACTTTATGTGTGTGAGCATGGGAATTTTGTATGTTTTGCCTTATTTTCAAGCCAACAACCATTTGCCATGGGCTATTTTTCGACTCTGCCTGGCCAATGGGAAAAATTTACAATTAACTTGGCCTAAGCCAAGCGGCGGAGATGCCGCCGCCGTTTCGTTGCCAATAATTTATGACTTTCTACATGCTCTTGTCAATTAAATTCTTTAGAAAATGACAGTCTTGCCATTTGCTGAGATCATGAGCAGCCTCATCGGGCGGTCCGAATGATTTATGCCTTTGCCTGGTTGACAGTTTTTGGCCACCATTCATATGCCTGTCTGCCGCCAGCCAACACTCCCTTCCCTTCTCCTACCTCCCGTCTGATGTGTGTGTGTGTATGTGTGTGTGAAGTGCTTTTGCTAGTTTTCTTTTTCCTGTCACTTTCCGCTCTCGACACGTGCCTGACGCCTGCAGAGCTGTTTATGTTAATGGCCCAAACCCAAAGTCGAATCCATGGCACAGACTCCGACCCGGATCCGGCTCCGGCTTAGGCCAGTCTCCTCTTCTATCTTCTCCACTCTGCCAATAGGACAATTGGCATGTGTTTCTAACCATTTCCCCCTCCCATTCCCATTCCCATTCCCATTCACATTGCCTTTTGCATGTGACACGGAGCCGAGTGCGAGAGATCTTAATAATAGATACGCCCATTCGCATTGTCAGGTGAACTTATCGCAGTTGCCATATATCAAGGAAATTAAAGTGGATGATAAACTCGCTCTAGCGCATTTCTGGGTAGTTTTGTAGCCTCAGGTCAGCATTCATAAAAACATTCTTTTATTTCATTTTTTTTTTTGAGTGCCCCAAAAGTTTTTGCTGTTGTTAGCTTGAGGGTCTTCCTATCTGTTTTCAGGGCTCACAATTAATTCGTTTTTTTTTTTTTTTTTTTTTTGCGACAGTTTATCAGTTGTAAATGTCATCGGGGTGAAACTCTATAAAGGCAGGGAATTTTTGATGAAAGCTCAGAGTTGAAGTGTTCTTTCGGCGAAGATAGTTTTTAAAAATAAGAAAATACCTTATTCCGAGTAAACAACTTTTATTTCCTTAACAAATTTACATTTAATAAATTCATTAAATTTCTTGTACTCTGTCGCACAGCTCTGGTTAGTTAAATAAGCCCAGTCTACTCGGTAGTGGTCTGAAATTTATTTGGCAGCTCAGGTAGCATGCAGCAGGAATGTAGCCTGAAGTTATCGCGCAATGTTGCGCAGTTGGGAACTTTTAATTAAAATATAAATAACTGTGGCGAAAAAGTATTTGGCAAGGCACATCTCGTATACGACATTGTTTTCAATGCCTGACCGCACAGACAAGCCCCGAGGGGGGGGTCGGAGGTTGCAGCAATGAGACTGAGATGGGAGATGATAGCATGAGAATTAAGTTATAGCGAATGAGAGTTGGAGGACTGTCGGTTACAGTTACTGATCTGTCCAAACACTTGTGGGCATCAGCCGGAATATCCTGACAAACTCCCTCAGTGTATGTGTGTGTGTGTGTTGTGCACCCTAACAAGTTATCCTTTTCTGTCTGTCTTTTGCGCCTGAACGCGTCCGTTTGTTTTCCTTGTTTGTCCCTTAACGATTTGCGCTCCACTGACTCAGCAAGATTGGAGCACATCCACAAGCCATTTGGCTGCCGCTGCCGCTGCTGCTCCAAGTTTAAGGTATGCTTTATGTACCACACTGTATCACACGGTACCGTATCTAGTCCCAGGATGAGTAGCTGCCTCTCTCGTTGGCTTTTCATTGACTTTTCGGCAATCTGTGGGAAAATGCCGCAAGCTAGGCTTATGCTAAGGCGGCGCACTGCCAAATCGTTTTGAGGGCGTTCGCTTTTTGGCCTGCCTTGCCGTTGTTGTTGTTGTTGTTTTTGTTTCTCATCTCACTTTATGGCATCACGTGCGGCGACACAAAGAACGGGGATTATAAAGTACACACACCCACACACACATCTATAGGCACTCGAGTTATCTGGGCCAGACAAAGCTCTAGCATAATGGCGAAAGTTCAACAAGAAACTGTTGCACGACAACTTTAAAATATTTAAAAAAGTCACACACACACAAGCGTACCACACACACATACACCCCCACACACACACACATATACTTATACCTACAGATTGAAAGCATGTTCTGTATCCGGTACCTGCTCATATTGTTTAATACACGTATCTGTAGCTCTTTCTCTGTCTCTCTCTGGTTTCACCTTTACCCCTTGGCGGAATTTAACGAGCTTCTAACTTTATGTTTGCTTGTCATGTACACATTCTGTCTTTATTGAAGACTCGGAAACTCTGTGCGTATTACACCTCCCCCCCCCCATCAATCCCCTTTTCCTAGCGACCTTCTTCAGCTACTCACCTGCCTGCTTGAGCGACCCCCGCAGCGATGTTTAAGTGAAACATTTTTTAAAGCATACTTGGAGGCGTGTGCGTCTCGCATACACTCACACACACACACATAAGCACACACACGCCATTCAACAGTTTTCCAGTTTTCGGTTAATACAAATGCAAAAAAAAAAAGCGAACGAAGCTAAGGAAAAACCGACTGACATGTGCTCTCAAGATGCCAGTTGTTCTTGTTGTGTTATTTCTGTGCTCGTTGTCGTTGTTGTTCCTGTTTTTATTCTGGTTAGCATGCATGTGTGTGCGTATGTGGGGTATAAGTATGGGACCCCTGGGTGCCTCAGGCAAGAGCAAAAACAAACTTTTCAACTGGCTTCTGTTTGCCGAGCGCCATTTGTTTATAAATTTAATTTGTCTTAGGCAGCAAACTCTGACGGCGCAGCTTAACATATTCCGTACGCAAAACATTTCGCAAATTTGGTTAATCTTTTGAATAAGCTGTGGTGCGTAAAGATTAGAGAGGAAAAAAAAAACGAATTAGAGCAGCAAATAGTGATTAAATACTGCCAAATCTATAGTGATTCAAAGCCAAGAGACTTTCAGGCACTTTAATGTGCAAAATATGCGGGGGAAAACTTTCGACAATCTCAGTGGGGAACATGAGCTGCCAATTTGTGTGGCAACCCTCGTACCAACTAACAAATTGTGGACATATTTTCGGGCCGGGAAATAATTTGAAATATGTATGTGTGTATGTATGGCAGACGCACTTAGTCGCACACACATATGCATACAATGTATGAGCTGGAGAAGTGTGTGTGTGTGTGTTTCCTGTTCCCTGAGACGTGGGTTTAGTGACTTGCTATTTTATGCGTTATTGAATTTCACTTAACAGCAACTGGAGCCAGTGTGTGTGTGTGTGTGTGTGTGTGTGAGTGTGGGATGGTGTGTGCTTTGTGCCCACACTTGAGTGAGTCCAGCACTGTAAAATGCCACTTGAGCTAAGCACTGAAACTTTGCCTGTGCTCTGTGGCTTAGTTCCATTTGTCAGGTTCGCCATTTTGTTTTGTTACTGCCGTGCTGAGTAACGGCATTTCATAAATTGAAAAACCTGGTTTGGAAAACAACAAACGAAAGAAGGCAAATTGGTTAGGTAAACTGCAATCGGCTATCAAATCATTTTGAGGCCAGAAACTAAAAGTCAATTACCATAAATAAGTTATGCTTGTACTAGTCGAGTTGATTCCATGAAATGGCAACTAATTTGCTTCTCTTACAGAGAGCAGCGTAAACCAATTTATTACTAAACGAAAACACACACAGCAAAGTTTTCCACTTTGATACCCCCAACCCGATCTCTCTCGGAGGACTTTGCAAACTTTTCACTCGGAATTGACAGACAGAAATTGAGAAACCAAACAGCTGCACACGAGTGCCACATGCCGCTGGAGATTTCCCGTGTTCACACACAACCGCACACACTCGCACACTCACTCACCTTACCATCAATTTGCACACTGACAACAAGTTGAAAACAAGCAACAAGCAGTTGCAACTGCAGCTACAGCAGCAGCAGCAGCAGCACAAAAAGCATACGCAATGTTGGCCCATTGATGGCGGCTCCAAACTAACACGATGGGGCCAACGGGCAACAATTGCCAAACTGGCTGCCACTCACATACTATAGTACACACGCACTCAGACACACACACACACACACATCTCTCACTCGAACACACACTCAATACACACTCTGACTGAGCGCCAAAAGTTATGCTACCAGCGCAGCCAGCAGCGACACACGGCGCGCACTAACTGAAATTAAACATGAAATATGCAGCAGCTGGCACTAGTTGCAGTTGCTGTTGTTCAGGTTGTTGTTGTTGTTAAGACTGCGGCCATTGCACTGCTTCTGCTGCTGCACAATAACAACAACCAAACATGCAAAGAATACGACTCCCATTGCCGCCGCCACCGGCCAGGTGCAATTCTAAAATATGCAACGAGCCAAATTTGAAATGCAAACAAAGCTGCAAAATTCTACTGGCCCAGCTGGGCAATGCGCTTAGATGATGCTGGCGGGGTCAGCAGAGCACAGCCAGAAACTGCAAAATGGCTAATTCGGAAAGCAATATTTTCAATTGTACGCTGCAGCTTTAGAGCACGTAAGGCTATTGCATTCCATGGAGATCGTTGCCAGCGAGGAAATTATTAATTTATTTTCCAAGCTTGAATATATTTATTTATTATTTATTTATTGCGGCTTTTTAAACGAATTGCATAAGCAATGCTAATAAATTGTTTAATGTTGATCACGCTCTCACGCGCTCTCTCTCTCTCACTCGCATTGATTGCGGCAGCCATATTGCAGCTGAGCGGCAGCCATATTGCAGCTGAGCGGCAGCAGCAGAGAAGCAGCGACATTTGTTTTGGGATTTTTTCGTGAGATCATTTTTGGGCAATTTTGTGTGCAGGTACTTTCTGACATTAGGGCAGCGTTGCCAACCTGCATTAGTATTCAGCCTCTTTTTCTCTCTCTCCCTCGCGTCGACTGCGGCAGTCATAATGCGCCTGAGCAGCAGCATTTATTTAGAAGATTTTTCGTGGGACCATTTTTGGGAATTTTGTATTTTGTGCCGTATTAAGGTATTTTATTTAATTTGTGTAGCGTTGCCAACTTTTGTAATGCGCGCTTGTTTAAATATGCATAACTCGCTTAAAAATCAATCGATTTTCTTCAGACAGATTGCATTCTGCAGGATTTCAACGTTAAATTCACATAACAGCAAAATATAATAAAACTTTTAAATATATTATATATAAATATTTAACTCTTAAATAGTTAAAATTAACTTGTATTTCCGAACCTTTCTTTCTCAATAGCTATATTTTGTTCATCTATTAAATGTATCTTCATTTTGAATTAATTTAAATGTGCTAAAATTGTCTAGAATTTTCACGAACTTATTTAATGTTATTAAAATTGATTCAAAATTTGGTATTAATTAAATAATTTTCTATTTCCTTTGTGTGTGGTATTTATGAGTGTTCCTTATTAAATGCAATGCAACCCCACAATAATGCGCAGATAATTGCCAGCGAATGCACACTGCAGCTCTATTCAGCTAATATCTCCCTGTAGCATGCAACAATACCCAAATGCCACTGCCAGCTGCCCCACACCCTCCATCCCCCCTCTGTACGTATGTATGTGTGAGCGATAGCATTCATAAATGCGAGTGTGTGTGTGTGTGTGCTGCTTTTGTCTCATTTCCGCCACACAACGTTGCATTCGGCTCGCACATTTCGGCAAGCTGGCCACATTGTTGCATTTGCTGCTGTTGTTGTTGGCGCGGCATCAACTTTGCCGAATTAGCATTATAAACGGCAAAAGTTAGATAAGCGTAGCGGCACATGGAGGTCGGCCAGCGGCTCATTAGTGGCATCAAGTGGGCCAGCTAATTAGCCTCGAGAGATTTTTGTGCTGCTGTTGTTGTCGCTTAACATTTAATTACAGCGAACAGAATCAGTTATAAATTGCTGTCAGTCTTTATAAACATTAAGCTCTCTTTAAACTTGCATAGGAACTGTTTAAATTGACTGGACAGGCTTGTAAACAGTCGCATAATAGATGTACAACTTGGGAAAGAGAGCGAAGAGTATTTAAGGCCTGGCCAACTGGAGCAGCAGGAAACTGCAGAAAACTGCAGCCGTGGCAAGTTGCCTGCCAGCTGTGTCCATTCTTTCAGCGTGCAACTAAAACAGAAACTATAGCAAACTACGGAAACTCCATTGGAAACTGTGCGACGTGAATGTGAAGCGGAAATTCGAACAAAGTTTTCTGCCAGCAGCAAGCAGAAACTTAATATCAAATATCGCATACATACAGCTCGCTCAGCTTTGTGATTTAATGCACTTAAAACTGACCACAAAGTGGACAGTAAATACCTGCGCTATTTGCCTCTGACTCTGCAGTCTGCAGTCTGCAGTCGAAACGTGCCAAAGATGGCGGACGACTGCAGCAGACGCTCCCCTGAGAAGTGGACAAAAAGGAAAGCACAGAAAACACAGTGTACGAAGCCACAAAGAGGCAAAAGCGTCAAAGCGGCTAAAAAATTGTTAAGGCAGCTGGCAAACACACACACTGCAATGGTAACTGCAACTGAGACGAGGCGCAGGCAGGCGAATTGGTTGGAGAATGCGGCGCTGGCTCCGGCTCCAGCTCTGGCTCTGACTCTGGCTCTGACTCTGGCTCTGGCCATGTCCAGTGCAGTTGTCGAGTAGTTGTCGTAAGAGAGTGTTGAGTTAGTTAGCGGCAAATTGACAGCTGGACACGAGTTGCAGCTGCAAGTACACACAGCACACACAGCACACACAGCACACACACACTCACAACACTCGCAAATGGCTTTCAGCGCTTGGCTGGCGCACCTGGCGTATACGTAACATCCTTAAGCTGATATTAAAGCACTCGCAGCGTAATCCACGTCCCCTTGTACACTGCAAAAATATTTTTAATGCATTTCGTTCCGAGTTATTTCTGAATGTTGCGAAAATATTTAACACACACATACACACCCTGCCCCCTTCCCTTCTCTGGCAAAGGCAGCTAAACTTCTGGGGCGGGCAACAAAAGCAGCGCAGGCACAACAACAATAAAAGCAACAATGTTGCCACAATGAAATGTCCTTTCGTACACACTTATGAACACTCACCCACACACATACTCACACACACACTTACACACTCTCACACCCTCTCTCTCTCTCTCTCTCTTTCTCCCACTCTCTGACGACACACATTCGATGTGCTGCACAACAAAAGTGGCCAACTCAAGAGAATGTTGACCGCCTCCTGCGCTGTCCAAGTGTAAACAAGTTTGTGGGCTACACAGTTCTCCCTTCTCCCTCCTCCCCATCCACTGCACCTACCCCTACCCCCTGCTCTTAGCTACGGCCATGCTTTATCTTTTATTCGGCTTGCTTTGTCGGCGTTTCTCGAAATCCCAGTAAAATCGAAAGTAGCTGCTCCTCCAGCAGATAAAAGGACACATGCTCATGGCAAAATGTTACGCTTTTAAAAGCATTTGTCAATCCACATAAAAAAAACGAACCAAACGCAAAAAAAAAATACTTTTGTTAATTTTTCAAAGTGCCATCTTCAAATGTTGTTGTTCTTGTTTTCGAGGGTTCTTAAAATGTTTTCCCATCGCCCAAATGAGTTGATTATGCAGCACAAGCAAAGAAATCCCTTAAAGATTCCTATAAAATATGCATAATTATTGTAAAAGCATTTGACATTTAAGATATCCACTTTTACAGCATTTAAATAGAAATAAATTTGTATATCACCACGTTATTTAAACTGTTAAGCATTGTGTATTAGTTATCTATTTACATTAACGTATTCATTTGATTTCTCGGAAGGGGTATACAGTCCTGCAATGCATGTCGAAATAGTCAAAAAATTAGACATGTTACACCCTCAACATGTCTGGTACCCTCATTTTACACCAATCGTAACTTTATTAAAAAGCAAACGATTTTCACAAGGAATGGCATTTTGTTTATGTTTTGGCAACCTGAACGATTCTACATTTAAATAATATTATAATAGACATTTTGAAATTTGTCGATATTTTGGATATTTAGACAATGGTCCCCCCTATGATATTTTTCAACAAAAATTTTTTTTTTAATTTAAAATCGCTAGTTTTTAATTTTAATCGATTGCGGAGGTCATAAATAGCACTAAACAATCATTTAAATTGATTTTAAGCGATACTTAATTTTGGCCCAAAAATCATGTCGAAGTGTTGAAAAAATTATACATGTAACACACCCAACATGCCTAGTACCCTCATTTTCCATCGTTCGTAACTTTCATAAAAATCAATCGATTTTCATGCGGAATAACATTTTGTTTATGTTTTGGCAACCTGAATGATTCTACATTTAAATAATATTATAATAGATATTTTGAAATTTTTCGATATTTTAGAAATTTAGACAATGGTCCCCCCTATGATATTTCAACAAAATTTTTTTTTTCAAAATTTAAAATCGCAAGGTTTTAATTTTAATCGATTGTGGAGGTCATAAATAGTACTAAACAATCATTTAAATCGATTTTAAACAATACTTAATTTTGGCCCTAAAATCATGTTGAAATGGTAAAAAAAATTAGACATGTAACACGCTCAACATGCCTAGTACCCTCATTTTCCATCGATCGTAACTTTCATAAAAATCAATCGATTTTCATGCGGAATAACATTTTGTTTATGTTTTGGCAACCTGAACGATTCTACATTTAAATAATATCATAATAGACACTTTGAAATTTTTCGATATTTCAGAAATTTAGACAATGGTCCCCCCTATGATATTTCAACAAAAATTTTTTTTTTTAAATTTAAAATCGCCAGTTTTTTATTTTAATCGGTTACTGAGGTCATAAATAGTACTAAACAATCATTTAAATCGATTTTAAACAATACTTAATTTTGGCTTAAAAATCAGTCGAAATAGTCAAAAAATTAGACATGTTACACCTTCAACATGGCTTGTACCCTCATTTTACGAAGGGTATCTTGCCATTAAGCACTGTCGATTGTAGCTTTCGTTACTTCTTTTTTATAATTTATAATCGCAAACTGTTTTGAATTTCCATGTAATTAACGCTCAAAGTAAGTTTAGCAGCAAAATAATAAACTGAGTTAAAGTTTGACAGGTGTGTAGCACAATTGACTTGACTACAAAATACCCTGCAGTTAGTTATGTATGTATTCCAGCTCTCTAATCGTTTATTTATTCACTTCTCTCTCACCTCTGCAGGGTATGCATATTTCACTCCATTGCATCTCAATTCGATTGTGTGTAATTCAATTATGCATTTTTTAATGCAGCAATTTGTAATTATTCGCTTTGAGCCATAAAGAATGCGCATTAATTATAGAAAATTATTTATTGATTGCTCTCTGCTTGCAGGGTACAGATGGATGGGAAACTGCAGCACAGCCGCTGCAGGCCAAACGAGCCACATCCGGCACATCCCCAAGCGAGCCAAGCTGCAGTTGGAAAACAAAAAAAAAAAAACAGAACAAACAAACACTTTTCGCTAGCTGAATATGAAATGAGAACAGGTGATGGAGTGGGGGGTTGTGGTGTGTGTGGAGGTGTGTGTGTGCGGGCGTGTTAGACTATGCCATCAATTGAAAGAATCTCCATCGCCGTCAAGTGTGGCGCTTAATGCGCTCCGGAGAGCGAACATAACAAAAGTCCAGCGCTAAAAATTTGCTATAAATGCGGAAGTCGAAAACTTTTTCCACCCACTGTACAAACAACACAAGCCCAGTCCCTCGCACACACCCACACACACACACCGGAACACTCACACATAGCCAGCGCTGGCGTTTTGTTGCAAAAGTTTTGGCTTTTAAATGGCTTTTACTTTTTTGCCGTATGGCTCCCAGTGGCATCATAAAAAACAAAGGTAAATCGAAGTAGAAACAGCCGCAAAAACGACAAACAACAGAAGCAGCAGCAGCAGGAAACAGAGGAAGAAGAAGGAGAGCAAGAAGAAGCAGAAGCAGAGAAGCCCGACACAGTTATAAAACATGAAATTTCATGGCTGAAACAGACGTGGAAGCTGCAGCCAGGCATCATCAGCTTCAGCAGCAGCATCAGCATCTGGTTCGCAACTGACCGCATTACGTGGAGGAGACTGGAGACTAGGGGGGGGAGTAAGCCACACTAAGTACGAGAAACTTTTGCGGCCAAATTGTTATTAATTGAGCTTTATAGTTTTTCGAACTACTCGTCGAGTGGCAAAGTTCATTAAACAATGTGTCCCTCGATGCTGCTCCGACGCATGTACTTGGTAGATAACGATGCCAGGCTCTAAATACATTCTCAGATGCCTAGAAATGAAGGGGGGACACAACAAAGGAGAAGAGTATTTCATTTGCTTTTAATTTGTGGCTGCCACAAACTAGCAATCAGCCCAGGAGGGAAGGGTAGAGAGAGAGAGAGAAAGGTTAGGCCTACCTGTTGCCACAGGGTCAGGCAGCGAGGGTTACAATGTAATCCTTTCTGATTTCTTAAGACCCGCCCGAATGCCAACTAATTTTTTAATACACCACCGCATGTGGCATGTGGCATGTGGCATGCGGCACAAAGGACACCAAATTGTGTTTTTGGGCAAGTCTTTTGAGGCAACTCCAATTGGAATTGAGGGTGTGCCAAATTGTGCAGAACTCATTAGTTGAGATGCGAACACAATGGCAGGCAGGCAGGCAGGCAGGGAGGGAGGGGAGTAGGGCACCCCAAACAGGGTTGCCAAGCAGCTTACAAGTGCCGCACAATGGCATAGTCTAATTAGTCACAATAGTCGTACTGTAGGAAGGAAGTGCGTATCCACATCCGGCACAAATTTTGCAGTTCTCTGAGTAAAGTAATGAACTAACCAGGGTTGTCATATAATCTGATGGGCAACTTGGTGTGCACAACTCTGGCGTGGGATTTCAATGTTGCTACGGTTGAATGCAATCCATTTCTGCTGCAAATATTCCTATGAATTCTCTTGTGAATCATTCACAATTCTAACTATTTGAGTCGTGTAATCAATCAGTTGGCACAGTTCTAATAATTTACTCTGACCCCTTTGTGCGCCCCTGCCCTGCTGACTCGACTTATTGCAGTCTCTCTCTCAAAGTGCCAAAGATTCTTCGTTATCAGAGACAGCTTCGCACTGATTATGCCAACGTTAGAGCTTTCCCTTTTGCCAAAGTCTTTTGCCAGAGCATTCGCATTTGCATGCTCCAATTGAGAGCAAAGTCATGCTCTTTGGCAATTTTCTCACACTCTCTATCTCTTTCTGCCTTTCTTACTCAATCAATCACTCTCTCTCTCTCTCTCTATATAAACCAGAATAAAAGCGAAGGTTCTATACGTTAGCTTTGCCTCATCAAATGCGTTTTAAATGTAAATTAAAATAGATAAATGAGTTAAAAGCAAAATTAATATTTTTATAAATCATCTGACATGATATAACTGCTTTGATAGCGCTGCCTGCTTATAGTTCTATATCCTTACAATTCTCAAACACTACAGAAGAAGTCTGAGACTGCCCGCTATAATTTATTATGATCACTTCGTTTAAACCATCGCAAATCCGACATCTGCAGCCGTTTAACTGTCTGAACCTCTCTCACTGTATGCAGCATGTAGCTGTAGCTATACTTATAGCACAGACTGTCAGTGAGACTGGGACAGAAACTGCGACTGCCACTGTGACTGTCACTGTCACTGTGACTGTGACCGTGACTGCCATGTGAGCTCTGCTTGTAAGTGTATTAGGAAAGCTGAGCTGGAATGCAAAAAGGGTTCGCAAAAGCACACACACACACACACACACAGACACACACACACACACACACGGTGCTGCTGTCCTTTGTCGGCATTCACATGACAAGTTAAGCCACCGAGGACCAATATCACTTTGCCAGAGTCAGAGCAGCAGCAGCGGCATAAAAAACCGAGAGCAGCAAAAAACAAGAGTAAAATATCTAAGTGAATTTGTGCCAGGGCAAGCATAGTTCATAAATGTATTTGTGTCTGCGGCTTGCAACGGTTTTTATGCCATTTAGAGCGATTGGCAATGAAAGGCAACGAGTGGCAAATACCCTGTAAAACGTGTGTGCTATGCGTAATGTGCGACGAACGCAAAGGGAATTTTTATTTTGAGCTGCAGATTGCCTGCACCACGTGTGGTATACGTAATATCTGACTAAAAGCTGCGTACTACCTTTCTGGGTATTCATAGGTTGCACTTAGGAAACCTTTTGCATTGAGAGAATTGAAAGGAAACCAAATACCCTGTACAACATGTGGTATACGTAATATGCTTAACTGCGCGCTGATTTTATTTATTTATTTATTTATTTATTTAACGTCAACTAAGCCAGTCGACTTGAAATAAAAATTTGATTTTAAATTAAAATTAAATAGAATTAAAATTAAAAATGTAAAAATTGAATTGAGTAAATTGAAGAAAAAGAAATATTTAAAATTAATTTAGATTATAAATTTTTAAATTAAGTCTGGGAAATATAAAATAAGAAATAAGAATTAACGATCCAGCATTTGCTGCAGAGGATTGGGGAAATAAAAAAATAAAATTTTATATTACTAAATGGAAAACTTCCTGATTTGGCCCACACACTAGTCCATCATACCCGTCTGCCTCGCCTTGCATGCACATTTTGCGGATTTATGATGAAGATGCTTTTAAAATGTGTGTTCGATGCGGCTGCGGCTGCGGCTGCTGCTGCTGCGTAAGGTTACGTTGCTTTTGGGACAACCGATGTCACCTTGGATTTCTGGGGCTAGCTTTCTTTTTTCACTATCTTACCCAAAGGGTGGGTAGTGATAGGTCCTGAGAGGGGCGTGTGGGAGAGTAGACTATTTCTGGCTTTGCCGCAAAAACCTAAAATGAAAACTGCGCTGAAATCTAATTTGTGGCTCTTGCTGCAGCCAGTTCATGCTGTCTCTGCGTCTCTGCGTCTCAGGGGCGTGCCGAGAGAGGGAGGGAGGGGGGAGAGGGCGAAGGAGCAGAAGCAGAAGTAAAGTCAAAATGGGGCTTAGCGTACGATTTGTGGCCGGGACAAACCCAAAAAGCCCAAGCCGAGGCCAAAGCCAAAGCCGGCGTGTCCAGCGTGCCGCAAATAGAGAAACTACTCGAATTGGCAGTCGCAGTCGACCCCTTCTCACGCACACCCTACTACGCCTCTGCTCGATGCGATGCCAGTTTTACGCAGCGTTTGCTTCACTCCAAATACGATTGTTGTTGTTGTTGTTGTTGTTGTTGTTGATACTCTTGTTGCCGTTGGTATTTTGAAAAGCGGATTATGACCCTGATCTGGTCAGGTGCCGCCCACGTGTGCATCGACGCGTGTGTGTGTGTGTGTGTGTGTGCGTACATGTACGTGCATGTCCTCTAGCTTAAGTTTCACTTTACCAACTGCATGCCAATGCATTTGGCACCCTACGCCACCCCCCTCCCCCACCTCCTGGCCAGCTTGCCCCTAAGGCGTGTGTGTGTGTCTGTGTGTGTGTGTGTGTTTTGCCAACTTTCTGGTTACTCTTGTTATTGGTTTATATGCCGCATGTGGCTTGTGGCTCCAACTCGGCTTGTCATTACCTACGAAATTTTCTTTTTTTCGGCTTCTTCTTTTTTTCACCTTTTGAAAGCGTCTACATTTTTTTTTTTTTTTTTTTGGGTTCAGTTTTCAGGAAACTCTATGCCACACTGCCCCCAAATCAGTCTGCTAACCACTAACACACTCTCTATATCTGCCTCGCCCTCTCGTGGTCCCTAATGAAAGGATTCCAGCTTGACTTTGACGTTTTACGGTAGAGTAAAGCAGAAAAAACATAGGGATTTTTTAATTGGTTGTAGAACCCTCATTAGCCGTGTGTCATGTCAGAGAGAAGCTTTACACAGCGAATAAAGTAAAACAGTAAAATTTATAAAATGATATACAGAAATGTGCACTAAAGGAGCTTAATAAAAGAGTTTAATACTTTGCAAACAAATTTTTATAGTTTTTTATGGTCTCAATGCATGGCAAAAAATATTTGAAATAAACTCTAGCTACATATAATATAAAGAAATCTATAAACAAAATTTGGTAGCTGTAGCTTTTATAATAACTGAGATCTGCGTGTTTAAACAGACAGAAAAGACGCATTTGGCGCGTGGGGATCGCTAATAAACATAAATATATATATTTCTAAAGATTTTCTATAACAGAACTTTCTTCAAAAAAAGTATACCCTTTTATTAAACATTCTTCAATATTTGTAGGGTATTTGAATTCTCTTTTAAATCAAACAAATTTCAAGCAGATCTTTTAAGTTCATCTTGCACCTTTATCCACTACATATGGCATCGTTTTTCTGTCTTATGCCGTTATTCTTGTCTGTGTAGGCGTGGGCGTGGCATGGCCCTTCGGTAACTTCGCTTGCTTTATCTGATTAATGCGGCGAAGGCGTAACAAAGGCGACGACAGCACAAAGTGAAAGTGACGAGAGCGAGAGAGAGAGAGTGCGAGAGAGAGGGAGATGGCATAAGGAGCGGCCAGTTCGTGCTGTGTGCATGCAAAAATGTTTACCCGCTGCTCGTTTGTAATTGTGTTCAAGATTTGTTTGCGCTCTCTCTGTGTGTGTGAGCGCTCTCTTGGTGTGTGTGTGCGTGTATGGCATACGGACACACGTGCTTCAGAGGGGGTGAGTAGCGAGGGGAGAGCAGGGTCGCCTCACAGGAGAACTAATTAAAATTTCATTGCGAACAGTGTTGAGAAGTGCGAAAGTGGCTTTAATAACATATAATATAATACTAAGGCCCGTGACAACAATAACAACGACAGGAACACACTAAGACATGTCAAGCTAATTTCTCTTTCTTATGAAAAATACCCTGTACTTAAATGAGTATGCAATGAAGTATATGCTGTGCTAATTCAATACTTTTATGAAAATATCAATCACTTACCTTTTGCTGTTCACAAAACAACATTTACAGGGTATATTTAACAATTTGTTGCAACTTATAAAACTTATGAACACAATATCAAACATAGATGACGCCACTTTTTGCATGCTAGCGTCCTCATGTTTTCATTTGCACTTGCCTCACACACAACTTGCTCCTCACTGAACGAACGCATGTCAACAACATGCGCGCAGCTTAACAGTGCTCCACACTTAACAACTCTGTTAAGCGGCTGCCTGTGACTGCTAACACTTGGCTTAATATTTTTCATGCAAATGATTTAACTTTTATATAAATTTTTTTATACTTTTACTCCCTTAATATTTAACCTGCAAACATTTGCATAAATTAAATATGTAGATCTCTAAATGCTTTACAGTGCCATTTTGAGTAGACAAACAAGTTGGCAGCACCCTATGTTATTTAACATAGATACATTTGTGTCCCCCATTCACAATGTTGAGCAACAGTATTATTGTTATTGTAGAATTTGTTGTTGAAGCGTACGGTCGGTTGTGCGGTCGTTGGAATTTAAGAAAGTCTCAATAAAAAAAAAGATATAGTTCCGAAAATTCGTTGCAGTTTTTCGAAAACATATGCATAAAAAAGCAATCAAAGAAACAAAAGCACTCAAATATATACTCGCTGATCGGATACTTGGATATTTTTGAAAACGGTTCGGTTTCTGCAGCACTTTGGAGACTCGACACAAAACAAAAAAAAACAGACGCTGAATTATTTTTTAATTAGTTTTAATTAAGCATTAAAAGCAAGCCAAATAAACAGCATTTCAATTGCACTAATTTCTGAGTAACTTGTGAGTGAAAAAAAGAAGCAGTAAAAACACCAACAACAACAACAAAAGCAGCAGCAGTAGCAGCCCCAATAAAGTGATCGCGTATGGCGCGTCGTGCGCGAGAGTTTCTGCCTGCGTGTGTGTGCGACCTGTGAGCCCGTGTGTGTACGCGTCGTGTGCGCGTGTGCGTGCGTGTGTGTGTGTCGGAATGGAATGCAGTTATGAAAAAATAAATAAATAATTGAGAGCGCGCGCCCGCGCCTTGGCAGCTGCCTCTCTCTCTCGCTCACTCGCTTTTTATCTCGCTGTCGCTCGCTCGCTCGCTCGCCTCTCGCCTCTCTCTCGCGTTTGTGGAATTATGTTGTTGTATGTCGTAGTACATTGCACAAGACAAAGCAAGGCAAAGTAATAACAGCAGCATAAACAAGAGAGAAACCAAAACGTACGAAACGAAAAAAAAAACGTGAAAACGCGCGCCAAGTGACAGACAAGTTTTTTTTTGTTGCCAAAAATGTCGAATCAACAGCAGCAACAACAGCAGCAGCAGCAGCAGCAGCAACAAGCGCGGCAACATCCATATCCACATCATCATAATCATCATCAACACCAGCACCATCATCATCAGCATGGACAGCACAGCGAGTTCCCGCTGCCGGATGGCTGGGATATTGCCAGGGATTTCGATGGCAAGACCTACTACATAGATCATATCAACAAAAAGACTACATGGCTGGATCCCAGAGATCGGTAAGAATATGCAGACATGGCAAATACATTTATACATATGTGTGTGTGTGTGTGTGTGTGGTTTATAGAGACGTCTTGGCGAGAAAGCCCGACTAAAAAAAAAACCCATATAAATTCCAACTCCAACCGGAAAGAAAAGGTGCGTCGTGCATCTGCCAGCGCCGCTGCCTGCCTGTGTGTGTGTGTGTGTCTGGGAGAGCGTGAGTGTGTGTGTGTGTGTGTGTGTGCAATGGAATGCGGGAAGAAGCAGAAGCAGCTGCAGCCGCAACGCAACGGCAAAACGACAACAATAAAAGCAAAATAAATTACATATTTTAACAGAGCAGCAAAACGAAAAACAAAAAGGAAAAAACAAAACAAAAACAGAAGAAAAAACACAGAAAACAGAAAACTTTAAGTATGTAAACATTCCAATGCGATGATTAAGACTCCAAGTATAACTGAACCGAGCGGCGGCAAAGGCAACGGCAACAGCAACGGCAACGGCAGCAGCAGCAACAAACAAAAACTGAAATGTAAAACAACAACAACAAGAAAAATGTACAGCAAAGCGAACGGCACAGAGAGTGAGAGACAACAAGGCGCGGCAGGGCAGGGGCGCACTCAAATGTTGGGGGACACAACTGAGAGAGAGAGCGGCGGCAGAGCAAGAGAGCGGTAGAGCGAGAGCAAAAGTTAAATAAAGCTCAGCAAATGATCTGCAAAAAAAGGCAAACTAAAAGCCCCCTCATACGTAATGTGTAGACACACACACACACATAGATAGACGCACACTGAGAGCACACACACGAACACACAGTACAGCAAGAGAGCGCATTGGGGGAGCGAGAGAGAGAGAGAGAGCACAGGCGAAACGAGCTGCACTACGTACTGTAGTTTGATCAGTCATGGGGGATGTGGAAGAGGGCAGGCAGGGGAGAGAGGGTAGGAGGGGGAACACATCAGGCCATGTATCGCATAGATACATTTTAGTTTGCCCCACGAGCGTCGTTTGCCGTTTGTCGTTTTTGCCTCAACATTCGCTCACATTTTGTATTTCTTTTGCTCTTAGTCTCTCACGCTCTGCCTCTGCCCCTCTCTTGCGCCTTCGCTGTCCCCCTCGCACTTGGGCTGTCTATCTTTTTACCATAAACAATTGCAAATGAATGTAGGAATTTTGCAGTTTCGAAATAATTGATTTCTCAAATTCTTCTACAGCTGTGTGTGTGAGTGTGTGTGTGTGTATCTATGTGCCAGCTATGTATGGTTATGTGTGCGCTTCACGCTTTCAATTAACACAAGCATTCCCTTTGTTTGTTTCAAATTGCATGGACATTGTTAAAAATGTTTCACTGAATTAAACAAACCGAAAGCGTTGAGGAATTTCGTTCGTTTCATTTCGTTTCGTTTTTGCTTGGAAAAATCAAATGAAACATCTGCGCATTTGTAAGGGGCTCCTCATCATGCAGCAAGTAGATATTATATTCTAGAAATATATAAAATGGAAATGTAGTAGAGAAAACAAATGGAAAATATCTATGTGTACTTTGGATGTATACGTAATTTGGCAACTGTTGACTGAAAACTTAAAGATTTTCTACATATTTTTCAGTTATACGATCTATGATAGAATATATTCAATCTCTACACAAAATTTCACTGTATTTTGATGCCATATTCAACCATAATCCCTGAAATAGTTAGCATAGCGATCTCGAGCTTTGTATAGCGAAAAATATGATGGGTACTTAAATGTATAATACAGGTATACGGGTTCCACATACCTAGCTATACATATTTCCCTGTATATTCACCACTTTTATAACAATTTATTAGCTTATTGCACGTTTCGCATAAAGTACATATTTTTGCCACAATTATTTCGCCCCATCTCAGCTCGCTATCCACGTCTCGCTCTCGCTGTCTCACTCTCTCTCTGTCACACCTTTGTTGCTCGTATCACACTATTGGCATCTCACTCTGACGGCATGCGAGCGCTGTTATTGAATTTTAAAAATTGCTGCCGGTAGCGCGCAAAAATTCCAATAAGCCATAAATAAATTTCTACCATGAGGCGAAGCGAGCCAGGCCTCGGGGCCTTTGGGGGTCTCGCCGCATTTGGAAGCGAGCAAATATTTCCGAAGATACGATAAACGATAATCAAGGCCGAAAACTGAATACCCTGGCTACAAGTAAAGCATATAAATATATAAAGATACATGGTAAAAGTTTAAAGAGTTTCTTTATTATTATTATGAACCAAAAATACTTAATAAGATCATTCTTGAACATTATATAACAGAGGAAGATATTGTTCTCAAATTGACTTTAAGATATAGTTAATCTTGAAACTATAGTACCATATTGAAATTTGATGTATGATTTGTGATGCATACAAAGTATAAAATAAATGATCTTGATATTGATCTTGAGAGAAAATTATTTATTATTTCATTTAATTTCAACTATACATATCATATGAAAACTTTTTTATAAATTCAGTAGACACTGATGATCTTGATATGTTTCTTGAGCATATACAAAATCCATATAACTTTGGGTAAGTGTAGAAAATGCTTATGTTCGAGTATTTCACTTGTCTGTACAACTTTTCAACGGTCAGTTTTTTTTTTTCTTCTCATTTCTTGAAATTGTGTTTTTTCTTCTTCTTGATCGCAGTTTTTTTTTTTGTTTAACAAAAGTCAAAGCATTTTTTTGGCCAATTGTTTGCCATAGCCCAATGACAGTGTGGAATTTTTTTGTTGTACAGTCTGGTGAGGGTTTCAGACAGAAGATATTCATAGAGAGAGAGAGAGAGAGAGACAGAGAGCGGGAGACAAGTAAAAACTGTTGAGAGTTTCTGTGTTGCTGGTGACAGTTGCTCGATTCATCGATCATTGTGAAAACATTTTGAATAATTATGTGGGTTTAAAGACACATACTATATATGTATATATATCTATGCAGAGATGCCTCCACTGAGACGAGTCGATTAGCTACGGGCTAAGCTGAAAAATTCGCTCGATTGATATTTTTTTTTGTTTTTGGGAAGACTTTGCATACTTATCACATCCATTGTAAAACGAACGAACGAACAGCCTCAGCTACCGGTTGTGATATCGTACTAGCAAGCCTCAAGACAAGACAAGCTCCAACTCGTTTGTTTTACATAAAAATTGACGGTGTTGCTGCTGTTGCCGCTGAAAATGGGCCTAGCGAAAGCGGCCATTGCTGTGTGTGTGTGTGTGTGTTGGCGCCAACGGCGGGGGCTGTGTGTGTGAGTGTGTGTTAGAGAGCGTGGCTCAATTATCTGCGACCGATATGCGTACTGATGGTCGTTGTATCTATATCTCAACTGGGAGAACGTTCTAATTCTCTAGCCTGCTACGCAAGAGCTGCTCAAGCCAATGTTGCCAATTGCATAAAAGCCGCTAAGAGTGTGTGTGTGTGTGTGTGTGTGCGTGCCATTATACATTAGATGTGGTGATTTTTTGCAGCAAAGCAGCATCAGTAAAATTTGCATAAAATTCAATTTGGCTGCTGCAAGAGATGCCAAGCAACACACACACACTCACACACACACACAGAGAGGCAATGCAACTTGGAAAGCTGCAAAACGGCATTTTTCATTTAATAAATTGCACAAGGCAAATGCAACAACAACAACATGTTGAACAAAAAAAAATGAAACAAACTTTGTAGCTGAAAATGCAGTTAGAAGTAGAGAATATACAAAAAATATAAACATATTTAAAAATATTTCTTATATATTTTAAAATAAGCAATTTTAGCTTCAGATACATTTGTATCTTTAGGCCACAGTTGCACTTCAGTTAGCTTCACTGTACAGATTCCTCGATGCCTCCGTTGCCTGCAGCAGCCTGCATTGCATTTGTGCAACAAGTATTTCCACTTAACAACGCCAGCAACAGCAACAGCAGCAGCAGCAACAACAACAACAGCAGCAGCAACGAGAAAAAGCTGCTGTTGCAGTCGCCAAGCTGCCGCTGCCGCTGCTGCTGCTGCTGGTCTCCTCCAGGCCGTGATTACAATTTGATTACGCGCATGAATGCAACGCGACGTCGCCAGCAGCAGCGGCAACAGCAGCAACATTTTCTAGTTTGTTGCGGCCCAAAGCGTCAAAAAATATTTTTTTGCACTTGCTAGGCAACAGCACACACACACACACATACATACAGAGCTGCAGATACATTATGTATCTGGCAGATACATAAGCGCTGCTGCTGCATGTTTTGCCCATTTTAGCGGCGGTTTTTCCACATCCACCAAGCCCGTTGCCCGTTGCCCGTTGCCAGTTACAGGCAGCGTGTTGCAGCTTGCAACTTGCAACTTGCGACGACGACGACGAGGCAACTGCGATCTTAGCTGCGCGATCTGTGAGTTTTTCCTGTCAACTCTCTCGCACTTGTTGCTCCAAGACTCATGGCAGTGTCTTGCCAGGTCTGTGCCTCTTCCTCTTCCCCTCTCTGCATCTCTCTCCCTCTCCCCATCTCCTGCTCAGTGTCATTCGCAGTGCACGTCGGTAGTCGGCAATCAACACTTGTGATTTTTATCAAGCATAATGATTTCCTTTTCAACATGCGCTAATTAAGAGTGGAGGCAAGACTCAAGGGGCTACCCTTGAAAATGTTGCAAAGCAAATATTGTTTGCCTAGAGAATACCTCTACCTTACCTTACTCCTCCCTCCCTGCACACTCTGTCAACTATTCTCGATATCGATTTATAATAATTCAGCTGTCATTCCCGCAGCTGGGCAATTTTTCACTCGGCAAAACTGCAAACGTGAGCAGAAAATTAAGTTGCCCCTCGCTGAGGGAGACATATGGAGCCCCTTTTGCTCTCTAGCTATGCCTTGGACTCTGTAGAGCTACGACGACTCTGTCTCTGTCTCCGTCTCTGGCTGTAGCTGTGGCTCTGGCTCTGATTCTGTCCCTGTCTCCGTCTCCGTCTCCTTCTCTGGTTGTGGATTTGGATTTCGAGCTGCCTGAATGCGCGTTCCGCAGGCGTTTTCTTGCCTCGTTTTTTTTTTTTGTTTTTGTATTTTTCATTTCGTTGGTCTCGTCTGCATTGCTGATCGTCGCCATGTGCTGAGCTGGCTCTTGAGTGATCGTGATATATGCGTTTGTATGCCCGCAGCTCGCAGCCCGGCCTGCAAAGGTAGCAATTTTCCATGCATGCAATAAAACACAACACAAGGAAAAAAAAAAAAGAAGAAAAATAATAAAGCAACAGACAAACCAAAATGTGTACAGAAAAGAAAAAAAAAGTAAGAAACAAGGCCTGCGACAAGCCGAAGGTTGCATACACTAGTAGGCTTGCATTTTGAGCGATTTCCTAAAGATATATAACTACGATCGGGCTCATTTCTACTTATATGCAGCGTGTTGATATATAAAGCAGGTGTGCCAAGTTTCATAAAGGTAGCTTAAGAAATAAGAGATTTTTCTTATATTTTAAAAGACGAGTAGATGAAGAGGAGGCAGGCGCAGGAACAGTCAGACGAACATACGATTCTGCTATGCATGCTGATTGAGATTTCAATATATAAACCTTATATTTATCTAGTTATCTACTGCTCTGCAAACCTCACAAGCAAACGCATATACCCATAGGTAGAGTATCAAAAAACAACCTCAAGTGAAATGAAACGAAACAAGCGCAGGAATGTGCATACTCAAGATAAATTGCTGTGAGATACTTTTGCATTGTTTATGCCTCTTGCAGTTGCTATGCCATTTTGTTTAAGCGGAAGGAGACAGACGGAGAGACAGACGGACTGAGTGAGGGACAGATAGAGAGAGACAGAGCCGAAAATTCAGCAATCGACATCAAATTACACATATGTATATACGTATAGGGTGTGCATTTCCTGATTTCTCAGTTCTCCTCCTCCTCGAGCATTGCATAATCCGCGAATCCAAAACAATTCGTGGCGAATAGGAAATTTGAGTAGCACACACTACAGTTATCGTACTCCTCGGATTATGTTTATATATGTTAGATCGTGTTGGTCCAAGCCTCAGGCATGCCACAATTGGCATGTGCAGCATGTGGCATGTGTGGCAGCTGCTGCTGTGCAGTTGCCTTGTTCGGCGCAGGGCACCGTTTCGGGCCGAATCAGCATTCCAATCGGAACGGCAATTAATTGCCCTAATCAGGAGGCACACACTGGCCATGTTTGTGGCAATCAGCTGTTGCAAGAGTCAAGTCACTTTATGAGCTGCCCCAAGACCAGGCTACTGCGGCTTAAAGACATTCCAAAAGAGCCACAGCAGCTCGAGGAGACAGCCGCTGTCTGGCAGGCCACACTGCTCACCCCCCTTCCACAGCTCTTTAGCAGCCGCCGCCCTTGTTTGTATCTCGTTGTTGTCTTCTCTCTTTTGTTGCTGGCACGAAACTTTTGTATTATTTTTCAGTAGCACTTTCCGAATGCCATTTGAGTGCGCATAACATATTCTTAAGTCGCAGCTGAAGGAGCAGAGATGGAGGTAGCTTATGAGGAGCTCTGCGCACGCGTATACACGTATTTGTATCTTACGGATGCATGTGCAGACCGCATGCTGCATAATTAACGTGACGGAGACGAAGCAGAAGGCTTGGGGGCAGAACGCATCTGCATCTGCCTCTGCTTCTGCATCTGTAACTGTGTATCTGCATATGTGTATCTGTATCTGTATCTGTATCTCTTATGTAGGTGCTTGAGTTGTGTCTGCCGTTGCTGCTGCCGCTGCTGCTACTCAATAAAAAGCGCTGTGGAATTTTCATGTTGCTTTTTGTGCTCATGTTTTGTTGTCGAATTTATGGCCTAATGAAGTGATAAGGCGGACCAGACAGAGGTCGTCTCTCGGCTGCATTCCTCGAATGCCCCAATATCGTGTATGTGCGTGTGTGTATGTAGCTGTAAATGTATCTATAGCTGTGTGTTGTAGGTGTATGTGTATCTATAGCTGTGTGGAGTGGCTGTAGTTGTATCTGCAGTAGTTTAGTTGTATCTGCAGTTAGTTTATATGTATCTGTAGCAGTGTAGCTGTATCTACAGCAATGTAGTTGTATCTGTAGCACTGTAGCTGTATCTGTAGCACTGTAGCTGTATCTTTTGCGCTGCGTGTGCTGTCAAAATGTTTGGCACAGTGCGCATAATTCATTTTGTGTTGCCGCTCTTCTCGTTCTCTGTGTGTGTGCGTGCATTCCACAGATACTCGAGCTGGAATTTATTGGTTTGTGGGTCAACATTGCAACACTTTCAGCCCCAACAGAGTGCAGCATGCTCATGTTTTCCTTTTAGTTTTTTTTTGTTGTATTTTGGTGCAAAGTTGAGAGAAGTGCAATCACATTTGCGCGTTGCACAGAATTCGCAACGTGCCTCAACCGACTGCAACGACAACGACGACGACATACAGCTTCACATAGCCTGTACATATACACAGAGACACACACATAGATACGCGCAGCATTAGCTGCAGATACAGATACATGCACTCAAGTGAAGCACATAGAATGCTATGCGACAAGCGCATGGGGTGAGTAGGGGGAGGGATGGGGCAACTGTATGCATGAAATGGCCAAGAAACCGGCTTCGGTTCTCTTGGCAGCCCGTCGCGTCTTAGAAGACTCTGCGGCTGCTGCAGCAAACTAAGGAATAAAAAAAAGAAAAAAAATGTTGATTAAACTGCTTAAATGCGCAAAGCTGACATTCATGTCAAAGCAACTCTGCTGCGATCAGACTCCCCTTTCCCCGTGCCCGTCGAGCCGAGCCGAGCCCTCTGTCCGCATGTCCCCTTGTATGCCTCTGCTGCTGCTGCTGCTGTTGCTGCAGTTGCAATCGCTGTTGCTGTCGCCGTTGCAGTCTCTTTTCCCAGTTGCAGTCGCGGTCATGTGCAAGATACAAACTGCATACATACATACATACATAAATAAGAACATTTTATGGCCGTTTGGAATGTTTGCCAAATACAAAAGGGGCAGCAGCAGCAGCAGCAGCAACAACACAAAGCTGGGCGTAGCGTAGTATGGCAGCAGAAATAGTAGTAAGTTGGCATTTAAGGCAATGCGCGCATTGCTACAATAAATGCAGCCACACAGATACACACACACACAGCAACGCTCTCTCACTCACACACACACACTTGCATGTGCATGTGCATACACACAAATTGCATTCAATTGGTGCCGCGTTTGCTGCGAGTTCACTGCAACTTTGAAATATTTTCCAACAGCAACAACAACAGTTGCTGCCAATGTTGCTGTTGCTGCTGCTGTTGTTGTTGTTGCTGCTGCTGTTGTTGGGCTTGCCTCAAGCAGCGCGCTGCGCACACTCTTTGTCTCTGTCTCCATCTCTCATGATGCCGTTCCCGCTCCCACTGCAGTGTGCACTGCTTGTCGTCGTCGTTTGCTAGTTCGCATACCCTGTAACCCCTAGGAGCAGAAGGGTGTTTTGGACTGTGATTACATTTCGTAAAAATTGAGGAAATTTTTCATTTTTTAGTATTTTAACAATATTGTTTTTAATGTATAGAAAATATATCTATAAATTATGTATGTATCTACATATGTAATTATGTATTTTTTTACCCTTTTATAAAAGGGACGTAAATAAAAATAAAATACAAAATTCAGACTGATAATTAGTAATAAACTAGCAAAAGTGCAACGGCTTAGTATTAAAATTGATGACGGAAAAATAACATTTAGCCCAGTGTGCATAGTAGTTCTATGAAATTGTATCTATTTAATTTAAATATCAAATTTATAATATATTTTAGAAATTTTTATAGAATACCAAATATACCAAGATCTTTTTCTACTGTTAAATTTGGTATTTATTTGATAGGGTATTTTATTTCCACGCCAAATGCCGCAGAGTATCTTCACGGTTGAGCTAGCTCGAGTGCTGCATTCTTGGCTGTTCTGCTTTCCGCGCTCCTTCGCACACTAGATGCTCGCTCGCTCTCATCATCGTCGTCGTCGTCGCTGTTGTAGTTGCTGTTGTTGGTGTTGTAGTTGTTGTCGTTGTCGTTTCATAGCGTAAATAGCAAAGTTGCTCGTACAATTTTAGAAGAACTTGTCAAAACCGCATTCCTGAGCCGCTGTCGCTGCGCAGTCGACTGCGACGCGTCGCTTGAGTGTGCCTATGAGTGTGTGTGTGTGAGTGTAAGAATCTGTGTGAGTTGCTCTGCTGGAGGCAACAACAGTCGCTGCTGCTGCCGCTGTTGCTGTTGCATTTTTGTTGTGTTGCTGCAACTGCAACTGCAACGAGTTATAGTTATTTATGCATGTTGCTGCGTTTGTTTATTTGTTTGCTTTGGAGTAAATGATCGCGTACACTCACACACACACACACACACATGCAGCGTGTGTATCTACAGTGTGTACATCTCTGCTGGGGGATAACTTTATACAGTACAATGTGCTTCTGTGTCATTTGTCGTGCCTTTTTTTTTGCCCCGATCTCATTTGGCATATGTCGTTCAGTTGCTGCTGTTGGATACGTAACCGCTTATTAAGGCAGCCTAGTCGCATGATCTCCCCTTCTACCTCAAAATGAATTGGCAAAAAAATACCCTATATATACTAATCAATTGGCTATGGCAGGCAACAACAGCGCGTACTGCAAAATTCCATTGAATGCCACGAGCGCTGACCATAAAATTGAACATTTTTCACAGTCTTCCTTCTCTTTCCCTCAGTGTTCGTGTGTATTGAAAAAGATAAACAAATGAGAGAGAGAGAGAGAGAGAGGGAGAAAAATTGAATACAATAATTTTTGGAATTCTATTTTGGTTTTGCGTTTCGAGCAGATTTATGTATGCATATAGGAATTATTATTATAAAGACTGGAGGCGAGAGAAGGAATGAGAAAGAGATCAAGAGAGTGAGAGAATGCATGCATAATTTATTTATTTATGAGCTGATATTAAAAATAACAGCGTACAAATATTTCGCATACAACAACAGCAACTGAAACTTAAACAAAACATTTTTTTTGGTATTTATAAACAAAAGGCAAAGGCAAAACAAAAGCAACAAATAACAGAAATGTTAATTGGCCCATTTGACATGCGGCATTTTAACAAAAAATATTTTATTATTTATTTATATACACACATACATATATGAATGTATGTGTGCGTGTGTATTTTGTAGCTTTCATTCTTTGCGGCTGTGTTGTAGTTGTCGAAAAATATTTGCTTTAGGCCCATTGTACTAGCCATATTGCTGTCTCTTTCTCTATTCTTGGCATGTAAAGCCAGAGGAATAAAATTAATGTTTAAAAATATTTGAAATAATTTTGACCATGATGCGAATTGCCAAACTGTCTACAAAGTGTGCAGAAAAGCAAACAAAAAAAATATTTCGTTCATGCTGAGCATTTCCAAACGCAATGTTTATAAATAATTTCAATAGAACAAACATTAGATACGGCATTTCTAAAATGTATCTACATATACTATACTGTATCTATAGACTGATTCTACATGCTGTATTGTTTGTTTGGCTTGTTTAAATATTGAAATATTTCTGTGGCTGTAAATTATAATATCGCAAAATTTTTCAATACGAGAAATATTTTTGAAAACACACAGAGAACGAGCAAGAAGAATAAATAAATAAATAAGTAAAATACCTACCCGTTCCATGGAAATTTACACTCGTTTTCCGTTTTGGAATTTCACAGTAAAATTGCTAAAGAAATTTCAGTGCAGCTGATACTCTTCTTGGCCGTGTACGATTCGTATTCCCAGCAAATGCCAGCAACGTTTCCAGCTAATTCTCAGCGAGCAATGTGTGTGTGTGTGTGTGAGTGGGAGAGGGAGAGAGATAATGGTTCCCCCTTACCCCCCGCGCAGCTGTATGGTCGACCTTACGCGAGGAATGCGCCCCCAGTTGAACTTAAAGCGCTCGTCATATGCAGTACAATGCAACTTCCCTTTTCAGCGCACTCTCTCGCGCATTATTATGATCATATTTTAAAAGATACAGATACAGATACAGACGCAGTTACAGCGTGCGTGTGTGTTAGTGTATACATCTCATAACAAATTTCTGCTGTCGACTGCTGTCTGAGACTTTGACGTCGTCGCCGTCGTCGTCGTCGCGTTTCGCATTCGCATTCACGTTTTTCAGTTGGATTTTTCGCCTTATTATTATTTCAATATGCGATATACAAACAGACGCAACGCACACACGCATGCATATATGTGTATGTAAGTATCTGTGAGTAGCAACGTATGTGCACATGCGCGCTGCTCGCCGTCGCTTGGCGCACACAGTCGCTTGGTTGCTCTGGTATGTGAAGGTCGCAACAGTTGTTTTGTTAATGACAGAGTACAACAACAACAGCAACAACGATGGCAATGGCAACAGTTGGAGGAAGCAGCCAGGGCAGGCAGGGCAGGGCGGGGCAAGCAGAGGGACAGTGATCGCGCCTGCTAAACCCTTGCCCATAAGGCAGCAGTGCCTCCTCAATCCATCAGCTGCCATTGCAACTGCAGCCGAAGTATCTATTGGCATGTTAGATACTTTCAAGAATTCCTGGAATCCTCTCCTCTTCGATGGAATGAGGAATGAAGAAACTACACACAGGTGGACACTTTGCAATCCACAAAGTTCAAAGCAAACTTTGCACTTGTTTCTGTTTTCTCTGCTTTTTTCTTATTGTTGTTTTTTTTTGTTTTTGGTCGTGTTTTTTGAGTTTGTATTTGCTCTTGACGTTGTCAAGGTTTCCCTGTATGTGTGTGTTGTTTTTTTTTATAGAGCAGACACTCAGTATTTAGCAGGAATTTCGTGTGAAATATTTTCTATATGTATATGTATCTATATCTACATCTGCCTTAGCGTGTAGATTCCCATCATGTGGGCGTCTTTGAACAGCACGAGAGGAATGTTTCCGAGTTGTGTCGTGTCGAATTTAAAGCTTTATAATGCGCATACCACGAATTTTTGTTGACGTATCTCCCTGCCCAAATACCGTTTGGTAGCGGTCAAAAAAAGAGAAGAATTTCGAAAGCAAATTTCGTATGCCTGTTACAGTAAGATATTGGCGGAAGATACATATACAAAAAGATACACTATGCATATATGTATCTTCTGCAGATATTGGACCCATTAGCATATCTATTGGGGATCACATAGATACGTCAAACACACATCGATCAATGACACCACGATCGCCCGCATAAAGAGGAAACTGTCTAAGGTTAAGATACTCTATGTGCCCGATTGACTCTCAAACACACAGGGTAGTTCAAATTCCAGTTTACCCTATAAGTCCATTGGAATCTTCTGGATAAATCGTTTCATAGATTTAAATTTCTCTATTCTTGCCAATTTATTCTGCACAGCTTTTGTGGAATTCCGACAACATACAGTGCCTGCCAAAAGTAAACAAGCTCTTTTCCAAAAATCTACACGCGCGCACAGACCAAAACAAAAAGAATAACAGAGAAAAAGAAAAAATGCCCGTCAACAAGTCATAAAATATCATAAATTTCAATTTAAGTTTATTTTGCCTTTTGCATTGTACGGGGCGGGGGGATATACGGAGCACTTGGAATCTTCGGTCTCCAAGTGGGCGCTTTTGTTGCCTAGAAATGTACGTGTATGGGTGTATGTGTATCTCTATGTGTGTGTGTGTGTGTATAAATTCTATGAATTTTTTAATAGTTAATTTGTATGCAGTTGGCATGGCGCATGGCGCAAAAATTTATTTCAATTGTTCACTTTGGAATTTATGGTAGACATTTTGTGATTTCGAAATGAGCGCTAAAAGGCTGAAGAGGGGCCCCACAATATGAACAACGGCAACTTGGCTCGCACCAGTCTTGGTGTCTCTCTCTCTCTCTCTCAGGCTTAAATTGGGTCTTTCATATACAACATGCACGCATAGAGTTCCCAGCGGCACTGTGACTAATGACATCGGCCCACGCCACAACACGCCATGCCATATGAATGGCCCCAAGAGCTTTGGCTGAGGTCGAACACACTCACACACACTCACACAAATGTATCTTCACATATTTCTGTGACCGATCTTAGCGCTGTAATTGACACCCACTTACGAAACTAAGATATCCAGAGAGAAAGAGAGAGATAGAGAGAGAGGAAAGGCGTACAAATATTTATTCCCTAGACGTTGACATACCATAACCTCGTATCTTTCGCTCTCTCCTACTCTTCTCTCTGGTGTTAGAGATTGTGAAATACCTTTGGAGATAAAGAACAGCCAGAAAAATGCCTAAGGCTTATCTCGCATAACGTCTGGAGACATGAAAACAATAAAACAAAACAGAAAATTTTATAAAAAATGCGAGAAAAGGCAAGAAAAAGCGAGAATAAAATATAGTATGATAGTAAAAAAAAAACTTTAACGCATGCGCAGTTCATTGACTTATTTAAAATGCACATGGAGCCGGCTCGTAAAATGCATTTGATAAGCTCAGCACACCAAATTGCTTGAGTGTGTGTGTAGAGCGTTTCCGTTTTTATCAGGCAATCCCTGCTCGCCGGGAAATTATGAAAAGCGCGCCGGAAGGAAGTCAAAGTGTGAGATAGGGGGGGCTGAGACAGGAAATGCAGCTAATATCTTTATAATTTGCCCCAGCCCCAGGCTCTGGAATTGAAACAGAAACAGAGAAGTACGAGAAATATTTCAATGTGAACGACACTTGAAACTCAACCTGTTGAAAATCATAACGCAATATAGTATACCAGCTCATTTTTTATTTTTACTCTACCTACCCATACAACACGACGAAGTCAACAACAACCCGTTGTGATAAGATAAAAACGACGTACGACCTTTATAGCTTAATTTGATTAAGCTCTTAAATATTTCTGATAAGCTGCACCATAGCAAACCCACCTTAAACAGCAGCAGCAGCAAGAAAGGTGCTGATAAAAATACTAAACATACTTAAGAGTAACAATTTGATATTATTTCTGGTATTTCAGTATTAGATCAGAAATGAAAATCTTAAAACATGTGTTAAGCTTATTTGATCGTACAAAAGTAGGTCACATATAGCAAGATTTATCAACCTTATAGTGTATATACATATATATTCTTGCTCAGACAGTGCGATTTAGCCATGATCTCAGCTATAATAAAAGCTAGAGACTGGAAATCTTTTATGATATACATAGGTTCTAATATTGGATGCCACGCCCACGCTTCAACAGAATTTGCAGTTAAGAATTGGGTGCAGAGTATCTATATAGTCGAGCGTGCCCGCTTTTAAAGCAGGTTATGCATAATATGTTATTAAAAAAGGAATGATTAAAAGGAAATACCAGCTAAGTAACGAATCATTCCATATAACCAAAACCAAATATTATGACGATAATAATGGATATATTCAATACAATCAGCTCTGACAATTGCGTCAACTGTTTGTTTATTTAGTCGAACTTATAAATACATGTAGGTATGTCAAGGTGATGTTCGATTGCCTGATAAATTGCCTCTAATGTTTATATATATGTTAGTGTGTATATCTCTGTGTGTGTATGGTGTGATTTTTGCATAAATATCTATTCTCAGCGAAGCTTTGAGATTCGAGCCAGCCAAGTGGGTTATGTGATTGGCATATATCTTTTTCATTATTTTTATATAAACCGGAAATGGATGTTGTCTTTGTCGCGTTCTAAGAGCGTGTGTTCATTATCTGCGTTCCGTTAAAAACAGAAAAAAACAGAAAACAAAACAAGCGTAAAAATTGAGTAAACAATTAGAGCAGAACTTGGCGAAGTGACTACGTGATTCTACGTGATTTAGTTGAGAGCTCAGAACAGCGCATAGATAATGTAATCCACCAGCTCTCTGCCTCTTTGCATCCCTCTCTCTCTCTCTCTGTCTATTCGCATCCATTCAACTCCTTCAGCCACGCCTTGCTGGAACTGTGGAATTTTTCGAAACCGGCTTAAGCTTTGCTTGAGATTCTTGATTGAATTTGAATTGCTAAATGATCTTGCCTGGCCCCACAATGAATGGCCCGATCAAATTGAAATTCTTCGGCTGAATTAATGATCGACTATTAAAATGGATGAAAGAAAACAGAACTTAATGTCGCTGCTTCTTCGTCTTCTTGTTGTTTTCACAAGGTTGCCGAAAACAAAAGTTTTAAAACACGATCTGTAAGAAGGAATGTGAACTCAAAGCGAGCTCTGATAGAGAGGGCGAAACATCTTCGATACGCACACGTAGCTAAAAATAAACCCAAAGTCACTTATGTATCGGCCATAAAATTATGTACGAAATGATTTGCCACATTTTATGAACGTCAATTAGCATAAAACGCGTCGTAAACAGTTAAATAATATTGTTTATACAAATGTATCTATGTCTGGCTAGCAAGCTATGCGTATCTGTATCTGTATCTCGCTATCTGTAGCCTGTCACTGAATCTCTTTCTGCATACACATTCGCAGATACAACTACGCCAGTGTGTGTGTGTGCGTGTGTGTGTGTGACAGTGTGTCCCCTCTCTGCTTGTGTGCATTTCATTTCAGTGCTGCCAAATGACAACTTGAACGTCGCGTCGCTGCGTGTTTTTGTCGTCACCATCAATGGGGCCACACTTGGAAGTTGTTTCGTCTATGTTGCTGTTGTTGTTGGTGTTGTTGTTGTCGCTATTGTGACAACGAAATTCATGCTGAAATATTTTTTCTGTTGGCTTTTAAACTGGTTTTTGGGCCTTTTTATTAAAGCGCGAATTTATTACAGCGGCGTCGAGCCATAAATATTTTGTTTACAATTATTTAATTTATGCACATTTCTTGACCGCTCTTACAGTATGCATATAAAATACGAGTAAACTGCCACGTTTATTGTGGCCAGTTATACAGTTGACCAGTTAGTTAAGCCCAAAAAAAAACACAGAAAGATACGACGACGACGACAACTGGTCGCTTGCTAAGTCGCCTCTGTCAGCGAAACGTTGAGGAAGCCCTATTACTTGTATTGCCACGCCCTGCTGCCACCCCCTCGTCGGCCAAGACATCATTGATTTTTGATTTGCTTACTGAGGTCAAAGTGAGTCAAGTAAAATCAAATAATATTTAAAAAAAAAGCAATTTGCAAGCGATTTTCCTATTGAGCTGATTAAAGCTAACGATCGTTTTATTACCAGCTGCGATTGCCGCACTTGACACCTGTGTAAACTTCCGCATGAATTGTAATTATCGACAGGCATCGCCAGTAGTAACTACAGAATTCAAAAAAAAATACTATGAAATTAAATTAATCCTATATACGAAACAGAAACAGTATAGAAGAAACCTTCGCCTTCAGTCAGTTACAGATACGGACGGATGAGTGTACGCGTGTATCATTTAATGATACGCAGATACATATAGTATGTATATATAATGGTCGATACGTATGTGTAAATAAAGACACTGTCTCAGTTGGATTGCGCGATCATTATTTGTTATTTACACAATAAGTTCGAATGCAAATAAACAATGGCGATCGTAATTCAAGCAGATAGCAACTGTGCCATTGCTTAACGTAGAAAAGCCAATGAAAATAAATACAAAACTTGTCGATTTCAAATTATGAATACCCCTGCCCACCTCTGCCATCCCTCATCTAACCGTGTATACCGTTTCTACTTCTCTGTTTTCCCTCTTCTTTTTCACGTCATGTTCTGTCGATCGCCAGATCGTTTTCTATGTCAATTGCACACACACACACACACACTGCTCGGACTTGTAATCGTACTATGGACTACTACGGACATGTCTTTAGCTTCAATTTGTGCACTCCGATTTGTGTTTATCTATTACAGCGTTGTTGTTGTTGTTCTTTCCCCACAACCGTATACCGTGCTCTGATATATATTTTGCCATTTTCCGCTGAGCTTTTCTTTCTTTTCCCTCTGTTTATCTAAACAAAACGTTTCTCAGGTGCAAAAGTACTGTCGCTGTGAGGCTTTTGTTTTGTTTAAGTAAATCAAATCACATTTTAAGTATTCAAACTCGTGCAGTTTTCATGCGATTAGTTATCGCTAAAAGCTTAAGCAATCGCTAACGCGTCCCTGACCAAGTGCACGTCGTCCCAGGAGAGACGTCATAATTAAGGTGATTATCAATTAGAAACTAGGGGTATGGTATGCGCGCTTAGTCACTAGATTGTGTTATCATATCATTGATATGAATCAAAATGATCGATAAATATATGATTTACATACAAATTGAAACTCACAATTAAAAGAAATTTATTATGTACAACATGTACAGAAATACCAAGCACTTGCTCGTTGAAAATTCTCCCTAAATAAGCAGAAACTCAAAATAAACACGAAATGCTACGTAAACTTATCGATATCACTGTGATCATATCTTCTGCAGCTTCTCTCTTTGCTGTGCGTCGTTTATTCTCGGAAAATTCCCATTGAATGCGCAACTGTCGGACAGTTGAGCCACGATGGATACACATACACACGGCTGTACACTTGCTTCCCTCTGTCTGTGTGTGCCGATATCTGGCGCATATGGCGTATATATTTTATTATCGTAGCGTTTGCGCTGCTTTAATGGCCGCGCGAATTCCACAGCAATGATTAATTAACAAATCATATAAATATGCCGCAGCCTTAAAGAAATGAAAAAAAAAAACACACAAATATTTTTCAATTGAAGCACACTATCTATATGTATGTATGTGTGTGCCAGTGTGTGCACACCTACGAGTATTCCGAGCAATTAATTTATGAAGATTAGTAATTATCATTGGAATGCGAAAATGTTGTTGTCTGCGCTGCTGATATTGAAATTGAATTTCGCAAACAAATAAAGTGGACAAAAATAAAAATAAAAGCATGAAACTCAGCCAATGCGACGACATCGCCGTCAACAACAATGACAACGACAACAACAACAGCAGCAGCAACAGCAACAGCAGCAATGGCAACAACAATGGCAACGTCATCGTCATTAGCTTTTTTTTTTTGTTTTTAGCCGCACCGGGAAAATGCGACCTCGATAAGATTAGACATATGGCAAATATCATATGGCATATGGGGTATGGATAATGGGCTATGGCCGTATGGCAACGAACAGACATTCCATTTACCAAGTGCGCTGCATGGTAAATATTTGCGATCTTAGAAATATTTTTTTTTTGCTCACTTTTACCAAAAAATGCACATACAGGCAGGAAATACCAGACAAAGTTGTCGCTAATCTTATCGAAGAGAGAAAGAGAGAGGATAGGGGAGGGAGAGGGAGAAACGCTTCCAATTAACTGGCGTGGGAACAGTTGCTTAGCACAGACGGTAAACAGGTTACGATACATCTTAGATAGGGCCAAGAAGAAATAACACACACAAAAAAAAAGCAAATCTTCTTCTCGAACGGAAATTCATTAGCGATTTGTGTTGTCTCTATGCAAACAAGCTGATAAGCGTGTACAACAACAACAACTACAAAAAAGAGAATACTAACCTGTATCCCCCCATATCTCTTGTGCTTTGTCTTACAGCTACACAAAACCGCAATCTTTTGAAGATTGTGTAGGCGATGAGCTACCCGTGGGCTGGGAGGAGGCATACGATTCGAATATCGGTCGCTATTATATCAATCACATTGCCCAGAGTACACAGCTGGAGGATCCGAGGCAGGAGTGGAAGAGTGTGCAGGAGCAAATGCTCAGTGACTATCTGTCGGCGGCACAGGATCAGTTGGAGAACAAGCGAGAGATGTACGATGTTAAACAGCAGCGTCTTCAGCTAGCCCAGGAGGAATACAATAATCTGAATAAACTGGCGGCCAGTCGCAGCAGCTGTAAGTATTCCAATTTCTAGTTTTGCATCTATAAAAGTAATCTTTAGTCAACCAATTTTAATCGATGTCTCGAAAGAATGTTTAAACCATCGAAATGATAGATTGTGGTACTAATTTTGTTGACCGATTTCCCATTATGATAATGTTTTTCTGGCGTTAAGATAAGACTTTATCGGGGCTATAGTAATTTCTCGGAACTAATGTAGATAAGAGTTTTCGATAGTAATGTAAACAAGTAGAGTAATGTCTTTTCTAAAGCCTTTTCAAATCGCATGGATCTATATTAATTTCCTTCCTATTTCTCTGCTCCTCCCCTGCAGTATGCTCCTCGTCCAGTTCCATGAGCCGACACGATCCTGAGCTGCTGCGTGCCGATCTGATGCTGGCACGTGAACGCGTGCGTCAACTCAAGCAGGAGCTGAATCACATTACCAATGATATATCCTATACGGAGCGGGGCATGAACACCCTCTACTCGGTGGGCGAGAAGATCAATGCGCGCCAGAATGGATGCTATGATATTGCCGAAGTGCAGGCGATACGCGAGGAGATGCTGAAGGTGCACAAGTCTCTGGTGTCCGGAGAGAAGGTGCGCGAGGAACTGATGCGCAGTCTGGTGCAGATCAAGAACGAGCTGAGCCGACAACAGATCAACGAGGAAAATGCCGATCTACTGAATGCAGCCTCACCCTTTGATCGTGTGTGCGTGGCCAGCCAGACGGATCTGTGCGGTGGTGCCGGAGATCATCTAAATGGTGGAGCACGCTTTGCAGAGATGGCCAAGACCAAGTTGCAGTATGCCGAGTGGCGTAAACACATCAAGAAGCTGCAACAACAATTGGCTGATCATGTGGAACGTATTGAGCCGGGTCAACTGGAGTCCGACAAGGATCGCATTCTGCTGATACAGGAGAAGGAGAAGCTGTTGAATGATTTGAATAGCATTTCTCTAAAGTCACGCAGCCTGGAGGAAAAGCAGGTTATACAACAGACACGCCATAAGCTGGAGGAGGATCTGAAGGAGGCTTACGAGGCCACCAACACCTGCATTGCAAACCGCTTGCGCTTCCATGAGGAGAAACAACATCTGCTCGATCGGTTGCAGGAAGCCCTCAAGTCCACCAAACTGCTGGAGGAACGTCTCAAGTCATTCTCCTCGGAGAGCACGTTCTCCATCAGCAGCGGCAGCAGCCTCGGTTCGCTTTCCACTGCCAGCAGCAAGAGCGCTCTCAGTTTCACGGACATTTACATCGATCCCTTTGCCGTGGATTCTCCCATCGATGTCATCGATCTACAGCGACGCTCTCAGCGCATATTCCAGCAGCATCAGCGACTGCCTCCTGTACATCCAGCCCTGCAGCAACAGCAACAGCAGCAGCAACAACAGCAGCAGCAGCTGCAACAGCAACAACAACAACAACAACAACCACCCTCGGAGGTGTCACTGTCACCACGCAGCAGTCTCTCGATGGAAACGCCACCCGCCTCGCCGATGAAATACAATGCAAATGCTGATCCACAGCCACAGTCCACGGTACACAGGGAGGAGCCCACCTATGCCAATGCGATACCCGCTCTGCCCACCATACCCGCACCACCTGCCTACACGGCACCACCAGCCGCTCCCTTGGCTGGTGTTCGTGCCCCACATCCCTATGATCTGGACTCAACAGTCTTGGATTGCATGATGCTGGAGGCCAAGCTGCAGAAGCTGAACATGAGTTCGCCACTCAACTTGAATGCACCGCTGTCACCCATCTCGGAGAAGCCTTCTCTGCTGGATTTGCCGCAAGAGATGCTCAGCCGTTCCTCGTCCACCTCAAATACGCGATCAGTTTCAGCGGCGGTGAGCAATGAATCCGTTGCCGGTGATTCAGGTGTCTTTGAGGCATCGCGTGCCCATTTGCCGCGCAAGGATCTGGCTCAAGTTCAGATCGGGCTGAAGTATCTGAAGCAGGAGGGTGTACTGGTTGTATCGCTGGAGCGTGCCAAAAATCTGTCTACCCTGTGGACCGCCACCACGGATAACTCGCAAGTGTAAGTGTTAAAAGGAAACTCAAATAGAATAATGTAGATGCTTACCTTCTTCTTCTTCTCTGCCCACAGTTATCTGCGTGCTGCATTGCTGCCAAATTCATTGACTTCCATACGTACCAAGGCATTGGGTGACTTCCAGAAACCCGTCTTCAATGACACCTTTGCTGTGCCCATTTCGTTGGACAAACTGCTGACAAAGAGTCTGCAAGTGACCGTGGTCAGCATGACCGGCCAGAAGGAGGAGATCATTGTGAGTAACAAAGAGTGAACAAACTGAATCTTAGGACAATAAATCTAATTTACCTTTCTTCCTCTATTTTCCAGGGCACCCTGCAAATCAGCATGGCCGAGTTCAATCCAGAGGACTCCACGCTCAAGTGGTACAACGTGCTGAGCTCCAAGTTTATACCCAGTTTCGAGTCCCTGGATATGCCCTCCACTAGTGCAGCCGCAGCTGCTGCCGCTGTCGCCGCAAGCAACAGTAACATTCGCGAGGAATCCTCGGATGAGTCAACCATAACATCATCACAAACATCAACACTAACACGCAACCAGGCGCCACCATTGGAACTGCAAGCGCAAATTGCCGAAGAGTTGCCCGAGCATGTGCGTCTCAATGAGCAACAGGGCAGTGATGATGATGATGACGATGATGAGGAGGAGGATGAACAGCAACTTGTGAGCACTATTGGTCTAAACCATTGTAAGTATAGAATTATAAATAATTGAATGTGATATATGATACTAAATACCCTGCGTTTCTTATCTTCCACAGCAAGCCGCATGCTCGATGCGTATTCCACAGCAAAATGCATGCTCGATGAGTATTTGGAGAACATGAAGCAGGAGTATGCCGATAAGGAAACCAACACAGATTGCGCATTCCCACCGGAGAAATTGCGCAGCCAGTCACAGCTTCTCGATGACAGGCCAGTGAAGCGTTCACAGACCTTTACACCATCGGCAGCGATCAGCAAGAATCGTTACAATTGCCGTCTCAATCGCAGCGACTCCGATTCTGCCATGCACTTCGGTGTCACTCCACACACCTTTAATCGCGGCGCCGTTGAGCGACGCTCGCTACGCTTCCATCCTAAGGCAACCAAGTCAGCAACAAGTAAGTAATGCCTAATCCATTCTATGCGAACTGTAAACTCAATTTGTTATACTTGTAGAACTGCATCATACTCACATACCACGTACCAGCTTGGACTTGGAGCTGGATCTGCAGGCGCAGCACAGCAAACTCTTCTTTCTCAACGATCAAATCTCCAAGCTGCAGAACCTTAAGGAAGTGTAAGTAGTAGAATTGATCGATACCATTGAGCATCATCTAACTGGGCGTATCTATATTTGGATTTTTAGACTTCAGAAGGCCTGCGAGAATAAGGATCCGCTGATTGCCGCCTGGGCTATTGAGAACGAGGAGTTCCAGCGTTTGGTGGCACGTGCCGATCCCGCCAAGCGTCCCGAAGAGCGTCAGCTGCAGAAACTGCTAATGAAGACCGCCAAAGAAATACATAAGCTACGCAAAACAAAGGTTCCCAAGGGCTGCCCTGATTTGGTGTCATTCAAGTAAGTAAAGAAAGATGTTCGATCTATAAAGCATTGGCTAATCAGTTTGTACCTTCTGCAGAGAGAAAATCTCATTCTTTACACGCAAGGGACTCTCAGTGCCCGAGCTGCCCAGCGAATTCATTCTGCCTGATGCTGATCCCATCAAGGAGGAAGAGGAGGAGGAAGAAGAGGACGATGATGATGAGGACAATGTGGCTGAAACAGCCATTGCCATTAATACGGCTTTGGTGGCCAGCAGCCTTAGGAATAAGAATCTCAGTGAGCATCACCATCGAGCATCGAGCAGCGCTCTGGCCAAACTTGCAGCCAAACCCAGCACCACCCACAGCCCAGCCGTCGCACCAGTCACTGCCGCCTCAACGCCCCAGGCTGACGGTGACTCAGAGCAACAACGCTACGACTATGTGGTCGATCGCAATTATGGTGTGGAGGTGTAGTGTCTGTTTCACCTTCACCTTCAACTAAGCTGTACATTTTTGTAATTAATTTTTGGTATTTATTTTCACTAAGCAAAAAGTATTTATGTGTATAAAAGAGAAACTAGATGAAACTGATGTAACAAAAATTTGTGCCTTATAGAAAAAGAGTTGGAGCAGCCAACAACAGCAACACGATAATTATAGAAATGAAATGATTACTTTAAGCTACATAAAACTTAGCCCTATATATAAATAATATTTTACATTTTAGAAATAGTATGCCTCCATAGTCAGTTTGTACTAATTGACCCCATTGATGAGCCTCTGTGTGAACAGAGCCAAAATATAAATCATGAAACTTCGCAATGTCCCAATCCGCCCGCCCAAAAAAAAAAACACAAAATACCCAAAAGAAAACAAAAACGTGCACATTGCGCGTTGATACTGTCAAATTCATATTGAAACCAACTGTATTCTTAAGACTTGAGCAAATTATACGAATGTAGAGGAATATTTTTATATGCCTATAGAGAATAGTGATAAAAGAAATACTTTAGTTTAGTTAAAAATCAACAAAACATACAAAAATCAAAACAAAAAATATTTATTATATACATATACATATTTACATACATATACATATTGATGGATGAGTGCATATTACTCCAATCTGTTAGTTTAATTAGCTTGCGTTTTTGTTAAGCTCAAAACGAATTCTATTAATTTTTTTTATAAAAAAAACCACCCTATGAAAATAATAAAAAAAAAAGAAATAATGAGCATGTACCATATTAGTTGAACGCCATATGCCGAATAGGTATATGACTGTACTAAGAAAGCTCCCAAACAAATACCGAGAAGCAACACTTTGTTATGTTCTATTGAGCGAGCCTGTTTAAATTGTTAAGCTATTGCCCTGCAGCTATGAGTTTGAGGAAATACGAAATCAAAAGAACTTACCTATTAAGATTGAACTCTATATTTTAGTTATAGTTTCAGCCCTCTCAGCTCTTTGTAAGCATCGCTGTTGTTTTGTTAACACTAACCGCGTCCCCGCAACTCCCCCAACTCAGTAATAGTAATAACCGAAAGAGGAAACCCCACATATTTTTATATAACTCTATGGTAGTAATTTAGTTCTAATAAATTATATGAATGAGAACATGTATATTGTAATTGTGCAATAAACAACAAAAAAATTCTACTGACATAACTGAAACAAATGAATTATTATTGAAGAATGCATTCCTTGGCGAAACATATCATTATAGCTTAACATTTGGCAAATGTTTTGGGTTGTTTGTTGCTGACACATATGTGTTGCTGATACATATGTGTTGCTGGGGGCCGTCAGCGATTGAAGACTTAAAGCCTAAAAGTATGCAACAGTTTATGAAAAGTCTTAAAAGTCCAATTCGGATGCTTCAGGGGAAAATAGTCTGGCAACTCTAATAAAAACATGCCGGTAGGGCTACAGTCGAGCACTCCCGACACTAAGATACCCTTCGTCCAATTACCAAAATCCGATACAAAGGTGTAATTACACTTATAATTTCCAAAATATCGAATAATTTAAAACAATCCATTTTGCTATTTTTTAAATTAGAATCACTTAGATTATTAAAACATAAACAAAATTTTATTCCGGATGAAAATCGATTGATTTTTTTGAAAGTTACGATCGATGGAAAATGAGGGTACTAGGCATGTTGAGCGTGTTACATGTCTAATTTTTTTTACCATTTCAACATGATTTTAGGGCCAAAATTAAGTATCGTATAAAATCGATTTAAATGATTGTTTAGTACTATTTATGACCTCCGCAACCGATTAAAATTAAAAACTAGCGATTTTAAATTTTGAAAAAAAAAATTTGTTGAAATATCATAGGGGGGACCATTGTCTAAATTTCCAAAAAATCGAAAAATTTCAAAATGTCCATTATGACATTATTTAAATGTAGAATTATTCAGGTTGCCAAAACATAAACAAAATGTTATTCCGCATGAAAATCGATTGATTTTTATGAAAGTTACGATCGATGGAAAATGAGGGTACTAGGCATGTTGAGCGTGTTACATGTCTAATTTTTTTTTACCATTTCGATCAAATGATGAACCAACAAAAATTTGGAACAATTTATTGTACTTTATCATAAACTTTATTCACATAAAAATAAATAATTATTACATTTCGATTATAAGCTTTTACAAACAGAGCATTAAATCGCCACGGCTGCCACATGTAGTTAAGATTCACCTTTTCTTCCTCATCTCCTGTGTCGGTTGTCCTTGTTTGTTTGATTGTGTGTTCATTATGAATATGCTTATGCCTTAAGGTGCGTATTTACAAAGATGTTGCAAGAAGAGAGACTTAATTAACTGATATGGACGGTAGAATATATCCGGCCGGAAAGGATTGGTAGTGCTGGTGGTGTTGGTGGTGTTGGTTTTGTGTTGGATGTGCGGTTTTTGTTTGCTTTGATAGGATGTTGGATGTTGGTACTGGCGCAGAAGACGGAGTTGGTGCTTGGTGGAAGTGGTGCAGGTTGCAGAAGGTGCTCAAAAGGCGCCATTGTAGTGCAGATTTTGTGACGCAAATTGCGGTATACCATGGTTGAGAGCTAAAACTTTACTAATTACTTTCAATTCATCAAGATTTCTTAGACTATTAAATTGACTTAAATGACTGTTGGGTCGATTTAATCTATGATTTAGATTACCTGAGCTCGCACTGGGCGTGCCTGCTGCTGCTGTCGTGGACAGTTGCTGCTGTTGCTGTTGCTGCTGCTGCTGTTGCAGATACTGCTGCGCATTCTGCTGCAATCGACTGCTCAACTGGGGCGTCAAGTGTTGCCGATAGAAGTTCTGATTATCTAGATCATTCTGCTGGCTAACAATCGTCGTGGCAAACGAACTGCTCGGCTGGATCTCAATGTTGCCATTGTTCAGGCCAAAGTTGCCCGTGCCCGTTTCCTGGCGGAACAGACGAGCACGATGCTGCTGCTGATGTTGCTGTTGTTGCTGTTGCTGCTGCTGTTGCTGGTACAAAGCATTGCTGACGTAGCTGGGCAGCAGCAACTGTTGCTGTGGCGGCTGCTGCTGCTGTTGTTGCTGTTGCTGTTGCTGAAACTGTTGGTAATTATTTTGGGGCAGTGCTTGCAACAGCGATGCCTCCGCAGGCGCAAAGTTGAACTGATTTGTAGATTGTATCTGTAAATGATTGTTGTTGTTGCTGCTGCTGGTGCTGCCGGCAATGCTATTGGTGCTCTGTGCATTGCTGGCAGCTTGTTCCGCTGTTTTTTGCAGATTTTGTTGCAAATTTTGGAAAATTTGTTGCACCGCATTCGTTGGCGTTGGCAATTTCTGATAGTTGTTGCTGTTGCCGTTGATATTGGTGCCGTGCAGGGCAAATTTATGAGCCGCAACGGCATCGCGCAGCGGCGGCAATTGCTGCTCAATTGGATATGTGGGATAGATAATGGTCTTGGTATGTGTGCTGGGTATAAATTCCACCGAAGGTCTGATGGAATACCCCGGCGAAGGCGGCTGCAGCGTTTGTATTGCCTCCAGTGATGCATGTTGCAGCTGCTGTTGCTGCTGCTGCTGCTGTTGCTGCTGGAGAGGCTGCTGCTGCAGCGGCTGCAACGTGCTCGATTGCGCAAGAGGCGACGCGGAGAAGCGACTTTGACTCTGCTCCTCCAGCAGCTTCAATTGGCGCAAGATCAGTGCCTGCTGCTGCTGTGCCTGCAGCTTCAGCTGGTAGATCTGTTGTTCCAAGGCACGCTGACGCTCAATGATGTAGCTATTGACACCAGCTGGTGGGGCCGGGGCAGCCAGACTGGGAGTGTGCAGCGACTCCTAAGTGGAATTCAAAGGGTATCAGATTAGTTGCGTGTCATTTGGCCAATTGGCGGCTTACCTTGATGTAGTTATTCGTGGAGCTGCTGGGGCTACTAAAGACCGGTGTGGTGGAGAAGCCAGCCAAGCTTGAGCTGGTCTGTGTGGTGCTGGTGCTCGTACTGGTCGGACTTTGCGTGGTGAGTGGCGGTGGTGCCGTGAGATCCGATTCCAGCACGCTCAGCTTGGTAATTGTTGGTCCAACATGCGGCAGAGGAAGCGGAAGTGACAACTGTTGCTGCTGCTGCTGTTGCTGCTGGTAGCTCTGCTCGCCCTGAATTAGTGGACGGAACTTGCGAGCGGTGCCACGTTCATCCAGATCCACGGTGAATGCACTCACCAGCGGTGCCTCCTGAATGCGTATGTCCTGCTTATCGACCAGTTCAATGTTCTCGCCATCCTCGTTGTGTGTGGGTCGAGGCGTTGTTGTGGTTGTGGTTGTCGATGTTGTCGTGGTGCGTCTCCTTGTGGTGCGAGGACGTGGAGTGGTTGTTGTAGTCGTTGTTGTTGTTGCAGGAGTTGTAGTTGTTGTTGTTGCCTTCTTAACATTGCGTATCTCGAACTTGATCTCATTGCTGGCATCGTGAGAGATCTCATTGCTGCCCAGGGAACTGTCCACGCTGCGTGTGAGTTGATGTGAATCCGGACCCACATCTGCATCCGTTGTGGGTCCACGCTGCAGCGTGGTCTTCTTCCATATCTTGGAGCGATCAATGAACGATGAGAGCAGCTGCTCCTGCGCATTACGTTCATCAAACGTGGCCGTATAGAACTGCACCGTGGGCACCACAGCATCTGTGGCACTGGTACTCTCCTCGAGGATTTCATCACGCTCTCGTGGTGCTGGTAATGTGCTTATTTGACTAGGCTTTGCAGGCGTCTCTGTGCTGGCCTCCTCCCGTTCAGCCACATTCGCCGCACTTCCCGCCTCCTCCTCCCGCTCCAGCTTGTCTATGGCACGCAACAACGCCTGCCGCACCGAGTAGTCCAGTTTCTGTATGGCCTCACGCGGTATAATCTCATTGCTTTCGGTACTGACATTGTCCGACTCCGACTCCGCCTCCGCCTGCGTGCCCTCATCCTCTGCGGCAACGCCACTTGCCACTGCCAATTGGAGCATGAGTGCGGCCAGCAGCAGCGCCAGCAGCAACGCCCAGGGCAGCGTGTTGAAATGTCTCTGTGGATGGGGAGGCACAAGAAGAAGATGAGGGTTAAAGCGCAGTCTCACAACAATTATGGCTAAGTTAGATGACTCAATGAGCGCGGCTTCCCACATGGATTAACATATGAGCATATTAACTTATTTCCCCTACGGCAGATCGCACAGTTCAGGCCTCATTTGTGTGGGGGGCATTAAATAGAGTGAAGTCTTGAATAATCTCTGGATAAATTGGGCATTACTTAATAACCGCAACTAAATATCATTAAGAAAAGCTGTCGAATTACAGTTCAGACTCGCTTCGGGAACTTTGAGCTCAAGGTGCAAGATCTGAACCCTGTCGAAATTGGCATACACTTTATATGCCCCACCCCCCTACTTACTGCTGCAACATTCACTTGCAATTTGGCAAAGACTTACAAAGTACTCGCATTCTCTTACGAGGCAGCTCCATAATCTCTGCCTGTTCATCTTTCCGGCATTTGGACAGACGATGGCGAATCATAACGCATTATAGCACCACGATAGCACGTAACCTGGCTCAGAGAGAGAGAGAGATTGCCGAGTCAGTGGCAATGGGGGCCTTTGTGGAATTTCGAATGCTGAATGTGGCGTTGCTTTTACACAATTTGCGATTTTCAACAGCTTGACGATTGATTTCTGGCCCTGGCTCTGACTGCAGCTCGGAAATGTTTTGCAAATTGCCTTGCAACGCTTGTTTGGTCGCTGCTGCTGCTGCTGCTGCTGAAAGCGAGGCTTAGTCTAATTGTTGCATCAGCAATCTACAAGCGATCTCCGGGCTGGGGCCAAAGCAAACTAATCTGACCACCTGTTGCAGTCCGCAGCCTATGCCACATTTCGGCACAGGATTTGCCAGTCACGTTTCTGCCACTTGGCACTTTGCCAAATTTTTAACAATTGTTGCCCGATTTCGGGTGAGTTTTAGGAGCACGCAACAATGCGGAATATGCTGCAGAAAAATGTGTAGCTTATTAAGGCTCACAGATAAATACTATAGATACTTAAGATACCTCTAAAAGATAGTTAGTAACGCTCTCACGACCTTTTGGTAATATATATTGATTTGGTATTTGCAGTTTATCAGCAGCTCATCCTCAACTGTGAGCTGCCTGCGGTTACCTGTTTTGATTTCACTTTCTATCTATTGTCTCGACTTTAAATGGCCTAAGGCAACTCCTGCCATATCAATCAAATCTCGACATGACTTTGCCATTTTCACACAAAAGCTCTTTCATCTTCTTTTTAATATAATAACAACAATTTTCCTTAACCAAACGTCCTCCTCCGCCCATGCATAGCGAAGGTTCGAGAGGTTCAAGTTCTGCACAATCGTAAAAAGCGGAGAAAACCGAAAAAAAAACTTCAATTAGAGAGGAGATGGGATGCGATTGATGGGAAATTATTTGGCAGTCAAATAAATATTTCACGTTGTTCACAAATTTATTGTTTGCTATTCGATGCGCCTTTTCAACCAAATAAAAAGCCTCAAATCTTTGGTTGCTCCCAAACTACGTTAGGTCTCACACTCGGCTATCTATCGGCTGTGGTCTTCACGCTAATCAAAGTCCCAGCCTAACCCACACACACATATCTATGTATCTTCGTAAAATTGGTAATCATCATAAATCGTAATGCCCCCTTCTAGTCAAGGCAGTGGGAAACTAACGGCTATATTACGACGAAAAGCTATCCCAAAGTGAAAATACCATTTTCTTGGATTTTCATCAGTTTTTCAGCATGTAAATATTTATATACGAAGAAAAACACTTGAAACGCCTGCGGAAGTATGAACACAAATAAAAGCTCATATGTATTTCCTCTTCAAACACTCGAATCATCGCAGACCTCAATTGAGTATGAGGTTTCTTTTCTTTTTTTTAATAAGAAAAACGCACAATTAAAGTTAACAATATTTTACTAAAGACTACATATATCATTAAAGTGCGATCAAATAGTTGAAATATTTGTTTTTTGCTTGCAAATATGCCTACTTTCCCCCTAGAGATATTGAAGTAAGTCGGCGCCTTATCTTCGAGTTTTTTCGAGTTAATCCAATCGAATCGCGTGTGGCGCGTGAGATCGAGTAATGAATAAAATGCTCAATACTCACCTTTATTACGCTTCATTTATAAAATTGGCCGCTGAGTTCCGCGGTAAAAAACCACAAAATATGCCAAACAAAAACAAAAAGTAAAAAGTGTAAAAATGATTTAACAATTGTGGGGAACGTCAATAAATTAGCAATAAATCAATGCACAAAGCCCGACGGCCTGCAGAGAGTATTGTTTTATTGTCGATTGGCAGTGCGGGGGAGTTGATGGAGTTGTTATTGTTGCTGCTTCGATTGCTGTTTATTTATTTTGCACTCCGAGTGAAAAGTACCACTTACATAATGTCTTGGCCAAAATTGAAGCTTCACTTTCGGCAAGTCCATACACGAGCTTCAACCGAGACTGGGTTACCCAGTTCCATTGAAAAATGGCACATCACATACGTAATTTGAGCTGTCAGATACAGGGAGTGTGTGCAGGGAGGGGGTGTGATTAATTTCACGCCCGCTGAACGCCACAACTCGCGGCCATCTCGCATCGCATCGTATTGCATCTCGTATTTTGCATTTTTAACAGCTGCAAAATGCATTTTGCATTCTTCAGTTGCGATTGCTCAAGCCTGGATGCAGGCATCCAGTTGCACATCCACATCCACATGCCACGCACTATTAAGCAGCTGCCACCGTGTCATGTGGATTTAAAAGACAACAACAACAGCCGTAGCGAGAGAAACAACAACGTGCAGATAAGCGAATACAACCCGAACCCGGTCCAAAAGTTGTTTCCATACATGTAACGCAATCCTCGCCAGAGATGCCTCTGCAAATTTGTTGCTTGTTTATGCTTTATGTAGGACAGCATAAATATTAATATTATGCGCATCTTATGTTGTAAGCTTATTAAATCAATGTCATAAAATGCAGCAATCCCATAAATTGCCATAAAAACTGAAATAATAATAATAATAAAAACCTATAAGTGGCAATAAGCGAACGAATTTTACGCCCAATTTTGTGGCTGAGAGAAAAGATACAAAAGTATCTACAGCATGTAAGACGGGCATAATCAATCATTTTGTCAGATTATGATGCGCTGGAAGACAATTAGAATAATTATCGAGACTTGCGAAAGAGTGTGCACCGTTCGGTCTGCATTTAGTTGTGATTTTGGGGTTGCCCAATAAATTTGTTACAGTATTTTATGAGGTTTTAACTGCCTTTGTTGCTACCATGTTTTGTTTGTCCACTCAAAGCGCAGCAGTTCGATGGGTTTGTTTGGTTTGTGCACCTGTCTACCCGTATCTATAACAAGCCGCCTTCAATTTGCATAATTTCACACTAAAAACCGAAGCTGAGCCGAGCCGAGGCTGAGACTGAGACTGAGCGCGTCTTTCCTCCTCCAGTTGCTCTTGATAAAATATGAGCAAACTCTCTGAATGGGTCTTGAGCCTAAGATCATCGATGTGATTTGACATGCATGCGAGTTTATGATTGGCAGTCGAATCTGTGTGTATATATTTGGCAATATTTTTATCCATCCGCGATCTATTCATATTCATTGCTTGTTACAATTCATTTAGCTTCGATTTGCATATTTATGTGCATTTAATTGAGTTTTGGTTTCGTTTCAGACGAGATTTGTTTATAGAGATATACCCTATCGCCCCATCGACCCCCCTTATGATATTGTTTTTATGCTAAACGAAAGATCCATGCGCTGGCTTTGTTAATTGGACAGAGGTCAAGTTGCTTGATGGCTTGATGGGCCGATAACGAGCTGAAGTTCAAGTTGAACCTTGTCAGATTTGACATGTTTTCGGTTTAGATGCGGCTCTCTATATATATACATATGAATAATCACACGAGATTAGATAATGAATTAAATCGTCGGCTGATTGCGCTACGCCCAAACTGGAAATTTGTTGGAGAAAATCCTCTAATCTTCACCTGCGTCAATGATTGGCCATGGCTCTTTTTTTTTTTTTTTGCCATTTCATTTTCCGTATGGCATTTCATAATGGAAATAAAAATAAAGATGTAAAAAAATAATACAAAATTACCAATGGGCGCGTATTACAATAAATTTTTCAAAGCAAAAGAAAAACATTCGTTGTTGTCTCTGTTGTTGTTGTTGTCTTTTTTTGCGGGCAACTCGCGTAATGGGCTGCCCATTGTTTGCACATCGTCGAGGAGCAGAGTCGGCTGAGTTGGATGATCAACGCTTGGAGGAGGCAAATCTGTTCGTTTCTTTCGTTTCTATCTGTTGTTTACTTTTTGTTATTGCCGCTTGTTCGTTCGTTGTTTGCTGTTTGCATCTAATGGCGCATTGAGGTAAAAATGCAATGTCAATGGCACTCGGTACTCGGCACACGGCACATGGGCAATTTCGGTTTCACTTTTATCGACGCCAGAGCATCTGGCTTTAAGAGAGTAGATAGAGAAGAGATGATGAAGATGAAGATGGAGATGAGGATGAAGATGAAGATGATCGAGTCGTCGTCGTCGTCGTCGTCGCCGTCATTTGCCCACCTAAAGTGGTAACTGTTTGTGCTGTTGTTGTTGCTCGGCTGCTGCTGCTGCTGCGTTTCCAACTGCGGCTGCTGCTGCTGCTGCTGCTTTGTTTTGCCATGTTGCATATTACGAGTCTTATGTATTATGTAAAATCGCTTACATTGTGTGCAGCGCGTCGTGTGCCACTTAAGTTGAACGTGTACTTTTCTATAGCTTCAAGGGAGGGGTGGAGAGGGGGAGTACCAGTTACTACTGCTCTTGGACTGCTGTTGACCTTTGGGCATTGTAATCATGGCTCGCGAAGCTATCAAAACGTTTAACGCAAAATGAAAGGGTCAGCCAAAACAAAAGACTTAGGCAACGAACTTGCCACCAAATCCTCCTCTCCCACATTGAAAGAAACTGTGTGTTGCGTGCAGACAATTATGCGTTGCACTCGCACTTATTCACGATTTATTTACGCGCACTGTCAAAAAACACATTTCAACAATTGCTGAGGCTGTGTATCTTTGCCACGAATTGGATGCGGAGACGCTGCTCTGCATCAGGTGTCGGTGTCGTATCGCATTCATACTTGAAGTCGGTGTCGCTGTCGTTGCCGTTTTTGATTTATGTGGCCAACGTGTTTGTGGAAAAGCGACCTTTTTAGTATGGTAAATTGTTATTTTGACAGTTGTTGCACAATATCGTGCAGAGCCTGTGGATGTGACTGTGCACAAGTGGATATAGATCTATGGACACGACACACACTCTGCGCGGGCGTACCGAACGCGCTCATGAATTGAATAGCTTGTGAATCAAACCCAAACTCAAGCCCAGCAATCGTGAGTTTGTTTGCGACGCTTTTACTTTTCTTTAATTACAATTAACATATTCGCCAATGTTTTCATTTGTTATGTGCGCCTTATCGACTTGAGGTCCTCTCAAAGGTTGCCGCTTTGACAAATCACTGGATACCTTTGCCTTTTGTGTATGATTTATGTGGCAGATAGCCAAAAAGTTTCACTGGTGAAATCTGCAGCCTGCCCAGGAACGCACAACGGCAGCGAAAAAGAAGAAGAAGCAACCACATAATCAATTTTAAGCATTGTCAAACTCGACAATTATGCAATGGTGAAAAGTGAAATTTTATTGCATGTCAACAGAGGCTGAGGCAGTCACAGAGGCACATCTTCACTGATGACTTGCTGCCTGGTCACCTGGCAGGCTGTTCGACTGGGTGCCTGCTGCTGCTGCTGGCCCGGTGCGAGCCCAGTGCCAACTCGCAGCTTTTGCAACAGGTTAGCCAGTTGCATAAGTTGTAATCGGATATGGCAGGGTTTGCAGAGTGTGTTTTGTTTCTTTTTGTTGGGATCGGTTTGGCATTGCAAAGATGTTAATGAAAGTGTCGAATCAAAGAACCAGACAAGGCAACATATAACCATAAAAAGCTGTAGACAACTTGCTTTATTTAATTGATTTGAGTGGGGTGAAATGCATTAGCTTAAAATCAAACCATAAAGCCATCTTGGGCGCATCTCCAAGCAACAGACATCTCTATCAACCTGCACTCATAACCAACTCTGATTAAATGCAAGATCCTATGCCTTTTATGCTACGCATCACTCAAGAGTTTATCAATCTAATCAATAAAGTGGGCCGGCGAATGAGTCTCGTGTTTCGCTAATTAAATTGTTGTTTTTTATTTTATTGCCCTGCTGGGCTCCGCTTTGGAGTGGCATCATTAAAAAGCCATTACCCAAATGACGCGGCATGCAAATCAAAGTGACGAGACATAATCTTGGCCAGAAAGCGAAGAGTGTAAATATGCATGATCGATGGATCGATCGATCGTGGTGCGATCTCAAAACTCCCACACTCTCTAGCCATGACTGTCAATGTGCCAAAGTTGGGTGTTTCTCATCTAGCAGATTTTACTAATTGGTCATCGTAGACGTATATCTTCATTTTTTTTTTTTTAATTATTTAATTTGATTAGCGAACGTTGTGTTAACATCTGATATACTACTCCTCCCCGAACTTTCACGTACTGTCTACGAAAATGAATACTTTCTAAGCAGCGGCTAATCCCTTGAGGATTCCACAATCCGAATATAGAAGTTGCTATCCACACTTACCGCAAACATATTGCGTTGGCTGCTTAGATAATCCAACTAGTTTCCCGTAAAGTTTCGTCAGTCAAACTTTAATTATGTTTCGTATCGAAGCTAATCAAATGCGAATTGATTGCCAACGCTCTCGCTCGGATATGCTTAGTTGTTTCTTTGTTGTTGCTGAAGATCCCGACTTGATTTTCATTCATTTATTTTTGGTTTTTGTTTATAACGAGTCAACTTAACGTTGCACTTTACTTTGTTTTCGGCGTGTTAATTTCGAATAATTGCAAAATTTCAAAACGTTTCTTTCAAATTAGCGTGCTGAGTTCACACCATACTAGCAACCATACCAACCGGTCGATAGGTCGATTCGCTGTCTGTATCTATCGCGTGTATAGGTTTTTTGTTTTTCGATTTTATTTTGGGTGTTTTCTTTTTTTATTGGGGTAGCTCAAGGCGGCGGACCGCTGGCAAACAACAACTGAACCGTCTGAACGCTCGCTGCAGACTGAATTCAGTTTCAAATTTTGAGGTTTCCCTCGGTTGCCCCCAACGGACCACGGGCCGACGAAGAAGAAGATGCCGCTGCTGCTGCTGCTGCTGCCTCAATGTTGCCAGCGTTGGCGTAGGCAGCGCAGCGACGTCGACGTTGGCATCAATGTTGCCAACTGTTGATCATGGCTGCGGCTGCGGCTGCGGCGGCCTAATGAATGAAAGCTGCGTTATTTGCAGACTTTATTGTTGTTTTTGTTGTTGCTTGTGGGTTCGCGGTTTGCTGTTTGCCTGCCTGCCTGCCTGCTTGTCTTATAACACAAGTGACCCTTATGGGCCTTTTGAACTTGGCTTTGGATTCCGCCTTGTCGCGAATGATGCAATTTTAATTCTAGCCCAGAGCTGAATCGATTAACCATTGTATTTATTTGGGCCTCGTGAGCACGTCTTCTCCTCTGGTGACAACTTGGCAGACGTCACTTTCCAATTCCAATTCGCTGAGGCCTGCGCATGCTTTATGACGCTTTCAAGTTACTTAACCATGCGCTGGGCATCTTCAACTTGCAACTGGCAACTGGTTTTGTTTCATCCTTGCCCGCAGCGTTCGCCAAATCTTAATGAGCCGCAGCCACAGTTGAAGCCGGGCAACACGCGCCACAGACCAAACCTGGAGCTAGCCTAGGCCAGACCAGGCTGCGCTTGTTGCTCATCTTCCGCCTCTTTCTGGCTATGAATTTTCGGCGCTGCTTTGTGATTTGAAATTTCTCTCAAATTAGCGCCATTTGTGCATGCAAATTGGCTTTGCTCTCGAGTACGCACTGTCCACTGTGTGTCTGTTTCCGTCTGCCTTTTCACACTTCCGCAAAGCTTCGACCTCGTTTAGGTGTATAAATGGCGGCTTGAGTCCACATTTTACACATATTTGCTTTGCTCAGCTCGAATGATTACTGAGATGTGCGACAGTCTGTCTGTTTCCCCAACGTTGATTGACCCCCACAACGCACTGCACTTGTGGAAAGATCAAATGTGTCAAGTTGGCAGCTCATGGTGTTATTAGCCAACGCATATTTGGTTTAACCAAGCGACGACCTGCTCAAATATGCAGCTCTTCCGCTGTGCCAGAGATGTGGGCAGGGGAGGCAAGTGACAAGTTGCCGACCACACGACCGCAGCCGGTGGAGCTGGAGGTGACTGCGGCACATCGTTTACTGCCGCCGGATTGTTCGTTCGTATTTGCAAAATGTTTATTGTAAAGGCGCAGCCAAACATTGAAGTTGAAATCGAGTTGAGGCTGCCATAGCAGGCACCATACGCTGCCATACTGTGCCATACATTGCCATACTCTTGTTGTTGTTTTGTTTACAAAACCAGCTTTCTTCGGCGTGACTTTTGATATTTAAAGAGAGACGGAGCAAGAGTCAGAGCCAGAGCCGCCTTGTCGCCTCGTGCGCTTTTGAACCCGTTTGCACCCTTTTTCCGCTGGCCAACATGTCGTATACGCTATATCGCTCCCTCTCTACGTATACGTATCGTGGTTACATGCGTTTCTCTGCGCCTGCAAAAAAATAAAACAAAAACAAATTTACTATTTGACTTTTGGCCAAAGCGAGCAGCCTTTTGGCATTTTGTGTGCATTTGAACAAATTTTGATTGTGCCTGACCAGAATCGGCAGCTGCACATGAGTCCAACCAACTCTGGTACGTCTTCAGGCCGAACGTGATCATGGAATATGGGGAAATTGCCGATTGCAAGCCCGTTTGCCTCTGATAATTTCCTAATGAAGTTTTGCGGTTACAAAGAGTTGTAGATGGAAGTCAAGTAGCAAACCCGAATAAACCAATGTTGCATGCTTAGTTTAGGCCCCACCTAAAAACCTGTGTGATATTTTTGATGGCCTTTGCCACGCCCTGTTTAAAGCACTTCCGTTTCGACCTATCAGCCCTGGCAACCTACCAATCATAACTTAATTATGAGTCGATGCTGCTATCCCACAGTCTCAACTCTCGTCACTCCGCCCCAGAGATTTATGTTTATAGCTGACAAATTAAACAAGAGATCGCAAAACAATTGAGAAATTTGTTTAAAATATATATAGATATATAAATATGATATGCAGGCTCAGGGCGATATGTGTATAAGAAATAAACATGCATAAGACAAAGGCCTTTGTATGTAGTACGATCCGAATATAAAATAAACATGTCAATAAGAGAAGCTAACAAATAATTTAAAATGCAAATACTATAGAAAGAAATAGCAATGGATTCATTGATCCACCCGTTTAAGGTGTGAAATATAGTATAAAATGAGAGAGAAAGAGAGAGAGACCGAGAGAGAGGAACATGCGCTCTCATTTGCATTCATACGCGCGTTTCAGATTTCGGATTTGCCTACGCTGTTGGAGGTCATCATCGTTGTCGGATTCGATACGGATCTTCAGCTTGGATGCGATGCGAAGCGATGCGATCGATGGTAAAGGTTTTTTATATTCGGGTTCGCTTTCAGTTTCAGTTGCTTTTGGCGTGGTCACGTCCATTTCGGATTATACGAAATGAGTTTTTAAGTAAGCTAAATCAATCATTTGGCAGCCGCCTAATTGTGGTCGCACCCGCAAGGGCAGCTTCACATTCACGATGGGATGGGATGGGATGGTATGGGGGAGATTGTGATTTGATGCTTATATTGTCTTCTGGTTAGGCTACTGGCAAGGTAGGCATTTATAGGCATCGCCATGCATTGTCTACCGCTCCGCCTATTGATATCTATTGTTGAGCTTGGCAGCTTAATGTCGGATCCGGTATTTTTCTTCACCCGCCTGTCATTTCTCAAAACGCCTCGTTGAAACACCCAGGGAAACCTGCATAGCTTTGATTGAATGCCTCTGCATATGTGGAAGGGCTACACATACATATATAGTATATATAGAGTGAGAGTACTTGCCTGTAATTGAAATAGTTTACAAAAAACTTTCTATACACGAGCATGTTAATCATTTCAGAATGGAGAAACCGTAAATCGATTTATTTATACGGTAGATATCCCCTTCCAATTTATGTCCGTTTCACTGGGATTCAATTTCAATTTGTTTTAATTTATCTGTGACTGTAACGCTCCATAATTATGTAGATAACGCCCCAGCTAATAAACAACAAAATGCTAAGTGGTATCCATTAATTATGTTTTTTCGTCCCAGCCCCAGCCAAGCCCAGTTGAAATTGACCTGTTTGGCTTTATGTAACAAAGTGTCGATACGACTAATAAAATCATAAATCTTGTCAATATTTGTTGCATCAACCGAGCGCACTTCCAGCCACATGTATAATGAGGAAAACAAAAGCAAGAAGATAAATATGTTTGGGTGATTAACAAAACTTTGTTGGTGGGTGATGATGGGGACTTTGGGTGCATAGAACGCCCACATATGCCTTGAAGAGACTGCGTGTGAAATTTCTTAAATCTTGAACAAAAGGGCTTAGCCAACGTTTCCTCTCTCTCCCTCTCTATACTATACTATATATACTATGTATTTATGCTAAGCTGATCTATTGTCTTGCTGGCACATCATTTATCAATGCAATGTCTGATGAACAAGGTTTCAACCTGTCGTACGAAGAGACGACAGCTCGCATTCAACACATCTATCGTCTATATATGGTTTGCCTTTATTAGCTTTGAAAATACATAGTACAATATGTAGAAAAACCCTCTACGCATACACACACACAGATAGATAAATGCATTGTAATCGATAATCTCTAATAATAAGCTTACAAAAAATAGTTCTATTTATAGGGCGTACTTCCCCCAAAAACATTTCAAACATATTCATTTTTTTTTGGCAACTGGTCGACCTTGACTCAGAGCTGACTATTGGCCAAATGATTGTCTATGACGACCTGAATAATCCTCATGCAGTCACGTTGCCTGGCAATGGTGTTATCGATAAGTTGTTCGATAAACTGGCTAGCCTTGATGTTCGTATTGGGCGGTATATCCTGTGTGCAACTGATGTACTTGTTGAATATCTCCGTATTCAGTGATGTGGCCAAATATCTTTCACTCTCGTCCTGCTGCAGCAGCTTGTTCAGCACCTGAGCCGAGGCCAGTAGGTTCTCCTTGGCCTTGTAGTACGCACGCAGCTCCTGCAGGTTCCCATAATCGGCGCTATTCAACTGTACCGTCCTCTCGCCATCGCTATCCACCTCCACCTCTGCCCCACTCTTAATTGCCTTTTTTGTCAGCAACTGTCGTATATGATATTTACGTTCTGTCACGAAATTGCCCAACAAGTAGCCTGGAAAGAAGAAAGAAATGCAAACAAATGACTCATTAGTGTGGTTGTGCCCCATCTCTAGCTATCCCTAGCACCCTCTGGCCATACCTGAGATAAGCATAAAGAGGGCAATCGTCAGTAGGAGAGAGGCGCAGGTGCGCTTTGAGATATATTCGCGATAATCACGAGTCCCATTGGCCCGCACCGACGTCTCATAGCCCAGCACCTGATGCATTGTGGAGTCCTCCAGTTTCGAATAGTCTCGTAACAAGCTTATGCTTTCATTTCATCATTGTGGAACATCTATTTGGGTGCAGTTTAATTTCTAAAAAAGACAACATATAAACGATACAAATTAGCCAGCCTGCTCTCAGGTAATTTAAATACAAATTTTCAAGCTTGTTTTCAAATTCGCATTTTATAATTAGTTCGATACACACCCAAAGCTCATTTAGTTCGCTTTCATATTAATTAACGGTGTAATTTATGCGTTGGCTTATGCAAATGTGCATTAGGAGCGACCACAATGCATATAAATACGCTTTATGATTTATTAATATAGTATACCAGATAGATATCCTAACTTTGGCAACGTTTGCAAAACGTGTCCCCTGGGCAAACTCAAATATATCGTGTAATTTATGCGTAACAAAAAATATTTATAGTGGAATATTTGATGATGAATATTTTCGGGGGGGTGAGGGGGTGGAACACAAAGCATTCCCCTCGATTGAAATTTAGTTTGAATTATGTGAAAATCATGTTTATAGCCCTGAGTGTATGGGGGCACCCACGCACTTTTAAAAATTTTGCACAAATTGGGGGGAGAAGGCAATAAATTATGGCACGTTTTGCATTTATTTTTGAAGATTATGATGGCTTGGGAAATTGTAGTTAAATAATAATATTGAATAGGGGGAAATTTCAGTAACCAAATTGCATAACATTCCCTAAAGAGTTTTGCTAAACTATCATTATTAATGGGGAACTTTCACTTACCCAGAATTTTAACTTTAAACTGCTGTGTATAATCTTTAAGTTGCCTTTAAGGCGAAAGTATTAATTCTAGTTTGTACTTTGTGGTTCGATGCTCTGTCAATAACACACAAATATCATACAAAAACAGTTGCGCTCTCCACTTGTATATAGATTTACGATTATTTATGTGTTTATGCCGTGAGAAACAAACAACATTACGTATGGGGGGGAAATTTGTGACGTCGCCGCGTATGAGTTATCCTTTGACTAGGGATAGGTGTGTTCGCTGGGCCACCAGATTGTGCACTGAGCACCGTTCCGAGCCTGTCATCGGCTTTAATAGTCTCACTCGGCAGCCGGAACCGAGTGGTGAATTTCTCCTGTGTGAGAGCATTACTGTGGGTGGCCTGTGGGAGTAGCTACGACTTCGTTTGGGTCAAGTTGAGATGCGTCAACGTTAGAGCAACTCCCTATGAAAAAAAAGGAAAAAAAAATAGAATAGCCACAATAATTTCATGATTAACGGGCCGTTTAACTCTTTAACTCGTGTTTGAAGTCATATCGATTTTCAAACAGATTATGCTGCATTCCCGCTCGGAAATAGTGTGTGTGTGTGTGTGCTGCCTCTGCCTGAGTGCACATTGCATTGTGTTAATCCTCTGCTTCCTTGTGTTTGCAATTCGCACTCGGATTCACATTCACACTCGCATTCGTATTCGTATTCACTTCAAGAATATCGCATGCAGCCTGTTGGGCTCCGGTTTGTTTGCCTGTCACTTGTTGAGGGTGCGCGCGTTAGATTAGTTTAGCTCTTTGTTTGCATTCTTGCTTTGATGTTCGTCGCTTGTCGCTTATTCCAGGTATTTGCAGCACCTGAGTAAGCTGAATATGACAGGAGACAAGCGTGAGGGGAGCAAGCGAAAATTAATTTGAATTTTTCAACAATTTAGTAGGGTAAATGGCAGAGGAATAAAGGCAAAAGTTTCCTGAAATAAATTGCATGTGGTTAATAAAATATTTATTCAAATTTTAAAATATTTTTTTGCATAACTATACAGTCTAAAGAAATATATTCTAGTCTCATATATTTATATACGCTTAAATAATAAATAATAAAATAATTATAGACAGCTAATGAAACATTTTAATAAAACAGCATATCTAATTAAAGTATTCATTATATTGTGACTCTGACTCTGACTGTGACTGTAGTTGTTGCTGTTGTTGTTGTTGTTGCAGCTGCCTCTGAAGTCAGTGAAAGTGCAACTTGCGCTGACAAGCAGAGAAAAACGTCCTCTCCTGCTCAAGGGCTGTCAGATACATTTCGCTCGCTTACAAGTGCCTGCTGAAGCGAAAGCCGTATCAACGTGAACCGTGGGCTTTGATGCGGCATGTTGTGCGGGTACTAGGGGGAGCGGTGTGTAGATGTTCTCCTGGAGGCCAATGTTTCATTAAGTGTAACGGCTTTTACCACGCTCTATGCGCACTGCACACGCAAATGGCCACCTAAGGTACGGGGAGACCTGGATGCAATGCGAGTGATGGCTACTTGTGCGCGAGCCTGTGCTGCACTAGGAAACTGCTCCTGTTGGATTTTCAAGGCACACCGGTTCAGCTCACTTGGGTTTGTTTATTTTTAATAAGGCTTCTGTTTGGGCAACTTGACTTTATTTTATTTATAATTGGTTAGCTATGCATATATATTTAATTTGAAATTATTACTATGCAGTCAAGGCATGCCTGCACAATGATATTGCAAATATGAATGCGTATCAATTTTCAATTAATTAATACACTACTCCCTGCCCCCTCACACTTCCTCGCATTCGCATTCGTAACTTTAATATCAAAATACCATTTGGAGCTGCTGCTGCTGCTGCTACACACAGAAATGTCAGCGAAGTGCATTGCACTCTCCACTCTGCACTCCGCAACTTGAACACGTACGACGCCATTTTTGCCGCTGCCACCCGCACAGGTTCGCCATCAAAGGAGTTGCCATTCGCCCCCTGCCCACGCCCATGGTACTCTCCCCTGCATTCGCCATTGCCATTGCGCGAGCAGCGCATTAATTTCCAAGTGCATTGACATAGAAACACGCACTGCCAACGCACAAAAGTAGGCAACGTGCATTGCGAAATGCAGTCAAGGATCTCGCTCGCACAGGCCACCCTCGCGCCTAAGGCGCATTTGTTGCATTCGAACTCGTCCCCATTATGTCGATGTGCTCATGCAGGAAATTAGCAATGCTGTTTGGACAGATATACCCCTTCCCTATAACCAATTTTCTCATTAGGGTATATTTAATTAAACATATTTACTCATTTTTATTCTTACTTTGACATGTTTTTTGCCTTCGTTGTGTTTAGAGAGGGAGAGAGAGTGCGACAGAGTTACAGAGCTTGCAGCTTTATAGTGGCACCAAAGCTCAAAGCTTTGTCATTCACAACTGTTATACACAAAGTTGCATGGTGTATAACAAATAGATTATAACTTGAACCCCTTAGCATATACAACAACCTATGGAATTTTCAATTGGAATTTTTTATTAAATATTAGATACCCTACAACTTTTAAGCTTTTTGGGCATGTCCGTGAATGAAGGAACTTGGAAATTTTACTGAGCGTTCTTAAAAGTACAATTAACAGTTTGCAAAAGATTTGAAAAACATAACGCCCAACAGTTGTTTGAACAAATTACGTAAACACAGAGTTGGTTTTCCCTGTCTTTGCACTTTGGGCGCGTGTGCAGACCACAATTTGCAACTTTTCGAGAAACCCTCGCGCACACACGAAGCTGCGTCTTTTCTGAAACGGAGAAAAATTCAAATTTACGCTATTTGTCAATGTCTTGAGTTCCGAAGCACCTAAAAATATATTCTATGCATAAATACCAAGTCTGCTCTAGTCTTATCGATTGGCAGGTTATAACATTTTGGTCAAAGAGTGAGACAGACGTTTATAGGGCTTCACAAATCGAATATCGAACATATCTCAGCCACACACATTGTGCATTATTTCCTTGCATTTTTTACGTGCCTGTCTTTCGTCTGCAATCAGAGAACTGAAGTCAATTGGCGATTAGCATAGAGGGCCCTGACGGGCCCATTGACTTGTTTAGCACACGCATTGACCGAGTTTTCTCCCAACGCTAATGTAATTAGCGGCATATACCAAGTGGTAATGGCCAATTCAACGACAGTTCAACGCGGCTAATTGGAGACTCAACATCGTGCAATACAAATAAAAGGAATACAGTGGCAGCAGTTAGAGAAAAGGATTATACCAAGGATATACGGTGTAGTGCAGTGTAGTGCAAAAACTAATTGAAATGTGAAGAAGAGATCAATTCCTTGTCTATTGATTTATTGTGTGTGTGTGAGACAAAAGCCTCATCATGACTGAGACAGATGCCGAAAAGGCGGCTGGCTCCCGCCTGGATTACGATCTAATGATGGCCGAGGAATATATACTGAGCGATGTGGAGAAGAATTTCATTTTAGCCTGCGAGCGTGGTGATCTACCCGGTGTCAAAAAGTCAGTCCCACCCCATGTCCTTGTCCTTGTGTATCCTTGCAGTTGTACCCACTTTTCCTGCTTACAGGATACTCGAGGAGTACATGGAAACCCCCTCGGATAAATTCAATATCAACTGCACGGATCCCATGAATCGCTCTGCGCTTATTTCTGCCATTGAGAACGAGAATTTTGATTTGATGGTCATATTGCTGGAGAATAACATTGAAGTCGGAGATGCCCTATTGCATGCCATATCGGAGGAGTATGTTGAGGCTGTGGAGGAGCTGCTGCAGTGGGAAGAAACCCATCACAAGGAAGGACAACCCTATGTAAGTTTAGGCGAATCTCTCTGCTGGCCTGCCCCCAAATGAAGATCCTTTCATTTCGCATAGAGCTGGGAATCAGTGGATCGATCCAAGTCTACTTTCACCATGGACATAACGCCTCTGATTCTGGCTGCACATCGCAACAATTATGAGATACTGAAAATCTTGCTGGATCGTGGTGCTACGCTGCCCATGCCGCACGATGTCAAGTGAGTTAGAGAATAAAAAACAGAACATGGTTTCTAATCCTGGGTAAGTCTTGATCACTTAGGTGCGGCTGTGATGAGTGTGTGACGTCTCAAACCACCGATTCACTGCGTCACTCGCAGTCACGTATCAACGCGTATCGTGCCCTCTCGGCCAGTTCGCTGATTGCCCTCAGCTCGCGTGATCCCGTCCTGACCGCTTTTCAATTATCCTGGGAACTGAAACGTCTACAGGCCATGGAATCGGAATTTCGTGCAGAGTATACGGTATGATGGTATAAGAATTAGAATGCTGCTTCTTGTTTCATTTATGTTTTGATCTCAGGAAATGCGTCAAGCTGTGCAGGATTTTGTGACCGCATTGCTCGATCATGCACGCACCTCGATGGAACTGGAGGTGATGCTCAACTTCAATCACGAACCATCGCATGAGATCTGGTGTCCTGGTCAGCGACAGACTCTCGAACGTCTGAAATTAGCTATACGATATAAGCAGAAGACGGTAAGATGGGGTAAAGGATACAGATCTCAATATCTATTTAAATCTCTGCTTCCTTGACAGTTTGTAGCGCATCCCAATGTGCAGCAACTCTTGGCTGCCATTTGGTATGAGGGTCTACCTGGATTTCGACGCAAACAAGGCTCCCAGCAGCTCATGGATGTCATTAAGTTGGGTTGTAGTTTTCCCATATACAGTTTAAAATATATTCTGGCACCGGACTCGGATGGGGCCAAGTTCATGCGAAAACCCTTTGTCAAGTTCATCACACACTCCTGTTCCTACATGTTCTTCTTGAGTAAGCAATGAGTCCCAGATCGTATGGTATTTACTTTAATCCCGAAACCTTCTCAGTGCTTTTGGGAGCTGCCTCTCTGCGTGTGGTACAGATCACTTTTGAATTGTTGGCTTTTCCTTGGATGTTGACCATGTTGGATGATTGGCGAAAACACGAACGTGGCTCGTTGCCGGGACCCATCGAGTTGGCCATTATAATGTATATTATGGCATTGATATTTGAGGAACTTAAGACATTATATTCCGACGGTTTATTCGAATACATTATGGATTTGTGGAACATTGTGGACTATATATCGAATATGTTCTATGTGACCTGGATACTTTGTAGAGCTACAGCTTGGGTGATAGTGCATGTAAGTTGAGGATCTATAGGCGTACTTGGATGAGTCGTTGAGTATTTATTTCTTACAGAGGGACTTATGGTTTCGTGGCATTGATCCGTACTTCCCCCGCGAACATTGGCATCCCTTCGATCCCATGCTGCTGTCCGAGGGTGCCTTTGCCGCCGGCATGGTCTTCTCCTATCTGAAGCTGGTGCACATCTTCTCAATCAATCCGCATCTGGGACCACTGCAAGTCTCGTTGGGACGCATGATCATCGATATCATCAAGTTCTTCTTTATCTACACGCTGGTGCTCTTTGCCTTCGGCTGTGGTCTGAATCAGCTGCTCTGGTACTACGCCGAGCTGGAGAAGAACAAGTGCTATCATTTGCATCCCGATGTGGCGGACTTCGATGATCAGGAAAAAGCCTGCACGATTTGGCGTCGGTTCTCCAAGTAAATAGACGGGCTTATATAGATGTTGTTTGTGATAATGTTGAGTTTTCTTTCGGTATAGCTTGTTTGAGACCTCTCAGTCATTGTTTTGGGCCTCCTTTGGTCTGGTGGATTTGGTCTCCTTCGATCTGGCTGGCATCAAGAGCTTCACTCGTTTCTGGGCCCTGCTAATGTTTGGCTCCTATTCGGTTATCAATATTATCGTGTTGCTTAACATGCTGATTGCCATGATGTCCAATTCGTATCAGATTATTTCAGAGCGAGCTGATACCGAATGGAAGTTTGCCCGCTCCCAGCTGTGGATGAGTTACTTCGAGGATGGAGGCACCATACCGCCACCCTTCAATCTCTGCCCCAACATGAAGATGTTGCGCAAGACCCTCGGACGCAAGCGACCCTCTCGCACCAAGAGCTTCATGGTAGGTACCTAGGAGTGGCCGAAGACCTACGACCTAGTCGTCAGACGACAATCAAGACAAATCTTTTGCCAAAGCCGATTCAATAAAGCTCCTGTGGCTTTTACTGTCTTGTGTGTGTGTGTGTGCGTCAATAAGCCAACTCTTATGCCTTCCCTTCCATCGCAGCGCAAGTCCATGGAGAAGGCGCAGACACTGCATGACAAAGTGATGAAGCTGCTTGTGCGTCGCTATGTGACCGCCGAGCAGCGTCGACGGGACGATTACGGCATCACGGAGGATGACATCATTGAGGTGCGCCAGGATATTAGCTCCCTGCGTTTCGAGCTGCTGGAGATTTTCACGAATAACAGTTGGGATGTGCCGGACATTGAGAAGAAGACGCAGGGTAAGGAGTACCTTGGCAACATGTTGCCAGGCGTCGCAGCTACAGTAATTCCCACCCCCTCTCCCCTTTTTAGCAGCGGCACGCACCACCAAGGGCAAGGTAATGGAACGTCGTATTCTCAAGGATTTCCAGATCGGTTTTGTGGAGAATTTGAAGCAGGAGATGAACGAGAGCGAGAGTGGACGCGATATCTTCTCCTCACTGGCCAAGGTCATAGGCAGAAAGAAGACCCAAAAGGGGTAGGTCTAAAAACTTAAAAGAAATGTTCCTTTATCTGACATTCTTCTCTTCTAGCGATAAGGATTGGAATGCCATTGCCCGAAAGAACACTTTCACAGCTGATCCCATTGGCTCGAAACGTTCATCTATGCAGCGTCACAGCCAGCGCAGCTTGAGGCGCAAGATTATCGAGCAGGCGAACGAGGGTCTCCAGATGGATCAATCGAACTTGATAGGTATTGACAGGAGACTGTTCTAGCTAGATTACATCGTTGCTTATTACTTCTCTTCTCAACAGAATTCAATCCGAACTTGGGCGATGTGACACGTGCCACGAGAGTTGCCTATGTCAAGTTTATGCGCAAGAAGATGGCTGCCGATGAGGTATCCGTGGGCGAGGGAGAGCCCAATGATGAGGAGCAGAAGAAGGCAGATACCACAGGCGTAAGCGATGGTAAAAACTGATCCCATGAAACTGAATCATATTTCACTTGCTTACAGTCCCGAAAATCGACATCCAGTGCCGGTGGAGCAGGAGGAGCTGGCAGTGCTGGCGGTGTTGGCGCTGCAAGTTCCATGTTGGCAGCAGCTGCTCTGCGTGCCTCCGTCAAGACAGTGGATGAAAAGAAACCGGAGGGTGACAAAAAGGATGCCAAGAAGCCTGGTGACGACAAGGATAAGAAACCAACAGCGGAGAAGAAACCAAGTGACGATAATAAGACCGATGCCAAGCCTGGTGCAAAACCAGGTGATCAGAAACCAACTCCACCAGCGGCTAAGCCACCTGTGGCTCCTGCTACTGCTAAACCTGCTAATGAGCAACAAAAGCCAGCCAGTGATGCAGCCAAGCCAAATGCACCAGCACCACCTTCCAAGCCAGCAGATGCCAAGCCGGCGGCTCCCAAGCCCAGCGAAACAGCCAAGCCAGAAGCTGCTGCTAAGAAGGAGGAGGCAACCAAGAGCGAGGCAGCAAAGCCACCAGCAGCAGCGGCAACAGCCGCCAAGAGTGCAGCTCCAGCGGCTCCGGCAGATGCCAAGCCAGATACCAACAATAAAACACCAGCAACATCAACCACGCCAGGTGCCACAAAGGCGGCCAATGAAGCCAGCGGTGGAGCAAGTCAGCCAGCCAAACCTGATGACAAAAAAACTGGACAGGAATCGAAGGGGGATGAGAAGAAGGACAAGGAAGCAAGTGGAAAGCCCGGAGAAACAAAGCCAACGCCAACAGATGCTAAGCCAGGAGATGCTAAGAGTGACGACAAGAAGACCGACTCCGATGCCAAGAAGCCTGGAGATGACAAAAAGCCCGCTCCCGCACCACTGAAACCCGCCATCAAAGTTGGTCAAAGCAGTGCAGCGGCGGGCGGAGAACGTGGCAAATCCACAGTTACAGGCCGCATGATATCTGGCTGGTTGTAGGCCCAATCGAGAATTATAACTCAACAATAATCATAGCATAGATAACATACATAACTAAACATGTTGGATGTGACCAATCAATGAAATCAAATCAAAATAAATTTAGTTGATTTTAAACAAAAGTTCTTACTCAAAGTTCCTAAGCCTTAGCAACATTCTCTGCCCACAGTTGGGGTTGGGTAGCCACCCCAATGACGCTTTTCAATTGGCCAACAAGACGTATAAAAGGACAACAATTCTGAGCTGTATCAAGCACAACACCAGCAGACGTCAAGGAGTAAACATCGAGTGAAAATTCCAAAGAATAAAATAATTTATATTCTTAAATTCGCTATTAAGATGAATTCGTTCTCGGGTGTTCTCAGCATTACATACACAATTCTATTGTTCCTGATACTGACAAAACTGAGTGTCGCCGGTGAGCTTAAGTTAACAATTTATAAAGCTCAAGGTTATACAACTGCTCAAAGTCGATGAGGCATCAGCTTAATCCGCGGCAATAAATCTCACTGCAACTTCAAGTGAAAAAAACAATAGTCGATAGATAGATAGATAGATCTATGCAATTAGTTTTCATTACTATTGTTAGTCAGGATTCAGAATGAAAGATGCAAAATGCGTGCTATAAACTACTTAAACTTTAAAGATTAGTAGATAGAGATAGTGAGAAAGATATCGTGATTACGCCATGCCTTAGCTTTAAACTCATGTAAAACATTTTTAAACTTATATAACTCTTAACCCATACAGAACCCGATCACGATAAGAATCGTCGTGGTGCCAACATGGGACTGTATGCTTTTCCACGTGTTGGTCGCAGCGATCCCAGCCTAGTTAATAATCTACACGATGCCAGCGATTCAATTGCATATGAGGCCATCTATGGCATGAGCGATGATGCTGCAGATGATTTTGATGGTAAATTAAACCATATATGAGTTCATTTGACTCTCTGATAATAACCCTATGCTCTCTTAGACTTCCAAAAGCGAGCCAGCTATGTGCCTTTCCCTCGCGCTGGACACAGCAGCGATGCTGAACTGAGAAAATGGGCACACTTTCTGGCACTGCAACAGGCTCTGGATAAACGCACCGGACCCAGTGCATCCTCTGGCCTGTGGTTTGGACCACGTCTGGGCAAACGTAGCGTCAGTGCCAAGGATTACCCGGCTGCCGCGGCCAAGGGACAAAAGGAATTGTTCTAAATATCCGTAGCACACCAAACTGATCTCCGAAAGAATCATCTGACACTCAAGCACAATTGTACTCTATACTCTAAATATTAATCAAAGAAAAAAAAGATCAACATTTGAAGGAGCATTTCAAAGCATAAAATATGTAACATATAATACAAAATGAGAATAGTGTATGGGCTGGTGAGGGCTTTCATAACTCTCAAAATACACTCTTTCCAAATCCTCCGAAGCGGATTGCAACTGTAAATATACATTTATTGAATAAAACCCAAATTGCAAAGCATAAGTTTCCCTTCTTTGAGATATCTTTTAAAACACTCCAAAGCAAGAAAAGTTCTTGAGTCCTTCAGTGAAAAGTTTATTCTAATGAAATTGAAAAAGATTAATTTGTCATTGATTTTATATATATGATTATGAATCTGAATTATGATCAGTTTTCTCTCCTCTAATCCTGCTGCTTGAACTTGCGCAGCTCGCTCTGTATGGCCTCAATAAGCGGTGCTGCGGACGTGGCTTGGGACGACTTGCGATCCCGTCCTGGCGTAGCGATGGCTCCTCTTGAAATCTCCAAAATGGTTTCCGTACGATGAAAGTGTCCGGCACTCAGAGGTCGCACCAGTGGCGAGTGGGAACCATGCAGACTGCTGCCCCAAGCACTGTAGGTGGGAGATGGCGGCTGTGTGGATTGCGCGGATTTCGGTGTCTTCTCCGGCTGTGCCGTGGCTGGTCGCTCGGCTGTGTTATACGCCTTTGTGGTATTGCTGTAGACAGAGAGAAAGAGGGAAAGAGAGAGATTTATTTGGTAAGCCTCTTAGGCTGCAGAGTCTATTCCTGCCTACCTGGGCAATCCGGCGGAGGAGCCGCGATGCTCGCGATTTGTGGTGCGGCGTTTGTTGGTAAAGTCGCGCGAGGGCAATGGCATGGGCAGATCATCCTGGCTGGCATACATCTGCATGGCGCCCTCTAGCAGACCCTCGTAATGGTTGCGTATGGCTGAGGCATCGTGCATGGGACTGGGGCTAAAGTCTGCATAGCTCCGGGCCTCTGCGGAAGATTGTTTGAGGAAGTTGAGTTGAGTTGGAAACGATTGCTGGGTATGCTATGGTCACTATCGGGTTATCTAATTACAGTTTACTTGAGTTAGGTTTGCTTTAGTTTACTTTGGTTAGTTCGGTGTTCTCTACAACAACAACAACAACAGCAAAATCAACGACTACGGTTACCATGTTAGTAACGTGTTGCTCCCCCAATTTGCACATCATCATCATCATTATTATTATCATCATCACCATCACCCGCCTCACCCTGGTTGTCAGCGCTGCCCATACGTTTCTTATGCCTCTCCCAGACGACGGGACCCACAAAGCCCGGATCAGGATTATCGCTATGCGAAGCGGAACGCACATTCCGTATCGGTGGCGGCACCTTGGGACTGGGAAAGCTGGCGATTGTGGCAATGGTGCTATCCCGACTTGCCAACGATTTGTGTGACTTAAGCGATCTGTTCGAGCTCTGCGCAGCCACAGCCTGAGGTGCCACTGCATTCACATTGTCGTAGTAGGTTACGAAGACGGGATCGAGTACACGATTCAGTGGTTCGGGCAAGGTGCTCTTGGGGAAGGCGCGTACCGATGCCATGGACAGAAACGAGCCCACACTGGCCGTGTCCGAGGACTTCTCTGAGGGTTGTACTCCACGCGAGTGTATAATCTCTTTATTTATGGCCTGCGGCGAACCAACGTGCTCATCCTCCGGAAAATCCTTGTCCGTGAAGATTGTTTTCTGTTGCTGCAGCAACTTGTTGCGATGATAATTGTTGTGGGGATTATAGGCTTCATTGCGCTGGAAGTTTTCATAGCTACGTCGAGTGGATGCGGGTGAGTTGCCCTCCTCGGTGGAGGAGTTGCTCTGCGCCGCCAGTGAACCCTGCACGGGGCTGGTTTCCAAGGATCCGACACGATTCTCATTTAGGTAGCGCCGCTTGGACTTGTGACGCGACTTGTCGCTCTTCTTTTCCGACACCACAGAGGCGTAGATGGTATCATCGACACCTCCTTCGGCTCGATCGTACTGATGACGCCTTCGCTTGTGTCCGTCAAAGAGTCGCGCGGCCTTCTCGTCCAGAATACGCTGCACATCGGCACTGGGCGGATTGATGGGACAATAGACCGATGAGTCGGAAGTATTCTCTGTGGAAGAGATGGAATCACGGCGAGTGCGACCATGTGGTTCGTTTGGTGGTGCAGGGAAACTGATGCGTGGCTCACGCTCGTACGAGAAGTTCTGTACGCCCACATCACGTGAACGTGCGGTGCTCTGATCTCCCACATTGCCTGCCGTGGAACCAGCTACAGTGCTGTCCAGCAGAGTGCCACGTGAACTGGGACGCATCGATTGACCCTCGGAAAGGAGTTCATTGCGTGATGATGTTCTGCAAGAGGAAACACTCTTTCGAAGCTGTTTGAAATGTGGATTAGAATCTACCCACCTGTTGGCCGCACTGAGCTCACGCTGGCGAGCACGTGTACGTCCCAGGAGCAGAATGGCCACCAGCAGCAGCATTAGCAACAGAATGGCCAATGAGCTGATGACCACAAGAGCCACGTTATTCTTCACGGAGTTGAAGAAACCCGCATGACTGCTACGTGGCACGGGGGCCAAGGCAGTTGCCGTAGGTTCTCTGATATAAGCTACGGTACAGCAGAAGATAAATTGTAGTTCTATATAAAGTATACTCACACTTACGTTCCGATTTCATGTATATAGCCTTGCCCAGTGTATTGACCGCCTCAACCTCACTAACCAGTTCCATATCCTTAGCAGCTGTGGTGGCCAGCACGGGTCGCCCATTCACCAGCACCGTGTATATAAGCTCCGTCTGATTGGCTACGGGTCGCTCATTGCTGGAAGAAGAGGGAGAGGAGCTTAGTCAAGTCCAAAACCTATGGAGTTTCCCATATTAATCCTACAATTTTTGGTTGACATATGTGTCGGCTCCATCCACTTCGCTGTTGTTCCATTTTTGTACATCGGACTCACTGATTTGCGTGATATTGTGTATGACAACCCTAACACGCTCGTCCCTATAGATGGCCTGTTGTCGGACCCGTTGCTCCTCCTCCCGCTGTTGACTCAAGAGTGCTTCACGCATTTCCTGCAACTTCTCCGACTTGCCATTCTGTTGTATGAGCTCCCAAGGGATAAGCGTAACATATGCGCTATAGTCTATGGAGTCGCTGCCTGAGGTTGTTGTTGTTGTGGTTGTTGCCGGACTGGAGGAGCTGCCTGTCTGCTCCTGCTCCTGTTCCTCCTGCGACTCATCCCAGTGACCAGCCCACTCAGGTCTTTCGGCTGTGGCTACAACAGTTTTGATTTGATGTTCACCATCCACCTCCATATCCAATAGTTCCACATCATCACCCGGCCAGGTGGTGGTTCCCGTTGTGGATGTGACGGGTTGACGTCGCTCACGTGTCGAAGAGTCGGAAATTTGTTGTGCCCCATTTATGCCCAGGTGGCGTGTCTGTTGTCTGTGTTAAAACCCAATTGGGAGTTATGTGATTCCGTACTGGATTCAAACTACTTACCTCGTGAATGCCAAGCGATAGAGTCGCGCTAGCTTCTCCTCCAGCACGGGATTATCCTTGGCGGTATAGAAGCCAGACATCACGGTTAGCAACCAATAGCGACGATCTGTGGCGGAGTAGTTCAATGGCGGCATACCCGGTGCACCCAAATCCCAATTGCCGCCACCATCATCAGGCTGACAATCCAAACATATTGGTATCTCGATTTCCTGTTGAAAATAATTGCAAATATTTTTAATCTTTAAATTTGGGATACTCTTCCATCAACTTACATTGTTGCCATCCACATAGACGGTGGCCACGACCGTCTCCGTCTTGAGTATCACATCCTTGCCCTTACTTATGCCCGTGTGAACCTTCTTAAGAAAATCGGGCGGCCCATCGCCTGAGCCTGTCCAGAAGAAATCCTCCAAATGTATCTCATCCTTAATTTCCGGATAGTTATCATCCAAATCGTCATCTGAAAGGTTGCGTGTCTGTCAAAGCGTTGCATATTTTGCGGTGTCTCCTAAACAATCTTACGGTTTCGACTTGAGTTCTGTTTTTGTTTATTTGCAATATTGCGGCTTGTTATTTGGGGAGTTTCTTGAACCTATCGTGTCGTTACTATAGCAATTAACATGGTGTTGGGTGCAAAAAACTTTATAGACAGTTCTGTACCAGGAAGTAAAACTTGCGCTAGAAAAGCAGGGTAATTGAGAGTAGTTCGGCATAATACTCTTTAGTCCGGAAGATAAAATCATGAGATACTACATTATGATAGTGAATCGTGAGATAATTAAATCCATATTATTCCCAACTATTCCCAAATATTAAATGAAAGGGTATGCGGTTATCGTTGGAGTCTAACTTATTCACAGTTTGTCGCTGAATTTATCGACAAATCATGTGCACCGGTTACCTACCCAACCAAGTTGTCAGGCACTCCAGATAATATTTAGATTGTATCCTATACGCTTGCATTATGTTTATATTCCTTATTTTAATGCCTTACTTTGAGTTTGTTTGATCAATTGCAATGCGCTTGCATTACGAATTATGCTAAGTGTTTACCCTGTCGAAGGGGTTGAGGAGGGGTAGAGGAGTTGGAAGAAACCCTTCCCAACTATGCTTTAAAGTAGTACTATCGTTATGATAGTACTCGCTGACCTCAATGATGATGATGATGACCGAACAACAACAATGCCCATGCTAGACAACAATAATTTTATCGATTAGCACTTGGGGTGAGCTCCAAAAAAAAAACACGGAAAAACTGAGTGTACAAGAACATTATTCGACACCCGCACAGGTTGTCAGAGTTGACCAATTTGTGTGCGTGTTGGCGGAGCAATTAACTGTAACGCATATTTGTGCACCTGGCGGGATTTGCTAGCGATTCTTTTTTATTTTTGTTGCAATTACTCGTAAATTATATTGATTGTCCTAAATTTGGGCATTCGGTATACTACAGAATTTCACCAGATTCCGGTTTGTTGTTGTTGTTGCTGTTGTTTCCCCTTTTCTGCGCGTTTACTGACGCATGAAGCCAAAGGTCAAGCTGCTTGTACCGCCAACACCAACAACTGATGAGGGTCACATCGCCCATTGACCACAACTGAAAATATTTTTTTAAAATTCTATGGTCCGTCGTTCTATAACAATGCAGGCAGGTACTATCTATACCTGGGCATATATGCATATATTGCTATATAATAAATAATTTCACTGGCTTGTTGCTCAACTTACCGTGACTTAATTGTATCAACGCTTGTCCCGCCTGCTCGCCCGCGCGTCCCGCGCCCCTTTGTAGTATGCCCAAAAACAATATGAACAACACAGCGCGATTGAGTTTTGCTTTCATTTTCGGTTCTGACAAATTTCAATTAATTTCAAAATAATTTCGAACTCATGACGTCACACGCTTTCGACACTTGCCCATTGCAGCAGGTAGCATAATAATATTTATTGAAGAAACAAATCAGTATTTTCGTTAGTTAATGGAAATTTCTTGGCGCGTTGCATTGCACACGTTGTCACATCATCGAAAGTTGCCCGGGAACTGAGCGTTACGTTCTAATCCAAACTTAGGGGCGCACTCGTGGTGGTTGCTTTTGTGTCGACTGACGGTTGACGCTTGTTTGGTTGCTCACGACGCTGGCTCTCTGTTTTGGTCGCTTTGTGCCTGGTCAGTTACCTGTGGCAACAATCAAACAATCAAATTGCGCGCCAAGCCAACTTGCGTCTAGCAAACAATTCACAACAATTTCCACAGCACACACACACACACAATTAGAGAAAATGCCGCTAGCACTGGTCTTTGTTTAGACCTCGGCATTGTTTTGGACCATGTTTTAGATCAGCAACTGTGTATTTTCCGCTACGCCAAAAAGTTTGACGAGTGTTGTATTCGCAATAGTCTTACTACAAAAAAAAGCCAAATGTCTGGAAAATAAGCTGATTTGGCAACACTGCTTCGTATTGCAACAAGTGTAATCTACGCACTGTTAACAGCAGAGAGCTGTAAAGCATTCAGTTAACATAACGAAAGTGCGATGATGGACAATTGCTAACTGCTATACATGAAGAGTAATGGCCCCACAGTGCTGACTGCTATGAATTGCTGTTTCGGAAAATTTGTTGCCGTCGATTTCATTCAAACACGTTAAGATACAATTGCGCCTAAGAGTAGGTTATGAAATATTTATCGATTTAAATTTTAAAGAAAACTAGAATAGTTTTAGGCGCAAAGGAGAAGTTTTTCAAGTAGCATACCTTCCAGAGCATTGAATTTGGAAAAACAAATTTTGTTGCATATTTTTTGGCGAATTAGCTGTAAAAATCGAAAAATTATTTTGCTTAATCCGTTGTGCCTGAAAGCATGCAACTCAAAAACAAATTTAGACGCGATTGCGCCAACAAACCTGCAGAAACTGATGCCCATTGATTTCTCTCACATTGATTAACCACGTATTGCTAACTGAAATCTCCAAACTCAATTAACTTGGCCAACAGAAAAACCCCCGAATTTTGTATTGAATACATGGCCTTCAGAGGTCTGCAGACTGAAGCCTTATTATTATGTAGTTTAGACACGAATTTATCACTTTTGGGGTCTGGTAAATAATCTATAGGCTTAAACTATTTTTGATGGTAAACATGTTTTAAAAATAGAATTTTGATAACTTTTTAACAGAAATATGCTGAGTAAATTTTCTTTTGCATTGGCTTAGATTATGAGAAAACTGTGGGAAAACTCGTCAGTAATGGTGGGAGAACACGTTAAACTCGGAAGTGCCTTCTGTACTTAAGATAATTGCAAACAATTTGTCTATTACATAAACAAAGAATATTAATGCAAAGACTAAAGTTGATGGCATTCCAAATGATGATCATCAAAGTGCATTAACTTCAATTCGGTTTGTTCATAGTGCAGATGACATCTTAAATATTCATGGACATAATTAGCATGACTACAAATTAATAATAAATGTCAAGATTTCTCGAAGTGATAATTAACTTGCAAATCAAGCAAACATTGTGCGGCTGCACTTTTGGCAGTGTCGTTGAAGATTCACGACTTGCAGTGATTGCTAATTCTACAGTTAGTGGAATTAGTATTTGTCCAAACTAACAACAACAACAACAGCAGTAGAAACAGCAACAATTTGAATAAATTTCAAGAATTTTAAAGGTCATATACTATTACGCAATTTCAGTGGACAGAACGAAACTAGTCTAGCAAGATGACTATATGATGATGATGATGATGATAATGAAAAGCACCTCAACTTGATCTTCGTAGAACACCAAACCGAAACCAACAAGGTTCTATTCTCAAACAAGTTTCAAACGCAACAAAATATAATCGGCAATAATAATAATTATATTATACAGTTGGTAAATATGGTTATTATCACTTTTGACTAAAGGAATTCATGGAAATTCTTAATACATTTTTATCCAGCAGCAGATTTCAGGGCACCAGAGCTCAGTTTGCGGTTCTTGATTTCGTAATGTGATTTGTAGCCATTCTTATCGGCAGTGTAAACTACCATGGATTCGGTATCGGTCTTCTCATCGTACGTGGAGTAGGTACCCATCCTCACAAGCTCCTCATCGGGTGTGCCCGGGTTCATGATAACACCAATTTCCTCACGTTTGCTGCCATTGGGTTCATCTTGGCTGTGCGATAAATAAATAAATAAATATATTACAAATTTAATATATTATTAAAGTAATTATGAATACTTACGTAAAACGGTAACCCTCCTTGGTAGGCACTTGTGAGAAATGCTCGGCTATAATACTTGGATATATGTAGTCCAGAAGACCAGCCGAGCAGCTAGCTGCCATAACGGCGACCAGGGCGGTTAAGAGAAGCTGTAGATGGATGTAAATAAAATAGACAAGTTAGTAACAATATTGCATTCATTCAGAGCGGAATGATTGATCAATTAAAAACTTGAAGTGCGATTGGGATTAGATCTGACCAAGACGGGCAGCTGCAAGTCGATTCAACTATTTAGTATCGCAATTACTATAATTATTTATACGCTATGTGCACACTTTGAATTCCAATTGTCGTTAATCCCCGCCCTCACGACGACGGCCTTAGCGACGACCTGCCAGCCACGGATACCTACCAATTTCGCAGCTGTCATGTTGATGCTAGCTGAAGTTCCCAAACGAGACTGAGATGAGATTGTGTCGAGATTCAACACCAGAGATCTGCATAGAACTCTCAAGCCGAACGGCGACGACAGCAGCAACAGCAGCAGCAGCGGCAGCGACGTCCAAGTCGACCATATGATGCGCCGTATACTTAATATTTTTTTAATTCGCTGTAGCCACTACTATAAGGCTAAACCGGTCTTAAATCAGTCACAGATCCAACAACTATGACTGGTCTAAGCTTAAGGTGTTTCTTATTGTTTTCTTTTCTTCAGCGAATCTCCCTACATAATTAAGCAAATTAATTAATGATGAATGATCGGCCATCTTAGAGCTATGCGGACTCATAGCGAGGGAGGCACTACATATCATATATAATAAGCGTAAGAAGTCAATTATTGTTCTAGAGCATAACAAATTATTAATGATGGTCAGCGAGATGAATACCAAGAACTAAGATTATTTATTATTAATTTCCCAATTCTTGACCTCACTCAATGTAGTTATTTATTTTTCGATCTATGTAGCAGCTCAGGTAATATTATTTAACAACCTGGTATAATCTAAATTGAATCTCCAATTTAAAATTACGAACGCGGAAGTCTACACTCCAAAAAAACTTTCAGTTCAGCCCTCTTCAGTATCAATTTAACTTATGACTTATATCTTTTCTTAATTAGCATACTAAGCTTGTTTTGATCTAATGCCATGTTGAACTATTTCTGAACCTAATTGGAATTTTTGCTTGAATTTTAATGAAACGCATATACTCTCGCTTTTAGTTTTTTGCCGAATTCATTAAAAATGTTGGAACTAGCTTTAAAGAACGTGTTTTGTGCATGCCAAAAATAATATATTGATTATACCCCACTTGTGAATAAATTTCTAATATTATATAATCGTATAAGTTATTTGACCTTGTAGCTTTTTCAAGTCTTTGTCACAAGAGGATACTGGAAAGACCTAGTATGTTGTCATAGCTTAACGTAAAAGACTCAAAAGTAAGAGAGTTCCCCCATTGTGAATCATTACATACGTAAGTTAAGAATTTTAGTTGGAAATCAAGAATGACTTAATAGTATTATATGCAAATAATGACAAATATGGCCGAGCGTGATCAGACACACCTCCTTCTGGGTGTATAATATAGCCTATGTAATATACTATATATTCTTATGTATAGTAATGAATTGTAATGTTCACTAGTAATACTCTTATAAGATATAAGATATACTCTTATAAGATATAAGATATAAGATATAAGATATAAGATATAAGATATAAGATATAAGATATAAGATATAAGATATAAGATATACTCTTATAAGATATAAAATAAATATATTTTAAAATTTTTATGTATAAAAGTATACTTTGATATTTTGCGATTCCAAGCTATAAAGAAAGTACTCCGAGCTATTGCATACTCTTGGGCATATCTTTAAATGAACACCCAAGAAAATTTTGGCAAAATATGAAATCGGCTTTATTACTCCGTGAATGGATGTAAATGATGCGGGAATTAAATGGACCATTCTGTACATTATAGTTAATGGCCAAAACTTAAATGAATTAATTCAAGTCATCTAAATTAATTGTCATAACACCGTGGAGCTTGCAAAATTTATAAAAAAATGTAATTTCCCCTTGGATCTGGCTTTAGTTGTGTGTCTCGTGCCGCGAAAGTTTCACCAAATTAGAATTATGGAATACTCACCTGGAAGCAAAAATAAAAATTGGCATTTAGTAGGCGTTCTACTGGGGATTATGCTTTGCCTGCACACCCCATCTATAGCCGCCCAGGCCATCTCCAGCAGCACCGACTTGGGTCCCTTCAACTTCAAGGCACAGTGCAACTGCTCGCTGAGCATGGCCTGCAGTTGCTGCCAGAGCGTCGTATTAGACGTTATGAATGCAAACAAAGCAGGTAAGTCATGGCCATAATACGTATCCATAAAATTACTAAAGATTAGGTTCCTTTCAGTTTGTGTTACTTTCCAAGTGAACTTAATTAAGGCTTCTGTGGATGTGACCGTTACAGCAGACGGCAGCACATTGGGCTCCTTCACACTCGACTCCAAGTCGCCTCTATCGGTCTGCATGCCCTTTGTCTCCAATCTGACGCCCCTGACCGTGTGCATCAAGATGAGCACCAAACTGGCGGGTGGCACTAACCTGAGTCTATGTCCCAATTTCTATACCGACTTTGATTCAAATGAGATTCTAACATATGATTTACCTTGTGTCAAACTTGGCCTAGATGGTTTCAGTATTGCCTGAGATCTAGATGGAAACTGAAATCGACTTTTGCTTGAAATAAATTCAAACTTAAAAAATAATATATATTGTAGTATAGTTGACCTCGGGGTGAAATACATTTGAATAGATTAAGTCAAAATGTGGAGTTAATGAATGCGTGATTACCCGTATCAAATTGATATATATAGCTGGTATATTCAAAATACAAACTTTAACTTTAAATATTTACTTTTTTTGTCAGTGTATAAGATCATTTAGATCACCCACTGCATATTTTAGAAGAAACTTAAAGTAAACTTAAGGATTGCATATTTTTAGGGGCACATAATTTTTTTTTTTATTTTATGCGTTTTTTTTAAGCGTTGCTTTGTTTATTGAAGCTTCTCATTATGAGACTAACAATAAGTTTACAAATCTTAAAATCTTATAAATGAAAAATAAAATAATAATAAAAAACTAAAATTCACATTGGCAAAATAATGTAACAAATTATTGCAGGACTCCAATTGCAAACTAGTTTCAAAGAACATAATTAACGATAATAATTATTATTAATATATTAACAGTTACAGTATACAGGTGATATACGCCACATTTAACAAGTTCAGTCAAAGTCACCAAGAATCGTTACTAATCTGGGATTTAATCTGAATTTCTTGGCTTTTCGTTGCTCCTTATTGACAGGTTCAGCTGTGGTATGGGGGTCGTTCTTCACCGCCCGTACATGCCGTGTGCCCGAGTTTACCTCAATGTTATCAGCAGAGCAGACAGCTGCCATGACGATAAGCAGGACGGCAAGGAGAATCTTTATAAAGAAATATAAAAGAGAGTTTATTACAACAAAATTGGATTCAATTCAAACAGAATGATTGGTTAATTAAAAACTTGAAGTACGATTGGGGTTTGTTCTAATTATTTTCTGATTCAAACCTTAACTGAATTGGATACTCACCAATTTTGCAGCTATCATGTTGAAGTTCTCAAATAAAACTGAAACTGGGTGTGTGCCGATATCAAACACCAAAGCTATGCAGAGAATTCTAAAACCTGAACTTCGATGCAAATCCAAAGTCATTACGAATTCATAATTAGCTATATATAAATAACGAGTCTTGTACCTACGTCAATCGGAAGTTATATAGTATAACCCACACGTCACATTTGTCCTTAATTATGTGACAGGGTTCAGTGACTATAGAAAACCAGAACGCATCCAAATTTGATTTTATATTTCATGAAATATTTTGAAAAATATTTTGTATAGTCAGTCGCTGCAAACGTTATAGAGCAACTCATGCAAATGAAGTAGGCCCAACGATTGCATACTTATAGGAGGCCGGAAAGATATCAAAACTAAACAATTAAATTTTACTAAGTATATATAAAATAATCTTAACCAATTAAATTAAGTAAAATTAAGTAAATCACACAATTTCTTCGTTTTGGATTGTTTATTTTCGCTTCTCGTTAGACAATATGTTTGTTGTGGTTGGAGCAAAGCCAAGGAGATTATAGCGCAGGTTGTTTAGTGACAGCTCTATGTACAAGTAGTGCAGTTCTTAGCTTAAGCCTACAACAACTTCAAAGTCATTCATAATTATAGTTAGAGGTTAGCGGTTAAGTTATTATTATACTCTCTCATCTAGCTGGAGTTTGTATTTGTTTTTCTTTTTTCGAGTTCCGATTGAAAATTCTGTTTGATTTAAATAGAATAATGATTGTAATATAAAATATATTAAATGAAACAGATAAGATAAGATCGTACAACTGTAGGTAATATGCAATATTAAAAAGTAGTTAGCAAGAGAACCCGTCACGTCTGAGAAAAATAAAACCCCAAAGTAGCCCCAAAGTAGGGGCCAACAGAAAAAAACAAATTTACAATAAACTTACAACTGAAGATCACACAAAGGACTGCTAAACTTAAGGACTACTACAGCTTACGACTAACTCTACTAAGCAGCGTACTAAGCGCGCTCTCTCTCTTTCTCTTGTGTATGCATAGATTTCCCCTTATTTATTATCGATTATCGCTTATCGTTTGTCGCTTATCGCATATGTTAACTAACTAGGGATGATGCACACTTCGACACTTCGATTTTCACCCAAAAACAACGATCCGACCAACTTCCAACGCCCTCGGCTTCAGCTCTCTCCCTCTCTCTCTCTCTCAAGTGTTCAAATGCTGCCCAACGACGATGCTGTCGATGCCGATGGCGCTGTCCCTGACCCTGACCCTGATCCCGACGTCGGCGGCACATCACTCACAATCGCCTTGCACATGACCATCCTGACTCCGGCGAGGAAGTCGGTTAGGTAACATCATGTGGGTCGTGGTGGTGCCGCCGCCTTTCGCGCTATGCACATCAATGCGGCGGGTGGTGGTGGTGGCGGAGCACTCCGCATCCTTGGCACCGGTTTCAGATCGCCCTTAAGCTGCTGCTGCTGCTGCTGCAACTGTTGCTTTGGCTGCGTCGTGATGACCTTTGGTATGGTGCCCAGACGCTTTGCCTTGGCCTGCATTACAAGATCCGCTTCGGCTCCGCCTTCAGAGCTAACCGAATCATATGATGATGGTGTCGGCGAATGCCTACGATTGCCCTGCTCATCCAATTCACCCTCCTCATCATCCTCCTCATCGTCCTGCTCCTCAATCATTGTCCGAAACTCCTGTATGGAGTCGTTTAGCGCCCACAATTGTGACAGCAGTGAGAGATCCAGTTGACGCAGTCCATACTGAAAGGAAGCGAGAGCAGAAAGAAACATTAAATTAGTCAGACATAACGCCAGATATTATTAATATGCATCGTGTACATGTTCTCGACGTGGCCACCAACGCGCCAACTGGCGCTTTGCAACTTTCAAAACCCAAGGCAAGCCATGAGCTCCCTCCCCTACCCAACTAACTCACTGACGGACTGACGGACAGGCTGCTGCTGCCGCTGCTGCTGCTGCTTTGCATTGATTGACAGCACCGCACAGCGACGCAGACAGAGTAGGAGACTGTCTATCGCGGGGCACACCCACAGAGAGCCATGGAAAGGTTTGCCGTTGGCTGTTGACGTTATAGAATCCATAGTAGGCTGACAGAATTATAACTTCCTTGAGGCATAACGAACACGAAGTTCTTCTGAGCAGATATTTCATAATAATTTGAAATAAAGCACGATGCTAGGAACTGCGGATAACGTTTATTGAATTAACTGCGGTATTTATGTTGCCATCGATTTGAAATTTGGTAAATAAGTGCACATAGCATGCATCTATATGCATTTCAAAGCAAAAATATGAGACTTAAAAACTTTGGCTTATATTAATAAATTAAAGATTTGTGGGGGTGTTGAGCAAAATATAAAATTTCTAACAGAAGCTTCAATTATAGAGCAACATTTCTACAAAATTTGCTAGGTCTAGCTTTTTTAATAGCTGAGATCTGCGTGTTCAAACAGACAGGCATGACCTTATCAATGCTGAGCAGGCATACCAATATTTTCTGGGCTCCGACACTTCTTCTATTTATTTAATATAGTACACAAATGAAGTATAGCCTAATTAAATATTTTTAGTAGCAGTAGGCTATAAAAAAACTGAAAATACTCTAAGAAATCCTATATTGAAGGGTATCTGAGCTCCCGTTAACAAGCTGCAACTATTACTGCCTTCGTTCTTTTTGCATTTCGCCGTTGCATATTTATGCCTTGACAGCATTCATCAATCCGCAACGTACTACGATCATGCTCTGACATTTAACAGTTCAGCGGCCCGTCAAGCTGACTTGACGCACACAGCGTGCAACGGGGCGTGGAGGAGGGCGGGAGACTGAAGCCGGAGGTTTAACCTAGCTAGTCACTTGGACAAACTTACACAAAAAGCGACCGCCGTGTAGTGGAAACCGCATTTATGGCATTAAGTAACTTGACAAGAGTTCGCGGCGCGTTTGATAGCGCCAGACGCCAGTTGGCGTTAACCCCGTACAGAGGCAGCGACAGAGATCCCCGCAAGATCAGAGGCAAAGCCATCCATCTAAGCCAGCGTATGTAGCATATATGTATGCATATTGCCTTGGCCTGCATTTATTGGGCTTGCAGACAGGGAGAGGGAGAGAAAAAGAAAGAGAGAGAGAGGCACTTGGAGTTTGAGCCAAACTGACGCTTGTGGTCAAAATGAAAGTTCCCCCTGTCTCGCTGTCGCGAGTCGGAAGGAAAAATCTCATTTGTCAATTAATATCGCCGCATAATATCTTTGGTGCGCAAAAAGAAAAGCAGCACAACTTTCTGCCACATGGCATGGCGGCGGCATTAAGCAAATCCGCTTAAGCCAGCAAACGTCTCCCCCCCTACTCCTTCTCCTACCCCGTTGACCCGACCCAATCCGCTCCGCCTACTCCCACCACTCCAGTTGCCAGTTGCCTGCTGCCTGCTGCCTGCCGCCTGTTGCCAGCTGCCAGTTGTGGCTAATACGCCAGCTAGACGCGACGCCAGAGCATCGACAGATCTGGCGACGACGACGACGGCGGCAGCGGCGTCTCTGGCAATCTGATATCCATAAACCGTAACTGTTGCAGCTGCCAAGCTGCTGGCCAACTCAGTTTTTTGCCTGTCACAATGCGTTTAATCCTGGCCAAAGACTTTTACCATCCCACGCAGAGAAATGGGTTAACAATTGATTTTCCCCCCTGCAATAAGGTAGATAATAAAATACACAAGCGATAGCATGCACAATCGATAACATAAAACAATCGATAGCTAAGCAGTGCGATAAGAAGCAGCACAGCGCATTGCGGTTTAATGAGCTCAGTGCGCGTGTGAATTGCGCAGGTCAAACAAACATATGTATTAGCCCAGTTTCACACACACACCTACACACACACACACACACTCGACATCATATACAGTGGGATCTGAAGTATGTTAATTAATGCTTAATTTGCATTAAGCCCAAGAGAGACGACGACAAGTGCAGCCGGTTCTGCGATTGCCACCCACAGGCATCCTCTACAGCTGGCACAGTTTACACGCCCACCAGACACGTACAGACACACGTATATAGCACACACATATATATATATATTATTCGTCTGTGTATGCCATAGAAACTGATAGATATTTCCGCATTACGTGCCCACAGTGCAGGCCACAAGAATCGAAGGCAAATCATCTACAACGTCGCATAAGCAATCAAAAATGAACAGAACAAATTTCAAAAGAAGTATTAAAAGGGGATAGACAACGCCTAGAAAGCAAAGAGAGAGAGAGAGAGAAGAGGGGAGCTAATAGAATTTTGCACGCTGTTCGAGTGTTAAATCTCTCTGTGTGTTTGCGGAAGACAAACAGAGAGAAGACTTAACTTTACAGTTACCAAACGAAGTTTTGTGGCTTCTCTCTCTCTCTCTCTCTCAGTGTGTATGAAATATTGCAAAATCCATAACCGCAATAAGAACACAGCCACGCTTCAGGGTACAGTTATTATTACAGCAATATACGACCCGACTTCAGTCTCTAACATCAATATGAACTCTCTGTGTATGACTTCGTCGACCACGCGGCGTATGCGTAATACAACAGAGTCGCTTGCATCATTCTGCAAGCTGCGGCTGAGGCTGAGGCTGCTCACTCAATGTCAATTAGACAGCGCAATGCAGTCTTTTTTCTTCTTCTTCTTCTCCACTACCTGTAATTAACAAAACACTCGACTAGTTTGCTTATAATTTGTATCTAATTAGCGGCAGCTTTTATGTGACTTTGAAAAATTGTGACATGGGCAGGCAGGGTAAGCATATTAAATTTTAAAATACAATTTTTAAGCAAGAAAATATACCAAAAAAAAAAACTATAAAATCTTTAGCAATCGTTTTAAATTTAAAAGATTTTTAATTCACAAAAAATATGCCCAAAAGTTCTATATAATATTTTTAAAATAAATAAATAGATCATGGCAAGTTCAGATTGTTTTATACAGTTGTTTACTGCAGATAGGCATCTACATAAACCCTTGATCTGCAGCTTGGTAAGCTCCCTGAACTTCACTTCACTGTCGCTGCATCCCAGCGTGAGTTGCAAAGTCATTTGGCCAAGAGAGAGACAGAGAGAGAGAAAGAGAGGCAGCAGCATGTCGCGACGAACGTTGTTAATGAGTTTTTAAAGCGTCTGTGTTCTTGAGGTTTTTTGCCTTTTTTTTTGCCTTGTTTTTTGTGTGCCCCAGCAAGGGGCAGGTGACATGTGGCATGTGGCACGCGGCTCGTGTTGATTACACGCTGCAATCAGTGCCAGGCGAATCGTTTAACTGTCACGAGCGTAATTAAGCCCAACAGATGGACGCGACATAAGCCCAAGAACTTTCCCTCGCTCTCGTGTGTGTCGTAAAATGTCATCGATAATGTAGGAAATTTAATTAGTGCTAAGTTTTGAAATATACAACTATTATATATGCCTGCATGTGTACATTTAGTTTTAGCATGTAATAAAGGCGACCATGGCCGCGACTGAAGCCCTTAAAGTACGCGTGTATCTCATGGATGCGCAGTGGCAATAAAACAGCGAAACAGAGAGAGGAAGAGAGAGAGATAGAGACGCGACACAAGTTGTTGCATACATGCATTATGCATGCAGCCAGTCTATCTTTAGCTGAGAGCCCAGAGGGGAGTGGGGCATAGTGGGGCCCTGGGGCGTCGGCTGCACTTCAAAAAAAAAAAAAAACATTTGTTCTGCAGCGTGAACTTTGGTGACCGTCGAGAGAATGCGCCGCGCTAAAAATGCGGAAGCGCCTCCCAAGAGATAAGCCTGGCCAAAACTAGCAGCCCATTGTCACAGTGCTCCCCCTCTGCCTCTCTCTCTCTCTTTTTTTCTGGCTGCTGTTGTTGTTACTTAATTTAGCCAACTTTGTTGCTGTGTGTCGAACGTACAACGAGAACAACAACTTTTTGGCATTTGCATTGCCAGCTGACGACAGACATGACAGTCACGCCTTTCAACTTTAGCGCCAAGCTCACATAGATACACACTCGCACACACACACACACGGCGACAAAGTCGGCGACATTTTGACGTGCCCAGAACATTGTCAACACTGGAATTATTTGCACTTGCTGCGGTGCCAGGCGCCCGCCTCCTACTCCTCCTGCTCCTCCTCCGACATGTTGCTTATTTATTGCATTTTGCTCGTTTACATTTCACGCCATATCTATCGCTCCACTCCTTGGCTAGAATCCCAGGCATAGCGACAACACGTATGAACCGATTAAATGCCAGAGATACCCCCTCCCTAACGATCGTTCACCTAACGGAGCTCAGCATAGCACACATGCTTGCCAAACCAGTGTTGTAAAATTACAGCAGCAATTAAAACATTTGCTTTAATCGATTGTCATCGATAGTTTTTTTCTTTTTGCACATCTCTATCAGATCTCTGGCTCTGCGCTTTCAAATCTTTTGCCCACTGGCATTAAGACACACATTCATATGCTCCAAGCATGCATCTCTCTCTCCAACGAGTTTCAATTGCACACGCAGCTGCCACAGCAACAGCAACAACTACAGCAGCAGCAGCAGCAGCAACAACTGCAACCACAACATAAAAGTTGACAGTCCAAAACGGTAGCCAAAAAAACTGCTACAGAGCCATAAATAAAATGGTTTGTACAACTTTTTTTCCGATTTTTTTTTTTTTTGTGTTGCCTCCTGCACTGCAAAATTACGCAACATTTTTGTGTGTCTGATTCCGCACTGATTGATAAGCAAAACAAACGCTACAACAATCGAAAAACACAAACAACAAATAAATTGGGCTGCACAACACACACACACACAACTCACATAAGTCTGCATAGTCTGGAAAACTAAAGTGAAACAAATTCCAGAATAATTTTAGGAGCTGTTTAGGGGCTGCTGCAGCGGCCTCAACTCAGCAAGCAGCTCATTAAAATTTCCCTCTCTCTCTCTCTCTCTGTCTCTCTGACAAAGGTGTTGATAGTTTCGCTGTAGTAAACAGATTTTAAAAGAGTGTGAACATTTCCAATGCCCAAATAACCCTATAGCAAGACCATCAAAAATAGCAATAAAAACACAAGGAATTTCGTTGACGGAGCGTCACGTTTGTCACATAAATTGTACAAGTTAGAAAACTAATATAGCTATTATATATCGTAAAAATCTTAAAGATACGACTTGGTACATTCAATTTAATTAAACATCATATTGTATCTATGCAGAAAAAACGCTTTTGAATGTTAATCTTTATATGAAGAATATCATGTTATTGCAAGATCTCAATTTTTCTGACTAGAGTTCTTTATACATCGTGCATTTGGAAGATCATATGATAGTGAGTTCATTCTTATATCATATACAAATGTGCACTATTCCATCATTGTCTATAAATCTCATTGCACTTACTTCAATATTAGCTATTATATTAAATATTTTTAGAGGCTTAGATCTGCAAATTAACCTCTGCCTTTCTATGTCTATCTATCTCTCTCTTTCTTGCAATAAATTTAATCTACAATCACATGACATATCCATGTAAATGCTGCTTAATTCCATTTTTATCTATAGCACACGATTTGCTTAATAACAACACCAAGTCGAGTGTTATAGTTTCTTTTTTTTCTGTTTCTGTTAGTTTGCCCATTTGTCACTCTTTGATTTATCTAATGTGTGTGTTGCAGAGTGTTGCAAGTTGCAAGCTGCAAGCTGCATGCAGCAACAGTGTTGCACTTGGGGCAACGGTAAATTTCCATTGCAAAATATTGGCAATGTGACTTTACTCTGGGTTGATCCACAGTCGCCCAGTCGCCCCGTCGCCCAGTTGCCTGGCCCTGGGCAAATTAAGTGCTGTGCTGTGGGTATGTTAATCTATAGAGTCGCGAGAGTTGACTATCGTGTACATGAGCATGTAGAGAGCCCCCATCCTGTTGTTGCTGTTGTTGTTGCCGTTGTTGCATGCCCCCCATTTGGCATTTGGCATTTTCTAATTGCACAAATGCACCCCAGAAGCACAAAGCAACAATCGCATCTTAGTTGGAGTCTGCCACAGCGCTGGCCAGGGATGAGCGGGTGGGGCCGCTGGAGCGGCTGAAGATTGCAAAGATTAAGGAGGCTGCGTTGCATGTGAGCGCTAATTTTTGTAATTTGTGTGCAACTGTCAACGCAGGCCAAGCCACAGGCTGGAACAGCAGCTGAAGCTGAGGCTGGAGCTGGAGCTGCGGCTTAAGCTGCAGTCTGAAGCGGAGATCTCTAGAGTGGAACTTTCACTGGCGCAGGTAATGGCGACTCGATGCAGTTTGACTCTGTTTTGATTGTAAGCTCAGCGCGAATGTTTATTTGTTTGTTTATTGGCCTGGGCCACATTTAATTCGCGTCGATTGCAACCGCAGCTTGTCCCCCTCCCCCACTCCCTCTCTCTTTATCCATCAGATCCTGTCGAGCGTTGTATCCACCTATGCATGTCATGAGGCTGGTTTTATTTTATTAATTTTTTGTTCACTTAGAAACGCTTTCAACACGTTGCGCTTTATATATATGTTTTATTTATTTATATAGATGTGTGCTTGAAGTGTGACACACCTGAAATTGGGTAAAAACACAAAAATCACCCGCAACTCGATTTGCATATTATAACCATAATATATATATGTATATAATATAAGCTCATTGCGCCATGACGTTTATTTCAATATACACTGTTCGCTCTGGAACGGAACTTGGCTTCAGTGAATCGCACATAATTAGCCACGGAACGTTGTCCAACCCCAGTCGGCTCCAACTCCGATTGGTTCCGCTGAGCGGAGAGGGGGGTATTGTTGGCACCCCCCTGTTCATTGTATACTTATTCAATTAGCCAACTGAACCTTCGCCTTGCTGACCCATTCATTCTTTGCCCAGAAAATCTGTATCGCAACAAGGCTTTAAAGATTGTAGACCCAACTCACAAAAGGCCACACATAAATAAATTCCATATACAGAATAGACGGCATTGCTGGCATTTAACCAGAAAACTAATAATAACAATAGATATAATAATAATGTGCCAAAAGCATTGATAAATCGCCCCAATACACAATAAATAACATTTAAAAGAGAAATAACTAAACACAATCATTGCGAATCGCAGCAGGTTGCCGACTTTGTTGTTGTTGTTGTTGTTTGCACTGTGCAGCCTAAAACGTGAATTATGCCAAAGAGCAAGGTAACTAAGAAATATGATCATGCTGTCGTACTGTGTAGGAGAATAGTTGCTACCCCCTTGACAGATCCCTAGGTGGACTTCCAGGAGGCATAAATCAGTCAAAAATCATCAGATTTCCTTTGTTGATGGCATTTTCTCCACGATTTGACTTCTAGATTAATTCTGCATCAAACGATTATGAATCTAAAATTATCAAAAATTTGGCCTATCCATGAGGTCAATTTTCTATGCTACCCCCTTGTTAGATCCCTCCATAGGCTTCAAATAGGCATAACTTCTTCAAAAATAATCAGATCCCAATGATAGATGGCATTTTCTCCATGATTTGGCTCCTAGATTAATTCTGCATCAAAATATTATGAATCTAAAATTATCAAAAATTTGTCCTATCCATGCTGTCAATTTTCTATGCCACCCCCTTGTCAGATCCTTCAAAATCTTTCAATAGGCATAACTTCGTCAAAAATCATCAGATTTCCTTGGGAGATGGCATTTTCTCCATGATTTAACCCCTAGATTAATTCTGCATCTAAAGATTATCAATCTAAACTTATCAAAAATTTGGCCTATCCATGCTGTCAATTTTCTATGCCACCCCCTTGTCAGATCCCTCCATAGGCGTCCAATAGGCAAAACTTCGTCAAAAATCATCAGATTTCCTTGGGACATGGCATTTTCTCCATGAATTTTCCCCTAGATTAATTCTACATCAAAATATTATGAATCTAAAACTATCAAAAATTTGTCCTATCCATGCTGTCAATTTTCTATGCCACCCCCTTGTCAGATCCTTCAAAATCTTTCAATAGGCATAACTTCGTCAAAAATCATCAGATTTCCTTGGTTGATGGCATTTTCTCCATGATTTGGCCCCTAGATTAATTCTGCATTTAAAGATTATCAATCTAAACTTATCAAAAATTTGGCCTATCCATGATGTCAATTTTCTATGCCACCCCCTTGTCAGATCCCTCCATAGGCTTCTAATAGGCATAACTTCGTCAAAAATCATCAGATTTCCTTGGGAGATGGCATTTTCCATGATTTGGCTCCTAGATTAATTCTGCATCAAAAGATTATGAATCTAAAATTATCAAAAATTTGGCCTATCCATTATGTCAATTTTCTATGCAACCCCCTTGTCAGATCCCTCCATAGGCGTCCAATAGGCAAAACTTCGTCAAAAATCATCAGATTTCCTTGGGACATGGCATTTTCTCCATGAATTTTCCCCTAGATTAATTCTACATCAAAATATTATGAATCTAAAATTATCAAAAATTTGGCCTATCCATGATGTCAATATTCTATGCCACCCCCTTGTCAGATCCTTCAAAATCTTTCAATAGGCATAACTTCGTCAAAAGTCATCAGATTTCCTTGGTTGATGGCATTTTCTCCATGATTTGGCCCCTAGATTAATTCTGCATTTAAAGATTATCAATCTAAACTTATCAAAAATTTGGCCTATCCATGATGTCAATTTTCTATGCCACCCCCTTGTCAGATCCCTCCATAGGCTTCCAATAGGCATAACTTCGTCAAAAATCGTCAGATTTCCTTGGGAGATGGCATTTTCTCCATGATTTGGTCCCTATATTAATTCTACATCAAAATATTATGAATCTAAAATTATCAAAAATTTGGCCTATCCATGATGTCAATTTCCTATACCACCCCCTTGTAAAATCCCTCCATGGGCTTCAAATATGCATAACTTCGTTAAAAATCATCAGATTTCCTTGGGAGATGGCATTTTGTCCATGATATGATCTCTAGATTAAGCACTTATCAATATATTATGAATCTTCAACTTTTAAAAATGTGGACTCCCTTGTAAGGTTTCCAGATTCCTATAGATTCTACTTGGTAACTTTGTCACAAATTATACATATACATATTTATACATAATTCATTATATCATCATAGCAAATTATCATACTAGTTTCTTACTCGATTTTCTGATCTCTTTTAAGTGTTGGAAAATTATTGTAGCGTTTCGAATGGTGGCAAATAAAATGAAAATCATGTTTAAATCGTTTGCTTTGCTTTTGTGGCTCCTCTTCAGAAACAGAGCAAATTTAAAAGTGAATTTCACACTTGGCTGCCCAAGAAGTTGGCCAAGTTGCGAGGCATTAGCCAGAAATGACGAGCAGCGAGCAAGTAAAACAGAAACAGCACCAAAAATTACAGCTGAATGTGAGCCGCGTTAGCAGCAGCAATCACTATGTACAGTGTACACTATACAACAACAACGTGTAACCTGTTTCCTGGGCAACATTTTTGGTTGTTGCCTCAATTAGCGTCGCCTCCAACTATCGAGCCTTGTCGCACAATTACGAGCCGACTTATTGAGCGTAAAATGATATAATAACAACAATCCCAGTGACAATTTATAGTTGTAGTTGTAGTTGTTGCACATTTCTCAAGACTTTCGCTTTCATTAGCCGCCGTTGCCTGTTGTTGTTGTTGTTGTTGTTGTTTCAGTTGCTGTCAAGAGCTTCCTGTGTGAAAGGGCAACCATTTGGCCAGGAATGCAAGATGCCACATGCCGCACGACTGTGTCTGCTGCTGCTGCTTCTGCTGGCTAATTCTGTGCCTAGAGAACTTCCCCATTTGTGCCAGGCAATTCCTCATTCTGCAAAGGGCATTTACATTAATCCGCGATATTTATAGCACACACACAACTTTTATGGTTTATTTTTGCAGGTGCCGAGGCAGCCGGGCGCCCGCATAGATCATTAGTGGGCTCCATGACAGGCGCAACACCAGGCAGGCAGACGGACAGACAGAGGGGCAGACAGAGCAGACGGGCAGACAGCAGCAGCAGGCAGACACTTGGAAAAGCTGAGTCAATCGGTTTGCCTCAGCCACCCGCTGTGTTTCGCGGGTTTCCACTTCAACTCCGTTTCGGACCAGGCTCCCGGGCCAGGCTCTTGGCCAATGTCAGTGTCCAAATCATTTCGTTATTAATTATGCATGCGCCATGCTACCCCAAAAAAAAAAAAAAAAAAAAATGCCAAGCCTGGACACTGCGTATGATATAATCGCAGCAGATCGGGGATCTGAACCGAGACTGACATTGGTTCCATTCGCTGATTTTTGCATGATGCATGCAAAGGTTGCCATTTGCCACACTCACACAAACACACAGGGAGAAACAACTTGCTGGGGGAGCACAGTTACCGCTGGTGGCGTTGACCTCTTGCGCAGAAGAAAAAGAGGAGAAAGAAACGTACCCGAACGGAAGGTGATTTTTGAAGAAAGGTGTAGAACAAGTACTCAAATGACGACATCGTTGAATAACGACTCCGAAGCGTGGAGAACGAAGCGAACAAACGGAAGGCGGAGCCAACAACAACGGAAGCGGTAAAAGAACAAAATATCATAGCAAACAGCAAAAATAATAATAAGAAAAACAAAAACACTAATTGTATAAGTTCTTATAGAACTTATCGGAAACTTTATTTAATGATCGCTAAATATAATGTTCAGCATTATTGACGAAGCGGTAGAAAATCAAGAAAAAAAAGTGAACGGAAATTTGTTCTAAACCGGTATGGAAAATTCATTGAAAATAAATCACCTGTTGCTCTGAGTTTCCTCAAGTTTCTTATAGCTAAGATTCTCTTTTAAGCTTGATCAGTGCAATAAACTCTGGGATATACCTCACTGGTGATTTCATAATAAATTAAAGCTTTAATCATCAATGACAATTACAAATAAAACTATATTATTTGAAATACCTTTTTAATATATGAAACTCTATCTTTATTGGGTTGATAGCATGACTCGCCTTATTTTTGTTTTTCAATACTTTAAAATACAATTTTAAGCTTTACGAGCACACTAGAGACGACACCATAGACGGGGATCATTATTTATTATGACAATTTGCAAATAGGAAAAAAACTTTTTTTCATGGTTATAAAAATAAAAATTAAAATAAACTAATCTCAAAAGATGATGATAATGCCACAGAGTGCACTAACCAACCAAAGGCGTTGAGTGCGGATGAAGGAAAAACAAGAAAAGAAAGAAAAGGCTAAAGAACGTCAAAGCGGCAACGTGTTCAAGGCCGTTTTATGAAAGCCATAAAAAGTCATTTCATGCCTTGATGCATTTCTACTCTCAAACTGGCCCTGGGCCTCTTGCCGGTTAGCTTGGCTTGGCTAATGTGGCAGCTGCCTCTACCGTACCGCTGTTATTGCACACTTTTTGTATTATTCATAAATTTAATTTGCAGCCATAAACCAAGCAAAGCGAAAGAAAAAAAAACCCAAAGATCCCAGAGAGTACTATACTACGCTGCATAAAGCCAACTTATAAATTAGTTGGCTCAATTCTCCGGCGAGTCTTAATGGCTGCGCATGTGCTGATTAGTTATACTCCTGTTTTCTCCCATTGTTGTTGTCGTCTGGGGCTTTTTCTCATTTTTTTTTATTCATACGATATGCGTTTTCTTGCATTATACCAAAGTTTATTACTTAATCTACATCGGGGTGCATTAGGAGACAACAAAAGCAAGTCCAATTTGGCTTGGTAATTGTGAGCAGCAGCATCTACATAAGTCTGGAGAGAGATGTGGCTCATTAATATGGAATGCTGCATGTGGTTTTCTAAGGGGCGTTACTATTTCTATGGGCCTTTCCATCAAAACAAGCTGTGGAGATGTTGGAGATGGAGAAGGGGAAGAAAGCCAAGCTAAGAAAGTTGTTTGGGCCTAGAAATCAATCGGAGCTCAGAGAATGATCAAAACGATGAGTTATGGGCCATGGAAGCAGAAAATCATCATCACGTCATAACGATTAAAACACTGTCGGATATGTGGATTAATTTCTCACTCAATTTGCATACTAAGTAGACTGTCGGACTCTCGCCAGAATTAAGCGGTTCCTTCGAGCGAAACAATGGGAAATTTCTGCTCTCTATACTCTGCACCAACAAAAATATAATCATATTGCAAATCTCTTTCACTCTCCCATTGCCATTCATCAGTTTTGACCAATTGTCCCCCCCCCGCTCTATAGCTCTTGCATAATACTCTATATTTATTCATCTGTGGCATTATATTTTTTTTCGAAAGCTGATCTAATAATATTAACAGACTCATTGACCTTCGGCAAATATTTACTTTCGGTTTTCATAATTGAACTGGGTGAATGAAGAAAACGACATAAGTAGTAAAATAACAACGACAGATTGCAAAAAATAATAATAATAGGCAACAACTATAAATAGGCACACACACATTATATAGAGTAATATATTATGTAGGTGTAGTAGGTATGCGAAGGGTATCAATTTCTTTGCTTGCGCCGAACAATTGAACAAATTGAAAGCAAAAGCGACCAACTAACATAATTGCAGCATACACACACACATGCCTAGTTGTGTGTGAGGGTGTGTGTGTGCAACACACCCACAAACAGTTCCCAGCTTGAATCGTTAATCATTCAACCGCAACATTTGCAAAAATAAAACAAAGGAAAACCCAAGCTCACCCAAGCCCCGACGACGACAGGCTACGATGGCGCGTAATTGTAATCGAGTAAATTTAAATATTTATCCATTGACACTAGACACTATAAATAGACGACTCTTAAATACACTTTACTATATTAAAATTATACAAAAATATGCCTGTGATTTCTTTAAGTCTTCTTATATATAATATATTTACGTGTTATTATAATAAAGAAAAAGATAATAAAACTACTTTCAATCAAAAATCCCGTATACTTTTTAGGTATTTAATTTGTTGAATAAACATATTATATAGTTCCTACAATTTTTGTAGTTTGCTAAAAAGTCGTAATAAAATAAAATATTTATAATACCCTAAAAGTATTTATAATAAATATTTATATAATTATATAGAGCAGGTAAAACAAGTTAGATTGATATTATTAGATATACCAAATCATTACTTCACCTAATGCCACACATATTTTTTGCAGTGTATGGCAAATGATTGGGCAAAAACAATGACCAATTACTGTGTCATTGGGCGAGCGTTGGCGTTGACCAGTGTGTTGCTGTTGCTGCTGTTGTTGTTGCTGCTGTTGTTGTTGTTGTCTTTTTGCCTTTACTTGCAATTGACTTTGAGCGCGTGAAATTAGTTGAGACAACAACGATAGCAACAGCAAAAAAACAACTGGAGCGTAATTGGTAACAAGACACATAGCTGAGATTGTAATTTAATTGTATTGGCCAAACAGGTAAACGGTAAATGGTAACAGGTAACAGGAAGGCGGCCTGCACTGTAACTTGCCATCTCCCACAAATGGCAGCCCAGCCCACAGATGACGCCTGACCCAAAAAATAAAAAAGACAACGACAAAGTGAACCGCAAATGTGCAGAAAAATATATTGCACAACTGGCATGCAAATTGCCAAATGGCTTAAATGTTTAATGTACTTGCCACAAAATTGGCGCCCAAAACGGAGCAACAAACAGGCCCAAAAAAGCCAACAACAAAAAAAGGCCAAACAACAAAATGCTTTTCGGTTCTCTCTACTCTAGATGTACTACGTATATTTTTGGAGCTACAAATAGTGCCGAATCGTGGCCGCTCCTAGCCAGCAACGCTGCGATACAATTGTAGTTTTGTTTTAGTTTTACACCTACGCCTAAGCGCACATTAAACAGGTTCTTTGCCAGAAAGGTCGCCCCAGCTAGGCGCACTGAAATGTGAAAGGTTTCGACCAGGCTTAGACTTTAGACCGTGCCGCAGTCTTAGATAGATTGGCAAGCCTCTGTTTGCCGCAAACGACCCCAATCTCAGTCCAATCGACTCGCAATTAAAAACAGAAAAAATACTGAAAATAAAACCAAAACCCTCGCTCTGCAGTTGCATTACAAATGTGAAATTATTACGCAAGTGCAGACAAATTTTAATTCATTTAATTGCAGGCCAAATAGCAACAAAACACACACACATATTACAAATCAACTGTCAACAAAAACAAACAAAAAGCAAAAGCAGACAGATCATGATGTTGATGTTGATGTCGCGCACTGAGGCTTGGTCAAGAGCAAAACTATTCGTGGGCTTCGTGGCCCAAACACAGATCGTTATGGAGTGGCAAAGAGAGACAGAGCAAACGGCAGGTGGTAGCCTCAAAACGTGTCACAATTCACAAGCCAAAACGATTCATGTGTGAATCGTGACCAGAGTATTGGCTAAACAGAAAAAAAAAAAACTGGATAGATACAACCAGACACAGACACATTGGGCAAATATCCAATCTGAAATAATTAGAAATGCGCAACTAACTGCAAACCGCATTGCAAGCGGATACCAGCAACAGGTTGCCCCTCGCTGTGACCTGTTTGCTTATATAATATGTATCTAGAAGTTCTGTGAAACGAGTTCTGAAAACTATGACGACGACATCATCACCCACAGTTCTGTAGAAAGATCGATATCTTAATGTGTTTCAGCACGTTTGAAATCGAAAATATTCATTGACATGTCTTTTTCGGTGAGAACATGATAAATTCCACATGAATTAAGGCAAGCAATAAAAGCAAATTTTGGTAAATATCCCAAATAAAGAGTGTACAACACTATAAAAAGTCTACAGTGTTGGAAAGTGTCTCGCAAGATATTTGATTGCTTCTGATTACTCTCGAGATACATTTACACTAGAAAAATTCTATAGTTTTTGGTAGTATCTCGCTTTATACCTAATTCGATTTATAAGAGAGATACTTAATGGGTTAAAAAAGTGTAAGACAGTATCTTTACAGTTGCTTAGACTTAGAAAAAATACACTTACACCATAGAAACTTTTCAGTGTTGTACAGTGTCTTTCTTTATACTCGCTTGAATTTCTATTTTGTTGTTGATGCATCGCAATTATAAAAGTGACTTAAAACGACATTTACTCATCTAGCTGGAAGACCCCTTCTCTCCTCCCTCACTCTATCACTCTCTCAGTCTATTACTATGATGATGGCAAGTCAAATGAATATATTTCTTGAAGAGCCTATCGTCAAAACAAGCGTTGCGCCTGCGCTTTCAACTTTGACAAAGTGTTTGGCATCGTGGCAAAATGTCAGATGCCCCCACCAGACCAGAGAAAAAAGGCCAGAAAACTTTAAAGCCAAAGGCCGCCACATAGCTTGAGGGGACGATCTTAAGAGCTGCTCTCTCTCTCTCTCTCTCCCATCTCATGTCTCGCTCTGTCTTTTGAAATGCTCAGATAATTGCTTTGCCAATTTGACTTAATGAATTAAAGCTGCATTTACATTTCGCTTTGTTGACCCAACGCGCTTGGTCATTTGAATGCTTTATGGCCATTTATATCAGCTTAGATGGGCGACAATGTCAAAGTTGAGAGAGTCGCCATGGTTGAGCTTATTTAATGCCCTGAAATATTCATGAACTCTGATCACAAACGGAAAGTTGTTTCGGGGGCATGGGATATATACTTTCTTTTCGCTTTTATAAAGAAGTGCATGGCGAACAACTATGCAGCTGGACAGAAAAAAGAAGCCAATCACGTGCAAAAAGAATCGTCTTTGATTGGATTGGCGGGAGAGAAGGGAGTGTTGTCTCTGTGCCATATGCCATCATCAGTCAAGACGCAGCCCCAATGAATTCGTAGAAAGCAGCGCCCAAAAATGCAATATGCTTGTGAAAAATGAACCTACAAAAGATACAAGTACTCCAAACACACAGATACTACACACACACACAGCATGTATCCATGTATGCATTCCAAAACCAGAAGAATTTCAAACATTGAATTTTTCTCTTCTTTCTTCACTTCACTTTTGGTTTTGTTTTGTTTTGGGCTCCGCGCCTGCGCTTTGAGGGGGGCGCAGCAATATGAAATTGAAATTGCTTTCGGAATTCATGTGTGCTGACAGGCAGCGCATAAAAATTATATTTATCATCAAATGTGAACCTCAAATCATTTCCGTTTCTTCGGGTATTTTCACTTGGATCGTAGTGGTAAGCGTGCAGCTAATAGAATTTCTCGCCTTCATTTCGTATGTAAATTTAAGCGACCCGAAAGTGTGTAGAGAAGACCGCACAGTATGTGATTAAAAGAAGAGTTTCGTGATAAATCACGTTCAATTCAACGAACTTGCAATACACTATAATGATAATAAACACAATGAGTCTATAGTATTTAATTTCTTTGGCATAAATGAAGAAATACACAATTTTAACTGATTTAAGTTGGTTTTTCCAAGTCTTACGGGTACCGCACATGCGTTTTCTATATGCCATGATAAACTGTCAATATATACAAGTAAGAGCACAAAATTTGTTGGCTCTAGCTTTTATAGTCCCCGAGTTATAGCAGTTCATACAGACAAAGAGACAGTTATTTTCTAAATTTCTCGCCTTTTGACGCTGTTTCAGTATATATATTGAGACTATGAGATAAAATTGAGACAAACTGCCCATCTAGCCATGTTGACTCCCCCTTTATAGAGCATTTACTTAGACATTAAGCCACAATTTTAGACAGTTGGCCAATTAACTTACCATTTCCTTTCGCAGCGTCGCTATTTGAGCGTCCAAAGTGCTGCCCGTTACATTGATTTTTGCAGGTGAGCTTGTCGCTTGTTTTGTTGCTGCTGTCGTCGTTGTTGTTGTTGTTGCTGATGTTGCTGTTGTTGTTGATGTTGCTGATGTTGTTAATGTGGCTTTTGTATTGTTTTCGTTTTCATTTGCAGTGGAAGTGATTGTCGCTGTTGTAGTTTCTGCTCCTGCTGCTGCTGTTATCGATGCTGGTTTAATCGAGTCCGCTGATTTATCGATTGCATTATCGTTGCTGTTGTCTTTAGTTGCTGCCTGCTTTTCGCAGTTGTTGCTGCTGCTGTTGTTGTTGTTGATTATATTTTGTTTGCTTTTGTTATCACTAACTTTTTGGCTTGCTATTTTGTTGCCGCTTTCGTTCTCCTTGTTGTTGTTGTTGATGTTGCTGCTGCTCTCCAGATCCTGATGTGCCTCCACATCACTCAGCAGACCCGAATCGGAGCCGAGCAGCTTATTAAAGCCGCTTAGGGATTTGGGCAAAGGCGGCAGACCGCTTATCGACATTCCGCTGCAGAGGAAGAGCAGGAAAATATTTGAAATTAGTAAAAGAAAAATAAGCGAAAGAAGATGGGACTTAAGATTAAAGACAGTGAGAGAGAGATCCTTGCACATACCTACGCTTGCCACCCAAATAGCCATAGCCGTGCCAATAACTAATTACGTGCTCATCACTAAGATCTTCATGGAGATCATCATCATCTTGATCATAATGAAACTCATCATCATCGTTATTACTATCCTTATCGCTATGCCTGATCACATCATGCAAGACAAGTGGCAATGCATCATACTCTTCATCATCATCGTTATAATCACTGCATGTGGTAGGCGTTTGGCCACGCCCAGCGCCCCCAAAGCCCTCCTCATCCGCATCGTGCTCGTCCAAGGCGAATAAGCCATCTTGAAATCTCTGATACCAACGGGCCACGTATGGCGCACTCGGCGCAAACGGACCAAATGCACTGCGGCACTCATCGAGTATCTGGCTGGGATAGAGTCGCCGACGGAAGCCAAACAAGATGCACTGCTGCAGCTCGACCGGCGTTGGTGCCGGTATTGGTGAGAGAAACAGTTCATCGAGATCTTCGGACATTCGGTTAGTTGTACTCGATTTGCGTTTGAAACGGCTTAAGACATGAGCTGCAAGATGCCAGTGTTGGACAACGGTGAAAGATGTGCTTAGTACACGGCGAGAAAGTTGGGGGGATGTGTGAGTTGAGCACAGCATTTTTGAGGTAATATTCAAAGCACACACACACACAGTAACAAAAAAGAAAACGAAAGCAACAACAAGCTTAGCATACTAGAAAACAGTGTTAGAAAACAGTGTTAGAAAACATCTGGGGCCATGCTGCTGCTGGGGCATTAAAACAAACGCGATAAGCTGACAACAATGACATTTCAATCTTTGTATCTATATACACACACTCACACACACTTAGCTTATATATATGTATATACATGGCGTAGCTTTAAGCCACACTTAACGCGACTTAGAAACCAGTAACCAAGGCCAGCAGCTCTGGGGCTGAAGTGGAGCTGCTGCCACTGGCGCTGGTAATGTATCTTAGACAAAAAGCCACTCGCCTTTGGGCCAACTCTAGACGGTTTTACAGCGAGCGGTAGGGGGGTGTAGGGTAGAGGATAGTGCTGCAACAGAATCGATATATATCGATACTAATGCTTATATCGGTTATCAAAGCAAATAATTCATTAATTTCTGTGATTCTTGCCTATGCCAAGTGTCTGGAGCGCAAACTCTTTAAAATAGTGTTGTAAACGCTTTGAAAAAAACAATCGATGTATCGTACTAAGTATTAAAAGTATCGATATTATCAATTATAGTACATTTGTATGCCGCACTAGCGATAAGGGAAATAAGATATTAAAACTATTAAACAAATATTCCCTATCCATCGTATTTGAAATGAAGTAGCTGCAAAAACACAGCTATTATTTATTCCAATGCCTACTACATAGATTTCAATAATATTCTCCATCTATCTATCCATATTTGTTTGTATATGTTGTGATAGAATGCCAACAGGTTAACGGCTCCATTGTCGCCAGTTGCAAACAGAATGCCAACAAACGAGTCCGCAACAAGTTGCATCCAAAGGCCACCGGAGTCAGTCATAAGATACAAGATACAAGTGCATAGCGCACTTATGGATACGCGTCGCAAGCTGCAAGCTGAGCTACTCTAGTCTACTCTACTCTACAGTATTCTATGCATTGTTGCCGCACTGCAATTGACCCAATTGCTGGGCAAATGGAAATTGGCTATAAGCGCCGCGATTAAACTCTTTAAACAGACATTAAACAAGTAATCTCGTTTAACGGTAATCGGTAGTCTTAACTAGCGTATAGATCAGCTGCAAATTGACGCTACCACTTAAAGTTCAACCAATATTTCATTGGCATCCGAAAAAGAGCAGAAACAACTGCAGACAAACTGAAAACTGAAAACTGCAAACCACAATTTACAGTCCAATCATTTTTCGCCATCGTTTCCAGATTTATCGGTCACGGTGCGGCTTAATGTACTTAGATATTTTTTTAGTGCGGTCGCTCGGCTCACTAACTGAACGGTTGGCTGCATCTTGAGCTTCATTTGTGGCCAAGTTAAGACGTAGACGCAGCAGCAGCAGCTTGACAGCCGGACAAGCAGCAGGCAGCAGGCAGCGGTCTATAGAGCGGCTATAAAGCACAAGGCGTGAGTCGAGGCCCAGACAAATGCATTATGTATTTAACTTGGCTAATTGCTTGCTGCACTGTACTGAGCCGTGCTGTGTAATCAGTAGGCTGGGTACGCTTTACCAATCGCTAATTTGTGTGAACAGCCGAGTATCTCTATTTGCGAAAGATACTTTGTATCTTTGCCAGCAGAGTTTCTTGGTCGGTTCGTTCGGTTGAATGTCCGATTTCACCTGAAATACGCCAGCAATACAAACAACAGCAACAATAAGCTCTCTCAATGCGATGTTGATGTTAAAAATTCTGCAATACAGGAAGCAATAATCGGACAAAAGCGTTAAGAGCTGCGTGTCTTGCCAATTGCTCTTCTAGACGCTCTTGGCCATATCAATAAAAATATCTAAAAAATTTAGCATATACATATATGTATCTTTGAACAGCTGCCAGCGTACATTCCTATCTAAGCAGCAACAAATATGAAATGAGACCTCAAGATCTGTAGACCTTTTTTGTTGCAAAAAAAAAACCATCGCACCATTAACTCGAATAATAATCACAGAAAACCAAAAAACAGAAAAAAAAACTAAAGTGCAAAATACATATTTAGCACGTTCGAAGCGTTTTAAGAGACAAAACAATAAACAATAATAAACACATCGCAAAGACAACGTTTTCTTAAGCATGAAAAAAACGGAAAAAAACACAAACAAAAGTGGAAGCAGATTGGAATAAAGTGTTTAATATTTCGTTAGTGATGCGGAAAGTTGTGACTCTACACAGTGATTTTGAGTGTGAATAAGTAGAGTAGTCAATACAATCGACATATGTTGTATTACTATCGATAGTTTAGTCACCTGCGTTGTTTACTATCGCAAGATATATCGAATTCTTACAATTTCCTGCTTTATATGACAGCTGCATGGCTTGTCAGCAAAAGAAATATATTTTTACATTCCTATATAGTATTTACATCTGTATATACTTTACTTTGATAGTATGTATTTCTGTCCTACTCAGGTTGATTAATAAAAAAAAAACCTGCTGTGCGCTCTGAGATACAAAAAAAATGCACTTAATTTTCAGACAACTGACTAAAATTTCACCTGATTTTTGGGCTGCATGCAGCTTCGACAAAGTCCAGATAATAATTATGGTAAAAGCATTTTTTGTTGTACATCTGCATTTGCTCTGCTTTAACTACATGCAAGGTTCGGGTTCAGCATGGTTATTAATTAGGCCGAAAATGAAAAAAAACATACCTTAAAAACGCGTATGAATGTAAGTATAATTATAATTTATATGTTGCTCGTTTTTTGTTGTAATTTATGGTTTGTCCGGCATGCTGATTGCTTCATATTTTTATGGCAAGTTCATTAGCCCAATAATGTGCTGACGGCTTCACGGAATCGAATCAATATACTATAGTAGACTATACAACTATCCCAACTCGTACACTGTGTCTAGTTCGTTTTAATCTTGATTTATATTTACTATGTATCTGATTGGGCTAGACGCTCGATATGGCATTTTGTGGTTTCTAAATGAAGATTTTTTCTTGAGATATATCAGTGGTTGTTGCCACCGCTTTTATGGCAACAGCGACGCCTTTTCGCAGTTTACAACCTACGCGGCAAGTTTTTAAATATTTTAATTAATTAGCTCAAGTATGCCATAGCTGGACGGGACTGTATGGCAGCTAATTCAATGTGGGTATGGCAAAAGGGCAAACAAAAACAAAAAACACACCAAAAGAGGGAGAAAGAGAAAAAACAATCGCACAAGTATAAAGAGAAAAGCAAACAAATTGAATCATTCACAAGTATTTTCAGAATTCATTCAATCATTTAAAATAAATATGTGTTATTCTTCTTCAAAAATGAAAGAATAAACATTGTTAAATATGAAATATTATGTATATTAGATACAAGCTCGTTAGAAGTTATAGTTACGATGGTTTCGTTAGTTAAACTCACAGATTACACATGGTACCGCTAGCACAATCGATAGTAATGCAGTTGCTCCTATAAAAGCTGCACAAAACTGCATCTATTATCGATAGATAAATAGATCACCACAAGCAATGATATTAAATTCTCTGCTATCGATGGTATAACCGATAGTTTGCACAACAATCACGTAGATACTTTCTACAAACATATGTAAGAAGATTTCCACGTGCAAGCAGACCAACGTGTAAGGTCAACACAAATAAGTTTAGCTATGCCCGAGTGTGTGTGTGTGTGTGTGTGTGTGCTTTGTATATATAGAATCCATTCTATAGGTATGAGCACATTTTAAAATAAACATATGTTTCGTATAGTATAGAGTAGAGAAGGAAGGCACGTAACTAGGCACTACGACTCGTTTCAATTGTTAGAAAAATTAGTTTCTTATTAATTTGTGAAAAGAAAAAAACACTAAACGGAGGTTATAATTTTTACAGGTCTCAATTCAAAACCCGCACAAATCGTTTTGCTCAGTTCTTTGCCGCATTTTTCAGGCAGGAAGAATTTTTATTGTTTTTTTTTTTTCTTTTCATACACAATTATTTTTAATTGTTATGCAGCCTCGTTTATGTTTTTAGAACACACACAAACGCAAAACATAGAAAAATACAGAAAGGAAAAAAAACGATAACAAAAGCTGCGTAAATTTTTTTAATGTTGCGGCGGCGTTGTGGCTCTGACGCGGCGGCGGCGGCGTACTCACTAATTATAATTTTTACAAACAATATGGGAATTATAAACATATAATTTGTGTTCTGTAAATCCGTTCGGCACACTGTAAATTTTATATATGAGATATGTGGGGCTGGCTGGCTGCCTGGCTGTGTGAATTCGCCGCGATAGTGCTGAGAAATTCGCGTGCTACTAAAAGTCAAACGGTTGGCGACTTTTTGCCACATAGCATCGAACCTAGGCAGAGAACCTGCAGTGTTGAAGAGTCAACGTCTCTTCAAGAGCGGAAGAGATACAAAAGCTACAAAGCAAAAAAAAAAGTATCTATATATCTTATATAGCACATAGATGCACAAACACACAGAGAGTGAGAGAGAGATGCAGAGGCCGCGAGAGGCGAGAAAATTAGAAATCAAGACAAAGATAAAAATATATAAGAAATGCGTGTATTGATTTAATAAAAATAAAATACAAAATACAGGGTGTCTGAGGCGGAAAAGCTCAAACAAAAATACTCAAAGAAATGCAGGGGTATACATTATAAAATTCTAGACAATTCTTGGTCTATTTTAAAGGTATACAAGGTTTATTCAATAGTTTGCACCCCAACACCCTGTGCCGCTCCATCGACAGCCGCATACAGTTAAGCTATTTATAGAGATAATAACAAAATAACACGTTGTTTCTTTCTCTACTTGCGTAGTACATCATATTCTCTGCCTCTGTCAGTGTTCAAAGGGTAAAATAAGACAAGAGTTTGGGGCACAACGCGTTGCTCATTCAGTAAAATTTGTTACGTTGACAGGGGGAGATGCCATCAAATTTGTTTTTGGACCCCGACAGCGTTCGAAAATCTAAAAAACATATATAAAGAACTACAACAACAACTACTCGATTACCCTTGCCCCTTTGCGAACCGAGCGAGCCGAACCGAACCGAACCGAATTGGGAGCGTGCGTTGTCGTCGTCGTTGTCGTTGTGTCGCATTTTAAAAATAAACTCGGAAAAGCGCTCCACGCACCGTCACACACACACAGATACGGATACACTATGGGTGTGTGTGTGTGCACCGAAAATAGTGCAGGCAATCGCGCAGGTGGCAAATGGGAGCACAAACGGGATGCACTGCAGCGACTCGAAAGAATGCAACGTCGACGCCGTCAACGACAACGGGGCGCCATTTTGCTGGCAACGTCGTCATAAATCTTGAAATGCCTTTTCAGACATCAGTGGCAACTCGGGGCGATTTCTCGCAAAAACCCACAACAAAAACCACACACGCTACTACGTGATCATAATATCAATAGTTGACCCAAAACTGAAAAAAGAAATAAGTTTTTTTTCTTTCGCGAATTAATTTTATTTTTCATAAAAAGGTTTCGGTCTCTTATTTTTTGGCAACAAATCAAATGAGCCCCCCCTAGCCAGGTCACATATCATTTATTATGCGATCAACTTTAAGAACTCTGCGCATTGTTATGATTTGAATGAGAACACGCAGCGAGAACTATAGAAAGAAAGAAAAAGTTTATAATACTAAGCAGGTCAGAACCGAACATGACCGACTAACAAGATAATGAGTGGAAAGAGATCCTAAAGCTTGAAGCTTGCCTATAGGCTAAACAATACCTGTGACTATAAAAAAAACCCAAAACTTTTCAATGTCAGCCAGTCGAGCAGTTGGGCAGTTGGTCAGTTGTATCTCTAACTCTAATGGATCATAATTTTCTTATTGTATTCTTGCCTGAGATTTTTGCTTTGGGGCGCTAATTAACTGAGAAGTCGCCTTAAAATTACTGCTAGGTAATTTTTGAAAAAACCTTGCCCATAACAAAAGCCAAATGACGAGCGCGTCAGCAACGAGACAGAGACAGCAATAGCAACAGAGACAGAGACAGCTGCAGAAACATAAAACATTCAACAAACTGTCGGAAAGGGGGTCAAGCTCAGTCGGTGTTGGGAATTGAATGCGCTTTCTTAGCCATAAAAAAAAGAAGAGAGAGAGAGAGAAAAAAAAAAACAAACGATATCAGTAGCTCTTTATATGCAGGGCCTCTCACACGTACAACAACGCCCCCACCTTTCTACGCATTGTTCGAACGCATTTTCGCTTTCATTTGAATGGGCAATGGGACCCGAACAGCGAACAGTTTAACAATATACTCATATGCATATAGCTCTAACCCTATATATAATATATACCATATGGTATACATAGATTTCTGGGCCGCTTTTCGAGGCGTCGCTACTCCAGTGATTTGTGAAATTTCTAAATAAACAACTAAAGTAATCATATGCAAATAAGCCAGGTAGAAAAAGAAGAAAACAGTGAGAAGCAGAGAGAGAGAGAGAGAGAGATAGCCAAGGCGATCCATGATGATTTCACGTAGTCTCTGAGTGGTACGATGGCTCGGTTTGGTTACCCAAATAAATTTCGTTTAGTCCGACGACCTGCGTTCCATACGATTAGTCTCGGGTTTCTCTTTCCGAGTGCCCCGAACGAAAAGCGAAATTTGATTTCTGTTTTCTGATTAGTAGAACTAACCAACAACAGAGAGAGAGAGAGAGAGAGACTCTAACGGCTATGTCGAACCCCACAACAGCAACAACACCTTTGCAAATAGCATTTCTGGGGTTTCTTAATTTATGCACCTTGTCATCGCAGGGTTTTAACGATGCCCCAATGTTTTGGCTTAGAAACTACCTGGCATTTGGTTACGACAGTCGTTTCTTCCCTTCCTTCTTCAAGTTTTTGCCGGTGCTTTTACTACGTCTATACTATACAAAAGCGAAAGTCTTTAGGTAATATATCAAATCGTATGTTAGTTGAATTATTTACATCGATTATGCATAAAAAAATATAAACAAAAAAGGCGAAATGAAATATGAAACTAACAAAACTTGCTAAAGTAAAAGTTAAGCGAACCGCTATAAGGAAGTGCGATCCGTAGAAACAGATAACCAGCTAAATAATAAATCAATTTAGCAGAATATACGATTAAAATCAATCTAGAGCGATACTTAAAACTTCTTCCGGTATAGAAAATCATCTCAGAAATCAATTATAGACTGTGTTTCGATTTCCTTATTCTTAAACCTATCTATAAGGTGTCGAAAGACCTTAAGTGAACAAATTCGGATATTAATAATCTCTGCCGAAAGACAGAGACAAGAGAAATTCCACATTTGCACAACTGAAGCAAAGATAAAAGTAAATCCAAATGAAGCAGGAAACTTGCTTGAGCAATGCGCGCAAAGCACTTGACTTCATACCACATACCATACCATAGTTTCGTTTTGTATCCACAAGATACAAATCAGCAGCAGCAATTGCTATTTTGGGCCCATGGTACACAACAAACTCATAAAGTTCAATTGCGCCAAAACACTTGAGATACGATAAAATCATGAGAAGGCAAAGCAAATAGCAGAAGCAGAAGCAGTAGAGGAAGAAAAGAGAAAAAAAAGCAAGAAGCAAAGGTGAGACAAGTGAGTCTGAGCCTGTCGTAAATTTGATTTAATCCCCAATGCCGATGCATAGATATGTATCTCTCTAAGCCGGGATCAGTGAGACTGGTCAGTATGTGAGTGAGCTGCAAATCAGGAATCTATTTGCCGCATACCAATCGACCGACAGACCGATCGACAGACCGGTTGGAACTGCGATGTCAACCCGGCAGGGCAAGTGGAACAGCTGGCCGCGAAGCCGGAATCTACTACTAAAACTACTACTAATACTACTACTACTACGATCTGCAGTCAAAGCAATTCACAAAAATTTGAAATTTAAATTTGTATTTTGTTTTTTTTCGGTACAAAACTTGGCTCTCAAGTGCATTAAGTGGCGAATTGCTTCCGGTAGCAGGCCAGCGCGACTCGTGATCGGAGCCGGAGCAGCAGCCTGAGCAGCTCCACACTTGGGCCACACTTCAGGCCAAGTGGGGTGCTCTGTGGCTCTCGCAAGTCCCAAGTCTCTGCGCATTTCGTAAGCGGCTTCAGTTTTCTTACAATTTTCTTTTTCGCCTCATTTTTTGGGTACACTCACACACACATAGACACACACACTCCGCTAATGTTATAAATTAACGCAACACAACAAGCAAAATTGTACCAAAAAGTTGTACCCCAAAGAAACAACAACAACACAAACCAACAGCAACCCCACAAATTGTATCGTCATGTGGGTTTATGTAAGCCACCCGGCCACAGTCCGACACAGACCGACAGATCGTCAGGCAGTCTGTCAGCCTACGCTCATGTGCGTCCAGATCCACATCCACTTCCAGGTCGGTCGCAATCCACTCGCGACAGTTGGCCAATTTTTCCGCATCTGCGACTACTTTTTCAATTTGGCTTTCGGTTTTTCAAAATTTTACTCAAGTTTACAGTTTTTTCTTTGTTTTGTTTTTCGTTTTTCGTTTTTATTTTTTACTTTTCTCACGTCAATGACTTTGCATAAAATTAGCACACTTTGGCTTTAAAGTCGTCTAATTAGCCATCATAGAAAATGGGGGAAGTGATGTGCCAAAAAAAAAAAAAAAACTGAGAAAACACCAACTTAATTATTCGCCTGTCCCCATCAATTTGAGGTGCGTTTCTTTTGTTTTCTGATTATGGGAATGACAAACGAATCGAACGACCGTTAGGGTGACCATAAAAGCTTATCCAAACAAAGCTTATCGAAATCAAAGCTATATCGATAGTTATAGATATTAAGATAAAATATAATTTGAAAATGTAAGAAAAAAAATCAGTACCCCTCTCGAGCCCATAGGGGTACAGAATTCGAGCAATTATTTTATTTTTTGATGAAGCATCAATCCAGAAATAAAATGTAACAATGTGATATACCTCTTCCTATCGATTTTCTATGGTTTATAAAGTATTGAACCTCTCTTGAAAATGCAACTATAATGTCTAACGGGCTGACAGACTCTTTAACACTTCAGAAACTTTACCTTGGGAACAATACTTTGAAAAAGGTATTCAAAAGCTTGACTTGAATTTCGAACTAGAAAACATTGCTCTGCTTTAAAGAAAGTTTCAACTTTTCACACTTGACCCAGAGCTAATACAAAGCCAAATATTTGTGCAGCTGAAAAAGTTAAGAAAACCAAGAAGAGAAAAAGAAACGAACTTGAGAACAATCCCAACAAAGCAGTACCGTTACGTAGAGAATCAGAAAATTCTTTGGCCGCAGTTCTCAGCCAGCAAACCCTTACTGAGGCCATAAAACAGATCAACAATGAACCGAGAGTTGCTTCGCCTGTCGTTCTCTCGACCATCTCAAAGTTACAATCAGTTACAGTAAAGTGTCAAGATGCTTAGCAATTATGGTGATTACCAGGGACTGTGGACTGTGGAGACTGAGGCGCTTACTTACATTTCTCACAGACACTTTGGGCCACAAAGTGTTGACTTCTGTTTACCGCAGAGCGACTGCCTGAGTGACTTTTTGGACGACATAACCCATAACCGTAACCGTAACCAGACTTTTGAGCACTCTGCGCACTTTGTGCTACTTATATATATATATATATAGTATGTTTTGCTTTGGGTTTTTGGGATTTTGGTTCCAGCATTTCTGTCGCATCATCTAAAACTATTTTGGTACCTGGCCCAACACTTGTCAGTCAAGCGGGCTGTCAGTCAGTCCATCCGTCAGTTGTTCAGTTAAAGTCGCTTTGCCATACTTTAACGGTTCTCACACTCTCAGCAACCGAATCTGGCGTGTGTATATACGAATATAGTATATCTTTGGCAGCGAGTGGCACTCATCATAATTACAACGCTCTGACGGCCCCAAACAGAAGACTGACAGGCAGAAAGACAGACAGACAGACAGCCACGCGGCAAAGTCTTCAAGTTGAACTGGGATTCGGATTCGGATTCGTATTCGCATACGGATTGAGATTCGGATTCAGCTACAGCTTCAACTTCAACTGCAGATACTATACACAGTTGCTGACTATCTGACTATCTGTCTGTCTATCGGTCTCTCTCATATGCGACTCTAGTGTTTATAATTTATGATTGCTTTGCGTGATTTTACATTTCTGTGTTATTAGTCTAAACTTGGCTTGACTACAGCCAGATACGTCAGCTACGTTAGCCACGTCTTGGTCTTTGTTTTCTTGCAGCGGTCTCTGAACCTTACGAGGCCAACCCACACATTCCACAAGCTGGGAGGAGGTATAAGATCGTATGAGATCTCGTATGAGAGATCTCGAGAGAGAATTGCACGTTGTTGCCAAATTGTGTTTGAAGTCTTGAACAGTCTTTGCTGATCATTTGGAATTCAATTCGAATTCATTAGGTACAATTGATGGGCTGCTATAATGATTGCTCTACAGACTTCAGGTGCAATCTGCAGTCTGCAGTCTTCAATCTTCGGTCTACAGTCTATGCAATTATTTATCGCTCAACTAGTTCAAAAATAAAACAATTAAACTAATCGTTTCATGACCTGAGATCAACAAGCGATCTTAAGGTCGATCTTGCCCAATCTGAGGTATTTCGAAAAAAAACTTTGTCAAAACCTCGCCTTGAAACCAAACTGAGTTTCTCAGTTTAATGATACAACAGATACAGAGAGAGATAAACAACTGCAGCAGTTAGTGCGTAAATAAATCATGGCAATTATTTTCCTCAGATCCCCAGATCATCAATCATGGGCCAGGCAAAAGGGACAGAGAAATAAACAAAAAATTCGCGCTTCATAAACAAACTTTTGAGAACTGACCAGCTGCTGTCAATGTGATTGACCTATGGCATTATCTACACACTCGATGATTGTCACAGTTTGTTTAGGAAACGATGGTATGATGTTGGTTTTGGCATCCAAATCTATTTCCGGTTAAACAGCTGAGCACAGTTCAAAATAACGAATTGATTACAGAAGTTTCAGATAGTAAATCGGTTGGTTTCAGCCTGAAGAAGTGTAGGATAAATGTAAACAAAGCCAACTGTGACTGCATTTGCCTAAAGGCACATTCGATTGTTATTGTTGTTGTTGCTGTGTTGCAATTCCCAGAAAATTGTGCTCGGAAATTGAGAGTCTCTCTCAGTTTTGGAGTCTTGCCTTTCGCATCGTCGACGCGATTACAACACAGTTTTCGTTTCGTTTTTAATAATCATTTGCAAATGTCTATTAGACCGGCCCCCTCGCTTCATCTATCTATCGCTCTTTCTCCCTCTCTCACGTCTTTCTCTGTCGCGCATGCGCAGCGCATTTCGAAGGAAACAAATCGCATAGGCAAACGAAACTGAAACTGTAACTCAAAAAAAAAAACAGAAAATGCACTGGAAAAAAATCTGCTGGCATACCAAGACATTAGCCATGGCTATGGCAATGTTTGCAGCATGTAAATTAAGACTTTTAGTCTCGAAATTATCGCTAACAACTCGGGCATGCCCCTTGGGGTATGATGGGCATGGCCGACACGTTCGGCGAGAGACGCAAGAGGGATTGGCAGGGGGATTGTGCTTTGATTTCTTGTAAATTTGAAAATATTTGCTTTTATGACTCTATAGAGTTCCCCCTCCGCCACTCTACCAACTGACGCCCCTGCCTGCAGTCTCAGTTGGATTATAGTCATCGCGAATGATGAAAAGTAAAAGTTGACCATGTTTTCAAGGAGTCTTGAGATCTGTGTGTGTGTGTGTGAGTGTGTTTTATTTGCATTCGCTGCTCACCAAATCAACGCTACAATTTTCGAGTGTGACAAACTTGAACTCTGTTTAAAGAAATAACACAACGTTATAATTAAACGTTTGCTGGGAAAATTATGAAAATATATATCAACTAAATGCAGGCTTCATTCGGTACGAGCTGAAAAGAAAGTCAAAGCGAGCTGCAGAGGGTTGCGAACATTGGGACAAAGAGTATTTTTATAGCTCGCACTGTGGTGAGGGAGACTGTAAGGACAGTATGGCTGTTTTAGGTTTTATGGGGTTGATAATGCACTTTTGTCGCATCTAACATGCATTTGCCATTTACTAAAATCATATATCCCAAGGGTTTTTCTACACAAGGGAGTAAATTTTACGTTTATCTGCAGAAATTCTATAACACACATTTGCCCCATTTGCCGCGCCCGACAGTAAGATACCCATCGTTAAAAAATTTCAAAAAATGAATTTTGTTATTTTTGAAATGTAGAATCATTCAGGTTGTTAAAACATAAACAAAATGTCATTCCGCGTGAAAATCGCTTGAATTTTAAGAAAGTTACGATCGGTCTAAAATGAGGGTACCAGGCCTGTTGGGTGTGTTACATGTCTAATTTTTTGAACATTTCGACATGATTTTTGGGTCAAAATAAAGTATCGTTTTAAATCGATTTAATCAATTGTTTAGTACTATTTTTGACCTCCGGAATCGATTAAAATAAAAAACTCGCGATTTGAAATTAAAAAAAAAAAAATTTGTTGAAATATCATAGGGGGGACCCTTATATAAATTTTCAAAAAATCGAAAATTTCAAAAAATCCATTTTAATATTTTTTAAATGCAGAATCATTCAGGTTGTTAAAACATAAACAAAATGTCTTTCCGCGTGAAAGTCGCTTGATTTTTAAGAAAAATACGATCGGTGAAAAATGATGGTACCAGACCTGTTGAGGACGTTACAAATCTAATTTTTTGACCATTTTGACATGATTTTTTGGTCAAAATTAAGTATCGTTTAAAATAGATTTAAACAACTGTTTAGTACTATTTTTGACCTCCGGAATCGATTAAAATCAAAAACTCGCGATTTGAAATTAAAAAAAAAAAATTTGTTGAAATATCATAGGGGGACCCTTACATAAATTTTCAAAATATCGGAAATTTCAAAATTTCTTATGGCATTATTTTAAGATACTTGGAGGTACTTTAAGACACTTAAAGATACTTTAAGATGCTTTAAGATACTTTGAGATGCCTTAAGATACTTTATCCTATCTTTCAGATACTTGAACGATCGCTGCGACAAATTTACTTTGCTTCAAAGTGCTGAGCGAGTGAGGTGCGGAAATGGTTAGCGATTCTTGACAACAACGGACAACTGTTGCTCAGTTATGCAATTAAATTAAAATAAAGTTGCAGCAACTACAATAGCAGAAAGACAGCAACAATAGCAACAACAACTGCGACAACAGCAACAACTGCAGACAGTCGGGTGACCGCATTTGCTGTTGCAGTTGCAGCCTGTTGTTGCCAGCGATTGTTGCAATTGCTTTCGCTTTGATTGAATTTATTTTATAATCCACGACGATGCCAACTGCTTAGCCAAGTGCCTGGAAGTGCCTGTATGTATGTGAGTGTGTGTTCGTATCTCCCTCTCTCTCTCTCTCTATAACTGCATCTCACAGATGCAATTTACAATTTGCATTTTACCCACTGAGCGAACGCAGTAGGAAACGACGCTCGCCGACACACTGTGTATGATATATTATAAATTATATTATTGGCATAATAATATATTTACGAGTCATAAAGACTGAACCGAGCTGAGTCGGACCCCACATCGTATCGCATCTACCGACTACCGACTGTTTTACGATTCAAATTTCATACATTTTGAGATTGCAAAATGCGCATTAGCGGCTTCCTTCCATTTTGACGGCGATAACAGGCACAGGCAGCACAGAAAAACAAAATGAGTAAAAAGAAAATGGTAAAATGGAAAGATGGAAAATGCCAAATGGCAATAAATAAATAGAAAACTGTGACTGTTGCTCTCCCCCTCTCTCTCTCTGGTTATGGATTTACTTTGCAAATTGGATTATGTCTTATTGTGTTTTTCTATTTTTTTTTCTTTTTTGTTATTGTTGTCGCTGTTGTTGCTGGTGTTGCTGCTGTGCCACATCCTCTTGCAGCGGCAGTTGCAATAAAAATGTCGGCGCATGCGTCGCGTAATTACAGCCCACAGTGCGCACAGTGGTCGCTACTGAATTTATCTCAACTCAAATTTAGCAGCAGCAGCAGCCCCTTTAATTATTTGCACGAATTCGGTTTGTTAATCGCCCATTGACGTGCCGCATCGATCGGCCAGACAGAAAGAGCTATATATATACTATATAAACACACACACATAGATACATAGTTGCAGCTGTATCTGTATCTGCAGCTCTGGTAAAAGTGCAATGAAAGCCAACAAAAGGCACTTCAATTAAGGGGGACGGTACGCAGCGATTGCCAACCATCGGATTGCATTGAGTTAGATAAACAAACTCTCTGCAGAGCTCACTAAATTACAGCATTGTTATCTGGTGGGGGGGAGGTGCAAGGGGGCCTACAGAAATTTATGATTGAATTCAGCATTTTCACGTTTGTTTTTCTTTAATGGGCAAAGTGAAAAGCCCAGCTAGAGCAGCCATGGCAAATGAGCCCATCAATTGCCAAATGAAATGAATTCAAGAAGCGAGTTCATACCAAATGCCAATGACCGACATGAGTTGCACATTTTTCGTAGATCTGTAGATCTCAAATGTGCAACGAGAAAAAAGAGAAAACTAATCATAGAATTGCTCTCGGTGAAATTGTCAAGCAATAGAAATGAACAAGCATCTTGAAATGATTGAAATGACTAAGTAAACTGTTTGAGAAAATATATCTAGCTTGTTTACAGTTGAGGCTAAAAGACTAGAAACAGCAGGCACATTTTCAACTCTTTCTAGCTTTGTATAGCAACTACCAGGCTGAAGATAACTTTCAATTAAGATTAATAACTATACTTTAATATATTGTATACTTCCGTTAAGAATTTTTTTTGTCTATGCTCAGAAATTGCAAAAAGTTAATAAAAACGTTAACGAATTTTGCAAAAATTAATTTTTTTTTATATATGATACAAGTCTAAAGAATTTCCTTTTCAGGCTTATCGCTTACACTCTAATAATACCTTAGTTATTTGCGTTAATCAGCCAGCAATCCCTTTTCTTTCACTTTATCCCGCAGTGCTCTTTAATTATCTGAAACTGGTTTACTCATCATTCACTTGGAAAATTACTTTATAATGCGTATATACATATATGCGTATATACTATGTATATGCATTAAAATCGTGCCCCAAAATAATAAACTTCGGGCAGCAGCATATCATTTAATCAAAAGCTCGTTAGTCTCTGCGCACACACAGAGTTTGCGCTTGAATCTTTAATGGCTTAATCAGTTTCTTTTTATATTTCACTTTATTTTTTGGAGGGGGAAGCCACAAGGAAATTGCATCGGAAAGCAATACAAAAGAAGCACATGAACAGTTTTTCCTATATGGTTTTTTTTTTTCGTTTTTTTTTTTTTTGTCTGGCCACACACACAAATTGATTTGGTATGCGGAGACGGATAATTGGTTTTCGAGCGCACAAGCTTGGTTAGGAAAGTTTTCACGGCTTTGCCGAGTGCATCTATAAGTAAGTTTCATTACCAACTCAATTAGAGCACCCTGCCGATAAATGATGGGCATATTTAATGAACTGAGCTCAGACCAAACCATGTTCAATTAAGTTCAAAGATAACGAGAAATACTCAGAGTTTCGAAAAATATATAACACCTTATAATATATACATTTTATGATCAACTAGCAAGCGTAAATCTTTTATTTCATACGACAACCATTTGTAAAATCGTAAAAACGCTCTTTAGTGCGGCAAATTCTATAAAGAAACTCATTATTCACACCTGATATAAGTCTAAAATTGCAAATAGTCTTGGGTTACGTTAATTAGAGCCAGGTTAGATATAGCACGTTGTGCACCGACTGATCAGCTGATTTGTCGGGGAGTTCTAAAAAGATTTTCACAGCTTTCTCTATACTACATACATGTCAATTCGTATGAGCATGCTAAAAACTTGATGCAACATAATTGCCCCCACAGCACCGAATCGATCTCAATTGTCAGAGAGTGTGTGTGTGCTTGGGAAGAAACTATCTAGGGGCACGTAAAAAGTATGACTAATCAATATGTGTATGGAGAGCAAGACTGAGAGACTACTCTGACTCTGACAAACTCTCTGGGAGACGCTACGCTTCGATGAGTTTCACACAAGCTTCAAGAGACGTTCGTATATAGAGAGCTTTTCGTATATGGAGTGTATATTTGCATTTATATTGGATATTAACGTGCTGTGTGTGTGTGTGTCTGTGTGTGTATCGTAGTTATGTGTACGCGATCGCACAAATGCCAAACAATGTGAGTCACGATAATCAACGTTGAGCGCACCGCAAACACGTCCAGCGAAATGAACACAGTACTACGCTCAAAAAAAAAAAAAACAGCACGAGGGTAAAGCCGAGAATAAAAAACAAAAGCTTAAGCCCGAGATACTAATATATAATATATAGAAAAATATTCATATAAACAATAAATATCCAAGAGAAATGATATATTGAAAAAGTAAAAGTTTTCTTACTTTATTACAGAAATTTCACAAATATGCTTGAAATGTTAACAGTTTTTTTTTGCAGTTTGGACAAGAAATCCAACAAAAATGCTTCTAAAAGATTTGGCAGTTTAATCAAGAAATTTATTAAATATGGTTGCTATATAACAAGATTTCTCCAGTTTATTTAATCAATAAATAATCAGTAAAATGTGCAATATAAAATATTAAAATTATTTTCGAATATACAAAAAGTTTTTTATAGTTTAATTTGCTTAAATATCTAAGTAAATGAAACACAGGAATTATTTTTAAATATTTCGTTAACTTATGAAACTGCCCTCGCTCGATTGAAATACTTGCTTATTATATGCGCAGTTATAATAACAACGCTTTGAATATATCGCACAGAGTGAGTGAAGCAAACGAGTTTCGATATCTTGAAATAAGCATTTACTTTGGATGGAAAAATGCATACAACAAAATTATTTAAACACACAACAAACACACACAGATACACACACACATGCATAGAGGATATATAAGTACGCGATGTTGAGGAGACGTTAACAACAGTTGTTGTTGTAAATATTGCAAGAGATGTTGCTGTTGCAAAGGCTGTTGCTGCTGCCGTTGCAGTTGCAGCAAGCTGCAATCGAGCGTAATGCGCACACATGCAACGTGCCACAACACCTTCGAAATGGTGTCAGCAATAATTTATCAAAAAGCAAAAACAACAACAACAACAAAAAAGAGGCATAAATAAACCAGGCGAGCTGCTGCTGTTCAAACCGCATCTAAGTCTGAGGAGAACCCAAGTTGGCAGCAATTTGCATGAGCCACCAAAGACAAAACAATGGGCCAAGCGACACATGGCACACACACACACAGAGAGAGAGAGAGAGAGGGGAGAGATACTGTATCTGTGAGATACAAGATACATGTACGGCTGCTACTGCTGCCCTGGGCATGTAAAGCGTGTCAGCAAAGCGCAGTGAAACTCGGTGAAATAATTGCGGTAAGCGCATAAATAAAATTACACATGTTGGGAATTTTTATTTTATTTATTTTTTTTTTTTTTTTGCAAGCAGTTTTCGCCAGGCGACAGAAGCCTGCGCTGTGGGAGACAGCACACGCCCCCTTGCCTCTTGGCCCTCTTCCGTCCAACAGTTACCTGGTACTGTATCTCGGTAGATGTGCATCAACTGTATCTGTTGGTAGGTAGCACACATATCTGTCAGATAGCTCTGCTATCTTATCGCACGCGCCCCTTTCCAATCTCATATTGATTTTTTTCCCTACATCCGCTGATAATGCAAGTGGCAAAACAATTTTTACAACTCTACGGGGTCAGAGAGGTAGAGAAAGAGAGGGTCTTTAAAAGGGTCTGTCAATGTGGCTGACATCAGGCCGCAACTAATTAAGCAAAATGACGCTGACAATGAGGATTACACACACAGGCAGCCGCAGCAGCTCAGGAGCGTGTCAGGGCAGGGGAAAAGGTCTGCAGGGACCTTAACTATTTTCCGCTACATTTGTCTGTCAACAAATTTCATGGCATTTGACAGGGATTTCCAGGAACAATTTAATGAAAGAAATGCAGGGAGGCAGCAAAAGGGCAAAGGGAAGAGATTTTAGAAATAAGTGTGTGTGTAGTTTACGAATCTATAGAGTCTCTCGAAAGTCACGTTATACGTAGCAGAGTTGAAAATATTTTCAGAAATTTGCAACAAAATCACGATTTTTATTTGCAATGTGCAGTGCATACAGTAAAATACTATAGAAGTCCATAAATTTTAGTCTTTATAATGGAGAAATTACGTTTTTAGGAATTCCAGAGTTTTTTATAGCATATACCAATAGGATATAGACGTGTAGTGTAGGGTAGATGGGTATTAGAACGCATTAGCAGCTGAAAATAAAAGCAAAAGGCACCCAAAGCCTAAAATTCAGTTTTATGTTCGTATGAACACCTTAATCTCAGCAACTATATAAGCTAGGGCTATCAAATTTAGAGACAATATATTTTATTAATACGCCTTTATTTTAGAATTTACCTATACCCTCTTTATCCCGCCTAAATCGAAAAAAAAACGAAATGTGAGTATAGTTTAAGACTAAAACGTTTAATTCTCTTGCAGAAGCGTGTATTAAAGTCAACTGCAAGTTTCCTGCTTTGTTCTCTACTCAACTGTCTGTAACTCAGAATATTCCGTACAGTCTATAAATTATTTTTTACTAAACAAATATTTATGGGTTATTTGCTGACTCAGGGGAGAGTTCCGCAAATACAGTACTTTACAGCCTGCATTATATACAGGTCTGACTAATTTATATGGCATGTAGCCAGCGTAAAATATTGTATTTTAAGAATCTTTGCCAACCCTTTTGATATATAGGTTTGATTTATTTATAAAGGAATATAGTATGTAAGAGTTTTAATAATATAACAATAAATAAGGTCAAAGTTATTTCAAGAACCTCTCTCATTGCTTTATAAATGAATACACCCCTCCCAGTTGTAATTGTTCCTATGACTCACCGCTTGACGTTGCGACAACGCTTCTCGTTCTCTGCCTCCTTGACACTATCCCAGCTATCGCCCACACCCGACGATGACATATCATCGAGACGCTCCTCATCCTCCATGCCAGAATCCTCGAGACTAATGTGACAACTGGTCAGGGTCACTTGTTTACCATTGTCGCCCACCTCGATCCAATCGGAGGTTCTGATACGTTGCGAACGTTCCGTACCATAGGGTGATGAGTCGGAGGAGCAACCGGAGGGACAACGCTTGCGAGGCGTCGCATTCCCATTCAAATTCCCATTCTCCTTGAGAGACTTATTCACCGCATAGGTCAGTGTATCCTCCTCCATATCACCATCGGCATCCTCAACATTATCCGCATCCACATCCTCGGTATCGGCATCATCAATTGAATTGTAACGTTGTCGGGACAAGGATTTACTTGCCGCAGCAGCAGCCTTGGCCACCGATAACGACGACTTGGTGGGCAGTTGCTCCAGCGAGCAGGATCGATTACGCATTGCAGCCAACTCGGAGATGAGCAGCTCATGGAAGGTATGCTTCTTCTCTGGTGTATTCCCTGCACTCACACTACTCTTGATGGGATTGGGAGTGTTCGGATTGATGGGATTGATATTGATGCGGGTGCAATTGCCCGCTGCCTGATGTATGGTCACCTGCTCCGTGGCCAGACGTTCCCGTTCACGCGCCCGCTCCAGCTGCGCACGTGTATGTCGCTCCTGTGCCAGCTCCTGCTCCAGCAGCGCCTGATGCTGTATGGCTCGCTCATGCTTCGTTATCACCGTCGTATTGTCCACGCCTGCGGACTGCGATTGCTTCTGCGATTGACTGATGATAATCTCGGAGAAGAGACGCTCCGCGGCATTCTTTAAATTGTTCTTAATCTCAACAGTTTTGCCGCCCAGAAAGCTATTGCCTCCGCCGCTGGCCGAGATTGGTGCATCCAGTGTGGTCTTGGAGCGTCTAAAGATGCTGGTGGCCGGTGTAGCCGGTGGTGCCACAAATGCTGGCACATCATCCATATCCAATGTGGCCACTGGCATCTGTACAATCTTTCGTGGCTTTGGCAATGGTTGCGTGGTCGGATGCAGCCCGGCACGCTCGAAATCCACCTTACCCAGACTGAGACGTGTATCCTTATGTGGTGTACTCTGTGCACTCAGAGAATTGGCACGATTTACACTCACTGCACTCCCGCTGACAATGGATTCTCTGGGCTTGGCCGTGGGCACATCCGGTGCCTTACGCAGTTTCAGTGGCGGCTTTGGCGCCGTTGCTGGTGCCACCGCTGCTGCTGTTGCTGTCGTTGCTGTGGCAACTAGCGCCATGGTGGGCGTCTGTGTTTGCGCCTGCTTCTTTTGCAGATTCAGTGAGGGCGACTTGTACACCAAAGTGCGTCCCACGGCGCTCAGTTGGCTAACAAATGTGGGCTTCTTTTGTATGATTGGAGGTGAAGTTGCTGCTGTGGCTGCTGTTGTTGCTGCTGCTGCTGCTGCCGCCGCTTTGGGTCTGGGCGGCACTGGCGGACCCGGCCGCTTAACCACAACTGTTGACTGCATTTCGGTTGTTGTTGTTGCTGCTGCTGCTGTTGTGGCCATTGCTGCACGTTCTCACGCGGAGTTGTTGGCCCCACTGAAAACCAGTATTTGTAGGTCACTTTTTTTTTGCGCCTGGGCAACTGCAACTTGGCGACTTTGCGACTGCTCCGCGTGTCTTTTTGGTATTGCGACGCGTTTATTTATTATTATTATTATTATTTAGCATAAAGGCGCAAATGGAAACTCGTTTTTGCGTCGTGTTCTCATGCGATTGCTGCTGCTGCTGTAGATGTTGCTGATGTTGCTGTTGCTGCTGTAGATGTTGCTGCTTGCATTTTGACTGCTGCTGCTGCTGCTGCTGATCTATTTTGAATATAGGCCACGGCGGCGCACTAACGGGCCTAGATGCTGCTGTTGTTGTTTGGCTTATTGGTTTATTGGCTTATTGAAAACCCGTTTAGAGCACCTCGTAGTATTCTGTCTGTTTGTTTGATATTTTCTGTTTTTTTTTTTTTTAAGTGAAAGGGTTGCGGTTTTTAGTATATTTCTTGCAGTTACCCTATAAGCACATTTTTACGTTCGTTTTGATTTTTTCCATTTCGTTTTCAAAATTTATTACTGTTCGTTTTTCCACGGTTTTCCGTTAATTGTTGTTGCTGCTGCAGTTGGTTAGTTTTTTTTTTCTCTGTTTTGAAAGTGTTACATTAGGTTTTATTTAGTGTTTTCCTTATCTGGGGGGCCTGCACGATTTTTGTGCTTTTGCCTGTTGCGGGCGTTCGTATAAAAAAAACCCCATCATTATGAAGTTTTCATGTTAGAAAGCTTAATTAAGGCAAAAACAAAAAAACCGTAAAAGCGCCTCCCCACAACAATGTGATCAGAATAAATTGAGATTTAATCAAGCAACAAATTTTTGGTTGGTGAAACCCGATTGAAAGATCATTTAAAAACGATTTAAGAATGGTTTCTTATGATCAATCGATGAGTTTTAAACGTTTTCATTGCATTTCCCACTGTGTTACGCTGCATTTGGTTTAACAATCAAAATTAAATATGGAAATTTTTTTTTGTGTAGTTAAAAATCAAATCAAAGTTTACTCAAAATGAAAAACCTCTATAAAAATCATGTAGAATACAAATTTACTAATTATTTTGATCGTTTGCTTGAAATAATTGTTAATTAACTTTTTATTTTCAGTCCCAAAAGGGTTTAGAACTCGTTTCTTGGGAAATTAGGTCACAATAACGAGCAAAGTGTTCATTGATCGATGATAAACGATTAAGTTGTTACCGATTTATAACGGTGCAACAATCGATTGGCAGCCAGAGGAATTAAAACGTTTCAATTGGGGTTTTTTTTTATCAACAATTCTCGCTGGAACTTCTTATAATTTGTTGCACTTTGAGCTTTTTTACTTGATTGAGATATTTTTCAAATTGAATTTTGTTTAATTTAATTAAGGCCCAAGTATGACACCCACACACACACACACAACACGCACACACTCTCGTCCAGTGCAATCATGCACACGCAGTCACACAGTCACTCACTCACACGCACACACACACACGCGTACAGTTTGTGCTTATTTGTGACCGAAATTCTTTCTTCAAATTTCTATAAAAATATATTTTTATGTAAATGCATTTTTCATTTGGTTACACTGTATTTGTTGTTGCTGTTGCTGCATTTGTCAGGCAAGAAACACGAAGAAAAACACCGACAGCGAAGAAACCGACACCGCGACAAACAACATGAGCGACCGTACCGAGCCGTCCGTTGCGACGTTGCGCTTTGCACGAGAGCCAGAAATAAACTGAGAGCATGAAAGAGCTAAGCGCACCTTGCTCAATCTCGGCGCATTGTGTTTACATATACGCATGTAAGAGTCAGCGAGCGAGTGTGTGCGTGTGTGTGTGTGGGTGCGACTGTATGCCAGCCAACGATGTGCGCGTGAGACAAACAAACGAGTTACACACACGAAACACGAACCACAGCATAAGGCAACGAAGCTGTAACAGTGCGAGAGAGGGAGTGTTCTCTCACATCGACGCCGCTCACAAGCTCGTGTTATCTCGTGTATACGTTTCGTGCACATCTCTACAGAATGACGCTCTCTCTCTCTCTTGCTGAGCAGAGCTGCTTGGCTCTCTTAACACTTTAAGCTCGCTGTTACAGCATGCTGTTAACTAACAGCAATGGCGGCTTGCCGTATAATGGGCTTATGGCGATGTTATTAGTGCAAAATTTTACAGTGGGCTTAGGCGAAGAGAACTTTTACGCTTGTGTTTAATTCTAATTGAATTTTAGCCAAAATTTGACTTTACTCAGCCGATGCTCTTCTGTAGTTTTTAAGAGCGTCGTGTACTTCTCGCTCTGTTTGCCAAGAGCAACTTGGCACATGGCCAAAAGTGCATTGATTGGCGCTTTTTGGGGAACGGGTCTGGGCAGGTGATGATGTTGAGGGCCGGCGCCGGCGTCTGGCTGCTGTGGTCGAGCTGGGGGCTGGGGCCGTAGCTGGTGCTGGCTCTGGCATTGCAACAGCTGTTGTTGCCGCATTGGCACGCAACGCCATGCCATGCCACATGCCACTCCCCCACCCGCACCCGGCAACAACGTAAATCTTTATTGATTGCATGTTGCAAATAGTCACAGAAATGCAGAAAGAGGGAGAAACACAGACGCTAATCGCCTTTAGAGTGACTTTGCTGTCCTAAACTAAACAATTATTTAGCCGGCATACCCCCCTTGCACCCCCTCCCCCCACCCCTCTGCGCGTCGCATTGCAGACAAAATTGCAATGAAGCGTCAAGAAGCAATGAAAGTCGGAACAGACAGACAGACATATATATGTATGTTCATACATATATTTATGTAATGTGGCGACAGTAGAGTCCCAAACATACATACGTACATCCGTACTACATATAAATCTTCCTCTTTTCGGGGTTGTTGGGGTCGTTCGTTGCCGCTACTTGAAATTACCGTATTTGTATTTGCTTTTGGCTAGGCAACCCGCCCGTTCGGGCCAGAACCGCCCCACAAAAAGCAGAGAAGAAAACAGAAAACCGAAAGACGCCTAACGCTAGGATATTACGCCGCTCTTTGTCTGGGAAACCCCACACACACACACTGTGCGCCACTTGAAATGATTTCCATGGTACTCAGGAAGTTGCCTCTTCCGGCCCAAAAAAAAAAAAAAAAACACTTAGAACAACGCAGGGAACCTGGAGGAGAAGCACGAGCAGGGCGTGCGCCTCCCCCTTTTCATTTGTTTGCCGACACTTTTTGTTGATTTTCTTATTGTTTCTCTCATTTGGCACACACAGACACACACACACACATAGAGATTCACAGTGACCATTGTTAGGCGAGTCTGGGATGCTTTGTCGCAGCCGGGAATTGGCAAAGGCACCAGCTGCAATTACAGATTGGAACATGCACAACACAATTGACAAAATACCCATTTTTTAAATCACACACAAAGGATTATCCCTTACACACACACACACACATAGACACACGCGACAGCTTCTACTTGAATACACTCGAACGCACCCTTGGGCCCATTAGGAGAAGCCCCAAGAATGAAGGTTAAACTTACGCTAAATAGCTGTCGTCGCCAGGAACACAGGCAGGACCATGGGGCACTCCTTCTAATCCTCCCGCTCAACCGGCACGGAAGCACTTCTAATGCAAGCAAAATCAATAAGAAAAAACTAAGGTTCGTTTTTTTTTCTCTTTTTTTTAAGTGCACATTGGCGCAGCCCCGTGGGCCGCACACATTTCTTTCATTTTTTACTTTTACACAAAATATCATCATCATAAGTAAATATTAAATAATTACCACAAGCTAATTATCATTAAATATTAGTCAGATATGTGTGTGTGAGTGCCTGTGTGTGTGTAAGAGATTTGCATAATAATAATAATGAAAATATACACACAATTGACTTTTTAAACATAACATGCAATTACTTATATATCAACACACACACACACCTCGCACGCACACACACACATGTTTCGCACACGTCATTAGAAAATAATTAACATTAGAAAACACGTTTTGCATAAGATTTTACACACATACACACACACATACACACGCGCACACTCGCTCAACAACATTTCTCACAAGTGTTACACAGATAATATAGTAGTAGTAGTATGTGTATATATATTACGATCTCTTAATTAGCAAATAGTTTAAAAACATAAATAAGCGTTAATGCTATTTCATTAAATCGTACAAAATACAAACACATTTCATTATTTCACATAAATACACATTACACAAATAATAATTTAAAATGAAAAAAAAAAAACAAACGTTTTCTGTCCAACTCTTTTATGCATCTGCATTTTCCCCCCCGAAACTACTTTTCTCCCCGGCCCGACCGAGTGACAATGTGGCTTAATCCGCAATGGCCGTGTAGGGTAGACTGCTGTGCTTGGGTTTCGTTTTGTTGATGAACACCTTGATGGCGCCAGTGAAATCGGCGCTGACCAGTACATAACCACATCCCTTCTTGTGCTGCTCCACCAGCGGATCGGGCTGATTGTTCTGCAACTAGATGGAAATTAAAATTAAAATGAGTAAATCGTATTAATCCACCATCTCACCTTATCGTGTGAAATTTCATCCGGTTCCGGTTTTATAATGGCCTCCGGATGGGGCGCAAATATGGCACAGGTTACAGTGGCATTGTGGGCTTTAATGCCTTCCCAAAAGTCGCTGCGATCACGACGTACCTATAAAATAGTTCACATTATAGTAAAATTAAAATATATTCCATTGAGGCGTCTACATACCGAGCTCAGCTTGGAGTAGTCGTGGTTGGTCTTCCATATGTAGATGCATTGATTCTCGGAACCAGCAATTATGTATTTGCCATCATGACTAAACGATCCTTTGATTTGCGAGGATACATTTATGTATCCCTTATATTTGCACGACAAGTTCAGATCTCGCAGATCGTAGAGTCGCACACGACTATCGTTTGATGTGACCAGTATCTTATCCTCTCCTGGCATTGGCTCAATGCCACTGATCTTACGGCCAATACGATTCTTACCACGCGTCGAACGCACATGGATTTGTGTGTGATACTTCAGCTGGTCCGTGTTGTAGAAGATGCAACGTCCATCGTAGCTGCCCACCACAGCGAATTGTCCATTTTGACAGAAATTGGCGGCCGTAATCAGTTTCGTCTTGCCATCGACCTCATTCCAAAGGGCCACCTTCTTATCGGGTATATTCCACAGACGCAGCTTGCCATCGAGACTGCCGCTCAGGAAGTAACGATCGTCGCGTGGATGAAAAGCAATTGCAGTGACGAAATCAATGTGCTGGAAGCAACAAAGACATTCCTTTCTTGAGATATGCCACAGGCGCACCGTCTTGTCCATGCTGCTCGAGAGAATGAAATAATTCTTGGACCAACTCAAATCCAGCAGATCCGACGTATGACCATTGTAGGTGCAAAAGGGTTTCGGCATAAAGGGGCCAGTACACTTCTCTGCAGCTGTGGCCATTGCAATGGCCTCCTCCGCGGAATGCTGCGATACCAGCGACTCCTGTGATGGCGTGGGCGATGATTTCTGATCGGCATTATATTTGTTGCGCATATCCTGAGAGAGAGTATAGGAATTATAGACTGATATAAGGCAAAGTATTTGATTGTATTCATACCTGAAAGTAGGGATAGGCATCTTTCAGCACCCAAATGCGCAGCACCTTATCCTGCCCAGCGGTGGCCAGGAGACGTCCACACGAACTGAATTTCATGCACCACACGGCGCTGGTGTCGCCACTCAAATCTTGCACATGCTGCAACTTAGTGAACTCATACGGACCCTTATTGGATGAGGATGCTTTAATTTTGATATTCTGCTCGGGATTCATGGCATCGACAATGTCAGCAACATCTTCTTTGTGCCGTGCATGTGACACCTCCGATGCAATTGACTTCGCTTTGTCCACCGTTTTGCGCATTGTGGTGCCAAAGAAGCGTTTAATCCTCGCTGTTTTCTTCTTCAAACGGCTACCATCCTCCGTTTCCAGTTCCTCCTCCTCGTCGGGTTGCTGTCCTTCACTGCTGGGCGGTATACCAATTACACTCTCCTCATCCGATTCCTTTTGCATCACTTCCAAATGCGAGGTTAGTTTCAATATATGCAACGAGAGCGGATTCCAGCCCTCAGGCACTGGCGGTGAACGCACTTCGGATAGCGGCATATTCTCCCCTGTATCCAGATTCTTGACAGGAACTTGTTCGAGTATCTCAAAATCAGTCAGCTGCTTGCCGGAATTGGTGCGTGTGCGCACATAGATATTCATTTGCCTCAGCACATCCTCATCTCCAGCAGATTTACGACGTTCCTTATCATTCATGCCCCGATACAAGGCCGTGTAGCTGCGGAAGGGAATCGTATATTAATATCGAATATATCATTTAAATGGAAGGCGTGGGGAGGATGAACTTTAGCGATATGATAGTTTAGCAATATATATGACAATATGTGTATCGAGTCTCTTAACTAACTTGAGGCACATCTTCCAAGTTTTGTACATAACAAATAGATCGTAGGGACTTCTGTGAAGAAATCTCAAATTGTTTAACTTATGCCAAAGTTCATTATCAGTTCCCCCCGTTTTCTATCTTTATCTTTCCTACATACCGTGTGGCACTACCCAAACTGTTGGAACCGCTGCCCGCCAGCTTGGGTCGACAAGCATTCTCCATTAGCATCTTCTCAATGCGCTCGATTTCATCTTGCGGCGGACCTTGCGCCTTGTTGCTTGCCTCATCACGTGGCTTGACCACATAACCACCTTGTATGGCCTTGAACAGGTTGAGTCCTTGATTGGGATCAATGGAACTGCTAAGACGAGAGAGAGAGAGAGAGAGAGGGGGTTAGCAAATTAAACTTTTAAAGACTTGGCTAGCTAACATACCTTACACGCCCTGGCGCTGAATTGCTTTTAGCCGAGTTCGAGGGACTTGGCTTCGAGTAGACCGATGTCACGCTATTGCCAAGTGAATGCGATGGTTTTGTAATTATTCCGGCCGTAGAGACGGGTCGCACATAGCTTGCATGACTCGTCGAGGCCACTTGCGTCAGCGATGAAGGTGTGGTTGTGGCCGTCGAAGCAGACGCCGATACAATTGTGCTAGTTGAGGAACAGGTCAGCGTTATATTGGATGCCTTGGCGCTTACGTCATTCAGCGAACTCTCAAACTCCTTGACAATATCATCGTGTAGCTTCTGCTGTACATCCCGTACACTCTTCACAGAACGTGTATCACTATCCGTATCCTCTGCCGTATCCGCTGCCGGCAGACGCATACCCTCGTTCATGTTAAACTGCTCGGATGAGCTGCTCGAGAATTTGCGTGATTTCTTCTTGCGTCGCGGTGGCGCCACTGGACCACTTGAGGTTATGGAATCTGTGGTCTTTGAATGCGCCAACTTGGTGCTAGCTATCACATCGGGTTCCTGCAACATTATCGCACCATCAGCTGTTGCAGTTGACTGTGCTGTGGGCACTGCAGTGGCAGTCAAGACGGGCATGGTATGCTTAGCAGCTCCAGATGCCACAACTGATGTTGGAGCTATGGACATGGCTATGACAGACGTTGTATTGGGTGGAGGCGTCTGACGTTGTTGTTGTTGCTGCTGCTGCAACTGTTGCTGCAGCTGAAGTTGCTGTTGCTGCTGCTGTTGCTGTTGTTGCTGCAGCTGCTGCTGCTGCTGCTGGGCATTCATCGACGCAAGCGATTCACGATCAACGCTGATTGCTGTATAGAAAACGAATGATTAAAACTTGAGCATACTCGGAAAGGTTGCTAGGTGCGTGTGGTTTCAGCTTACCAGACGGATCGATGCTTCCAGCCAGAATCCGACCCACGCGGCCCAATGATGTCATGCTCTGAATACTCATCGTATCGCTTTCAATAACCTTAAACGGATGTGTTGGCCGGTTTGAGTATACGCCGTCCATCGAGCTGTTCTGTAGTTGGTTAAAATGAGAGTTAAATTAGCAAGGTCATTAGGCATAAGAGGCGGGTGTAATGGCACACACACACAGACACACGCACGCACATTAAAATCAAAGACACACACACTACTTGAATAGGTTTTTGGCACAAACTGAAGCTGGGGTTAAATATTACATATATGTAAGTATTATATAGAGTATGTTTTTTTTTTTTTAAGTACTAATACTAATATGCTAGTTTGAATTGAAAATAGATTTAGTACCTGAGAATCAGGTGTGAGTGTATTTCCTGGATTATCATCTTCATCGTTTTGCATGCATTCACGTAGATCTTGAAAGCGTTGTCTACCAGACTATGTACGATATACATATTTTTGTTCGTATATGTGATGTTTTTTTTTTGTTTTTTATAGACGCATATGTACACATATTTAGTTTGAAGTTTAGACCATATTCCATGTAAGTTATAATTTTATATTGATTTGTTTTTAATTCGTTGATTTTGTTTTTACGAAATGAGTAGAGAAGAGCACAAAATATGAAAATAAAGAGCAAACATGTTGAAAACAAAATTAAAAGAGCGCCATTAACAGATATCAAAATAAATAATAGTACACAACGATAGGAGGAGCAACAAAATAAATTACTATAATTTAGGTTATTCACAATAGTATATAGATAACTTGATTAAGCAAAACTACAATTACTACGTTATACATATATCATCTATTTTGTTAGTTATGTTCGTTATTACCAGTTAACCAAGTTATCTCCTACTACAGTGAATACCCCAAAGACAAGAAGGTAAATAAATGCAACTAAAAGTGAATCTTTTATTAGACTCGGAAGCAACGAACTGACCCACAAATTACGTATTTATTTATTATCAGCACACTCTCGAGTTATCAGACACTCTCACTGATAACAGTGTCGTCCCTCCCCTCTCCGCACTACCCGATTCCATTATAGATAAACAACGATGCGCTCACTATGAATGAAAGCGTGCTGCAAACTAAACTGAGCACAATCATTCCAGTTATTTATGGGAATGGGAATGCGAATGCTCGAGAGCCTTGACCAATGGCAATTATCATGGCACACTCTTTGGCACACTTGATAAAGGCCCCCAAACCATATATATATATATACAATTAACAACAGTAATTGGAGCAGCTGCGCCGGCAGCGATAACAACAGGTTTTCAGATAATAATTATTTTGATAATCAGCACAAGGCAACAACAATTAATTATACTTTAGTTATGTGTGTAATGCACACTAAGCAAATTCAACAAACATTATTAATTAATTTGGTTATCAAATTTATATTTGCTGGTTACCAAGCAGAGAATGACGCACTGTGTGTGTGTGAGTTCTTGGCGTAGTCAACAAGTGGAACAAATATGGTAAATCAACAAATATATATAGTACACTATATGCAGACGAGATGCAAACAATAAATTTGCTTGAAAATATAGAGAATTTTCTTGAAACTCTTGAAGCACCCCTCGTGCATAAATCTCTCTATACACATGACTGATGACACAAACCTTTCACAATGCCGACGCCGTGAGGAAAATAGGGGACGCAATATAAAATTATAAAAACAAATAAAACAAACACTGCGCTTAAGTAACCATATGACCAACATAGTGGGGAATGAGAGGAAAGGGGAAAGAAATAAACTGCTGCTTTGTTTTAATTTTGGGATCCGCAGTGAAATCGCCACAACAAAATTTGCATTTGCTTTTTGTTTTGTTTTTTTTTTTTTTGCACACAAGTCAACAGAGCAGAAAAGGGAAAACGCGAACGTGCATAGAATGCAGATGGTCATGATGTATACGATTTGCTATATCATCTATTTGAACAGAACTCTGGGGCATAGAAACTGAAAGCATTAAATTGTGGGAATCGGGAGGAGGATCAAATAATGCATGCAAGCAAAAAACAAAGCTAAAAATCGAAACGCAACGAAACGCAACGCAATACACGCAATCGTAGGATCCAAAACTGCCGCCCAAACTTACCGCGCCCTTCACTGGCTTCGGCTCCACAAATGTGTTGGCTGCCACTGTGGCTGCAGCAGCTGTGGCAGCTGCAGCCACATCCTGCTGCTTGAGACGGGCGCCTAAACTATTGGTGGGACTGCGGGTAGCGGGTGTGCCCGCACCGATGGGTGTTGCATCGCTATCGGATGAGGCGGCGGCATTTACACGTACAGCTGGCTCCGGGAAGATGAACTCCTGCGCGCATTCTGCTGGCAATTTACGGCTAAAAAAAAAAAACGGATAACATGCGTGTCAATATAATAATCGGGTAGGGTGAGTCACACACACACAGTTAAGTGAGGTGGGCTGGCTGGGTACACCTACCAAAGCGTTGAATGACGATTGGGTGTTGTGTCTTCGGCATCGAAAAATTCCTCTGAACTATCCGAGTCCGTTTCCAGTTTGCTCATTTTTGTGCGTGAAATTATCTAATCAGCTTTCGTTGCCGCTTTTAATGAATATGCAAATTGACCAAAATTATGTTTTCGATTTCGTTTTATTTTTTTTTCTCGTCAGCTTTTGTTGTTGTCTTGTTGCTGCAGGGCTGCTTTTGTTACTGCTGTTGTTGTTGTTGTTGACTCTCTTGCAAAGCTTAATGCGTTTTCTTCTAGTTATTATTTTGTCAACATCTTTATGTGCTGCCTTAGCGCAACAGATAGATCGTTGAGCATTCTGCACACATCTATGGTTTCAGTTTTATTACAATTTAAACAATTAATTATTTAGTTTTTAATGCGCGACGAAACGTCTGTTCTGTGTTGCATTGACTATTTCGCACAGTGTTGGCAAACGCACTCTAGCCCGCTGATAGCAGAGTTGCAGCACAAATGTTATCGATTGTCTGCCTAATTTTGCCATTCACCAACAAATGAAGAAGAAGCACGATACATACGATTTAATCGTATTCCCGCCAAAAATTGTTAAATACTGAAAGTGATCACATTAAATCTTTATTGTTTACCTGATGGAGGAGGAACTGAAGCAACAATTTGATGAAATGGGCATAGAGCCCAGCGGTCCTGCACTTGATAAATGCATGGAACTGGTAATTAGCTACAACATTTCGGATGCCACCGAATTCGTCGAGCAATGGATGGCTTTCAGTCTATCCCATCTGCATGGCGATGAACCCACGCCCGAGAATCTTAATGAATTCGATCGCAAAGTCTTAAAAGTACAACGAGAGAAGGGCGGCTCCAAGAAAGCGGCACAACAAAACAAACCCATGACCATCATCAAGACAGAACCTTTGGAAACGAGTTCATTGACCACATACGGCCTGATCGAAGATGATCCCATGATGGATGACTATGTGAGTGATGCTCCCGCTACTTTGCCACATACACCAAAGGCGCGACAAGAGCACACTCGTACGGCTTCCGCTCTGAAGGCCGGAGTGCTCTTCAGTCCTGCCAGCTACACTCCACAATCGGCGAAACGAACTGCAGCACCTGCAACTCCAACAGTAACTGGAAAACCTGGTGATATTGTCGATACATTCGGTCATCCCAAGCTACTGGCAGCATGCACATGGCAATCACAGGTGGAGCAAGCCTTGCCAGTCGTCCAGAAGCTACTGCACAATGACGCTCCCCTGACGGCAGCGAATCTCAGCTATATGAATGACTTGCTCTATGAGCGTTGCGAGGATTTGCACGATCGTCTTGTCGATGTTGGCCAGGCGCTGGTGGAAAAGAAACTGGGAGCCAAGGGGGCGGCCGAGTGCAGTTGGTATCCGCAAGATCGTCACACACTGGAGGCACTGCATGTCTTGCATGCCGTAGGCATGATACATTCCGAAGATGAGGGCCCGCTGGATGCGCACTCTGCGCTGCTCGCCGTTCTGGATACAGATGAAAAGTTCCTGACACTGAACTTCTCGAAAATCAAATCCACAAGCATATTTCCCGGTCAGGTGGTGCTAGCCAAAGGTTTTATACCACGAGGCGACACTTTTGTGGTGGAAGAGATCTACACGGATCGCAAGCTGACACCACCGCCGCCTCTGAAGTTGGATCGCGAGCTACAGTTCGTTGTTGCCGCTGGACCATATACGCACAGCACAGATCTCTTCTACGATCCACTGCACGAGCTGATAAAATACCTAAAGGAGCACAGACCCGATGTGCTGCTGCTGACTGGGCCATTTGTCGATGCGGATCACAAGCTTGTTGGCGAAATGGCCGAAACATTTGACTCCTTCTTCGAGAAGATGATTGCCGGCATCATGGATGTGGTGGGCAGCAATACCACAGTGCTGCTGGTCAGTAGTCAAAAGGATGCGATGTCACCAGCGGTTTATCCCACACCGCCAAACATACTGCGCAAAACATACCCGAACTTACATCTATTGCCCGATCCTTCGCTGGTCGATCTGGACGGTGTTACGCTGGGCGTCAGCTCCACCGATGTGCTGGACCACTTGCTGAGCTTGGAGTTTGCTGCCAATGCGGGTGAACGTATGCATCGTGCGATTAGTCATCTCTTCCATCAGGGTTCATTCTATCCCATTTGCCCGCCGGCGGATGAGAACATGTCGTACGATTCGAGTCTGGCACAGAAATACGCCCAGCTCAAGCAACTGCCCAATGTCTTGATCCTGCCCAGCGATCAGAGACATTTTATACGTCTGGTTAACGATTGTTTGGTCATCAATCCGGGGCGACTGACGGATGACAAGGGAGCCACCTTTGCTCGCTTTCTGGTCACACCGACGGCGCCAACAGCCAAAGCATCCAACATGTTCATGAGTGTCGCCTGTCAGATACAGCGTATATAACCATTATAATCGTGCATTTTGTAAGCGTTTATTCATTTAGTTTACAGCTAACAGTAGGAAATGATTTCTAAACATATTACATATATACTCTCTATATACTCTAAGATGTATGTGTGGGTGTGTTTGTTTGTTTGTATTCGTATTCCACTAAATTATATATATATAAATATCGAACTCAATTCGAAAAATCAGTGAAATGATCGCATAGAACTAAAAACTTTATTGTATATTTTAACTATACAAAAAATACTGCATGAAACGTTTACAATAATCAATACAATAATAATAATAATATAATAATAATCTAAGCAAACTGATCGATCTGCATTTTCTTTCCCCCTTCTCGATTGTGTTTGCAGATATATAATTCCTGTTTTTAAGTAACTGCTCGCCATATAATTTAAGTAAATTCTGGCCATCGTTTTCTCTCTTCTTCCCCCTCCTCTGCCCCGTTCTTAGGTTACGTGGAGCTGCTAACTACGACCACCGGATGCCCGCACAGCGGTCGTCCAACAACTCTGCACTCCGCTCCGCGCTGGCTACGCCTAGTTGTTGGGCTCCTGCTTGTATTGTTATTGCCTATTGTTGACACCCTCGGGATTGTGCAGACCACCGCCGCCGGGTCCACCGCCCATGCTATGCTCCATATTCTTAACAATCACATAATTTGTCATATGATTGATTGCCTCGTCCTGCAGGCGTTCCGGCCAGCGTTTCATGTAGGATTTGATGAAATCACTGAACGTGTCCACCTTGTCGGGCGTGCTCTTGTGTGTGTCGACAATGTTTTTCACAATATCAACAAATTTATCATAATCTTCGTGGGATTTTTTGATTTTATTATAATTGGGCACACCGCCATTGGTATTGCCCCCGGGTCCGCCACCACTTGCTCCCGCCGAATTCTGCATTTGTTGCTCCATATTGCTGTCGGCCAGACGAGCTGAGGCAGCCGCTGCAACTGCTGCCACCGCCGCCGATGAGGCCATAAAATTGTCCACATTACCTGCATTCGGCGGCGGTTGGGAGTGGTCCATAAAGTGGCGATGCATGCCGTACTCCGTTCTGCAAAAAAAGAAATGAAACAAAGATTACAAATTAGTCATCTTTTAGACCATTCCCTCCTCTCTTTGCTCACTTGTAGAACCCCTCCGCGTTGTTGCTGTTAAACTCTTGCTGAGACATTGGATTTTTCCAAACTGGTGACTCGGATGTAGAAGGTAAACTGCTGGCATTCGAGGTGCTCGTCATGCGTTTATCTCTGCAAAAATCAAGATTTTCAATTAGCCAAGTTTCTGCATGCCAATTTGGTTAATCCAACTCACTTGTAACCCGTGTGTGCAGCCAAACTCTTGAACACATCATCCACTTGACTGTAGAACTTCCACGTGCTTATTATGCCCGTTGTCTCGAACGTCTTTTGCTCTTGTCTATAACGCTGTGTTAGATTATTCACCTTAAAGTGTACTTCCAGCGCTGTAACGGGTACACCAAGACCCGTCAACTGCAAAAAAAAAACATAAATTTACAGAATTTATGTAATATTATTTAATTTAGGGAACTCACTTGCTTGGCCATAGCAACATAAAGATGTCCATTTCGTTTAATTGTGCGCAATTCATAGGCGCATACTTTCCATAGTTTAATTAATTCTAATACTCCACTATCCTCCCATTGTCGGCGCTTTTTGTTGAATTTTTCATACTACGATAAAAGAAATAAGAGTTATATTATTTATTAAATTCTGTATATTTATGAGCTTTACTTACAGGCATTTCACATGGGTCTCACTCGCGCCCAACAAAATACAACTGCCAATTGGAGCTGGACATGGAGCAAGGAGCAAATCAGTATGGAAACATTATTGTATCATGCACCCGCACCTGTAGAGAAGAAGCATAAATAAATGATCATGATGATATCATCTTATGCTCTCTAGAAATCTCTTATCATTTACACCTGACCCGACGAGGCCACCGAATTACACGCTCAGAGCGAATTTATAATTGAGATTGAGAAGTTTTCATACATAAAAAAAAAAAACACTTCATGAGAATAACGTGCAGCACCTGTTTGATTAATAATGTAAGTAATATGCAATTTAATTATCTAACAATTTGTGTTTTTATTATTTTTAACTATGAATTTGAGCGAACACACACTCACACACACACATTTGCATGTGTGAGTTAAATTATCATTAAATACACCGGCAAATAGGCAAATTCAAAATCACACACACATACACATGCACAGGCAGAGGCAGCGGCAGAGGCAGAGACTAGTAAACAAAAGGTAAGTGCAAGGTGTAAATTGCACGCACAGCATGCGCACGCGAAACAACAACACGAACGAAGAGAGTGAGAGAAAGAGAAGCTAACGCGACGACGACTCAAGTTGTACTGAAGCAAGCGGTATTTCAAGTATACAAAAGCTGCGGCCAAAGCAAATGAAGATGCTACTACAGCAGCAACAACAACAACAAGAGCGGCATGACTGCCGCGGCTGCTGCTGCTGCCGCCGACGACGCTGCCTCTGCTGCGCGCTGCTACTTTGGCACTTGCTGGCTGGCCTGCCCCGTCAATTGATGGGGCCAGCAGCAACAACAACATAAGGGGGCAGAGATGGTTACTTTTCTTGAATACACACACACACACACACGCACGCCCGTACAACTTTTTTCCCTTTGCAAGAAATGAAGATACAGATATAAATGTATATATACATATACACAGTTGTACGAATATGTACGCACACACACACACACAGGCACATACACACGCACACGCAGGTACATACTTTTGCGAGATTTACAGCAAAATGCACATTCAATACGCTCTCATGGACGTAGCATTAGCAGCTGGGCGCGCGCAATACACTCACAATGGCCGCACAACACAAGCAAACATCAAAACTTAATAATAAGTTAAATAATTTAATTTTAATTATCTTTAAGAACGAACACACACACGAAAAACGTAGTTAGCAGCTCAGCTCGATGAGATATTTACCAACACTAACGATGGCAAGCATACAACACGGCCATAATGATGTTGTTCGAGCGAGACAGAAATGGCGCGCGCAACATGGTGTGAGCGGTGTAGCTAGCGTTTCGCTTGTGCCCAACGAGTGTTGCCAGCTTGTCGAAAAGTGTGCAAACAATTTAAAAAAAAATATTTATTCGCAGCATGTGCAACATTGAAAATAACGGTGTCACGAATCGGGTCAAAAGCAAACATGATACATGCTTTTATATTTTATACTATGCTTGATTTCTACGCTTCTGTCGAATACATAGATTGCAGCCACGCCCCCAACAAGCACAAATGAGTAATGATTTTAGCCTAGCAGCATAAGCATGACCATGTAATTTATCTTAAGCGCGCCACTCGGTGGCAGCAGCAGCAGCAGCAGCGGCAGCTCGTTAAGGCGCGCAAAGCAAACGCATTATCATCATCATCAACTGCGACTACGACTGTGTGTTATAAGCCCCCCCCCCACTCCCCACCCCCTTCTAAATGATGCGCAGTTGCTTTTGTTGGCGCGCACGCACACATACAAACACACACACACTCGTACGCCGCACGGTCATCATCATTAGGTTGGAGCGACGGCGATTCCCCCACACACATACACATACACACACACTAAATGCGAACGTCATTAGCGTCGGCTAAATAACAAAAAATGATAATGTTGCCCTGCGTTTGTCGTAGTCGTCGTCATCAGCGTTGGTAATCATCATTATATTCGAACATAGAACGAACTCTGCTAGAATCGCCTGCTGCAATTGGGAACAAGCCCAAAAACAATGTTTATTTTTTTTGTTGCGTGGGATGCTTGAAGTGGTCGGGTCTAAAGGAAACCCTGCAATGTGCTCCTCAAATCTATAGAATCTGGAATCTCGCAGCAGATACGATATTTTCGACCATTTTACCATATTTTGATAGGCGTAGCGCAGCTGCCATAAATGATGCATTTCTGATGGGAAAACCTCTAAAATCTCTACCGCGGTCGAAATTAAGTGCAGGGACTAAAAAATATAAAACTTTTTAGTGGTGTGAGGTTTGCCTCATTCTACTCTTTCTCAAATCAGCAGCCTGGTAATTTTGGTAACTCATAAGAAAAAACAATAATGCCGTTATTCAAAAACTGCTTGTTTTTTTAAAGGTGTCGGCAATGCAGTGTTCGCTGCTTTGCACTGCTTGACAGCATGTTTTGTGCCTCCAGTGCGCTCAGCTGTTGCAGACAGTGTTGGCTAACGTGCAGTAGCGATTTCAAACGAATGCTGTTATCAGTTATCAGTCCCTGACACTTTGGCCGATTGTCAAGGCTGCAAAAACCGCATAAGTAGGGCGAATTATTTGAAAAAAACAGCACAATTATAATCAAAGCTTTCAGTATAATATTTCCTGTAAACATGCAAACACTACTAATTTACTTGCTACTTTGCTTTTGCATGATGTGCCCCATTTTCGGAAGGACCCTATTCGATCAACTGTTCCAGACGGAACCGCGAGCAGGATATTATTATCCAGCCACAGCAGCGCCCTATCAGGCCTATAGACCTGCCCGACCTACTGCACATCAACGCTCCTATAAGGATATTTGCCGCATGGTCAACACAAATGGCTTCACAAATCCCGGCAGCGTGCCCCGCTGTCCCTATTGACAAGGATTACTCCGACAGATTTACAATATTAAATAAATATATATGTATATATATACGGATAGCGCTAATAGAATTAATTGTCTAATTAATGAATAAACTCTTAAATTAGCCAAGCACTTTACACACAGTACACAATATGCCTACATACTATATAAAAGACTATTTAAAAGAGACGCTTCTGGACAATGTAGAAGACGCATGCGAGGAACAGGCAGAAGGCAAAGAAGAGCAGCATCTTGTCGGTGCACTCACGTCGTCCGTACTTCTTGAGCAGCTTACCGGATTGGGTAATACTGCCCGCAGTATTCTGCAGCTCATCACTGGTGGCTTCCACATTTTGTGATGAGGCCACGAGGGTCTCCAGCGTGACGGCGCTCTTTTGCGTTGTCTCGGACAGATGTCGCGATATGGCCAGCATTTTCTCAGTCACATCATTCTCTTGGGACACCAGACTACCACGATTATGCCGTGCACCTGCCGTACCACGTTGCCGCAGATAACTTTCGCCTGTTATGGCCATAAGTTCCTCTCGATTTGCTTTCTCAATCTCCAGCATGGTGGACACGTTCGCCTTGCGGAATGCTTGCAGTGTCTTCGAGAATTGTTCGCGATGCGTGTCCACTTCGGTGGCTAGCGCCGGGTCACCCAAGTCGCGTGCCCAGTCATCTAATCGTTCGATATTCTTGCGTATTGCTGACAACTTGGCGCGTCCCGCTTCGTTCAGCTCCTCCAGTTCCCCAATCGATGATCGACTGTTAAGTATGTCCTGAAAACGATTTGTTGGTTAATCTCTGCAGCGCTACCGATCAAGCAACTCTCTTACCTGTATAATTGCCTTGGCCTGCAGATTGTTGTCGATCAAATCCTGCCGTATGGTCTGTAGCGTAAATTTATCCTTGTCCATCATGACAAAATTGCAAATATTTTTTGGAACGCTTCTTCCACTTTGGACCTGCGAAATTTTGTTTTGATGTGACGTGTGAAGAGAAATCGATAACAATCGATAGATGTTTGGCAACACTGGAGCCTCAGTTCGATAAATTGCGGTATCTGAGCGACATATTTATTTTTCTTTTTGTGAGAGAGCCGCGCAAATTTTTGCCCCAGGCTAACTAGCTTGAAATTGTTGTCAAATTAAGATATGTTTCGAATTCGAAACCTACATACTTTTGAGGACGTTTCATCACCAGTTTGTTACCTCTTGCCATACGCCGGGAATCATCTACTAATACCATTTTTTATCTGCAGTCATCTCCAGAGCATTCGCCCGCCAGAGTTGATTACTTAGAAATGGATAATTTAAACATTAACAACGAACCGGAAGATGCATCCAACGCCAGCTCCAATGCCGGTCTGGGTGATCGTTCAGTGCGTGAGGATTCACCAGATTCCTATGAGGAGGAGATTTGGCAGAGACAGCTGCAGCGTTCCCTTGACGATGGTCGCATTAATGTTGAAATTGCCAGTAGTTAGTAAATTTGTTCTTATTTTTTTTTAATATTTTGTCATGCCAAGTTGGCTAATTAGTTGATTATCTAGAGTTATGACGCAGTAGATAAAAGTGTTCTTATTTCTTCTTGATTACAGTTTCAGATTTCATTGAGAGTGCACAAAATGATCTGGTGGAGATGGGCCTGGCACTTGACGAGTACTCATCGACGCCGAGGATTAGAAGTGCACGTACCTATCGCCGAGCGGATAACAGTAGGTTCTACTATATCTATAGCCCGTATACCGTCTAACCGTGTTTTTTCTTGCAAATCAGGTGAACCAATCGATATAATTGATCTATCCAACTTTGAAGTTCATCCGCGAACCGCAAGACTCCGTTCGCCCGAAGCTATAATTGATTTGTGCTCCCCGGACACATCGCGTCGCCCAGTTCCACGTCCACTTATGCTTTCACGCCGCAGTGGAAGCTCTGGTGCGACAAGCACCGCCGCCCGAGCGACAAGGGCACAACGTGATACATCTTTGGTAACGTCATGTTCCACCAGTCCATCACCGCCGAAGCGTGCACGTTCAGCCGAACTGGACAAGACCGCAGATATGTGGTACAAGTGTCCGGTTTGCCTGGAAGACGTACGCCCACGGGATCCATGTACGACCACATGTGGCCATGTCTTCTGTAAATCCTGCATCGATACCGCTGTGCGATCGACCAAAAAGTGCCCACTATGCAACAAGAAACTCACAATTCGCAACATAATCCGTATATATCTTTAATCTTTGACTTTCTGTCGCGTTCACTTTGTAACCGCCGCTTCTTATATGTATGTATGTAGAACTGCAGTGCTCCTGACTAGGATTAAGTTGCACGTAAGAGAATTTCCTGATGACTGTTTTTTTTTTCCTAAATATAGACTACTTAAGATTGACATACCGTGTTGAACAACTTTGCAAACTTTCTGTCAAAAATTGTCTGTCACAATTTGGCAAGAGTAGCGTGTCAGATTAGATTGACTGACTGACAATCTATCGCTAGTGGGTCTCCTGTTTTTTCCCTAACTCAACTTATCTGGCGAGCAACGTGAAATGGAAGACAAGAAAGTACCTAAAGAGATTGATGCAACTAAGCCATGTGGTTAGTGTGTCCAAGCTAGATTCACAATTTTGGTTCAAATTCGTTTCGTGTAGAATTTCAGTGTGCAGAGAATCGAGAAAACGAGACGCCGGACGCGTCGTCTAATGCATCCTCGCAGTCGGATTCCTACAAGTGCCCCGTTTGCATGGAGTTCGTCAATGGACGTGAGCCTTTCTCGACCCGCTGCGGTCATGTTTTCTGTAAGAACTGCATCCATGCAGCAATTCAAGTCAGCCGCCGATGTCCGCTTTGCAAGGGAAAATTGACGAGGCGTCAACTTTTCCGCATTTTCATCTAATCGAAGGAACTAAAGGTGACATAATAGTATAATAAAATAAGAATGAAATATCACATGTGCCCGTCGAGTTGGGAGCATATTCTTGGCTTCTACAGAGGAATATGCAATAGGCTATATCCCACTTTATTACTTAAACATAAGTTTGAGAATTTTTGAGATTACAGTTCATCTCTCTGCCCTCCGATGAGTATCATTTGTGGATCTGCCTGCACTGGGTACTTCAATAGCTTGGCGTAGCGTGTGAGCAGATTCCGCCAGTAGCATTTGATGTCCTGCATGCGTAGATGCTGCCAGATGAAGTCACGTCCACGTTGAGCAATCTGGCGTGCCAAGGCGTCGTTTAGCTTGAAGTACTCAAGCAATTTCTCATACTGTTGCTGGCTAGGATTACTGGGCAGCGGTACATAGTGTACCCAAGGCTTGAGCTGATCATAGAAGAACTCCTGCCACTCGTCACCCACATGGAAGACCAGAGAGTTGCACAGAAAGAGATGCTTCAACCGGAAACTGGCCGCAACGCCGCGAAAATTGAATAGATACTTGTACTTGCAGTGATCCTCGAAGGTGACTTCGTCAGCTGGTGGCTTGTTTAGCGTGTCTTTAGGTGACTTCCATGCTTGATTCCTGGTATACTGCGCTTCCACTAGTTCGGGCTTGCGACGTGACAGCAAAATCAGCGAATCACGCTCTTCTGAGGTGCGTGAGCCACGAAAGAAACCAAGTTCCTGTTTCTCTGCCCAGGGTATTATCGCTGCGCTCTTTTCCAGCTTTTCACGCATCAAGTCCCAACGACCAATTCCGGTTGGATGCAATTTTGTCGCTGGTCCGCCAGCCCAGAATGTCCAAGCGGGATACATAATGTCGCGATAATCCTTTGTCTTGGAAAACGATAGAACTGGTCCACCCTTAGACCAAGTGGAATGTTGCGGATAGTCTCGTGTATTGATCACAATGTCCATGTCGGGCAGCTCCTGCAGCAATTGCAGCAGGAAATGCTCGATGCCCTGACAGCGGGCGGGAAACATGCAGCTTTCGTCACGGAAAAGTCGCTTATTCTGAATCTTGTAGCGCGTTCCAAACTTTGCCGCTTCCTGCAACATCTTCTTGGTTAAACCTGTTGATGTGAAGGGCTTCAAGTCTCGATCTAGTACGGCCTCATAGCAAGTGCAGTTGGCATCGTCGGGATCGCTGCTGCAAGGCTCATAGCCTGCTACAGCTTTCTGTATACGTCGCGTAATAATACTGAATTCTGGAAAATTAAAAAAAAAAAACCGTAATCTCAATTTGACCACTATATTCAAACATACCTTCATTCTGCTTTTGATCTTTCAAGGTAGATCCTTGGCAACTTCCGTGCCCTGTGTTTTTGCATTTATCTTCATTCGCTTCATCGTTTGCATTACTCAGGCCTATTACTAATATAATAAATAAAACATTTCTGCGCATTCTTCAAATCAACAAGTGGCTTGCCGCTAGGTATGCAATAAAATACGATAACTTGTTATCGATGTGTACGATACTGAGGGCAGTAGCTCTTAAACGATATATCGACATTTACAGCTATCAGTTTTTTATTTGTATATATTCCAGAGTTTTAAGGTTTTGCAAATAATAACAGTCATGTCACAATATTACAATTTGATTGTTTTACTGTAAGTATATTTAAACCAGCAGTTTCTCCAAGCGCAACAGTTACGATGTAAGGCATACCGTATCACAATTTACCACTAGAGATGCTTGCAAAACTTAATGGCTTCGTGAGAATGCAACTCGCTCTGGTCATACTTATTTGGCAACAGCTACTCGACAGTGTTATTTCTTTCTCTCTAGCAGAGTGTGTACACACTGGCTACGATTAAACCAAAAGAAACCAACACGACGTCGAAAGTTTTCGTAAAACAATTAATTGTATTAGCCAAATTACGTACGAAAAAAATAAAAATTGAACGACTTTTGCGAAGAGTAATCGCTTAATAATACGTGTGACTGTGAAGTCGAATCGAAAACACGTTAATTAAATTGAAACGCGGGTGTACACTCATTCCCATTGTCCATAATTTACACACAAATTTTGCAACAACAAAAAAGATCAAGCGAATCGAAGATTAAAGAGCAATCAACGTTGACATAACTGCAAGCATACTCACACACACACACACAGGTGTAAAAGTAAATTATTGAACAGCGGGAGGAAAGGAGAATAAATAACAAAAAAACGTAATTTTGGCAACGAAAGTTGTGTGTGCCCAACAAAAAGGAAAAAGAAGAAAAACTGACACGAAACGCGCCCCATTGGAAAACTGCAAGATAGAGAGAGAGGAGTGGCCATTGCAATAAAGTGGGAGGCGAAGGCGTTGGCATTCCCGTCGCCGTCAGCGCAGGCAGCACACCAGATGTTTGTTGAGATAATTGCCTAATAAAATTCAATGCAAAAGAGGTAAAAAATTTGTCAACCTGTAGGTGCTCACGCACACAGGCGCCCCTATACGTTTATATAAACACACTCACACACATATACACATACACATACGTACGTATACAACTTTAAGCTTGGAGTGTTAATTGATTTGAGAGTAGCTTGGAAATTGTTGTTTTGTTTCATTTATTATTGCTTATAAAAGTTTGTTTGAACTTTCATATTCCCTGGCCTGGCGCGCTGCATTCATTGTACAACAGATAAAGGCGAAAAACATATGAAAAGCGAACAGTTGGTCTGTCATTAAGCTGATTTGTTGCTGCTGCTGCTGCTTGTGTTGTTGTTGCAGTTGCTGTAGCTGTGATTTAATTTAACTCGCGCTCTCGCGCGCTCGCGTTCGCTTCGCTTTTGAGCTCAGCTTCCGTTCCGCTTTGTTTCGTCTGTTTGTTCGCTTTGGCGTCTTTTGCCTCATTTCAGTTTGGTGTTGTTTCCCATGCGCTTTGTTTGTTATTCGATGTCCCCCCATCTGTTTTAATTGCGTCTACTCTGCTTATCTTGTTTTCAGTTTTCCTCTTTCCAATCGAGTCAAATCTCCCTCCCTTCAAAAAATATCTTTTTATTTCATATTTTGTTTTCTTTCATTTTCATTTACCAATTGTATGTACACACAGACACACACACACATATACAAGTGTTTTTGACAACCGTGACCTATGGCTCTTCTAGTCACACGCACCTCTGACTAATTAGCGATAATCACCTCGGCGCGCAGTGGCGTACGCAAAGGGGGGTCTGACTCTGAGGTTAAATTCGTTCGTTTTGATGTTGTATGACTAATGGTTTCTTCGATAGGATCGTTTTAAATATCATTTTATGCAACTTTGCATTATGCAACACGCATAGTAATCAACATCATTCGATAGTTTGAGAATATATGTAAATCAATCGTTTTTATACTCTTGCAGAGGGTATATAATTTCTGCCCAGGGTTGTTTCTACTCTTTCACATCGGTTTTTTCGGGTTCAATCATTCATAACTTTGCTAAAAATCATTTGTTTTTACTCGGAAATAACTTTTTGCTTATGGTATTTTGCCTAAAATAATTCTGCATTTCAATTTGATCAATTTAGTAACTTCGATTGTTTTCAACATTTTCCATGCAACCACAAAAATTTCAAAATTTGTCAAAAAATTAAAATATTTATTTTTTGCGTTAAATCGATTAGAATATTCAAAATTAACATTAAAATTGAATCCGCTTCTAATTCGGACACGAAATGTGTAAAATATGCATATTTTATCGATTTTTCTGGGTTGCAAATTATTTCTTTGTTAAAAATTTTTTATAAAAATCTTAAACTTAGCTTTTTCTGGTTTAGTTAAACTTTGGACTTAGTAAACTGAGTAGCTTCGTCTCAATCTAAGGCGCCTCCCTTAGCATTATTCATTGAGGCACGTAAATATATGTTTTTTGTTCTTCATAGTTAGCTTGCCCATTCAAACGTGACCACAGATGTTAACTGCGTTTTTGTTTTTTTGTATTCCCAACTTTGATTATATGCAGAAGGAGGTTCAGGTCTACGCAACAGCCAAGCCCTTAAGTAAAGGAAGTTTTTATGTTATTTATTATTTATTATTATTATTATTATTATTATTATTATTTATAATTTTCTTTGATTTCTTAAAAATTCATTAATAATAAGTTATCAAAATTTAAAGGAAGTTCAATAGCCTAATAACTTACTTATTGGAGACTAGATAATTGCTGTAATTATTTATTTTGCATTTAAAAGACAGTATTGAATAGATTATTAAGTCGTCAACTAATCTCACGTCTTTAAATACCATGTTCACTATATCTAAAGCCACTACATGGTTATCAAGTCATAAAAACCGTCTGGGAATTTTATGTGTCCTGTTAAGTGTTAGGGGGGAGCCTAACGCCTAACGCTAATCTCCCACATACCATCTTTCCGTTTTGGTTCCCTTTTTTCTACCGTTCCCCCATTAGACGCAGTCATGCAGTCTGGCTCTGGCCCTAAGCGAGTCGGAAATGAGTCAAACCCACCGCCTTTTCGCTGCCTCCTGGCGTTTTTTGCCTGCCTACCGCGGCGGCATACATATAGGAAAAGTACGGTATAATGGCCTAACCCACCAAATGATTCATCAGGGCAGCCACATTGCCACAATTTATGTGGATTTCACCTAACTGACTTGTCGGCTGTAACATATACCGCACACAGACTTATTTATTCATCTATTTATATGTTTTAGCCACCCTTAACTCCCCCAATTAGGTTTCCATTCTCAAAGAACTCATGCAGTTTATGCTCTTTTTTTTGCATGGCGTCTGCGCAATGCGAAAATTTCATGTTGAGGTTGTGTATGAAACGTGTAGGGTTGCCTTGTAGTCACAAATTTAAAGAACACGAAACCCCAAGAGATCTTTACATAATTTCCAATCAATTTTCATTAGTTTTTTCCTTTATATTGTAGGAAGACCTGCATATTTCAGAATATCTTACAAAGTCTTTAGAAATTTGGTCACGTATAACTGGAACCTTTTGGTATAAATTTACTCAGAATTTAGTATAATGTCGAAGCTAGTAAGGCTTTACTGTATGCCGTACGATCGTTGCGTGCGTATATGGCTGTGGAATGTGAGCTCTCATAATCGATATGATACAGTCATAATGATACTGCAATATCGCATGTTCCATATTTTCAACTTCAGGTGGTCTTGAACAGCTGTAGGAAAATTAAGTAAATTCCTGAGAAATTATCTTGCTTAATTAGGGTTCAGAATAGCAAAGAATGATCGTGTATGCGGTGTATATGACATTAAAAAAAAAACCTAAGTGATTCTGCATTTAAAAAATAGCATAATGGATATTTCGAAAATTTTCGATATTTTGGAAATTTCTGTAAGGGTCCCCCCTATGATATTTCAACAAAATTTTTTTTTTCAAAATTTCAAATCGCGAGTTTTTGATTTTAATCGATTGTGGAGGTCAAAATTAGTAATAAACAATTGTTTAAATCGATTTTAAACGATACTTAATTTTGACCCAAAAATCATGTCGAAATGGTCAAAAAATTAGACATGTAACACGCTCAACATGACTAGTACCATCATTTTTCATCAATCGTAACTTTCATAAAAATCTATCGAATTTCATGCGGAATAACATTTTGTTTATGTTTTAACAACCTAAGTGATTCTACATTTAAAAAATAGCAAAATTGATTGTTTGATATTTTTCGATATTTTGGAAATTTATGTAAGGAAATTTGGAAATTTTTTAATTTATTGTTTGTACCGGATTTTGTGAATTGAGCGAAGGGTATCGTACTATTTCGCGCTCGACTGTAGTATTACCGGCATGTTTTGAATTAACATTAGGTATTTCCTGAGGGCTCACGCGCTCTTTTTTCTTTCTCTATATTTAACGAGGCTTATCAGATACTACTGTCGTTGGTGTGTCATCAATATGGTAGAAAATAGTACGTGCTCTTATTGTTCCAATTTTGTTGGCTTTCAGTGTTACCCTGCCCTCCCACTGGGTGAACCAGAGAGTTCAGTCAGTGTGTCCCTCTCGAGTTTTCTACGCTCGCTCTCTCTCGCCCACACGCGCTCCTTGTGGCTCACTTATGTTTCTTATGTTGGTCAACTTATGCGGCTGGAAATCGTTTGAGTGAGAGAGCTGTCGACAGCGACAGCGACGTCGCTGCCTCTGCCACTGCCACTGCCTCTGCCTCGGCTACTGTGGTGGCGTGGAACGAGAGCCGAACCCCTCGTTGAGTTACAAAGCAGCGCCACACATCGACGGTTGCACGACGTCGCCCCGTCGTCGTTGGGTTTTGATTAATTCGCCGCGCGGTGTTTCGTTTTGCGTTTTGTTCTTTTCGCTCTGTGCATTATTAACGAAAAATAATTATTATTGTTTTGTGTGTGAGTGTGTGTTTAATTAAAAACAAAGATATTGCACATTGATAAATCAATAAGTGTATAAAGCGCGCTCTGTTGAAATTCACCACTCTCCCTACTACTGCACTCTCTCTGAAGTCACACTCTCTCTCTCGCTGTCTCTCTTGGTGTTTTGCGCCCTATTCGTTCGCTCTTTTCTAACTGTGAACTGCGTGTTGAGATTCGTGTCGAATTTCGTTTCCAGTGCGTCTCAGTGCATTTCGATTTATTTTAATTGTAATCTAAAGCAAATGTCAAAAGAAATTCGTATGACAAATCGATTTACTTGCAAGTGCTTTCGCCTATTTTCATTGTACATAAGAATTATATAAATAAATACGTGTGTGTACTTCGATTATCATCAGGTTGTGTTGCGTACGGGGGCTCTTTATCGATTGAAAAACGTGTGTGTATAAATATCACAAAGGCCAAGTGCGCTACAAAATCATTATTCACATTGGAATTTACATACATATATACATAAATGTTTATACAGTAAGTGTAGCTGAACTCGGATATATATAGAATATTTTGTATAACTTTCAGTTGCAATTAGTTTAACTTTATGTTGAAAAATCGATTTTTCCTATTATTTAATATGCGTAGTGCACGCTCTCTCTTAGTTACACACTCTTACGCTCTCTCTCTGCCGCTGCTTCTCTCTTTTTTTTGCACCCTCGATGACGGTCTGGTGTATTCGACCAGCTGTTTTTCTTGGATGTTATCGGTGTGGTTAGAAAGGAAGTTTACTCAGAGAAGTAATATTAGTATATTTTTCTAGTATTCTATATGGAAACATGAGGTTTCAGTTCTTATCTGCGGCTTTTTATTTCAATGTTTATGCGGTTTTTATTTCACTTTATCCTGCAATATTTCTTCATCGAAAGAAGGAAAATTGTAAAGAATAGTGAATTACGACTCTGTTAATTTGCTTACAAAGAATTTGTAACTATATATTGATGTGCAAAAAAGAAAAACAAAAAATTATAATAAATAATTGAATGAAGAAATGAATTTCATTATTTATTGCTTTGCCCAAAGTCGAATGTAAAGTATTCGTACTTGAGTATATACCAACGTACCAAATAGGGAAACTGAGAGCGGCGTCATTATCGCCCACATACGCATCTATAAAGATATTCGTATGTGTGTGTATGTGTAGTATGCCAAGTTGGCGGGACAAGACCATAATAATAAGTCTGAGACAATAGAGACCCCCTCCGGGTGTGCAGATAGTTTACAGGCAATTGTCGAGTGTCTGAAAAAGAGGCCAAGCCGGAGTTGTTTGTACTACGTGGGCAACTCTTCGCCCTCAGTATTATATCTTGAGTTTGTTTTTCTTTTTCATTTTTTTTTTTTTCATCTTTACTTATGGAATCCCCATGGTAAATAGCAATCACTTTACATATGTCACCTGTTCTATAAACAGCATTTAAATGAGATTGATAGGGGGAACACGAGTTCCCGTTTGTTGCATGTCGTTAAGATTAATGTAGAAGACATTCTGGAATTTTTGGGTCACAAATGTGTGAATCAAATAACGTGCACACACACACATACACATAAATATTCATTCTCAAGTAGTGCCCCCCCCCTCAGGCAACTGTATCGAGAGAACCAGTCTGGCAACATTAGCCGATCCAGGGTCTCTTTTTTTCTCATTTATATTTCTCAAGTTGTTTGAATGCATCGGAACTGGGTCATTCGCCTGCTGCTCGTAGCCTCCCTTTGTGATCTCTACAGTTTGGTTTAGGGTATATATATGCTTGATTTATTGGAGGATCTGTGTAGTTGATTTATCAAATCGTATTCTGCTGTCAATTCTCAGTTTATTTCTGTACTTTCATCCATTGTGCACTTGTGACTCGAATGTATTTTCAGCTGCTTTTAAAATGCATCCAACAATTTGAAAAAAAAAAAAACAGTTCCATTTCATTTTCAAGATATTACATAAATGTGAAAACAGATATCGATATAGAGTGGAAAGAGTTGTGTGTTCAAGTAAATATAATAAATGTAGTTTTTATTATGAATCATTTTCCCATTTATTATTTAGAACTTTTCTATATTTGTAAATGTCTCCAAGCGAAAAAGTGTTTCGTTTGTGGAATGCTCTTAAGATGAAAGATATTATCTGAAAGAGTGGTATAGTAGATATTTCCGCTTTGAAAAGCATTCCATTCGCAGAGTTTAGCATGATTAATTCCAAAAGATATGTGTGTGTGTGTGTGTGTGTTTATTTTAATCACTTTATTTCCCAAGTTTTTTCCACATACGTTTTAGGGAACCTCAACTGTAGCTTGTTGGCGTTCTGTTTCAAATGAGATCGTGTGGGATCGATTCATTTATTTTCATTGAAATTAATACATAAGACTCGCTGACTTATATTGTTTATAAGTTTCACAATGATTCATCTGTTTCTATTGTGCAAATAACTGTATATGCTTTTTTCTTTTTTTTGTTTGTGCGTAACTGTATACGTAAACAAGAATGTTCTATCAAGCGAAGAGTACTCACAGCGTGCTCGCACATATAATTATGTAAATATATGTGTACACATATGTGTCTATAAGTACTCATTATACTGTAATAAGAAAGAGGCAGTCGATCGTTTCCGTTCTAGCTGAATTACTTTAAATTCTATTTGAAACTCGAATCTTTTTAGGAATAAAGTTTCCAAGGGATACGCTTTACTGCAGCACTCCCAAGTTTTACAATAAAAAAGCTGGCCGGAAATACGTGCGCCATAGAGAATACTCGTATAAAGCCGCCATCGATTGACGGTTGAAGGTCGACTACGACCTACATACGCAGTCGATTCTCTTTGTATCTCAGCACACACACATTGTATTGTATTGTTTCTTATATATGTACATATGTCTTTTATCTGTTCTCTGTTGTTTCTTGCATCTTTGCAAGCTGCGTGTTTAAGTGCTTAATTCGGTTTTGAGAGCGTAGCTTGAGCTCAACTGGTTCGATTGACGCCGCAAGGAATCCTGTCTAAACTATTTATAGAACTGTTGTCGCTATAAAGACTTTCTTTGGTTATAAGGCAGAATATATGCAGGAAAACTATACTAAACTATAAAACATATTTTGATGGGGGGTTATTGATTGGATAGTTAAGGTATTAATGTGGATAGATGCAGTCATAACCAGAAAATATAAAATTGAAAGATCTTAAGATCCCTTTTAAGATCTTTCTTTAAGAACTTATTTGTATTTATTTAAATTAAATTAAATTTTAAGTATTTAATTTTAGTAAATGAGGCACTTGTTGCCACTGTTCATGGGGCTGCCCAGGGGACAGCCAAACTCGCGGGCGAATTCATCGGAATTACTTAGGGGTCCATTGACATCCCAACGCAGTGGGGTATGCTGTTGCAGGGGCATACCCAGTGGAGGAGGCTCCTCCCCCGATAGAGCCCAACAGCGTGACTGAGCAAAGTATATAAAAAATAGTTGCGTATTGGTAAAATTCAGTTCAGGCAATGTCTCATGATAGAGCAGTGGTAACATCTTGGGATCCAATAATTCCAACCAACTCAAGTACGCATTGAAGGCCACGTTAAGAGCTCCAATTTCAGCGATAATCTCACGCAAACGTGTTGCGTTTTGAAACTCATCTGGCTGATCCGATAAATAGTTACTATACTGAGCACGTTGACATTCGCTGGCATTGCGATATCCCGACATGGTCAGCTCATTCCATGTGGCGGTGGCCTGTGGATTCTTGTTCCAACCCTCATCGTCGAAGGCCTGGAGCAGGGCACTGGCCAGACGTTGTCCTACCAATGCATATTTCAATGCCTTGGGATAATGTTGGTTATAGTAGGGCGCTTGGAGGAGACCCCATCCGACGAGTACAGCATGCTGGCGCGGCACAAGCGCCGCACGCACCTCAAATGCATCCAGCTTGGCATCTCCATCCCGCTGACCAAAGTCATTGCCACGCAATGCATTTAATTGTTCTCGTGCATTATAACGTAATGTGATCTCCAATTTCTGCCAATAGTTCTCGTTCTTCTGGAAATGTAGACCCGCCAGATCGACACCTTGATAATCGGGGAATTTCGTTCTATACTGAGAGAGTCGGGTGCGTGCGGCACGTCGATCATTCTCATCCAGCCATTCCACACGCAATTGCTGCTCGAATGCTTTGACCACATTACTAAAGATCTCCTCCATATCATGTTCTGCCTGATCCCGCTGCACATGACGTTGATACATGTCGCCAAGGACTTCGGGAAACAGACGTTGCACCACATGCACACATTGTCGTGGTCGATGCATTGCCTGTTCCTCTGGTGGTTGATTCAATTCCAACATGGCCAGATATAGTATGTAACCGGAGATGGTATAACGATTATTGGCCTTGATCAAACGCACCAGATGCTCCAGATATGCCTGCGATCTTAGGTAAACATATTCCTCATACGATGTTTCCAGTATACTCTGCACATAGAGGGCGAAATTGATGTGAGACTCCGCTCCCAGGCGATTGGTCAGCTCGTTGAGGGTCATGCGTGGATAGATCCCTCCTCCATTCTGCGGCTGCTGCTGTAGACGCAAACGATCTTGTCCCTTACGTGATCTTCCCGCAAAGACGGGAGCCTGTGGCGGGGTCGTCGGTTCATTCTGTTGCTGGATCCGCATCTGTTTACAGAGTTCGAATTCGAAGCGTACAATGTCGCCTCCGAAACGTGCTGCCTCATTCTGTTCCATGGCAAACCATTGATTGAGATTATCCGCCACCTGCTGCTGGATTTGCTCATAGATCTCATCGCGTACATTCGCCTGGCGAGTGATCAGTGCACTACAATGCTCTGGCGACATTATGGTTAGCCTAGGTTCACCCAGATATATCGAATTGCCATGCATCTGCTGAAGATTCAGATCAATGCTGAGGCCAATCAATATGTCCAGTCCGTAGTCACGACGCAGTGCAGCAAGCATTTGTAACCAATCGTAACGCTGTTGCCAATTGGAATTGGGCACATTGCGTAGTCCGCCATGTTCGCGTAGGATCTTCATGAGGAAACGACTGCGCTCCTCGGCATTGGCCTCCACAGCGATGCAGGAATCATAGAAACTGCAGACCTTGCGTACATTGGCTGCACTCGTGGGACTGTATTCGTTGGGATGATGCTGGGGAGGCAGCGGTAGCTTCAGCAGCTCCTGCAACTGATCCACAATGCGTGACTCGACCAACTGTTGCGCTCTTACCATTTGACCTTCGCGCAATTGACGATTATGAAATTGTGGCCAATTGCCACAGGCGTAATCATAGAAATCTGCACAGGGATCAGCACTGAGATTCATATATTTTTGCATGTCACGTGACATGGCAGCGCGTACCTTCTGTGACTCACGACTTTCCACGACATTGTACAGCTGCGGATTGTTGGGATTCATGTTCATGTGCATGTTGCGCATGCCTGATCCTCCTACTCCTCCTCCGCCGGGTGGCATGCGATTCATGTTGTTGTTTTGATTGTTGTAGTTGTTGTTGTTGTAGCGGGCAAGTGCTGCCTCGCACAGGAGGAGCAGCAGCAGCAGCAGTCGCACAGCTTGTGTAGTTTCCATCTTTGCGTTGAGAATTCGACTGAGTCTGAGCGAGTGTTCCCATTGAGCGATAAGCTCACCCAGCTCCGCTTGGCCATTGCCATTTTGCGCGCTCATGAACTTGACGAACTGGGTCAAGTGTGCGCTCAGCGCGCTCCTCAGTTCTCCGTATGCTCCGTTTCCAAGCAGGGGTTATCGCGAAGACTCTCTTCCGTTTTAGCACGCCCTCGCGCTCACTCTCTCTCTCCTCGCAATGGAGAAGTAAACAAAATTTGCTTGACCCTCGCACGTTCTGTTTTCTATAATTATAATCTAGGAACTAGGGATGGGCATATAAAGCCTAGACACGCACCCAACGAGTTAGGCGCACTTAATTGATAGCTAGCGAAAAACAATGATATCTCTATAAAGCTTTATCTAAAGCCTTATCAATAATGTCAGCTGTTTGCTGCTTAAAATAGGATTATGATAAATTTGTTTATTATTATGAAACCATGGAATGTGATATGGTATGGTTGTATATAAGTTGTAGGAAATAAACTGTATAAAGCTAGTAAAATGTTGCTTAAAACCTTCGCCCTGCCTTCCTCAATAGATGAGACATTTCTCTGCCGGATTCATGGTTGTACCCATAGAACAATGATAATCGCTTACGAAATCCTTGAGATTACGCAAGGGTCCATTTATCTGTAATTTTGTCCAGCTATGATGCTGTCTTACGCTATAATTGAGATTTGCCCAGGGATCTGCTGCATCGGGTTGCTCCCTCCGAGGCAGGCAATGTTGTTGGGCAAATGCAATAAAAAACAGCGCCGTATTGGAATAATTCAGTCCAGGCAGCGTCTCCTTGGAGAGCTTGGTAAAATCATTATTGGGTTCCAGATATCGCAACCAATTGAGATACGCACGAAAGGCAACATTCAAGGCGGCACTGCGTCCGATCAGTTGCCGTGTGGCCGTCGCATTAACTCGGAGATAATCCTCCACTTGACGTTGAAAACATAAGCTACGATTTTGATATCGCACCTGGGTGTACCAGTCCCAATTGTCTTGCTCCAGCAAGCGCTTTGACCAGTGCAGCTCATCGAAGGCCATTGCCATCTGCTCGGCCAGATGGATGCCCAATGTGGCGTAACGTAAGACATTGCCATAGCGAGCATCGTACTCTGGGGGCTGTAGCAGTCCCCAGCCAAGTGCCACACGTTGTTGTACTGGACGATAGATTACACGTGTCTCATATGCCTCGACGGGATCAGTGGGCAACGGACCTCCTCCATCCTCTTCGAAGAGACGACTCAAATGCTTGGACTGCATCTCCATTAGCAGCTGACGCAGATTGTTCCAATAGTTCTTGCGATCCAACTGCACCCGTAGACTCTGTGGTTTCTCATAGTTGGGCAGCTCCAGCTTCAGATCGTTTAGCTTACGCTGTGCTATACGCCTGCTGCCCTCCTCCAGCCACTCCGCACTGACACTCTGCTTGAGTGCATCCTTTAGGTTATCATAGAGTTCCAGCAATTGTTTAAGTGCCTCATTGCTGGAATATTGCCGGGCATAGAGTTCACCCAGTGCCGTGGGCACCAGTTGTTTCATTCTGGCCAAACAGTAGCCAGGTCTCTCTGCGGGCGTCTCGTCCAGCGGGAAGGAGAGTGCAGACATTGCACGATACATTATATAGTTGGCCACATGGCTGGAGTTGTGTGCATCCACTGTGCGCTTTAGCTGGCGATAATACTCCGGAGCAGCCATGTAGACAGGTCGGAGTACGCTCTGACCATAACTGTGGGTCACATATGATTGAAAGTCTATTCCGAAGACTTGTTCCAGCTCATTGAGGGATTTTCGTGTATAGTTTGCCACATATATCTGTTGCTCGGCATTCCATGGCCAGTCGAGGCCATCCCGCATGCCTCCGCATAGTTCATGCTCGAAGCTGACAATCTCGGCGGCGACACGTGCTGCTTCCTCCATGCCCAAGGATAGCCAGAGACGTAGATGAGCTGCCACACGCTCTTCGATCGCCACATATGCTGCATCACGTATTCCCAGCCTGCTTTGGCTGCACAGCTCGCGAGGAATGAGCGTACTCGGTTCACTCAGATATAGACTATTCTCCTGCACCCTGGCATAATTGTAACCCACTCGCAACCCGATCAGGATGTCCATGCCATAGTATTTCAAGAGTCTAGCGATTGTCTGTAGCCAATCGTAGCCCGTGTGCCAGTTCTGCCAATTGGAGCCGGGTGAGGCGGGAAAGCCGCCATTCGATTGTATAAACTCACTTAGGAACAGTTGCTGCTGCTGGCTGTGACTACGTTGCAGAGGCGCATCCACACAAGACTTGAAGAACTCCTTGGCCTGACGGACGAGCAAAGAATCTTTGCCATTGGGCAACTCATCCAAAAATCGCAGTAGATCTTTGTCAATGCGTTGCTCTTGCCTGGCCTGTGGCGTCATATGCGATTCCCAATTGCCACAGGCGTAGTCATAGAAATCGTGACAGGGATCAGCACGTAGTTTCATCTGGCGTCGCATTTCCTGTGCCTTGCTCTGCCGCACCATATCCTCGGTCTGAAAGAACCTCTCGAAGGCGGCATCCTCGGCGGATTCCAATTGATTGATCAGCACGATCAACGTTACGAATACGATGCTCCAATTCGGGTCTGACATGTTGATGTTAAAGCATCTTTAAAGCGTCTACTACTGCGGCAGCTGGCGAGGCTGTCGCAGCTCGAGAGAGACGCTACGCGCAGCTGATAAGCACCGCAGTTCAAGGCGGGTTATCGCACAAAGAGAGAGGAAGAGTGAGAGAACAGATGAGTGATATTTTTGGAGAGCGACTCAGAGGGGAAGGTCTTGAATAGAAAGAACTCTGAAACTCTGGGAATTGTTTCGTAAGTGCCTTTGCTCAAAGAGAAGCAATAAAAAAGTTTTTTGGAAGCCTAACACAGTCATTGTTCGGCGTGTACGTGTTTAATTTAAATAAAAAAATTTTGTTGAAATTTCATAAATTTCAAAAATTTCGAAAAATTTCAATATATGTAATTTGCTATTTTTTAAATGTAGAATCACTCAGGTTGTTAAAACATAAACAAAATGTCATTCCGCGTGAAAATCGTTTGCTTTTTAGGAAAGTTACGATCAGTGAAAAATGAGGGTACCAGTCCTGTTGAGTAATTTTTTCACCATATCGACATGAATTTTGGACCAAATTTAAGTGTCGTTATAAATCGATTTAAATAATTGTTTATTACTAATTTTGACCTCCAGAAGCGATTTAAATCAAAAATTCGCAATTTGAAATTAAAAAAAAAAAATTTTGTTGAAATATCATAGGGGGGACCCTTACAAAAATTTCCAAAATATCGAAAAATTTCATATAATCCATTTTGCTATTTTTTAAATGTAGAATCACTCAGGGTGTAAAAACATGAACAAAATGTCATTCCGCGTGAAAATCGTTTGATTTTTAAGAAAGTTACGATCGGTGAAAAATAACGGTACTAGGGCTGTTGAGTGTGTTACATGTATAATTTTTTGACCATTTCGACATGATTTTTGGACCAAAATTAAGTATCATTTAAAATAGATTTAAACAACTGTTTAGTACTAATTTTGATCTCCGGAATCGATTAAAATCAAAAACTCGCGGTTTGAAATTTTGAAAAAAAAAATTTTGTTGAAATATCATGGGGGGGACCCTTGTCTAAATTTCAAAATTTCGAAAAAGTTAGTATACCTTTTTTTGAACATTTTCGATTGTCGAAGGGTACAAATATAATAGAACGAAATAGAAAACCCTTTTGAAAACATGTGTGCAAAGCTTTATTGGACGTGTTCAATATGTGAGTGTATGTTGTTATATAAAGACTGTGTGTACTTCTCTGGCCTAGTAGAGTCTGCACTTGAAGCGAGCATTAAGTTGATCGTTCTTGGAGCAGCCAAAATCGATGCTAAACTGCTCCGAATTGGCCAGAGCCTGATTGACACGTATCTGTTCGGGTAACTCATCGAAAACCTCCACAGTATCGGGATAATCGGTACAATAGAGTTGACCATAGGCAAGGAAAAAGAGTTGATTGTGTGTATGATCCAGAAGGGGTAATCGTTCCGCTGCAGTCTCATCCGTATTCCTTAGCCACTTCATATAGGCACGATAGGCAATACTTAGGGCTCCATTATCGGCAACAATGCGACTCATTAGACCCTTGTCCTGAATGGGTTTCTCATGGAACTGTACATAGATAGCGTATTGTTCCTGGAAACATTGAGCATGTCTCAAATAGGAATTCGAAGATTTCTCATCCCACCAATTGCGCACGTAACCATTACGATCATAATGTCTGCCCACATCATCGAATCCGTGGAGCATTTGCCGTGCCAAGAGTACACCCAATGTGCCGTATTTAAGGGCATTCGGATAGGCAGGATCCCAGAAGAAACGTGCCTGCATGAAGGTAATCGGAATCTGCATCTTATTCGTGGTCAACTCGTAGTGCGGCAACTTGTACACTTTATCTGCCAACTGTGGTTCCTCCAGCAGCTTGGCCAATCTACGCTGGGTAACCCATTGCAGCACATTGACCAGATTCGGATAGAAATGATCCTTGTGCAGCTGCAGTCCATGGAGCTGACGTATTAATTTCGTATCATCATGATTACGGAACTGCAAATGTAATTCTTCCAGCTTCGAGATGGCCTTCTGACGTGTCTCCTGTGTCATCCAGTGCAGCTCCGTGGATGCCTGTAGATCCTCACGGAAGACTTGCTTGATGTCGGCCCACGTGGATTGCAGCTCATTGATCATTTGCATGTTATTGTAATTGCGATGGAAGAGACTCTCCAATTGCTGGGGGAAGTATTGTCGCACCTGTTGCACACACCAGATAGCCGGCTGTACGCCATAGGGTATACGTGACTGATCCAGGGTATCCAAGGCACGCCAGATTGTATAATTCGCCAAATGCAATTTGCGTGTGTTGCGTATGACATCCACGAGATTGGAGAGATAATCCTCGGGTGTCTCATAGATTTCCATATACATGGTATCGTTGAAGATCAACTGCAGATAACGACGCACATCCACATAGCTGCCATAGGCTGCATTCATCTCGGCCGCGGTGCGTACCCGTGTTGTCTGCTCCATTGCCAGGGCAGGATTATGGGGTAATCCTTTGGCCAATTGCTGCTCGATACTCAGCACTTGGGCGGCTACTTCGGTATACCAATTCTCTGGCTGTTGTGGGAAATATCCCTGAAGTTTCTGCACAATTGAATGCTCGTAACGCTCGCGAGTTTCTTCATATGCAGCGTCCAAATATTGACGACGATGTCCCAGCGGCAATTGTGGTGCTCCCAGCTTAAGGCGATGCATATGCTCCTCCTTAAAGTCGAGCACAACATCCACACCAATCAGTATGTCCACGCCCAGATAACGCTTGAGCATTGCAATAATATTTAGCCAGTCATATTCGTAGCTATACCACGAGGCTACACGAATCTCAGGCCATCCGCCACGGAAATCGGTTACCCGGAGCAGTGTCTCTAGAGCGGAACTCGTATCATTCGCCTGGCTCTGGCAGGAGGTATAGAATGCCTTGATCAGACGATCCGCACTGGTATCAGCTACGACTGTAGCTGACTTTAGCATGTCGGCACTTTTACGCACAAAGAGTTCCTGTAGCTCCTCCAGATAGTTTGTCCTTTTGTTGTACACCTTGGCGGGATGCAGACGAGGCCAGTTACCACAGGCAAAGTTATAGAAATTATCACATGGCAATTGATCACCCTCCGTCATGTATGCCTTGAGATGAGCTGCCTTGGCAAGGCGTAGTATATCCGTAGTATAGTTGGTTCCATAAGGATTCGATGCAGCACAAGATGCGAGCAATACCAGAGTCCATTGGCAAATCCAAGTTGCCGTCATAATGTTGGATTCTCGTGTGTTTCGTTTAGATGTCGAATGAAAACTAAGCTCAAATCGAGAGATGCGTCGATTTTTGAATTGGGCGGAGGCTTATCGTCTTATACACATTGTCTCTCAGTGCGCCTCCCTCCGTCGCGACGATCGTTTAATTAATTAATTGTATTAACCGTTGTAGAGCAAATTTGCTCTCCATTCCAATTACGCGAGTGACCCAGTTCTATTTGCCGTTGATCTCCATCTCAATCTCGTATAGCATCAGCATCAGCTTTAGCATCAATAAATTGTTGTTCGCTCTGGCGCACTTGACCCACAAGGTAACAGTGTAGCACGTTTCCAGCATACCCTGTACATGGATTAAGTGGGAGTTTGATTTTTTGCAAGCAGTATGAAAATTATTATATATTTTTGAAACATGATCTTATCACTTTAAATCAGGTAGTAAGACTTGATCTTGCAAATACTGCACAGTATCTCTGAATCGAGCAGACTCGCTCTCTCTCTCTCTCTCTCTCTCAATTCTAATGAGCTAGTCACTTTCTCAGTTTTTCAATCGCACTCCAAGGTCCGTCTCATTTATGAGTCGAGTATATTTATGCATACCTAATTAGAATTTGTGTTTTCCTCCTCACTTAAGTTGTTTATATGTTTGTTTCTCTAATTAACAATTCCCTTATTGGATTTCCTCTTTTTCTCATTTCTTTACAGGAAAAACATTCTTCTTGATTTTTACTACACTTTTCTAATTGATGGTATACTTCAATTGAGGAAGCCGTAAAAAGTGTGGATAAGAAAGTGCATTGAGTTGAGGAGTTTAACCAAAACAGAAAAAAGAAAAGGAATTCAAGGAAACTTCGTAAACGGTAAGGAATTATCACTTTAATATTACTTTATATAGATAGTTATTATATGCACATAAATAAATGTATATGTATTATTTGGTCTTGGAGTGAGTTGAACCATCTCAATGCAATTATTTCTCATGATAAATAAATATAGTATAGCTAAAGTGGGTTCTCATCGCTATAAAGATGTTCTCACATTTAGCCCGTAATTACTTTGAGAACCTTTGGACCCAGACGTGTGTCCAACTCATGGGGAAATTCACTTATATTATATTCTGTATGATAACCATTTTCGTCGTATGTAAAATCACTTCTCTCCACAAATAATGCATCCTCCGATTCGAAATCCTTGCCGGGCAATAGAAATGATGATAACCAACTGCCTGTGATATTTACTTTGGGTTCTTTCTTTGTACTGTTTGTATCTGTCTCATTGCTGTTCTCCTCGTGTTCCTCGTGTATGCTAAAAATGGTATATGATGATGATTCTGAAGATTGAAGATTGTAAGATTTTTATTTTTGGAAAAACTCACTAGAACTGATAGAAAACCTTGCCAGCATGATTGTTTTCGATTGCAAAGCAGAGCACAAGACAGAAGCACAAATACTATATATAAAATCGTACAGTTAGATAAATTCCTAGTGGGTTATCTTTTGTATACTCACAATAAGAGTTCTGTTCATTCTAGTCGAAGCTGTGAAAATGCACTAAACCTGTGAAAATTTTCTCTAGTCGCTATATAGAATCATATTTACAGATGTGGATGCTACAAAAACAAGTTTTACCAGGGAACAGGTTCCAGCATGGGGTGGCAGTAGTAAATGGGGGAGGAGGTAGGGAGATCACAGAATCACGTTTTCAAATCACAAAGTATTGAATGAACGCTGATTCTACATTAATAACAATTCTAATGGAGAAATACGTATGTATCGTACTTATAGTAGGTAGATCAAACTCGTTTCGAGTCCAATTCACATTCGCATTGACATGCCGGCAATGATGATTGACAATAATTGCAATTTTGATTACCCGAGAACAGCAAACCTGGTAATATGATATTGGGAAAGGGGAATTTTCATTGAATTGGCACTTTCGGAAAACTTGTAAGGTAAAAAAAATATTCTATAACTGTTAATGGAAAATTATTTAACTACCTTATTATAACAGATTTTATTTGTCTGTCCTCTCCGTTCATAGAAAATAATTAGAGTTGTCTGCGGTTCGGTAGTTCCCACAGATTGTACTTTATTGCAATTATCTAGTCTTTTAATTGATATTTTAAACAAATTGAGAGTACGATGCACTTAATATCTGTGAGGATTTTAATCAGAATTCCGATCAGTCTGCGGTCGATGGAAGTGGGATTAGGCTAATCATTTGCCCAGCTGTACGAGAATTTTAAGCAGGGAGCCGCTCAATCTAGTTTCAATCCCATTTGGACGTGGTGTGGCCTCAGTTGTAGAATTCTTTGGAATATCATTTAACGAATTTTTTGTTTTGAGACTAGTTGAGTTGGTAGGGGTTGCTTTTGTCGTTGATTTGTATTTCTGTTGCTCTACCTCTGTAGTTGATTCCAATTTGGATGATATTGAACTGATGGAAGACTGATCCAACTCTGTTCTATTTGCATTAGCTGGTAGGGTGTGCGACAGTTGAATTGAATTAATCCTTTCACTATCCTTTAAAGGCAGCGCCAAGGTTGTTAGGGATAGAGAACAACCCAAGAGAACAACAAGGAATATCTGAAATTATAAAACTCGTTATATATCTGCTCTATAATTGTAATTTAATTGTATATTGCGATACTTACGATCGATTGCATTTTCACTGACTGACTGTGTTGCCATTGTAGCTCACAGAGAGCTTTATATCTATTGATACTTGTCTATACGACGGAATTGTGATATTTCCCACGCTCGGATAAATCGTTAAAACGTATAAATCGCAAACGGGTTAGGCTGGGCAATTTTAGCAGAGAGATCTGCTGAATGGGCTGGGAAAACGCCATCTAGAATTTCGTTTCTAAAGGAAATATGTTGTGATGGACTTGTCAGAGTTATAGAATTCAAATGACGAAAATATATCTATGATTATTAATTAATAATTAATTATAACTAGTTATTCAAGGAAATGATTAGATCTGTCTGTATGTAGTTCGATAGATTCCAATGATTGAACTTTATTGCAACTTATTGAATTCGAATGTTTAAATTGAAAACTGAATACTTTATAATCCCATAATTGTGTTAGGACTTAAGTTTAGCCAGTAACTCCAGGGGGAACCTTTTGTACAAGGATTCTAAGCAGGTTACCGCTTAGTCTGGTACCGATGCTATGAGGACGAATCTCGGCATCAGTTGTTGAGTTCTTTTGAATATCATCCTCCAAATTATCCAAAGTAATCTTCGAAGAGTTGTTTTGAGGTACTGGAGGTACTTCAGGGTTCAGTTCAATCGGTTTAATTTGTTCACCATCCTTTGCAGGTAGCGCCATAGTTGTTAGGGATAAAAATCCCAAGAGAACAACAAGTAACATCTGGAATTATGAAACCAGTTATTTATCCGATGACAATCACAGTTCTATTCAATATTGCGACACTTACGATCGATTTCATTATCGCTGATCGACTGAGTGGCGATTCTGGCTCACAGGGTGCTTTATATATCTGTTGACACTTGTTTTAAGACGAGCTATTTGCAATTTCCCACACACACCTGTCGATATATCAAATGGAATTAATGCGCCAATGTAAACGGGTTAGCTGGTTGGGCATCTTGAAGAGATCAGATCAGTTGAATGGGTTGTGAACTGGGAAATGACATATCAGAATTTTATTTCCAAAGGAGATTTATGGAGATTCTATTTCTCTTTCTATTTTTATTGTTTTCAAATCTATCTTCAAACACATTTAATATGATAAATTTATCCCTATTATTCGATAATTGAAAGATAAATTTGTAGTTTTTTTTACTGTTTTATTTTTGCACTTTCTTCATTAAATTTTTATAAACTTTAAACTTTAAAACATTAAGTTAACACTATAATACTGGTAGCTTCTTTGCTTTGTTACAAAATAATAAATTAAAAGTTAGACTTATATATAGGATTAGCAGGTATAGTTGTACATTCTTAGTGATAGCACTTGTTGATCTTAAGTCAGGATCTTTAGTAGTTTTCCCGACAGATGATTCACTGGCTCCACTGGATATCGCAGCCCTGCATTTGAATTGTTGGGTCCGTTCTGGTGTATAACATAAATGTTTTCGGTAGCAAGTAGAATTAGAAATTTATCCAACGTGCTGGTATTTTGTTAACTGGGAATAAATTAATTCTCCTCCTTATGTAGTCCCTTCTTGAGAGTTGTTGGTTGTAGGCTCCTTTGATGGTTTTTCTCTTGATTTTAAATTTAAAATCCAAAGCACTTTGTGTTCACAACGTGTGTTTTAAAACGTTAGGTATCTCTCACTGTATTCTTATTTCTACGGGCTTGTATTGACTTCTGGGTATTAGCTGGTTAGTATGCCATGGCTTTTATATTGCCGGCCGGCCGGACAGTCCGACGAGTGTGCTCTGCCATTGGCACACGACAGGCACTCGCCGTTGGGGCGTCACAGTTGTGCGGAATTTTCCCATCACACTTCTAGCGGTTTACTACAAAAAAAAACCACCGCCCCTGACCATTTACCTCCATTAAACTATTTTTAACCCATCCAGTCATATGATCTTGAATTAAAAGTCGTTTAACTAAGCTGGCCCATGATTCATTCGATTGATATGGTATGGTCCAGTGTGATAATAAAGAAATTTAAATAGGTGAAGGTTGTTTTAAAATAAATCTAGCTTTGAGAAGGAACAAGTTATTGCCTGTTCAAAAAAGTATGCTATACATGATGTTGTCTACAACTTTTAAATATATTCAACTTGTTTGAATAATTTATTCAATTCATTCATTGTGCAACATGAACTTACTGAATAGTGTGTCCGCTATGCGAGATCGTTGCATAATTTGTGTGTGTTGAATCATTGAATAGGTTTTCTTATGTATAACATCTGCGGGTATGAATAAGCAAAGTTGCAACTAATCAAAGTATTTAAATATGTATCATAAAATGAATTATTTTAAAAAACTTTTCACAAGTGCTTTTAATTTATTGACAAAATCTTTTAACAATCTGTTGCCAATTCAAATAATTATTTAAATTTCATACAAATATTTGAAATAAATTCTTACAATATTCGGAAAAGTGATCTCGAATAGAAAACGCGCGCGTGTCGGTTATGTGAAACATAAATGTTTGAAAATATAAACATATATATATAAATTTTGGAGAGGGGATAGTTGCGGAATAGCTTACTGAAATTTCATATTTTCTTTATGTTAGTTTATGCTTATTTTTTGTATTGCTTAGTTTTAAAAGACAAAAAGAAAATATCCCAATAGATGAAATGAAAAAGCAATATAAACTTTTTAAAATAGTATTTATAATTTTGTCGTTTGTGTTATATATGCGAAAGAAACTCACGTGTATCCCCTCTTCAAAATTATTTATTTTCAGACAATATAGAAAAGTGTGTTTTGCGCATCTGCCGCCTCAACTCAAAATACTAAAAAAAAAGTATAAATCAAAACTATAAATCAAGATCAAAATCTAAGTAGAAAACAAAGAAAGAAAGAAAAATAGAAGAGTACTAAAAAAGAAATCGAAGAGCGCCCAGCAAACAGGGTGGTTCACATTCAATTCATTTGATAACACACGTAATCGATAACGATAACTAACGCCCACATAGATAGACCCGACTCTACTGTCTACAAATCGACACAGTGTGGGGTTTTCTGTACCGCTGTGCCGCGGCAGCCCCTGTAGCTACCATGGGCGCCAATGTCTCGCAGCTGGAGCGTGAGATCGGCTCCGATCTATTTCCACCGAACGAGCATTACTTTGGCCTGGTGAATTTTGGCAACACTTGCTACAGTAATTCGGTACTGCAGGCTCTCTACTTCTGTAAGCCATTCCGTGAGAAGGTGCTCGAGTACAAGGCGAAGAATAAGCGACCCAAGGAGACGTTGCTCTCGTGCCTCGCTGATCTCTTCTATAGCATTGCCACGCAGAAGAAGAAAGTCGGTTCGATTGCACCGAAGAAGTTCATAACGCGTTTGCGTAAGGAGAAGGAGGAATTCGATAATTATATGCAACAGGATGCACATGAATTTCTCAATTTTCTGATCAATCACATCAATGAGATCATTCTGGCTGAACGCAATACGGGCAAGCAAGTGAATCCAGCGGGTAATGGTAACTCCAGCACAGCCATCGCCCCGGGAGCAACAGCAGCAGCAGCGACAGCAACAACAACGAAATCCAACTCGAATTCGAATTCATCCAATTCCACATCGACCTCAACATCGAATTCGACGGCAACCAATGGGAACTGCAGCAATTCGACGGGTTCGCTGAGCGGCACCACCAGTGTGCTGGACGGGAATGGTGGATTGACCGCCACAGTGACGCCCATCACGCAAACAAATGGAGCAAACACCGAACCCACATGGGTGCATGAGATCTTCCAGGGTATACTGACGTCGGAGACACGTTGCCTCAACTGTGAGACGGTTAGCAGCAAGGATGAGAACTTCTTTGATCTGCAAGTGGATGTGGATCAGAATACTTCGATTACGCACTGTTTGCGCTGCTTCAGCAACACGGAGACCCTGTGCTCCGATAATAAGTTCAAGTGCGACAATTGCTGTAGCTATCAGGAGGCACAGAAACGTATGCGGGTCAAGAAGTTACCCATGATTCTGGCTCTGCATCTGAAGCGTTTCAAGTATATGGAACAATTTAATCGTCACATTAAGGTCTCACATCGTGTTGTCTTTCCGCTGGAGTTGCGATTGTTTAACACCTCCGATGATGCAGTGAATCCGGATCGTTTGTACGATCTCACTGCTGTGGTCATACACTGCGGATCGGGACCAAATCGTGGACATTACATCAGCATTGTGAAGAGTCACGGGCTGTGGCTGCTCTTCGATGACGACATGGTCGATAAGATCGAGGCATCGACCATTGAGGATTTCTATGGACTAACCTCGGATATACACAAATCCTCAGAGACGGGCTACATACTATTCTATCAATCACGCGACTGTGCTGCCTAAGAGCCTGACTAAACCATAACAACAACATATAGTATATACTTACATGATCTTTGGCGCCTTCATGCAAACATGTTTAAGTTTAAAGTTCGTTTAAGCAAAAGAATTATCTCATTGTCAGAGTGGATGCTTTAAGATATTCCCGAATCTGTACCCTATGCAAAATGTTATGTTAAGCTTTTGTCATTTTACCAAACCTATAACTATTATACTATCCAATAAAAACTGTACGATAAACGATAGATCATACATATTTGTTCTAGGTCAGTTTGTGGTGGGGGCCGGTCAACAGTCGCAGTCGATAAACTCTATGAGTACATAATACTATATAGACAGTCAGTCGTGTATAATGTGTTGACGTGTTACTAGCTTGAGTACATTTCCCCATTCAACTTCAGAATATAATCACCTTGGCTACCGCTAATCACTTGATAATTGACGGGTTTTACATACCGATGGAACAATAAAGTGATACGTGATATGCCTCGCCTACTATCATACCAGGTGGTCGAATCCATTTGTTTGTGGTCAGATGCCCCGTCGACTTAGTCACAAATGTGTCATGGATCGTGAGCTGGTCACGTGAACCTAGCAACTCGTTTTTAATGCTGCAAAGAATCGTGATCTTGAGAGTAGCCATATATTCCATATATAACCGAGAGATCCGTAACTCCACATCATTCATGAATCTGTGTGGAATACCATTTATGAAATAGATACCCGTTGGCTTATTTATAAATGTGCCATGGATCTGGAGCTTGTCACGTGAACCTAGGAACCCGTTTATAAGACTGGAAAGAATCGTGATTTTGCGAGTAACCAGCCATATATTCCATATATTCAATTATAAACCGAGAGATCCGTGAAACAACATCATTCATCAATCTGTGTGGAATAATATGTATGTAATAGACATACTATATATAGAAATTCTTGGTCCAATCCGGGTCAACTGACCCGTTGGCTTATTTATAAATGTGCCATGAATCGCGATTTTGTCACGTGAACCTAGGAACCCGTTTATAAGACTGCAAAAAATCGTGATCTTGAGAATAGCCATTCATATATTCCATAGAGATCCGTGAAGCAACATCATTCATCAATTTGTGTGGAATACTATTTATGTAATAGACACACTATATATAGAAATTCTTGGTCCAATACATTTGTGTATGGTCAGTTGACCCGTTGGCTTCTTTATATATGTGTCATGGATCGTAAGCTTGTCACGTGAGTCTAGCAACCCGTTTAATAGCTGCAAAGAATCGTGATCTTGAGAATAGCCATATATATTCAATTATTAACCTAGAGACCCGTAAAACCACATCATCCATCAATCTGTAATAGACACATATATGGAAATTCTTATCTATTGTAGTAATAATGTTATGTAGCTTTGCATTTGTAATATCATGTCGTAAGTGCCGTTAGAGTTGAATATTGAAAGTTCATGCCATGATATGCAGTTTTTATTATAGTTTTCACAAAAAAAGAAAAAAACATAAATCTCAAGATAAACATATCAACTTTATAAAAATGTACATTATTTTTCGTTAATTTATTTCAATATTTAATTAGCCTTGTCTCGTTATGCAGCCAACTTGGTTTTTTTTTTCTTTTTCGTTTTTCAAGTTTTCCAATCGCCTTCAATATTCAACGTCAAATTTCATGAGATGATTGCGAAAACTGGTTGAAATATTCAAGAGTTGACATATTGTTTTTTTTTTTTTTTTTGTTTTTCGTGTGTGGTATGAAGAGTCATCGAAAGTGTTCAGTAATTTATGCAGATACACTGCGGGAAAAGATAGGTATAGAAATTACATAAATAAATATTTTTTTTTTTAGATGTGGAATGTGTGTTGTAAGGTAAAGGAGTCACCATAAATATTATTCTGTTTGTATGAACGCTGAGATCTCTGTGACTATGAGAGCTAGAGCTATTAAATTTTATAACAAGACTTGTAGGTATAGTACTATCTTATAGCTGATTTTAGAAATCGGTCACGCCTTTTTGCTCCCCCTTAAATCTATAAAAATCCATACTTAAAATATGCCTGCTTTTATACAGTAAAATGTGTTTACTAATTTCATTATGCTCTGAGTTAGGATGATCCCCCCATCCAATTTCTCCCAGTGTACCCATGTTTATTTGCCACTAAACGACAAACGATGTTGCAGTTGCTGCACACACACACACATGTGTGTGTTGCATGGAAGGTTTTGTTGCCTGTCATGTCGCATTTGGGTTGTGTCGCCTCGCCACGCATTTGCAACGCCCCATTGCGTTGGTCGTCGTCGTCGTCGGCGTCGTCCCGCAGCGCAACGGATTGATTAGCCCGATCTTGTAGAGGCAGAGTATTCCGCATTGCGAGAGTACTTAAGCTATGAGTACCCGGTACGCGGTACCCGGTTATTACGCACTATTCAGCCGATGGTAAATGACTTTCACTTTGAGTGCACAAAAAAAAAATTAAATACACTGAAAAACTTTGCGCAATTTGCCTTGATGTGAAAGATATTTTCGGTATCTGTGGCATGTGGTGCTCTGCTGCGCTATCGACATGATGTCAGTTGACATATGACATATTGTTGTTGTTGTTGTTGTTGCTGTCAGTGTTGCAACATTTGCCACAAGTAAGAACTGACATTGGCACCACAATTGAGGCGTGGCAGCTGCTGTGTTCCTCCAGCTGCGTAATTTGCCAGCGATAAACTTCTCTCTCTCTCTATATATGGATATATAAATAAATATGTTAAGTAAACAAGAAGAAAACAACAGATTTACCACCCTGAGGGGGGCAGCAGCGCCAACGATCGTTGCTTTAATTAGCTTGTTGCCACATGTGGTGCATGTAGAAGGGGCAAAAGGGACACCCTTTCTCTCTCTGCGATTTATTATTCTTTTGCGCTGACATAATTACGATCCGTTTCGTAATTAAATATGTCATTAAATATTTCTCTCAAGTGCGCCACAAAACATGCGTATAGGACATTAGGCATTAGCTCATTTATCACGTTGGTAATTTGAAACTTTTGCCATATATGTAGAAATTTTATTTCGGGTATATTAATGCAGTCCCAAAGTACTGAAGTACTTTAAAAGCAGGCGATATAGTATTTACGACTGTATTGAGGCAATCAAAATTTATGATATTTCATTTAAATTCAATAAACTCATAACTCTGTCCCTCAAAAGTCCTCTAGTAATAAGAAATTCTCTTATATGTATGTTAAATATACTCAACCTTATAACCGCAGCGCCCACTCCTATTCTCGTTTAATTGAATTTCATTTAAATCTGCCCACATGCAGATCCGAAGATCAGCTCAGGAGCAAAGTGCAATCTTTGTGTTGACCCACCGCAAACAGTTTCAGTTTTCCATCGTCTTTTGTCTTCGTTTTCGTTTTCATTTCTACTTTGTTTACTTGGGTAATTTATTTTTGTGCACAGCAATTGAGGCTTGCCAGGAGGGCCCCAAGCCAAGGGTGGTCGAATGGCGCCTCCTCACCATATTAAATTATTTTTTCGCTAATTTGCGTTGAATTCGCCGTGCCGTGCAGGGGATGAAAACTGTGTGTTTTGTCATAGATGACTTTGAAATGCATGTGGATGAGTCACATTGAAATTCGATTATAAAGCCAGAGAGAGAGAGAGAGAGGCGCCAAGTCGCCCTGTCGCCATATTGGTAAATCTATCTGGCTGGCAAGTAACGGCTAAAATGCGATAATTAGCTGTGGGATCGATAACGATTAATCACTATGCCGCCGATATAATTTTCTTAGTTTGATTTTTGCGCAGCACCTAAAAGTATGCAATAAAAAATTTTAAATTTGTTCTCTTCTCTTTGCTTTTCATGTAAATATTGTGAACTGTTCTCGCTCTCATTCGCGCCCTCTCTCGGCTGCCTCTGATTCATGCATATGTGTGTGTGTGTATGCTACTTGCTTATATAGTATATCAATTTATGAATTGCGCGAGTGTGACCTCACTCTGCGCTCTCTACAAGAAATATGTAATAATAATTAAAGTCACAGACATGAATTCCATTTGGACAGCATCGTTGTATCTGTGAGATACGCTTACTCTATCGCATTTTTGCGTATCTAAGTAAACAAATAAACAGTCGCTCTCCCTCTCTCTCTCGCTCTTTGTGTTTTGTTATTGTTGTTATTCGAATTACTTAAAAGTTGTCTGATAATGCCGCCGCGAGGGTCGCTCATGTTGTTTTATTTATTTATTTATTTGTTTCCCAGTGGCGTTGTGCGTCACATACTAACGAGGGGGGGCGGCCCTCTATACATACCATAATATTACTACGCCCTTATTGAATTTCTCCTCACAATTTATGCGCATTTGTAATCGTTTTATTGGGAAAACTCTCGGTTTGAGCTCATTCATTGCTCGCTTTCCATCATTAACAAGCACTTGCACCCACTTGTGTCTTATGTGTTCCCTCATTGCTTCCCCTCTTTGCCCCCGCTTGTCCCGTGACTGCAACGCAGATGTTTATTGAGTCATGGCACGCGCACATGCGCAGTGTCAGCGCAAGATCTTCAAGACGCTGGCTACAGATGACTACATAAGTACCCTATATCCTGCCGGAAGCCACCGGCTGTGTACTCATTATGCACCCTCGTCGCTTGCACTCTTGCCGCTCTCTTTGCGACCCTATAGAGGGTGCCCGGCTACCCTCTACACGAATTCCACTTGAGTTCTCTACGCTATCTGCAAGCAAATGGCTTATCGTGCGACTCATTACTTGCGGTCATAAAACCAAAATTTATTATCTTATATGGTATAAATATTGTGCAGTGCATTTTTAGCATATTTTGGGCATGTCTGAAGTATTTTTCTACATATTTTGAATATTTTTAAATTTTATTTTAGATTGCGATTTATTTTAATTTATTTTCGAACTGAGTAAAATACTTAATTCACCATGTATTATAATATATGCTTAACGATACCATAAATTTGCATTTAAAAATGTATATAGAATATAGAATGTATATTAAATAGGCTTAAAATTTACATTTAATTATATTTAACGATTATTAGCGATGACACTTTTAGCTATCGAGTTGCTTGCATTAATATTATCGATAGTTAAGTGTTTCCAATTTAGTTTTTAATTTGTTATTTTTTGTATACATATTTTCTAATCTTTTTTTTGTGAATTTTTGACAAAGGAAAATTTGCTTTTCTTTTTTATGCATTCGCATTTTCACTTTTATCGCATTTTTTTTGGGGTTAGTTCTGTTTCTGTTGCACATTGTATAATCATCGAATGCGCTCCGTAGCTCGCAGCGCTGCCCTGCTCTCGGCTCTTTTCGGCTTTCATTCTTTTCACACACACACATACACTCGCACACACACTCACTGGGAGGCGCCCCAAGTAAATGCACACATACTTAGATAGAGCTGGGAGAGATTGCCACACAACGTCGCATCGGTCGTCGCTTTGTAGTCGTCGCCAATGTGTTCGCTCTTCCCCGTCTTGTTGTTGTTGTTGTCGCTGCTGCTGCCTTTGGTGGACGCATCGCCGCATCGCAGCTCGCTCGCTCACTCGCTCGCTCGCGTATTTTCCCGTCAGTCTCCTTGGGCTTGTGCTACCGTGAAAATGTGCGGCGCGTCGTGTCTGTTGTGAAAAAGTGTTTTTTCAGTTTTTCGGTTTTTTTGTGTGTGTGCCAGCAAAATACATATATAATTTATATAAACATATTCACACACATCTTTAAAGATTAACCCCTATGTGCATACGAAATTTGCCTTAATCAATTTCCCCCCCAATTAAGTGCGTGCTACGTGTGTGAGTGTGTGTGTGTGGGCGAACATCACGCCATACCACAGCAAGTGTCTTATTATCCATCTATCAGATACTGCGACGTTTCAAACAAAGAAATCTTTGCAATCTGCATCCATCAATGCCGGCTACACTTGTGTATGAAATTTAATAACTGTAAATAGTGTGAAAAAAGAGAAATTCTAGAAATTATTTATGAGTTTTCTGCAATCGGAAATGAGATCATCCGCCATTCAGTTCCAGAGTGCAATCGAAAGTGATTCAAAGCTTGAATAAAAAAAAAAAACAACATATAAATAGCTGCAAATTGCGTATAGAACAAACAAAAGTATTGTATAGTCTATACATGATATATAGCATATATATAGTATCTATTATGTCGATTTATCACTCTGCTAAAACTCGTGCCATTTCTCTAGTCTTGAATTTCTTGTATTTCGCCCCATGTATTTTAGCTTATCTTATCATGCATAAATCAGGCAGCAGGCAGGCAGGCGGCCGATAAGAGGCAACTGCACTTGCGTTCGTAGAGAAATCGACACTTTATTTATTTTGTATTTTTTTAGATCTTTCAATTGGCTTCCGCATAGCGAGCGATTTCGTAATTGCAATTGCGCTAGAAAATAGAAGCAGCAGCGGCAGAGGCAGCGGCAGATACTTTTTTATTTGTATCTTTGTATCTTTCTATCTCGTAGCTCGCTGAGTTATTTAATTGTGGGGAGGGGGCACTGGCAGGCAGGCAGGCAGGCAACTTGCAACTGCAACTGCTGCCAATGTAGGCCAACAAGTGCGTTGAACTAAAACGCAAAAAAAAAAGAAATACGTATTCTATGGTATAGTAGAGCATCAAATTCGTCGAGCCCTGACGAGGCTGACGTCAGGCTGCCATGAAACTTTTCTACCAGTTGCAGTTGCAGGTTGCACACACACACACAAGCAGAGTGTGTGCGTCATGTGGTCCAGGAAAAAGTTCAAAATGTGATTGAACTTCACGTAGCAGATGTGTATTTAAAAATTTTAATTGCCAACAGACGCTGCCTGGCTGCCACAACATACCTTGCAACGTGCAACGTGTGCAACATCTATTTCCAGCCTTGCCACACGAAGGTGCAAAATGTGTGAATGCCAAATGAGTTCGCTGCTGCTGCCTCTGTTTATGATTTGGAAAACTCTTCTTCCCGTGCTCTCTCTCATTGAATTTATCGATTGACGACGACGACGCTGCATGAAGATGCTTCGAGTTGTTTTCCTTGCGTCATGTGGCTTCACTCCTTCTGCACACCTCCCTCCCTCCCTCCCTCGCTCTCCACACTCTCTATTTGCTCTTGGCAGGCAGCCAGTTGGCTTAACCTCACACTTGCTACGCTTCTGGCCAGTGGCAGCCATTTTGCTTTGGCTGCCATTGTTGTTGCTGTTGTTGTTGTTGCTGCTGTGGCAAACATATAATAAGACGCACTTGGTGAGGTCCTTGTTGCAAGCATTTTTAGCGCTTGCTCGCTCGTTTTGCTGCCAAGTACCTCTCAATAAAGTCTGGCTGGTCCTTAGGTATACCCTGTATTTATTTAAAGGTGTGTAGGTAGGGTATATTAACTTGGCAGAAGCCTAAAGAGTGCCAAAGTCAAGTTATATATAAAATAATACGTCTATAGTCATTATAAAGAACTAAAATACTTATTTATCTCAGAAAACTTTTGGCTAGATAATCTAAATTTATTATGCACTTTTCAGTACTAGTTTCCTCTATAAAGATATTGCTAACTTTGTTAAATTTCTAAAATCAATCGAAATAATTTTTATTTCTTTAGTTTGCCTTCTGAAAACTGAATATTCTTCATTTTTCAAATTATATATAAAATAACACGTCTATAGTCATTATAAAGTACTAAAATACTTATTTATCTCAGGAACCTTATTGGCTACATAAACTAAATTTATTATGCACCTTACAGAACTAATTTCCTTTATACAGATAATGCTAACTTTGTTAAATTTCTAAAATCAAACGAAATAATTTATATTTCTTTAGTTTGCGTTTGAAAACTAAGTATTTTTCTTTTTAGATTATATTTCTTGACTTTCAGCTCAGACTAACTACAGGGTCTTGCCAAGTCATGTATCCCCTAAGTGTGTGCACTTGTTTTCCTTGTTTTAGCCAACTTTCTCTTTTACTTCTTTTGTCTTTATCCAACTTTGCTTTGCGTCGCAATTACACCCCCAACAAAAACTAAACTGGGCGTGTCCTACCCAGGCGAGACGTCCGTGCGTTAATCTCACATTATTTTTCCCTGAATTTTACTACCCCAAAACATTGTTGCCAATATTCTGCAGCATTTATGCTGATATATAGCATATATATCTCATACTATATATTTATGTTATGTATACACATACTTTGTCTCTCTTTTTGGCTGATGTCACTCATCAAAAATGTCAAACACCTGGCAAGCGGCGTATTCGCTTTGGCACACATTATTATGCCTGACATTGAGTATATTCATGTTTATTCACATAAATATTCAAAGAAATCATTTGTTTGCTTTTTCTTCTTACTCTGCTCTGTATCCATTTCAATTGTGGTGAATTTCATTTATCTTCTCTGTCAGTTGCACAATTAAATAATGAAATTTAAATTTCTGTTTTAAATTTAGCACTTCTCTAGCCATAGTTGTTGTAGTTCTCTATAGAGTTTCCTAGGTTTCCAAGGCAAAACAAGTGCAGCAAACATTTCCGCTCTAATTTATGCAAAATGTAGATTTCCGCCCCGTTAGAACCTTACACGGTTTGCCAAAAGTTTGTGTAAAGGTAGAAGAAATCGATTATTTCATTATATATTATAGATAGAACGCGCTGCAGCTCCTAACTAGACCCCTATATCTTCTTTAAAACTTCAACTACAAGCAATGCAATCTGGAAGATATGGCAACACTTTCTGCAGGTTCTGAGAAATAAAAATTATCTTTCTCATTATACTATCGCTCGTTTTTAATTTGTAAAACTCTGTCGGCAACTTTCTGAGAATATTTCCCCTTCGATAAGTCTAAACAACAAAGCCCCAAAAACAGAATTCCAAATTTCCAGCTTGTGTTTAGCTTATGAAAACATTTTCATTTCAAGGATTTGACTGCTGAAAACTCATAAATTAGTTTTATATGTTCTCCAGCACGAACATGAAACACACATACGTGTGTCTGTGTGTGTGTGTGTGTGTGTGCATAGTAAAACTTGCTGACTGTACACACACAACACACACACACTCACACACACACATAGATTATAATAGTGCTGGTGCCTTGCAGAGAGAAACTTACGCATAAAAGCAAAACAATATTTATAAATAGAAAACTGTACGAGAAGAAATCAAAATGAAAAGTGCAGCAGTGTGAAAAGCGACGGGAAAGCGAAAAGATCGAAAAACTCGGAAAAGTCGATCGGCAAGTGAAAAGAAAAAGAAAACACAAACAAAAATGTGGAATCGATCGATGGTGTGCAGGAGTTGAACCCTTAATAAAAGACAGAGAAATCCAAACCAAAAATAACTGAATATAACGCGAGAATATCCCAAAAGAACTTGGCAACAAGTGAATAAACCAAGAGTGTGAGTGCGATGAGAGAGAGAGAGAGAGAGAGACTGAGAGAGGAAAAATACAAAGCCAAACTGCGTTGGTCCAAACGGGCCAAAAATAAAATCAACAACAGCAGCAGCAGCAGCCGCAACAACAACAGCAACAGCAACAGCAGCCGCAGGCAACATTTGTTGCAGCAACATTTGATGCGGGCACTTGCAACTCGATGTTGTTGCTTCTGCTCGCCTTCATTATGCGTTTCGTAGACATTTCCAAGCTGCAACGGCAGCAACAGCAGCGTTGCGTGGACTGTGCCAGCGCAGGCATTGACTGTCCCCACAGCAACAGCAACAACAACAACAATAACAATGGCAACAGCAACACTGATGCCAATGGCAACACAACGCACTGCTGGCAACATGTTGCTGGCAATAGCAACAGCAGCAGCACAAGCAGCGGTTGCGACAGCACCAGCTCCTCCAAGGAGAATTATTATGCACCACAGCAACAGCAGCAGCAACAACAACAACAACGACAACACCACAACAACAACAGCGGTCTAACACCGCAGCAACTGCAGCAGATACGCTACTATCAGCGCATGCAGCAGCAACAGTTGCTCTTGCTACAGCAGCAATTGTTGCAGCGGCGTCGCTTGCAGCAGCAACTACGTGAGCAGGGCGTGGCATTGCCGGCTGCGCCCAAAAAGGCAACAACAACAACATCGGCTGGACTGACCTGCAATCAGCAATATTTAATGCAGCTGCGCCTGCAACAACAGCAGCAGCAACAGCAGCAACAGCAGCACCAGCAACAACAGTTTGCTGCCAATGTCAACAACAACAATGACAATGAGTATTGGAACAACAACCGCAACAACAACAACAACATTAACAATAACAACGTCAACAACAATAATAATAATTTTGTTGGCCCAAATGTGACACAAGGTGCGCAGTCTTAAGTCGTTTTTCTTTTTTTATTTTCTTTGTTTTTATTTTTTTGTTTATTTCCCTTTTTTCTGTATATCTTACGCGTTTTCTTTTGATTTGCTTTTGCCCCTTTTAAATATTTATTGTGGCAAAAAGCAGAGCTAATATTATCGCACTTGCTGGGCTTCATCTCTAATTGAAGCCCTAATTGATTGTAATGGAAGCCAAGTGGGGTCCCCTCATCGACAGACCTTGCTGCAGTTTACTTTCCACATATAAATCTCTAGATCTATATGAGTACACTGACTGCACTTGAGACACACCCGAGGGTTTTGTGTATTCATTAAGCCTGTAATTATCATGGATATCACATACGTTTGTGTATGAAGTATTCAGACTTACAATTACTTATATTCAATTTTTTTATATGCTTCTTTAAGATACTGTAATATAGAACACTTTAACAAAACTTGGTGACTGTAGCTTAGTTAGTCCCAGAGATCTAAGCGTTCATACAGACAATCTTGGTTATATCGACTCAGAAGTAATTAAATGGGAATATATATTGCTTATGGGGTCGTATAATACTTACTTCTTTAAATTGCATCAAGTTTTACTTATACAATGCTTTTTCAGCTCTCAGATTGTGGAATATTCCATTTATTGTACAGTTTATTGAACTCTTTTGAAAATTTTTCACTTTTAACTAAAATAGACATTATACTCAAATGAGGACAGTTGCTTCGCTTTCTGGGAGATATTCTATTGCCTTTTGTTTACACTAAAAGTTAATTATAAATTCCGAAAACATGAAGATACTACGGGTATTCAAATGAGCGTGTGCTATATTTGTATGTCAAGCGATAGCAATGCGCCATTTTCAGTCCGAAATTTATTTGTCCTCGTCCTGGTAAAAACCTCTTGACACGTTAGCCAACTTGAGCTCTTTCTCTCTTTGGTAACCCGATTAAACTTTAACCTTTAATTGGCAATGGCAGCGCGAACTCACGCCAGGCGGAGTTGCATGTGCAACGCGAATGTCGTCGCTAAGTCGCCAGAAGTTTTTATGGGCCGATAGGCCTGTGCCAGGCCCCAAGGGTCCCCCGCCCGCCCCCTTAGAAGGCTGCATCGTAAAAATCTTTGCTGGCATAAAAATAATGCCTATAGCTTGCTTTGGGGTTGCAGTTGAAGTCGGAGGAGGCGACGAGGTGTATCGAGACATCGTTCTACTTTTTACTGCTGCGCTCCTCTCTCTCTTTCCTCTCTCTCTCTCTCTGGCTGTGACATCATAAAAGTTAATTGAAACATGTCAGGGCGCACCCAGTGCGGAGGATGATGAAACTGTCACTTTTACGGCTGGAGGAACGTGCGGCACGCTAATGCGTATTAGTGGCATCCACATCGAGCCACGTCTAATTGAGACAAGTCAACTGCAGCAACTTATTAGCTAATTGAGAAGATTTTCTAAAAGATTTCAAATAGTTTTTATTGTTTTCAATGTGTCTGCAAGTCGTAACTTATACAAAAGGTGCGACTTTTATTGAGGAACTTTTTAAAACTATTTCTAACTCAAGAGATCATATTATATGGCAATTACTAATTGATTTTGTTTTTTTTTCTTTTGCTTTTGCAGTACTAAAACTTCGACGTGGCATGACAGAATTCTCAACAAGCAACGACAACAACAACAGCATCAGCAACATCCGCAACCATAACGAAAATCAATTCCCAAACAAACCCGCAAATTCCATTGCAACAACTCATCAAACCACATACCAAAAAACTAACAACCCCAACACGCATCTTCATCTGCTTTCAAATTTGGCCCAACAGCAGCAGCAACAGTTGCCACCGAGCACAGTTAAGCGAGACAACGGCAACACGGCTGCATCTAACACAACATTGGCCAGCGCCAGCGGCCCCGGGTCGGCAGCACAGTCCCCGTTGCATTATCGCAAACCGTTGAATAGCCCCAACACATCGCTGTTCTCGCATGTTGCCACGTGCCACGGCAAACGCTATCAGCAGCAGCTGAACGATCGCCTGCTGCAGCAGCAGCATTTGCAGTACTATCAGCAGCAGCAACTGCAGCAGCAGCAGCAGCAACAGCAGCAGCAGCAGCGCTGCAACGACAATGCCGACGAACTGAGCGACGAGAGTCTCAAACAGAATGTTGCAATTGTGCTGAGCAATTTGGACAGGTACAACAGTGCGTTGCGTAGCATCATTTTGAATGAGCAGGTGAGCAACAGTCTGTTTCTGTGCGACGTTGGTGACGGCGACGGCTACGGCGACGGCAGCAGCAGCAGCAGCAGCTTTATACGCGACACTTGCGACAACAACAACATTCTGCTTAGCAATCGCACGATGGCGGCAACAACAGCAACGGCAAATGTTGCTGCAGTAGCAACACCCGAATCCGATTACAACAGCAATGCAACAACGCCCGCTGGTGGCCGCAGCAACGATCTGCAGCAACAGCAGCAGCAGCAGCAGCAACTGCAACATGGGGTAGGTGGTATGCTTTGTGGTGGTAATGGTGGTGGTGGTGTTGGTGTTGGTGTTGGTGTTGGTGGTGTTATAGGTAGTGTTGGTGTTGGCAACAACTGTTCGCTGGCCTCGTCGCAAGACTTTACTCACGACAATTCCGATTATCAGTGGTTCCTGGACTATGGCTATCGAGATGGTTGCGGCGGCCTGCAGCGCAGCGTGCTGAGCTCTCTATCGGCATCATACAATGCCATGGGTGATCTGGTCTACTATGAAGATTTGGCCAAGAATCTGGATGCAAATCTGGCGGAGGCGGACATGGAGAGTTTCCGCACTGAGGATATACATTCGCTGTTGTCGCAGTTGCCCGCGTACTGCAAGAGTTTGGGCGGAGTCAATAGTCGATTGCAGCAATCGCTGCTGTACCAGCAACAGCAGCAGCATCAACAACAACAGCAGCAGCAACAGCAGCAGCAGCAGCAGCAACAACTGCAGCTGCAACACAGCAACATGCTGTGCAATATGCATCATCTGGGACACAACAACATGTCGCAGACATCAACAACATCAACAAATGAACTCATCGACAATTCCTTCTGCAAATCGGAGCTACTCTTCTCGCCCGTCAAGGAGTCGCACATATCGGTAGACTCACTCGATATGGATGCCTATGCCGATGAGGGCGACATTATACTCACCTGTAACAAGGATAACTATACCATTGCCTTCGAGGGCAGCGTACTCTATTCCGACGACAGTTTCTATGGCAAGTTATGAGCTTATCTTCTATGAAATATATTTAACTATCTCTCTTTTTTCTCTCTATAGCGGAACCATGTGACATCGGTGTGCGAAACAAACAGAACTGCATCAATTTGCACAACAATCTCGATGATATTGTCAAGCGTAACAAGGCCCTGGAGGTATCCATGTCGCGTTCGGCTCAATCTTTTCAGTTCCTCTGCAAATCGCCGCAAAAACAGGCCAAAACTCAGTTGCAGCGGTGAGTAAGGGAGAGAGAGAGACAGCGAACCCCTACACACACTCACACACACAATCATGTGAAAAAAAGCAGTTTGGTTTTTGGGCTACCCAGCATCATATTCATTGCGGATGTCAGTGCCTCCTTCCGTCTCCGCCTCTGCCTCCTCAACTGCAGCTGTGAGGTCATTTCAATTTAGTTCAATTTGCTTTCATTTAACTCTGTATACTGTATTTGCCTTTCGCTGAAGGGGGTAGGGAGGGAGGGAACGGGTAACTCAACTGAGGCACAGATCACAGCAAATTACCCATTCACAACATTGTTGTTTTTGCTTATTAAAACAAGCTATTTTTGTTGGAGAAAAGGAAAGGGAAAAGCAGGGAAATAAAACTAAATGAGAAAAAAATTGATACTGTAGGTTGTAGTTTGAGGAAATCCTGACTATAGCAAGACAATTTGTTGAGTTTATAGAAAAAGGTCTGAATATATGACTATTATATCATTTATTAAAAATATTCTATTCATAAAATGCTGCAGCATGTTTTACATCATGCGGAATTACCAGCATAGTTTCTTAAGCATTTCTTACCTAAGCTAATAAAATTCGACCTGAAATTTGTTCTGTAAAATAATAAAATAATTAGAAATTGAGTGGATTTTCCGCTACCCTTTTCATTACCAAAACTATAATCGATAGCATATGTCTAGGCTAGTAAAACATTGCCTGTAGCTAGCAAAAATATTGAATTAGTTATAGCTGCTCAGGATCTTCCGTTACCCTTTCATTTCCCAGGGCTTTCCCATTAAGTGACTGCCGAAATCAAGCGCCAGATTTGCAGATAAAAAGTCGGAATTGCCAGTATAGTTTTGCCTTTTCCCAAAGGGATTAACTTACCTGGCTTATCCCAAGTGTTATGCAATCTTCCAACTTCGATCTGGGGCAAACTCAGAAACCAAACTGTAACCTGAAAATTTCCTTTCCACCAACAAATTTTATAATATATGCGAACAATCGCTCGATGTGTCTAAAGACGCTCGCTTCTGCTTGTCTCTCCCGCACGCAGGTATCCCTCGGGCAACAACAATAATGACGGCATCACCGAAACCATCACACTGACCCGCCACATGCCAGAGTGCAGTGTGCGCAAGAGCATGAGCCTGCCGAATCTGCAGCGTGTGATTGCCTTGAGTGCCAGCCTGCAGAAGGATCAGCAGCAGCTGCAGCAGCAGCCAGATGAGTCGCCGGTGAAGCATCGTTCGGGTCCGTTGAATGTCTCACAGGCCATCAGCACTTCAACCATGGAATCATGCACATCACGTTCACGCAATCTGCTACCCATGTGCCAGATGCCCATCTCGATCAGTGGCTCCATATCAGAACGTTTGCAGCAGGAGCAGCAGCAGCAACAGGAGCAGCAGTTGCATTCACAGCAATTGCAGTCGGATAAGGAGACAGCAGCAACGCCCACACCAACGCCAAAACAGCAGCAGCAGCATCATCATCACTCGCATCGGCATCACAAGCATCGCTGCAGTTGCGCATTGTCCTCCACACAAGGTAGTCAGAACTTTGGATCACACATTTCCGGCTCTGCCTCATCGGGTAACTCCAATCCGGCCGCATTCAATCTAGTCAAACTGTTCATTAAGCAGAAGAGCAGCAGCAGCAGCGGCAGTGGAGTTGGTGCCCATGAGCAGGACGAGGAGGAGGGACAGGCTTGTGCGCTACCCACCAGCATGGATGTCTCGTCGGGTTGTTGGCCCTCCAGTGATGCAGCTGCCTCGAGTTGCAGCAGCGGTGGTTCGCTGGAGAAACGTTTACGCAAGAAGAGCATGAATGATTCAGGCAAAGGATCCGCTGTGAGTCGCCATGACGAGGAGGAAGACAACACATCGACGCCCACAAAGCGTCAACTGCGCACACGCTGCGATGCAGTGTTCTATGACGACGGCGCCAGCTCCAGCTCGACAGGATCACTGACAGCCACAAATTCGCCAGCGCATCGTAGACGCAGCATGCCGCTGCGTAATCCACAGCTCTATCAACTGGCGGCCCAGACGCAGGCTAGCGGTGGTGGTGCAAGTCAATGCAGTCAGCAATCCTCGGATGCAAGCCATTCGGAACAGTTAACTCAGGTGCCCAACAAGGTGCGCCCATTGTCGTGTGCCTCCAGCTCCGAGATGATAACACGCTCCATGCAAACATCCTGTGGCTCGCTGAGCACCACGCGCAGCAGCCTCAGCGATCGCTATCGTTGTGTGCCACCCTCGTTTCTGGCCAAGCTGCATAATCTCGGCGAGCAGTGCCAGGCGCCAATCTATGTCATCTATCCAAACTATGCGCTGCCCGATCTGGGCTTTGTCAAAACCAATTCAGCCAGTTCGGATGTGATCTTCTCGCCCTTCAATTACAAGATGACACTGGAGAATCCCGATGGCAGCACGACGGGCTCACTGAAGAAGCAACGCAGCAGTCAGAGCATCAATGAGCAACATGAACTCTTCAAGACGCTGGACTTCAAGCACATTGCGGATTGGAATTCGTTGGCCACACTGCTGCCGGTGGAGTATCGACGTCGCTTGCAACACATTCCAGAGGTGCGACAGATCACAGGGCAATTGGAATCGGAGCTATCGCAACGTCCATTGTTCTGTATGACGCCACCGATACGTCGCAATCGGCCACATGTCTGCGACTGTGCCAAGAATCTGCAGCAACAGATGCAGACGCAGCTGGATGAGGCTTCAAGTTCGGGCTCTAGTCAGCCGCCCAGCTCGGGCTATCGTGGCTCGTCGACGCTGCTCACCGATTCCGAGGCGGATGCTGATCCTCTGAAGCAGATGTATGTGTATCAGTATGAGCAACAGCAGCAGCAGCAGAAGGATGGCAGTCCAGCGGGTAGACAGACAGCACCACAGAACATGCCACGTAGCATTCTGCGCAAGGCGAAGCGCAATTCCATGATTGAGGCAAAGCAGACGCAGCAGCTGACCAAGCTGGAGAAACGACGCAGCCTGCAGGAGCCGCCTTATCATTATGCGCTTGGCTCGACGGATGAGCTGGCCGAGGTGTTCGAGGAGCAGGAGGAGCATGCGTTGCAGGCGCAACAGCAGCTGCAGCAGCAGCCGCAGATCAAGCAGCGTCTCTCACGCAAAGATCTGGATGCACGTGTGCGTGCCGAGAACTTCCTCGCATCGCTACCACGTTCCGAACTCAAGTATTATGCAGAGATTGCTGCCATTCTAGAGTCTTCCGGCGAGCAGGTGCAATACGATGCGGCTGCGCTCAAGAAGGAGGTTAGCCGTGTGCTTAGCCAGCAGAAGAAGGTGTCGTTTAACGATGTTGCAGCAGCAGCAGCAGGAGCAGCAGCAGGAGCAATTGATACGAATGCGAAGCGCTTTGCCACGCCCCCCAATTCACCGAACATTTCCATTGCGGCACTGCAGCGACGCGAGACGTTGGACGTGCAGGAGCAGCGCAAGATCGAGAGCAATCGGTTCAAGCGTCTGCAAATCCAATGGGAACTGATGAGTAAAGACTCGAGTATGCTCAAGGAGCTGGCCTGTGAGCAGGCGACCAAGAGTGGCGGTTCAACGCCCACATCGACCAATTCGGCTGGTTCCAATTCCGCCCAGAAGTCGCGTATACCCAGGCCAGTTAGCTATCCGGCAGGAAGGTGAGTCGAGAGTCGAGAACGTGGACTACTTCGTGTTTTCCTGTGGAGTTTTCTTTTGTTTCTTTTTGAAAATTTTCTTGTTTTGGAAATGATTTTTTGCTAAATTCCGTTTTGTTTTCGTTTCGTCTTTTTCTTTTTTTGGACTTTCTTTCATTTTGCATGAAATTTTACTTGTTCGGCTGTGGCAGAAGTCCCAAGCCAGTTGTCAGGCAGGCAACTCCTGCCCCTCCTCCTTCTACTACTACCAAGACTGTCAGTAAGAGTAAAAATTCGCCCGCTAATGTTTCCACTCCCTCCTCCACTCCGTCCCCGCAAATGTGCAGAGTAAGCAGCGCCAAGGATGCGGCCAGCAGTGGAAAGTGCAGTACACGTTCACCCAGTCGCATTGTGCAGCCCAAGCGTTACAGTATCGCAGTCACGCCTTCGCCAACAGGAGGAGCAGCAGCAGCAGCAGCAGGAACAACGCCCACCAGCGGACGAGCACGTACGCCGACTAGTCGAACCGGAACTGCAGCGACAGCACCGAATACCCCGAAACGGCATAGCGTTACCCCAACCTCCAGGTGAGTCAAGTGTGAATAATCATGTTCATCATATGACTAATCTCTTGCCTTGCTTGCAGACCCACATCGCGAGTGCGCTAGATGAAGGTAGCAGGAGCAGTCCAGAAGACTTGGCTTTAGTCACAGATACATCCGAGCAGTCCACTTGGCTTTAGTCACAGATATACCCGAGCGGAATTCAAACTCAAAACTCACATATGAAAACAAGCAAACAATGAGACATTGTATAAACATAAAAAAATACCCTAGTTTAAGGCTTTATGCGGCTCCGCTGCTTATACGCTGACCCCCCGACCCCATGGCAAGTGATACGCAAAGGCAAAAAGTCAAGAGAAGAGAATAAGAAGCAATTAGCAAGGAGAGAGAGAGATAAAAGAGCAATCGGCCTATGGTGGTCAGTCGCAAGTGCTAGTAGTATTTTTTGATTGATTTTAATTTGCGCGCCGACGGTAGCTAAATTTCTTTTTTACTATTATACAAATCGAGCAAAGATCTATTGCCAAACAGATATTTTGATGTATATACACGCAAGAAATGCGACACAGATACAGATATAGAAACATATGCAGACAGATCGACACAGACACGCATACTTAAACGTTATTTCCATTAGCTAATCAATGAATCAATATATATATACGAATATATACGGAAAACGCATCTTTATATGACATATGCATAAATCGTCAGACTTTCGACGTACGCGATGAAATTTATAAACAATTTAATAATAATTTACATATGAGAGATAAAGAAGAAGAGAGAGTACATTAAATGAAAAGCTCAAAAAGTGTTTAGAAAAAATGATCGATTGATCGACTTGGCGAACAAGCTAATTAATCAGTTTACACTATACATTTTAGTCTCGACATTTTTCCCACATGGCCTTCGATGTATTATGCAATGCGATGCGTTACGATGCGACATTGAAAAAGCAATTTTGTTAAACAATTTTAATTTGCGTTTTTATTTTGTGCCTACCCCCCCCTTGACTTTGGTTATTGATTTTTTATTACACTGCTTTGTCAGATGCTTAGTTTTAGTTCAAAGTGATTTCAAATTGTACTATATATACTATACTATATATATTTAATTGTTAACACTATCATTACTATGATTTGTACTTTTAATATATATCTATATCTAACTATCCCTTACTATCTTTAAACAAGCGAAACAAAACAAAAGAAAACAGACTCTTTCTATTAGTTACTGGGAAGACATCTTTATATGTTAAGCCTAAAGTTAACCACTTTTGTATCCTTAATTGTATAGACATTTCTATTGTATATCATCGTTTATACTACATACAAGCCGAACACACAGACACACACACACACACATATTGTATTTGCGGGAGAGTTGTATCACGAATTGGATATGCGGGAAATAATTATACATACACATATACATATAAATATATACATATATTAAACATAAAACAAGCAAAAAAAAGAAAATCAAACAACAACAAAAAATGTATAAAACACACAAAAACCAATACAAAAATATTAATAAAGAAAAGTATTATCAAAAAAATAAAAAAAAAAACGAATATTATTATACTTACTTTACGAACAGGAAATGTGAAGCTTTCTGAAAGTGGAATAGTACTATATCAAATATAAAATTAATATAGGCTTAAGTTTCAATTGAAAGCGTTAAATATGTTTATTTTATATATTGATATTAACTTATAAATTATTTAAATGAATCCCTGTACTTTAAAATTACTAATAGTGGAACAAATTTATAATTTAAATTAATTAGATCAATGGTTGTATGGATTAAAGATGGAATAAGTTATACATAGGAGCTTGGATAATGTCTTCTTTTCTGTCTCATGCTGTGGGCTGGGACGGAGCTTGCTACAGAAATTAATATATGTATATGAGATTCTAGTATAGTTAGAGATGGAAATACTGCACAGGCTGCAAATTGTGGCCTACTCTGGCGCACTTGCGTCTGCTTTAGGGTTTTAAAATTTTCGAAATGAATTTCTGTAAAGTTTTACAGCCGACAATTAATACACCCTCCATCATGGCGCTATGGCACGCCCACTCGCTTACACATATGTGCAAACATTTACATAAACACACACACACACTCATACACACGTATGGATGGGATGGAATGGGGCATATGCACAATTACAAGCTCAGTAGGCAGCTTTATTAAACTTTGTTGTAATTACAACAACATGTGTTGTGCCACACACACACGTCCCTATATGTGTTCTCTCTGCGTGTGTGTGTGTTTGACTGCTCCTATTTGTTTGAATGTGTGTGCGTTTGCATACATTTACCTAATTAAATAAAATAATGTAAACGCAAAAGTTGCAGAGGGCGCGAGAAAATTCACTGCGTCCCATTTCCGCACTTTGTTTGCCCCTCCCACTCCCTCTCCCCCCTCCTGCATCCGCACTACGCTTTCCCCCACACACACACACACTGCTTGTGCATGTGCACAGTGTCTTGGCTTTTGGCTGCACAAGTTGCCTTAAAATTGGAAAATAAAATAAGCAGAGGGTATTTTCATGGAAATTTCAAAATACCCTGCTTTCAAAAAATATAACAGAAAATTATTATAATAGTATAACACATAAATCAATAGTAAGATAGAGTTTAAAGCGTATACCAAGCCAACTAACACGTTTAATTACATTTATTTTCGTAGAACAGCCAAGCCTGCTACGAAACTGAATAACTGCAGGGTATAATTAAGTAGAAATATTTTCAAATATTTATAAGAATACGCACACATGTATAAAGCTCTGTGTGTGTGCGACTGTGTGTGCCTGATAATTATCATTTGCTTAAACCAAAACTCTGCTCATTACATTGCACAGCAATAAGAAATAAGGAACCCCGGGAGGGGGTGCTACATGGAGGGGGGAAGAACTGCTGGCAACTGTGTTAAGCCTTTTTCGCTGTGGCACAAAACAAATATTTAGCCAGAGAGAAAATTCACTTTTCGATTCGAATTTGTTGGCCATTAAGTTGCCTCGTCGTTTGCGTCGTCAATTTGCATATGAAATTGTTGTTGTTGCTGTTGTTGTTGTTGGTTTATTGTCGCTTTCGGCATTTGCCAAATGTAATTAAAAAATTGTTCTGCTTCTCTTTTTGTTATTGTTGTTCTCATTCTAAAAAGGAAATATAACTGTCGCGCTTTAAGGAAGAAAGTCGAGCAAAAAGAAGGAAACCAGAGGAAAACAAACGCGGTCACACACACATAGCAAGTCGTCGCCGCCGCCGTTGCTGTCAAATAAAAAGGAAAAGTGCATAAAGTATGCAGGGGGAGGAGCAGGAAGGGGGACTCGAAACAGAACGAGGCCTATGATATTCGGATTTTGCATTCAAAAATATTTTTCGCAAAAATAATTACATGCACATGCCCCACAAAAGCAGGCAAGAACGGCAGGCTGTTTATGACGTGCTAGAGCGAGCGAGAGAGATAGAGAGAGAGAGACAGAGGAAGATAGAAAGGCTTAAGAAGCGCAGCAGGGGGGAAGGGGCACAACCGCTGCACGAGCTTTTTTGCGGTTTTTGGCAATGTCAGGACACGAGACGACACGACACAACAAGAAAACTTACCAAGCTTGTTGGCAGGAGTAGAAGCAGGAGGGGAAGGGGGCAGCACACGCGATGCGGCAAACAAAACAAAACAAAACGAGGCAAAAGCAAAGCAGAGCAAAACGCTGCTGGCAGCTCTTCATACGCTCGCAATAAAATGCAATTGATATTCAAAAGGCAAATTGCAGTAAACAATTCAACTGAGCGGGAGGGAGAGAGAGCCAGGCAGAGCAAGTGTGTGTGTGTGTGTGTGTGTGTGATAACACAGCACAGCGAATTGCCCGCAGCGAATTCGCCCGCGGCGGGGTAACAGTTACGCGCGCGCATGCTTCGCCTTTGCAGGGGCGCCGCCATGTTTTTTGCCCGAATTCGCCGCCAGCCTGACCTAGTTCAATGCGGCGTCGTTGTCGTTGTTCGCTTCGCCGCCGCGCGGCCGCTTGGCCACTTGGCTTGGCCCGCATTGTGCGCGCCGCTTGTGTCTGCTGCTCCACTGTCCCTGCAGCGTTTCACTTGCCACCTGCCACCTGCTCGCTGCAAGCTGCTCTGCGATTTTTGTGTGAATTTAAATTTTTCATAAACCCCAAAAAAAGAAACAAAAACAACAACAACGCCGGCAACTACAGACTGGCACTTCCTTTAACCCTGACTAGCACTTGCCTCCCTGCTGCATCTGCCCTCTCTGCCACACACACACACACACACGAAATATGCAAACAATTTTCAATTAAAAATCAATTTTATGCTTCAACTGCCACCAAGTGGCAAGTGTTGCTGCTGCAGCACGTCGAGCTCTGAGGTGGCCACAAAATGCGCAAATATCGCAGTCAAGTTTATTGCCACCTTGGCCACTTTTCTGGCTTTTCAATGAGCGAGAAACCGTTGAAAATTGTATTGGAAAATTTTTTGAGAAATTCTCTTCAGAAGTTGGAAAACTTTGCCAGCTGTCAAAAGACTTAATGCACGCATTTTACGCATACACTGTGAAGAAGTGAAGAAACTCATGATCTTTTTAAGGTATTTTATTGTAAGAAACTTTTAGCAGGCACTGTTTTTTTTTTTTTGGGTAAACTATAAATTTTGCATACACAGAGCGAAAGAGGGGCAAGGAAGTTATATTATTTTATACAGAATTTAACAGAATTATTAAATTTTATTTAATAAAAAATTGTGCGAATTTTTTTAGCTCAAGATCAACTGCATTACAGGGTATTTACTGCGCTTAATCAAGAGATATGGCAAGAGTTACATATGTATGCCTTTTATCTGTATGCTTGCAAACTATCCAACGAATTTCGCTCAGTGTACGCTGAGCCTTAGGGCACACTGCAAAGTTAGAAGCAACAATAGTTGCAGCTGTTGCATCACCAGCAAAAGGCGGAAGCCTCTTCTGACCAAGTTGACATGTAACCAAAGTTAAAGCGGAAAACCAAGCAAAGTCTACCCCAAACTAGCGGCGCGACCTTACACTCTCCCCCTTTCCCACCCCTCTTCAAATGCACGCCACTGACTGCGGGCATTATGGCAATTAGAAGCAGCATGGCCAAGACGGGGGAGTTGGCAAGGGGGTGGGAGGGGGCGTAATGCCAAAGGACAATGGCGGGCAAGACAAGCTGCGGCATTTGATGCCGCATTGTTCCAACAGACACTCAGGCAAATAAAAGAAACAATTTAAAGGCACTTGAAGTCTCCCATTGCGCTTCCTGCTCCATCCCCGTGCTAACTGCACCCGCCCCTCCCCGCACATTACATGCACTCAACGTCAAGTGGAGTAATTGGCAAATTGATGGCACACACATGCTTTCCAGGCAGCAGGATGGAGAGAGAGGGGGAGGGATCATATTGGGGAATTTGCAGGAGCAGAGGGCACCGCGCGCCGCGTTTAGAAATTTTCATAAAACTTTTTATGGTTGCCATTTTGTGGCTCCGCTACAATTGTTGCCAATTTCCGAGCGCGAGCAGACGTGTGCTTAGTCCCAGTCCAACTCCCACTCCCGATCCCACTCCCTACTCCATGGAATGCAATTGAAGGCTTGCCGCGCTGCCTCCTCTCAAAGTCAGGCAGCCACACCACATCCAATTACGTTTATAGATATTGCCAAACATTGTGCCAAAAAATACGCACAATATAGCCATAAAAAATGTACATAGTCGTCTTAAATAAAGCTTAAGCTTGCCACTTGCCACTTGCCAAACTGGCCGAGGCAGCACTTCCCACTCCCCCACGCCTTCCTCTCTACTCCTCAAGCTAAGTGCAGCATTTGAACTTTGCCATTGTACCAGAAGTGTTACAAGTTTTGCGCGAATTACACAAGCTGTAGAGTAGATCTCCTACCCCTACCCTCTCTATAAAGTGTAACTTGCTTGGATAGTGCTTTTGTGGGCATTAGCAGTATACAGGGTATCTGCCAGTGCCCTCTCTAGTTAGCCCATTAAACCCCATTGCCTCAGCTCATTGTGTTGTGATTGCTTGAGGCGTTCAGCGTACAGCACAGTGTCCTCTCAATCGATTTGCCTGCTGGCTTCAAAGGGGGACACTGTGGCCTGAAGGCTTTTAATTTTTAATGCAGCAACCGCTCATCGATTATTTATGCCTTTGTCTTCTAAATGACTATAAATGATGCGAGGGACAGTGGCCTAGTAGCGACAGCTGTGTGGGGGGGTTGAGTGTGCAATTAACGAGAGTGCTCGACGTGCATATACCGTGTGGAATGCGTGCGATTGAGTTAAAATTTTGAAATAATTTTATAGAAATAATAAGCTCTAATTGGATGCAAAATTATCCTATTATGCCCTCAAATAAGTACAAGATTTGCTTCTATGTATATATATCCTACTATTTAAATATTGTGTGAGTATTAAAGATTACTATAATATATGAAAATTATTTAACGCCTTAAATAAATCTATTATTTATTTTATAAGAATAAAATGGGGATTTTTTTATAGTATGATAATGACGTCTGGATAAAAAAAGAATTAAAAGTCTTTGATAATGTGCAGATATATACCTTTAGTATTTATGTATAATATGAGATGTTATATATCATACCATATAATGTATAATATTATAGATAACTTAGCGCAAACTGCTTTTTTATGTCTCCTGCATATTTGACTCCATTTTAAGCGTCATCCAGGGTATAAAAAGACAATTGCACGGTGCTTTTCCACCTTGAAGTACGAGTTTGTGTGTGTGTAGGGGGCAGGGAAAAAGGAGGGGAGGGAATGGGTATTCTGCTGCATGCCAGCGGCGGCAACATACATTTTAAATCAATCAGTCGATTCCTAGAAGGCCGAGTACATTGTACATAAAAACAAATACAGGTGAATAATCCGCTTAAGTTAAACGCTTTGATCGGAGGGGCGTGCATTAGGAAACAAGTGCAGGGGCGGCTCAAAAGGTTTTCCCCCTCGAGGCGGGTTCGACGCACCCGCCTAATCGTGGTGAACTACGTTTACCGCATAATTTTCTTGGTTTACTTTACGATAATTTTTTTTTTTGCTCTTTGATTTTGTTTTTTACTGCGGGACAGTTTAGCAAACATAAAGGAAATCACAGCAGGAGTGTAGAGAGGGGGGGGGGGGATATTAATAAAACATTGATGGAACATGTGGCTTAAGTTGAAGTGAAAATAAACGCTTTAAGGTTGCATTCGAAGTGGACGACGATGTGCGTATACTTAATACGCGGCGTATACTTAATGTGGCGCGTGTTTATTATCTGTTGTTCTGTGGTCGCGGCCACATAAACATTGCGCTCGTAAATTAAAATGACACGTTTTGCATATGCATAAAGCGAGAAAGAGAGAGAGAGGGGGGAGAGAGAGATGGAGTGCGAGCGAGACAGCCGCACGCAGCGGCAATAAAAAGGTTAATTATTCAATTAAATTACACTCGAAGGCGTTGCAGATGTCGCATTCGGCAAATGGCCGACGGACACATAAAACTGACACCGTACTACACGGGCACGACAGAACAGGGCAGGACCACACAGCAGGAGCTGGAGCAGCAGCAGCAGCAGCAGCAGGAGGAGGAGCAGGGGCAGCAGCGATGCGTTGCAAACGAAATCATATAAAATCATGTTTATTTAATTTGCATTATAAAGCCGACGCGAGGTCGTTAAATTCACTTGGCTCTCGGCCACGTTTGCGTTTTAAAAACAATAAAAACGCAAAATGTTTGACAAATACACATGACCAATGTGGCAGAGGGGGGCAGGGTGTGCTGTCAAGGGGAGGAGGGGGTGGAGCACATCGACTACAACTCCAGCTGCAGGGGAAAGCTAAAACATGGCGTCACGCAAGCCCCGATGGGCACACTGCCTGCCTGCCTCCTCCGCCCCTCCTGCGCTCCCTGGTGACTCCTCTTGCTTGTAGTCACGCATATTAATGAGCTGCTAGTTGAGGGGGAGAGGGGTGAAGGAAGCAAGGGGGAGCGGCTACACTTCAGTTGCGCCAAAGGACTAAAGTAATGCGAGCCGTTGTCCAGGCAAACATTTAATGCGTGACCAAGTTGTAGTTGTAGTTGGAGTTGTTGTTGTTGCTGCTACTGTTGTTGTTGTTGCTATTGCTGCTGCTCGTTGTCGTTGCTGCCGCTGCTGCTGCTGTTGTTGCTCGTTGTGTGATTAATTCGCGCAAAGAGTTGTGCGCTTCCGCTTCCGGTTGTAGCCGGACTGCGAGTGTGTCTGTGTGTGTGTGTGCGTCTCTGTGTGTGTGCTTGCCTGCTTGCTGCGCTTTTATGTTTCACATTTTACAGGAGGCTGAATCGTGTGCTGCGTGGGCGTGGCACAAAATTAATTGTTTTGTGCCCAACGAGGCTTAAAAACACATGCTCATGTAAGCCACGTCCGTTAGCAAGTCCCTTACCCGCACACACACACACACGCAGTTAGTCAACTACACACACACACACCCACACTCACACTCAGCTAAACACTTCTACAGCAATGCGCACTTACACTCGCACAGTGGTCAACAGGCACTTTTGACGATTTGCTTTGCTGCGCGCAGTTGAGATAAGAGTTGAAGCAGCTGGGGCAGGGGCAGGAGCAGGGGGCGGGTTACGCCTGTGTGCAATTAATATGAAAATCAGACACACTTATCTTAATTAGTTAGTCGCTTGTACTAAAAAGGGCAAGCAGCAAACACACGCTAAACGTATAAAATTAAAAATTGTGTCGCTTTTCGCTCCCCTGACAACGTCACGCTCTGACTCGGTGTGTGTGTGCGTGTGTGTGTGTGTTAATGTGGCAAGTTGTTGTTGCGCTTATTATGGCACTTCACATATAATATGCCGTTAATTTTGCACCACACAAATGCCGCATTTAGTTTCGTTTCCTGCGAAAACCCTTGTGCTAATTACGTATACGCCATGTGGGCCGCCCTCAAAGGCGCAACGATTGCGAAACGGGCTGAGCTGCTGCAAATAGTTTGCTAGTTTTTTGTTTGTTTGCTATTTCTTTGTTTTGTTGCTCTCTCTCTCTCTCTCTCTCACTTTCGTTGTCGTTTGTTTGCTTGTTCGCTGTGCTTTGTCTTTGGCTGCTTTGCACTTTTACAATAAACAAAAGCTGCAGCAGAGGCAGAGGCAGAGGCGGAGCTAGAAAATATGCACGAAAACAAAATGCAAATGCTCTTTTCCCCTTTTATACAACGGTATTTGATACGCACACACACACTCACACTAGCACACACACTCCGCTTGCAATATTGAACATTGAACAAAAATACGGGCGACAAAATATTGCCGAGTATTTTATAGAAATTTTGAAACAGCTCAAAGGCAGCAACAAATACCAGTTATAAAATATTTTATTTTCCATCTGCATGTAGGTGTATTTTGTAATGGGTTTTTCATGCATGTGTGTGGGCCATTTGTAAGAGCCATTGGCACCCCCCCCCTACGTAAAACAAAAGCAAACATCAAAATCAAAAGCAATATCATTCGAGTACTACAGTGACCACTCTGAAAAATATGGAAATCGTTTATCGATTTTTGAATAATTGAAGAATTTAAGAAATTAGTTAGAGAATACGCGAAACTGTTGAATATTTTAAAACACAATTTATTTAGAATTATTTATACAGTTTTAAAGCTTATAATAGATTGAAATATTTTCTAATATTTTTAGCTAGCTTTACTTTTCTAATTTGAATCACTTTAACTGATATATATATTTTTTTTGGTTGGAAATGGCTTGAAATATTTTTTTAAGTAAATATTATTTTATATTCTATTTTTTACACTCTAACTATGTTAGCTTTGTTTGTACTTTTGGAATATTTTTATGTTATATCTGAAGGAAAGTGATTTATGAGAATTATTTTGATTTAATTTTCCATATTTGTTCTTCATACTTTTCTCCCCGATGTTTCAGCTCATTCTGTGTCTCATCTCTAGCTCACTGTTTTTGTTCCATTTTCGATAAATCGGAATCGGGTCAAACCGGAAGTGGGGCGCAGAAAATGGCGTACATAATGGGCACTAATGTCACTGGGTACGTGCAGCCTGCCGCCAGCAATCATGAGCTTGCGCCGCGTTGCATAATCTCACTTAGAGTTGGATAATGCACGGGCGCAGCGAAAGAAATCATGTAATTGTAATTGTAACTGTAACTGCGTCTGCAACTGTAATTGTAGCTGCAGTTGTAGTTGTAGTTGTAGTTGTACCCCGAAATGAAGTAAGCGTAAATTGCACGCCGGCTTGAGGCCAAGTGAGAAAAAGTGACGGCTAAGAGAAAAATCTGCGCAAAAAAAAAAACGTTAAGCCAAAAAGAAAAAAGGTGGGCAGAGGGCAGCGTAGAGGAGAGGGGGGCTAGGCCAGCCAACGCTGAGCTGTGTTTGTTTCCTTTCCAAATCAGCAGACTTCCTTTTTGGCCATTGCGCTGGCCTTAACTTCGCAACCCGGCTGGCCTTACCTTCGCCTTCGCTCAAGTGCAGCAACTGAGCGAGTGAGCGACTGGAGCGAGTGGAGCAAAAGAAAACTAAGTGGAAATCACTTGAAAACACTAACTAACGAGCTGTTACGCCTGCCAAGCAGCAGCAGGGGAAATATAATCAGCAGCATCATGTCTGTACTGCAGGTGCACTTAAAAGGCGTTCACTTTTTTCCCCCCCAAAAAGAAAAGCGAAAGAAAACTGCCAAGCGAACAATGGCCGAAAATCTGATTCGAAAACAATTAAAATTAACCTTTTTTTTTGCTGGTTATTCAAACAGAGCAGCAGAAGAAGAGAAGGAGTAGAAGGAAGCAGTTAATGTGGTGAAGGCGAGTCAAGGCTTGGAAAAACTTTTTGAAGTGGCGTGCTGCAGCAGCCAGCTTGTGTCAGCTGTGCCTGAGCAAAGCGGTTGAACCACTTTTTCAAGGGGCCACAGTAAAACGTTTGTTATGCTTATGAAGGCCATGGGAGGCACGCTGCTCCCGCTACTCCCGCTGCTCCTCCTCCTCCTCCTTCCCCCTGCTGCTGCTCATAATTGAGTTTGGCGCGTGCCGTCGTCGTCGTGCTGGGGAAATGACTTTGAACTTTGTTGTTGTTGTTGTTGTTGTTGGCAGAGCCGGTTTTGGCTGCCTTATGATTTCTGGCGTATGATTTGAATTGATCGCATAACTTAATTCGTAGCGAAAGAGAAATGGCAAGAGATGCTGCTGCTCCAAGCTGCAACTTGCTGCTCGGGTCAACAGCGACACTCACTTTGGCCAGACCCGACGCCTTCTATAAACAAAACGCTGTGCGGGCTTTGGGCAGCAGCAGCAGCAGCAGCAGCGGCAGCGCCAGCAAGATTGTGTAATCGGAAAAGTCTTTGGCTCTGTCTCTGGCGCTTTCGTGGTTGTCCTACAATGCATATAAAAAGCAGCGCCCAGCGCTGAACTGCAGACAATCCGTTTCCACAACTGCAAGCAGCCGCAACAAGCAGCTCGCAGTCAGCAACAGCAGCCAGGAGCAGCAGCAGCAGCAGCAAGAAACATGGCCAGCATACACTTGGTAAGAACAGTGGGCATTCTCGCCTCTCTCCCTCTCTCTCGTTTATTAAGAATGCATTATGTTGTTGCCCTCCACCCCACAACTCCCTTTTTTCTCAGATGATGCCACTCATTGTGGCCACAGTGGCAGCCAACAGTTATGGCTACAACATGGCAGCAACAACAACGGGAGCAGCAGCAGCAACGCAGCAGCAGCAGCACTACGATAATCATCGCTGGCTACCGTTGGGGCAGGAGTCACTGGCGCGCAAATCCGCTGAGCACAGCTCTGGCGGACTGGAGGCTATACTTAATGGTCTCTCAAATCTCTCCAGTCGCGGCGGACACATTAGCAACGGCTACGGTTCAGTGGCGCCCACGCACACGGAGGCATTGGCCATGGCATCGTCCAAGCAGGAGATACCGATTTACGAGGAGCAGCACGAGGATGCGGCTGTGGCAGCGGTGGCGGCAACAGCAGGCGATTATGGTGCGCCACCTGCCGGCGAGCAGCACTCAAATGCAGCAGCGATTTACGACTATACAGGAGGAGCTGGAGCAGCAGCAGGAGCGAGTGGAGGCGCGTCTGGTGGTTTTCTGCCTGACTTTGGGGATGCTGAGCAGCAGTACAAGGAGGCGTTGCAGGCGCAAATACAACAGCAGCAGCAGCAGCATCAGGAGCAGGGTCTGGGCCAGGGCCACGGCCAGGGAGGACATCATTTTGCCTATGACAAAATCTCGGTGGGAAATTATCTGAATCATTATGATCAGAGCGCCGACTCGGGCTACGAGGCCTATCAGCAGCATCACGCTGACGAGCAACACTATCAGCAGCAACATCAGCAACAGCAGCAGCAACATCTACAACAGCAGCAACTGGAACATGCCTCCTCCTACTACTCGTCCTCCTCTGCCGCGGGTGGACCGCATGACTACGAGGACCATCCAGATGGGGATGAGCAGAGTTCCAACTTCTTGCCCGACTCCAGTGGCCACCATATTGGCAGTGGGCCTGGAGATGGCGCTCAGGCACACTCACATCAGTCGCATCATCATGTGGATATCATAAACTATGTGCCCGTGAAGCATGTCAAGAAGGAGCATGTGCCGGTGGAGAAGCCCGTGAAAATTCCTGTCTCTCATGCCGTCATTATTCCCATCAAGAAACCGGTGCCCATTCACATACCGATTACCAAGCAGGTGCAGGTCCCCATACACAAGGAACTCAAAGTGCCCGTGGAGCGTATTATCCCGGTGCCTGTGGAGAAACACATTCCGGTGCCGGTGGAGAAGAAGGTGCCCTTTCATGTGATCAAATATGTGCCCATCAAGGTGCCCAAACCTTTCCCGGTTAAGGTGCCGGTGTTTAAGACGGTGCTGCACAAGGTCAAGGGTTGGTGGTAGGCGTAGGAGGAGGAAGATGAGGAGGAGGAGTGCTCCCTTCCACGCCTCTGTTTAGTATTAAGCGCGTTGCGTATACGCCGCGTGTGCTCCACAACAGACGTAGTAGAGCGGCGCCTTCAATTTGCTTTAGTTTAAAGCGCGTTGCGTATACGCCGCGTGTGCTCTATAGAAATGTTTGTGTCTCATTGCAACACAATAAAACGAAATAAGTTAAAATTGTTTTGCCTTAACTCATTCGCAGTGGGGAAAAGTTTTTATTTGTACTTTCCATTTTCCATTTGCCTTGCAATTTTCAGCTGCATTTTTCCGCTGCATTTATTGCATTTTACGAGCTTATTTATTTAATTTTTATTCACTTTAAGCGCACAAACAATGAAATTGTGTTAAATGTAATGAAATTCATCTAGTCCCATTGCCAAATGCTCGCTCCTTCCAGCCCATTTACCCAGGGCAGTACACATCCTTGTAGCTATCGACACGCAAACTCTAATTAAATTAAGTGACACACCTTTTGTTGTCACGGCCAGGAATGTCAATCCAGCTTGTGCAGCGCATCTGTTGTCATTACCGGGCTGAGGCTGTGGCTGAGGCTGAGGCTGGGCCGGGCCTGCTTTAACTGCACATAAACTGTCATTAAATTAGACGCGCGCTATATGTGTGCTCTGCTCTCCCTGCCTGCCTTCCCACTGTACTATATAAATATCGTTTTTCATTTTTCATCCGCCCCGTTGGCCGCGCTTTCTCTCTCGAAGATTCGTGACTGAATAAAACTCAATTGCTCGCATGCAGTGCGCGTCTTTTTTGGAGCAGGAGCAGCAGCACGCACGCACACTTAGGCATTTGCATGCCGTGTACCCTCTGCCCTCTTCCCCCCACCCTGCTCTCTTAGCCCTGTCCCTCTTCCTTTCTAGCCGCGACGCGCGCGTCTGTTTGCCATACGCTGCGCACTTGTCTCTGTGTGTGTGTGTGTGGTGGTCCTTCGCCTTTGGCTTTGCCAGCCGGCTGTCACTCATGCCGCTGCTGCTGTCTGTGGTTCGTCCTGGTCTCGTGTTACCACTACTCCGGCTCGCTCGTCCTTGTCGCCGCTCAAGTCCTTGCTGCTGCTCCATTTACTGTGTATTTTTGATGTCTAAATTGCATTTTATTATGTCGCCTGCAACAACAAAGCAAAGCAAAGCAGAAAAAAAGAAGAGAGAGAGAGAGAGAGTCTCTCTTCTTTGCGTTTGCTACATATGTTGGCCAGGCACCCCTTGCCCCTCGCTCTGTCAACCACACACCCGTGCCTCCCCTCCCCTCCCCCGCTGTGTCCCTTAGCCCGCACATCATTGTCGCCTCTCAGCGTTTCTGACTTTGCATGTCGCTGTCGGCGCTTCTGTCGCTGTCGCGCTGTCGCTCTGTCGCTCTTGTTGTTGCGGTTGTAAATTTTATTTATCATTTAACATTTTTTACGGTCTTTATGCTGCCAAAAGGGGTGGTTCAGGCCGAGGGTTTGGGGGGAGGGGGGTACTCGCAGCGACACACTTTAAGTGACTTTTGAAGCACTTTATTTTGCATACAAAATATTTGCCTTGTCGACGAGTGTGTCTGCGTGTGTGTGAGTGGGAGTGTGTGTGTGTGTGTGTGTGCGTACTGCATGTGTGTCTGCGTGTGCACACTTAATATGCCTGATAACTCTTGGCTGCCTGATTGGAGCCGCTTTTATACTCCTCTCGCGATTTATATACCATGAGCCCGCAACATTTGGCATATATCATGTTTAACTACCATATATATGAAGCGTATTTGTGGGAGCTACAAAAAAAAGCGAATTTGGCTTAAAAATGCATCAAAATATGCATTTGCACTGAGTTCATGTTGAAACTTCAGTTTGCTGCTTGCTTTAAAATTTATTTTTACAAAATATTTTTGCATTTAACACTTCAACTAACCGGAAACTTTATCCGCAAGCAAAATGTTAAGTTTATTTTCATATGAAATATTTACTTTGGCAGAATAAATACGAAATACGTACTAAAACCGTAGATAATCAATTTACACTTTGATATCAGGAATTTTCTTGGAAACAGTTTGCTTAGGTAATAATAAAGAAATGCATAAAGAGGGATATATAAGATATTTTAAAATATAAAGTATTTATTTTCAGCTCTTTAAAGTATCAGAATATATATGCATTACACAAATGTTATTAGTTTATTTAACAATTAACCAACAAATAAACTAGCAGCTTGAGTTAAAATATTTAGCATACATTTTGCGTTTATTTTATGCAATTCAACGAAATATGATATTTTTGCTGAATGCTAATGAAATAATATTTAATTATCAACAATAGTATACGGAGCATAAATGAAATTTAAAATAAATTAATTTAAATTAGACAAACACAAAGAGCGAGGGCAATCTAAACAAAATTATGTGTGCACATTCAGGCTCGGATTCGGATTCGGATTCGACAAAATACTAGAAACAGTTGCTTTTTAATAATGAAAACTAGACTCGTGTGTGTGTAAGTGTATGTGCGTGCGTGTGCATGTGTGTGTGTGTTTGGCATTTGCAACCACGATGCGTTTGCACTTTTATTAAAAAACTTTTGCATAATGAAAGTTGTTCGCCTGCCTTCCCAATTCCAGACGCAATTTATTCTCCAAAAAAAAGTTCCCCCGGCATTAGTTATTTGTTTGCACTGTTTATAAATAATTTTCGGCTAACATTTTCAAAATATTATTTTCATAGCAGAGTGTGTACTATTAGAAGCCTCGCTCCATGCATTTTACATACTCTAGAATGCATTTTTAATTGGTATTTATTTCATTTAATTTACATTTTCATTGATTGCCGGCAGATATGCGTTATACGAAATGTTTAAAATTTAGTTATTTATGTATAAGAGTGCGTATAAGCTGGAAATTAAAGCGTGAATGAATGAGAGATAAAACAGTTCTATATTCTATTTAGATTTCCAGAGTTTTAACCTTCGCTCGTGTCACGACACGTGCCCAGCTCTCTGGCTGCTGCCTTCACTTCAAGGCAATACCATATAGTACTTACTTTTATCCCATGTCATTGGCACACACACACGGGCTGCGGCTCTTCGGATACTTCTTGATGGCCATACAATTTAGTTCGTCCCGCCGTCTATGTCGTGCCGCGCGCATGTAGCGGATTTTCCGAGTATGTGTGTGTGTGTGTGTGATTTTTTTCCGCCATTTTTCGTTGTACATTTTTGGGTTTTTAGCCCAGGCAGCCCGGCAGACAATGTGTGTGTAGTACGTAGACGCGCTGTGGTTGTGCCACAAAGTGTGGCACGTGCTTAAACAACCGCCAGCATGCGCCGCAAGACTCTGAGCGAAGCATCGCGCTCTGTGCGCTCTGGTAACCGATTCGTACTCGCACTTAAGTACATCGTATATGAAGATTATATCTACTAGGGGATAAAATGATTTACGCGCTGCCCGCGTACCTGACTGCAGAATCGACTAACGGACGGTCGGACGGACGAGGCAGTATCGTCGCTCACTTTTGGCATATAAATGGGCCAAATAAGTTGCCAATTACCAGTTGGCCGAGGCGTGTACATTTTCATATTTGCAGCAGCAACAGATACAGATACAGTTGGAAATACATAGATACACAGGGGCGCAGATACGAATACAAATGGCCTTAAATGGACTTGTTCCTCGTTTTTTTGTCGGGTCTCACTTGCCTGGCAAGTGTTATGGGCATTAATGTGCCATAACGTTTATTTTTTGAGCTTTTCCGGAGATCTTTATAATTTGCAAATGTGTGCAAAGAGAATTGAGTTGCTATCCCTGTGCCCATTGTAGGCAAAATTGAACAATGAATGCGAAATTGGCTGACGCAATTGGTGGATTGAATGCAATGAATTAGCCTCCTATAATTTTTGGTAGGTTATTCCTTTGAAAAATATATGGTAAAACTAAATTCTGTAAATTTTATAGTTTATTTTGTTGCCCATTTTCATTAGCAGCCATTTCAATTAGCTGAGCTTGACGTTTCCATCGAGTGCGCGCTGTGTCAAAGGATTTGTCAGTTTGTTTGCATTTTAATAAAAATTTGTTTATGCTGTTAATTTCCTATTTTTTTTTTTTTTTTTTTTTTTAGTTTTCCTGCCATTTTGCCATTTTGCTATCTATCCATCTTTGCTCCCTTTCCGCGTGCTCTTCTCTTCTCTCATTGTGTCTGTTTGCGATGGAGTTGACTTTGTGATTTTTTGCTCATTATGTGCCAAGTTGAAAATGTGAAACAGAACTGTTTGCCGGGCACTCATTAAGTTGGTCGAGCTGCTGTCAGCTTTGTGCACGTCTCTGCCCACCTGTCTGCAGGTTATCATAGTAGTTATATATATAGTATATAGTACTCTATCTCTCTCTCTCTCTCTGCTGTCAATCAAAAGCGACATCCCAACTGACTGGCCGAGCGAAATCTGATTCTTTGTTGGCGTGTTTTGGTTCAACCAACTGCGTCGACAGTTAGTCCCAATTATACAGGCACATTTTGGATGACTTACACTTGGCAGGTACCATGTCAAGGAGATAGATTCTCTAATGGGAGCTGCTCTTTAATTGCCTGCGAAGTTGGCCCGGACACGTTCTCGTAACTCCTTTTATGCCACTGTGCTGTGCGATTATTAAAGTAAAGTGTGAATAGTTTATGGTAATCGTAAAGTATATTATGCTGCCTTTTGCATTACACTTTTACGATGCACACACACACACATAGACACTGTGGCACATATGTATATGCAGCTCCCTGCACGCGTATAAGTTGGCAAACATGAAATATCACTCATACGCCGTGTTGGTATGCACAAATATTTCCCTCCCTCGCCTTATACCTGCTCTTATCGTCGCGTTCCAGATCTGCGTCCAAGCGGCGGGAATCAATTAAAGCGTCCTCTGGGAGCGAGAGAGAGAGAGAGCGAGAGTGTGTGCGAAAAGTGCGCTTAGCTGGGCGAGAACATCAAACTCAACGCGCGCACCTGAGTCGAAATTTTTATGTCGCACATAAATTTTTGGGGGCTGGCCAACTGTGAAAGGGATCCCGTTTAGTGGCGTATCGCGCTAGGGTTCGGTCCCTTGTAATGGGTTAAAAGTTTCTGCGCTCGAGCAGCTGCTTAGGGTCCAGCAAGTGTTGCCCCTCTCTCTCCTTCTGCGTGTTGTTGCTCACCGCGACTGTCATTTTTCAAAAATATCTTCGTCTACCGCCGCCGCTTAAACCTTTCAAAGTTCGTTTCGTCGTCGTAGCAATTATCAAAGTTTTTGAGCTAAAAGTGCTGATTAATTTTTAATGTTTATGTTTAGCGTTTTTCGCCCCACGGGCATTAGACGACTTTACACTTACCCCTAGATGACCTACGTCAGCTGCAAAAGTGCGTCGTCATTTTGCGAAATTATAAAGTCATATTGTTGCTTTCGAACGAAGAGAGAAAAAGAGAATATTTTAGGGGCCTTAGAGAGTGAAAGTGGTTTACCTAACTCTTTGAAAATCGTTTCACTCTTCAGCTGTCACATGCGGCGTATGCGTGACAAATTAATTGTAAACAAACGCAGAGCGCGTGCCACACACACACACACGCACGCAGGCACAAACCTACTCGCATGTATAATTGATTGACAACGAAGGACAGATGCCGTGGGAGTCGCTTCTGCCCCCTGCTCCCTCCTCGTCAGCTGTTTAACCAGCCTCATCAGCAGAGTTGTGTGTGGTTGCCAATTTGACCGCGTGCATGTTCATTGTGATTTGCGGCTTTTGCATTTGCTGTGCACCGTTAAGCGCCTGCCGTCCGCCATTGCGTTGACCCACCGTTGCGCTTTGTTCAGCCTGCGTGTGTGTGTGAGTGTCGGCCTGTGTGTGTGTGGGTCAATGGCGTTCCCAGTTGTCAAAATAGCCGCAAAATTCTTAACGAAGTGGTTTTGTGGGTGCTGCAATTATGAATTTATGTGCACTGTCCCACTGCGCACCAACAGGCGTTGCACTGTGAAAAATTGGAGTAGGGTTTTGCTATGCCAATTTTAATATTTCAAGCGTAACCACAACAAACCCGAAATGTTGCAGAAACATTAAGAAGAAGTTACACATTTTTCCTATATGCTAGTTACTACATTTTTTCGTGCAGTGCACTGCACTGTCATGCGTGTACAAATTTATGTACATAACAGACCACACAATAGTTCATTTGTGAGACTATTCGACAGTTCGTCCGGATAAATAATTTTTAATTATATTTTAGCCAATATTTTGAGGTTCCATCAGTTTTCCGACCAGTCGGTGGGGGGAGTTTACAAGCTTATTACGGAAAGTAATTAATTTTTTTCCAATAAATAAACGATAGAAACGGCAAGAAAGCTATAGTTGAGGCCGATTCTATTCTACCCGCTACGCACTTGTTCCGGCTACGGTTAGCAAATTTTTTGTAGCATACTTGCAGGCGGCGTCCAAAATCTACAGGGTACAACAAATACTTCAAAATTTAGTATATTTGATATATTTTCAACAATTTAAATCAGAAACTCGCTGGAAATGAAATTTTATGCTAATTACAAGTTGAGGAATCGATTAAATACTAAAACTAAAAATTTTAATTTTTTCAAAAATTTTTAAACTTTTGTAAGGCGGTTGCAAGGAAAAATTTAGAAATTTTTGAATGTTTCAAATTAATCAAATGGGTATGCAGAATTGAATGCGGGTCGAAGCCATGAAGAAAATTATATACCTAGCGAAAATCGGTGGAAAACTAAGCAAATTGTGTAGATTAAAAGTACACTTATAGTGCAGGGTATTTAGTAGTAGTGCATTCTTTTTTTACTCTAGTTAATTGAGATTTTTGCACTTTCGATTTGCTTTAGTAAATAAATCAAGAATGAATCAAGAGTGGACGCTGTCTTAAATGCTTAAGGATGCTGTAGTCGACGAACGAAAAGAAAAAATGAAGTAGATAAAGGGGAGAAACGGTAGGAAGAGGAGCAGAAATAAGAACAATGCTAGAAACTGGCATAGGACTTCCAAGTCAATTAGCGTTAATTTCATTAGTCGGCAATAACTTGCAGCAATTCCATCAGCTACAGTCGCAAAACCTTGTCACGCCCACAGTGGCACGCCTACCGCCTACTGCCTGCCTGCTTGCCTGCCTGTCACTCACTTCTACCCCTGCTCAACCCCGCCCCTGCTCGACAGCAGCAGCTTACTTTTTGGCTAATTTTGTTGCTGTTTCGTTAACGCCCTTCGCAAGTTGAGCGTCGCGTTTATTTTGCTGCTGACTTTGCAGCGTCTTCTCTGCAGTTGTTGTTGCTGCTGTTCGGGCTGTTGTTTGAGTTGTTGTTAGAGTCGTTGTTGTTGTTGTTGCTGCTGCTGCTGCTGTTACATTTGGCAATTAGCCACTGCATTCTGCTGCAGTTGCAAAGTCACCCTGCTCTCTCTTTCTGTGCCGCACTTCAATACATATTTATTAGCCGCATTTGTTGGATCTTAGCTCAATTAAAAACTTTTACTTGGCTACTTTTCTCCATTTGGAGGTTGCCCTCTGACCCCCAAAAAAACTTCAGTGTCTCCTTTGACTACACTACGGCTGCCAGCAGCGGGAGCTGAATTATTGGGGTGAAAGTTTTTGAGTTTCTCTGCACTTTTGCACTCCGTATTGGCACTAATTGCAATTATTTTGGCCCTGAATGCCCCAGGACGATGGTCTGAAGAGGGAGAGGGAGAGCAGACTTGCGTTAAAGCCACATTAATGCAGCAAGTAAATATCAATACAGCTGCATATTTATGCTTTGTATAGTGATATAAAACATTATTCTGTACATATTATTTTTAGGGGAGTTCCTTATATGGAACAAAAACTAAAAACTCTAAAAGCTAAATAAGTAACCTCACAAAACATAACGATTTATTCTTTCTTTATAAATTATTAAATTTGTTTGTATATATCTTGAAAGACCTGTGGGATCTTCTTCATTTAGAATGCCTTTTTTTTCTGTTTTGATGTCTAGTTTAATATAGCTTCAAAAAGTTAGAATCCTCAAATTTTAAAATTATGAATCTTCCATGTCTGCTGTGCTATTCCTTTGAAGTAGACTTGCGACAACTATATGGTCTTTCCATAGTCTACACTCTCTCAAAAACAGCCCGATTTTCATTTGTTATATCATATGAATCAACAACAAAAAAGTAACGTTTATTTGAACTTCTGAACAGTATTTATGTGAATAAGTATATTCAGCTTGTGAGTTCTTGGAAGGCCTTTCCCTGGATTAGTCGCTTAAAATTCTACTAAACATTTGTTTATCTTCTTTTTTGGATCCATTCCAAGATTTACACATATTTTTAGTTTAGTAAAAATATGGTAAATCTTCAGATGGATTCTTTCGTTTATCAGCCTGACTGATGGTTAGCCCAGCAGATGGTTATGTGGTGAGGGTGCCCAGTGTGCCTTGCCGGGACGCTGCTTGTGTACCACGGTGCGTATGATGGGCACCTTGACGGGATAGGGATAGTAGATGGGCAGCGGTACGGCTTTCTCCACACGATAGGGCACTCGTCGTTCGACCACAAATGGCACAGGTCGCTCCACGGCAACCGGTTTGACCTGCTCCAAGGGTATCTTCACCTCCTGCAACTGCGGCACAGCAATCGTCTTGGACACGGGCACCCGGATGGGTATTGGTTTGGGTATCGTGGTGATCACGGGACGCGGCACACGCAGCTGCACCGTGTGCTTGTAGGGAACATGCTGCTGCTGGTAGTGCGTGACGGGCACATGCTTGGTCACCTCAATGTGCTTGGATAGTGGGATTCCAGCCAGTGCCTTAGTGCTCGATGGCGTGTGGTGCACTGTGGTCGTGATGGGGGGCAGGATGGCATTATGCCCGATGCCGGAACGAGCTTCGGTCTGCAGTGGAAGATCGTGTAGTTGGCGCTCAGCCAGTTGCTGATCCTCGTGGAGAAGTGGTGTAGCCACTGCCTGCTGCTGCTGCTGTGTCTGCCTGGGCTGCAGCTGCCGGGGCAAATGTTGCTGCTGTTGGTATTGCTGCTGCGGATGATATTGCTGCTGTTGCTGCTGATGTTGCTGTTGCTGCTGTAGCAGCTGTTGCTGTGGCATGGCCAGCGTGGAGCGTTGCATGCTGCTGGCATAGACCAGAGCGTTCTCTTCGTTCGCCTGTCGCACCTCGCCCCCTCGTGTCGGCCTCGGGTGATAATTGGAAAATTGCTCAATGGGATAATCGAAGAGTGACGCCGTAGATGGCGCCAGTTCTGGCACTGACGCCTGCGGCTGATAACCATAGCTGGGATATGAGAGAGAGGATGTGTATGGCGGATGTGGAGGGAACTGCTCATTCTGCTCGTAATTTGCGCTATTAATGACAAAATCGATTTTGCCCCGATCCAGTGCGGACTGCAGTCGGCTATGCTGCTGCTGCTGCTGCTGCTGCTCCTCTATGTCATAATGCTGGTGCTGGTGATGGTGATGGTAGTTATCGCCCGCTGGCACAAAGCCACTGGCACTGAGTATGGCTTTTGGTTCATAATTTGCATATGGTGCCGCTGCCAAGTCGCTGCCAGGCAGCCCAACTACATCAGCATCATCATGAAGCGCACTAGTTGCCCCATAATAATGTTGTGTATATCCTGCTGCTGCTGCTCCTCCTAATCCTGGCAACGCCTCCGTGTTCGGTTCATAATAATTGCTTCTGCTGTGCAGCGGCAGGGGCAGGGCGAGGGGCAGTTCCAGTGGTGCCGCAGCCGCCGGGCTCATTGTTATTGATGACAATAGCAGCAGCAGTGATGGCGGGAACAATATCCTGGATAATGCATTGATCATTAACGGGCCTTTAGCATATCGACAATTTCGTTTCATGTTCTCTCCCTCTGCTTGCGCTTTTGGCCTTGTCTCCCTTTTGGCGAATCCTTTTTGGGCTGCCCTTGTTGTCGCTGCCCTTGCTGGGGTCACACTGGCTGCCATTGGCTGCGGGCCACGGTATTTTTATAGCACCTACGCCAGGTAATGCGATCCAGCGTCAAGTTCATCGCCTCCCGCACTCGATTGTATAATTAACTGCATTCACTTTCGCGCTGACACTCTCTCTCTCTCTCTCTTCCTCCCGGTTCCGCCCAGCTGGCATGTTAATCGAGCCGCACAGGCAGCCACAGCAGCCGCTCCAGCTTCGCATTTCACATGGCCCACTCCCGCCTCCGCCCTGTTGCACTTGTGGTCAGTGTCGACGTCCATATCGATGCACGCTCGCATGGCATCACCGGCTCGAGATGCGTGTTTGTGGCACGCCTCATCTCGCCTCGCCTCGCCTTGCCTCGCCTTCCCAGCTCGAACATTGCTGCAAGTAATCGTGCACCGCACCGCATCGCAGCGCAGCGCATCGCACCACACATGTCTTTGACATGTGGCATCCCAGTGGCGTCAGTTGTGCCTTGTCGCTGTCATATGAAACCAATTTCCGGTATCAAGTTGTCGCACTTTCAATTTCAATTTCAACGCTCTTGCCTCATGGCAATGACAGCAGCTCTGCTTGTGATTATCTAAAGCTGTGCTTTAATTTCAAGAGACCCCCTTTTTTTTTGGATGAAAATCAAAATATTTTTCCCACTGCATTTCAATAGGAATTCCTGGCATGGCAGGGGCCCTAAGACCGGAGTCACCATCACCAGCGACTCATTCATCATCATGCTTTCATTGAGAGCGCGCTGCACGTGAAAAAGTTTGCTGCCATCCGAAACTGCCACCAGCTGTAGCAGCACGAGGGGATACCCTCTTTTTCCCCCCTCTGGGCACACCCCACCTGGCCGAACTCCGCCGTGGCGCACAAAGTATTTGCACAATTGCTGCTCGAGTTGCGCCCGAAATGACAGCGCAAAGTACACGTAAAGTGTGTTTTCGCATTGAACGAGGTTAAGCTTCGTTAAATTTTGCGCAGCGTATCGCCAGTGTGGCAACGCCAGAAGGGTTGCATCAGCTGCGTGTACAGTGTACACCATGTGCGCTAGAGTTGCCAAAACATCGATAGTATCGATAGATTGCGGGGAATTCGCTGCATTCACTGAAAGATGTACGAAACAATCGATTGTTACGAATACAGAATACAAAGATAAATAGTATCATATAGAGGATTTTTAACGAATAAAATTATTATCAATATAATCGATAGTTGCTTTGCAGACTATCGATAAGTCACACATTTGTTCACTATCGATTCTTTAACTACTCTACCGCATTGTATAAAAAGTTTTTAAAATAGAAAACTTTGTAAAATATTAAAATAAATTCTATAAATACATATGTTGAAATATATACAGGTATGAACATTTCTATATATCCAATCATATGCAGGGTATATGCCAGTCATGTTTTTTAGTCGCTTTATACACACATGCATGCCTTTAGCTATGTCTGTTGCTTGGTTTCATTTTCATAGTTCTCTCTACGCTCTTCCTTACTTGTGGTTCTAGCATAAAGTATGTTATAATAACTACAGGATACAGGATAATTTTGTTGCTCCTTTTGCCTTCTCGTCGTCTTCTTCTTCTTCTTTGCTAGACTACAAAAAGCTTTCATTTACTGCTTCCCATTTACAAACCAATTATAAATCGACAACATGCGTGTTATGCTCAATTAAAGCAGTAAATTGATTTATAAGCCAAGTTTCTTATAAAACTGATAATACTTAATTGTTATACACGTTAAATTATGCCAATGAAAAGCTTAGTATATTGTATATTAATTAAATATTACTATTCACTGCTCTACTTGTTTTTTCTTTAGTATTTTCTCTTTTTTCTGCTACCTTCTAGAGCATATCCCTGCTTCGAGCATTGCCTGCCTGCCAGACATTTTCTTATTTGATTCTTTTTCATTACTTCAAATGCTTTCAAGTCTCGTGAAGCATATTTAAGCATGGACTCATAGAAAAGGCAGCTGTCCGTCAGACTGGTCGCTGGGTCGTTCGCCTGCCTGGCTCGCTCTGTTGGTCTCTCTTGGTCTCTTGGTCGGCTTCCCTTTGGAAAATCAACGAAACGGAGCCAATGTTAAAAACCTTTCGCTCATAATCGGTCTCTCTCTCTCTCTCTCTCTCTCTCTCTCTCTCTCTCTTTCTCTCTTGCACGCACAACATTATTAAGGTTGAAAGTTGCCTTTCGCTCTACGCTCAAAATCCATCATAACATTAACTGGCAGGGCAGGCAGGGGGGTGAGAGAGGGAGGGGTCCAGTCTGGCGACTGTTTTTGCTAGTATGACACTCTAAGTTCATTAAGTTACGTTAAAACGCCAAAATGGGCAAAAAATTGAAAGGAAGAAGCAGCAGAGAGAGAGGGAGAGGGAGCGAGGCCGAGCGACGCCATCGTTGTTTTGGGCTCGGACCTTGTTGCTGTTGCTGCATGCGAATTTAATCAAGTCATGCAATAAAATTTACGGTTGCCTTCTTGGGGCCACAAACCAGTTGAATATTTTTACCTGCAGCCCTGAGACGTGGTGAGACGCGTCGAGGCAGCCAGATGCCAAGTTCGCAAAGGTTTTCGCCATTTTGCAAGTTCTCTAATATTTGCCTACCACGCCCTGCCCCTCTCTCTCTCTCTCTCCTGCGCCTGCAGCTTGTCTCTCTTTTTCCGCGTATATGTGCGGTCTCTTCTCCTTTTCTCTTTCCTCGGCTCCGCTGGCTTAAAACAATTTGCGGTCTTTCGGCCGTTTGCAGGCTGGCCAAAACTTGTAGGCATTTTTTAGCTGTCTCTCTCTCTCCCTCTCTCTTTCTGTCTTTAGCTCCATTTTTCCTTTGGGCCTTTAGAATTCCAGCTAGCTGTGGCATTTCATTTAGCCCGGCACATTTCGTTCGAATTCGATCGATTTGCATGTCAATGACAAGGACTGCGCGAAGGACCCTACAAATAGTTGGGGCAACCCTCGTTAATGTGTGGCAAGAAGTGGCAAGAAATTAGCATGTGACAGGTAGGCCAGCAATATACACCTTGAGTCTCACCATGGGAATTCCACAATGCGAAGCTTAATTGGTCTCTTTGTTCCGACTCCATGGCAAACTTTAGGTTTTTTCTCCCACTCGGTTTTATTTCCGTTTTTTGTGGACTTTTTATACCCTTCAACCATTGAAAATTGTTTAAAAAACGGGTATACTAACATTGTCTGTATGTATTTAACAAGCATAAGGAGGCGTGGCAGAGTTATTTCAACGACAGTAACTTCCTTCAAAATCAAACGATTTTCAACCGGAATGACATTTCGTTTAACTTTTATAAACCTGAGTGATTCTGCATATAAAAATTACCATAATGTATTTTATGAAATTTTCGATATTTTGGAAATTTATATAAGGGTCCTATGATTTTTCAAAACAAATTTTTCTTTTAAGATTTTAAATGGCGAGTTTATGATTTTAATCGATTGCGGAGGTCAAAATTAGTACTAAACAATTGATTGAATCGATTTTAAACGATACTTAATTTTGGCCCAAAAATCATGTCGAAGTGGGCAAAAAATTAGACATGTTACACACTCAACAGCCCTAGTACCGTTATTTTTCACCGATCGTAACTTTCTTAAAAATCAATCGATTTTCACGCGGAATGACAATTTGTTTATGTTTTAATAACCTCTGCGATTCTACATTCAAAAATAGCATAATGGATTAATTGAACTTTTTCAATATTTTGGATATGTAGATATAATATGGATATGATTTTTCAACAAACAATTTTTTTTAAGTTTCAAGCCGCGAGTTTTTTGTTTTTTTTTTCGATTGATCGGTTCTATCTATCATCAGATTGAATGATACATTTTAATCTCTTCGGCAGTTGTTCATTAAGTGTTTGTATGTTTGTTTTTAACGGATTTTGGGAATTGGGCGAAGGGTATCTTACTGTCGGACGCGCTCGACTGTAGCCTTACCGACTTTTTATTTTTTTCTTATTTGAACAAATGCAAATTTCAATTACGCGTATTGCTGGCGAAATTGAAATGCTTTTGGAAATAATTTCGTTGAGTCGCCTCATAAGAAATGCAGCCGCGCCTTGACTTAACTGAGACGTCCCCTCCGACTTCGACTACGACTTCGGGTTCAACTTTGGGCTTGGGCCGCGGCTTTGGCTTTGAGTTCGAGTTGGAGTTCGACTTTGACTGCGACTTCAGTTTCAACTTCCATTGGCATTTTCATTTGCCATCTGCATTTCCATTTTCCACTGCGCCGCCCCCTTCTCACCCTGCTTGTGGGAGGGGGCTTGTCAACAATCGCGCGCATTTCATTTGCATTTCGAATGCGTGGAAAGTTTCGCAGCTTGTGAAATTTATTTGCGAATTTTGTAACATGTGTCCAGTTGGCGCAAGTTGAAAACTTTTCACTTGAAACTTGGCGGATGGCATACCCAGACCCAGACCCAGAGCCAGGGCCAATCCTCCCCGCACACACCCCGCAGTCAGTTTGCCTTGCCACAATCACTTTGGTTTTCTCGGTTAATGAAAATTTCATTCGGCATAAAGGCAAAGTTTTTTCTTTTTTCCCTCTTTTGCCACGCCCCCTCATCCGCCTGCACCACTCTACCACCCCCTTTCGGTGTACTATATACACAAGTTGTTGGCAACTAAAAGCCAACGGTTCATTTGGTCACATCAGACAATTTTGTGGTCGGGATTGATGTTGGACTACGAATTATTTCATTTAATTGCCGCTGAAATATTTAATATTAATTGATGTGCTTTAATTGCGACGACAACGACAACGACAACGACGACGACGATGATCCTTGTGATTTTCTCCTCGACCAACTCATTAAAAACCCATCAGCAGAGCTGGTCAGCAGGAGTAGCATCGCACACAGGCCTCCTCCGTCTGTGGCTTCTGCTGTGCGCATTATTAATCTTAATAATTACCACATATTGCCCGAAAGAATTCCACTTAACAACTCTCCCCCAAGTTGAGGCTAACACAAAGCACATAACTTTGACAAGGAAGTGTAGCCACAGCTTCGCCCTAACCTCACAAGCATTTCGGCCATGTTTATTGTATTCCACATGGCGCGTTGATCTCTTGCGTGCCGCTGCCTTTTTGTCTGTTTCCCTATGTGCCGCATATATTTATGGCGATTTCTTTATGCTGATTCGAACTATTAATAACATATGCCAACACGCTGTGTGAACTTTATTAAGCTGTAGTTTTCTTTTTTGGGTATGAAGCTTAGGGAGGAAGATATTGAATGGCTAAGCAATTTATTGAAGTATCTCTTAGAGGAAATATATTTCTTCTTCTATTTTTAGAAATTTATATATGCATTAAAGCTTATAATCTCTACTATAAATAATTATTCTAAATTCTTTTAAATATTCCTAATTTAAAATCATTTTTAACTTCATAAACTTGTAGATTTATTTGATACTTATTATTAGATTGTTAAATTTTGTATTTTATCTAGTTCTTGCACTGAAACTATTTTATAGAATATATGTACATTAATCCGTTTAGCTATTTTCCCACTGTATCCTAACTCAAGTTTTCTTTTTCGCTGCTTTTATTGTTTCTATCGCGCTAAATTTGCATTTCATTTCACTCGCTCGCTCTATCTCCCCATCTCTTTTTTCTGTTTGCCTGCTTTAAAATGCATTTAAGTCAGTGTCCAATTTTCTTCATATGACAATTTCCAATTGACGTGAAGCATTTCCATCAGCTTATCCAATTTACAGTGACGTCGCAGCCTACAGTCGTCGCTGCCAGAGCCTTATCTTCTCTCTCTCTCTCTCTCTTTTCCTCACTCTCTCGCTCTGTCTCTCTCGAGTGTCCGCTGCAGTAAAAGCAAATATAACGAAGACTGACACATCGGACATTATGCATGAAACTGTAACACTGTGACTGTGACTGTCACTGTCGCTGTCACTGTATTGGTGAGCGTATCACGCTTTCGGATACATGGCGATATGACGAGTGCCAAGTTTTTTAATGGACTGAATTTCATTAAATTAATATACTTACAATCGCTAAAAGCTTTCCAAGGGTGAGGGAAGAGTGGGTAGCATGCCAGCTGTAACTGTGACCGGGATAGTGACTGCGACTGCGACTGTGACTACTGTAAAGGAGTCGCTGCATTTGTCAGTGCACACGGCTTGCTGCAAATAAAACCAGAGAGAAGCCGCGGCCTGTGTAATCGCAGTTGAATTGAAAAAGTTTCCATTTGTTTGCCGTACAAATATACGTGGTATATTTTTATAGTTTGTGGTACATTGCACACACACACACACACACAGGGAGAGAATAAACAGACAAACACACACACACACACACCCGCTGTGGCCGCAATTCGTTTGGTATTCACTTGGCAAATTTAGTATTTTATTGAGTTGTTGTGATGGGTATTTAATGAAGTGCAATTTCATTTCCACACACACACACACACACACACACACACGCGCACATAACACACACACATGCGCACTAGAGGAAGATGCAACCACGAGGCATGCAACATTCAGCGATTTGGCATGCGGCTGAGTGATTGCTGCAGCATATTAAGTATACGCACAGTTAGCTGGCTGGCTGGCTGGCTGACTGCATCGTTTCGCATCGCATTTTGCGGTGCAAAGTGCATTCAATTCACCGTGTTTCCATTTATTATTAAGCGTGTGATGCGCTTTTTGCCAATAAATCAATTTTGAAAAGCCACCGATCGCCTGTCAGTTCCAAATCATTCTCTGCTTCTCCCCCCAACCAGAGACTGGCCCCGGTTTATTAAGGTAACTGCGAAATTTGTCTGCATTTTGCCATGTGCCGTGTGCAATTGAATTGACTGTGCCAGTGCGCTGCAAACGCGATTTTTAATTATTATAATTAATTTGCTGGCAGAGAGAAGAAACAGGGTATAGGGTAGGGGGTAGAGGGAAGCAGGGGGAGCAACTCACCTGGCTGGCAATTAGAATTTTTGGGCTTGCATTGCAATTAAGCGCGGCGCAGCGTCTGTGGCAAAAGTTCTTAGGCCAATTAGTTTTATTGTTGCCACCGTCAGAGTTGTCGCTTTTTGCTGGGGCGAGTCCTTTAATTAGCATACAGGAAGTTGTGCGCGGTACGTTAACTTCTGGCGACCACTTTAGCAACATGTGCCAGAGCAATGCACAATTATGTGCAATTTGCCGAGCAAAGAACATGACGAAAGCAAACGAAAACGGAAATGTCTACAAAAAAGGCAAATTAATAAACATTTTTAACAAATATATAGTTCAAGAAAGAGACTTTTGTAGAAAATAAGAATAAATATAGATATTTATATAATATTTATAAACTGGGGAATTAATTATTTAAAACTTATAAACTGTCGAAACATTGCAAAAAAGATAAAATTATTATAGTTCTTTATTAAACCAGATAAATTGCAGAAGGAGAGTGAGATATTAGAAAAATTCATGAAATTGCCCATAACAAGATATCAATAGCGGAACGAGCCTGAGAAATAATCAAACATTCTTAGAGTAGATTCTTAAAAGTATAAGAACTGTGGAACATCTGCGGAAAACTCTTGGAAGCCCTTATAAATCTATATAAACTATTAAAAAAGTGCATGAAATCGAGAAAAATTCTTGTTGGTTAAATGTAATGAAGTTCTCTACTTAATAAGCTCAGTTGGAGAACAAATGAGAGGAAGCTGAGGGCGCAGAGTTATCAATGGGAACAGCAGCAGCAGCAGCATATTCATAGTGTGTGTGTGTTTGTGCGTGTGTGGTAGAAGCAACATGTAAGCAACAGCCAAGTGCCATAAGCGGAAATCAATTTCATAGAAATGAAAGTCATCCTGCGTGTATGTGTGTGTGTGGGAGAAGCACCAGTTATTGGCTAGAAGAAGACAACTTTGTCCTGCTCTGCACACAATGTAAGCCAGGAACAGTTGGCCTTATTGAATTCCAATGACACATTCACAGGGCACAACAGCAACAACAATAGAAATGAAGTCGAAGAAGCAGTTGTCCTGCTGCTGCTGCTGCTGCTGCTGGTGCTGCTGCTGAGCTCGTCGGGGCCTTATGCTATCTTACGCTTATACTTATGTGGCAATGACAAAAGCCGGCGCAAAAGACAGAGGGGGGCAGGGGCAGGGGCAGAGCAGGCGGTGTAAGGGGGCAGAAGACAACTTGTTGACCGGATGTGTGTGGTGGCAATAAGTACGTAAATGGGATTATTTGTGTGTGTGTGTGACTGGCATGCTGAGCATGTGTGTGTGTGGGTGTGTGTGTGTGTGCTGCCTGCTGGAGTCAAGTAAATTGAATTTATCTTAATTTTTCGTAGCTCTTGCGGCGAGTGACTCCTTCAAAGTAGTTCCTCATATCTGGCGCATGCAGCTGCTTAAAGTGTTCGCTTGGGGCAACTCTTTGAAATATACTACGTAATTTGCCGCTCGCTTTCAGCACACTTCCCTCTCCCTCTCCCATCCCCCTCCTCCTCCTACTGCTTCTTCTACATTGTGTACTGCTGAAAAGCTGCGAAAGAGAAAGAGAAGAAGCAGCGTGCTCTATACGAAAATTTTTTATTTATTTATATTGAAATTAAGTTGCGCTTGGCTGTAGAAATTGTTGCGGTCGCCTTGCCACGTTGCCGCTGCTGCTGCTGCCACGTTAACCCTTGCAACATTTTTCTTTCAATACCCTGTATATACACAATGGAGTCCTCTACACTTGCCAGCACTCGTCAGCTTCAGTCTCAGCTGAGATCCTGCAGGCAGAGCCAGCGTTGCCTTAACACTTCAAGCTGGCATTGTGTATGAAATTAAGTGAAATTTGTGCACAAAGTAAGTTTGGAATTGTGGACGAGAACTATGACGTAGGATCTACAAAATAAGCAAATATTCTTAAGTATATAATCTTAGAGAACAGATAGTTACTTAAGTTTCTTAAATATTTCTAAGCAAACTTCATTCAATTCTTTGTAAAATGAACTCATAACATATATTTTTAAATTTTTATAGAAAAATATTATAAATATTTTTAATTACAATTTATATATTTTTAGCTTAATGCTTTATATATTATCTTGACAATGTTTAACCACTGTGCAGGGCTTTATACACCTCTTATAATTTCCCTACCTTATCTAGTGCATTTCGCAGTCATGCATACCCGCTCGCCTTTTCTTTTGTAACCATAGCCATTCAGCGTGGATTTGTGTGGCTGTCGAAATTTGAATGTGGTCAGCCCTGAATGTGGTGCAACTTCTGCCCTTATCCACTACCCCTTTAGCCCTTACTCTACCCTACCCAACCAGCCTCTTTTAGCCACGCTGAAACTGACTTAAATTTATGGCCTTCGCGGCGAGTGCTCGTAAATTGTTTGCTGAAATTTCACTCAGAGATTTGTCTTTAATTTTGACTCTCTTGCAGCTTGTATCCCGAATCCTTCAGCTGGTAGTGGTAGCTGGTATCGTAATCAGTCGCTGACCGCGCGGCAGGTGCTGACAGGATGCTTTGGTACGCAGCGTGTGCGTGTCGGCTAATCCGTTCGCCATTTGTGTGTGTTGGCCAGCTGGCTTAGCTAATGGTGCCACTGACCCATTTTAACCCAAAACAACTTGAGGGCGGTGTCCCTGCTGCCAAATGTGTCTGCTATGTGTGTGTGTGCGGTGTGTGTCTCCCCAGGCGCGTGTACCTTATGCATGAGCTTTAATATGCATAATAAAAGTTTTATAGTAAGTAAGACAGTAAAACAAGATGGACGACGGCAGCGGACTGTGGCCAGACAGTTGTTTGCCGTGTGTGTGTCTGTAGTCGGACACTTTACGATTTTGTTGGGGCAACACTGGCTGGCGTCATCATCAGCATTGTCGTCATCATCCCCAGCCACATGCACAACATGATCATGATCATTGGCAGAGTGAACTTCTATGCCATTTGGCATCGAAATCATTTGCATTAAACGCTCGCTAATTGGCCCGTTTTGTGATGGAAATTCGCGCTAAAGACTTCTGCTAGCGATTATAATAAAAGCCATTCACACACACACACACACAGATGCACACACAGCTGTAGATTCGCACACACAAAAAATGTGTTGCATACAAATGGGCGTTGGCTGCGGCCTGTGTGTGGCATGAATGCGTTTTTTCTATAAAAATGCGTTTAATAGCTGCTGCAGTTGCCGCAGCAGGAGGAGCAGTGGCAGCAGGAGCAGCAGAGGCAGCGGGAGCAGCAGCAGGAGCAGCAGGAGCAGCAGCAGGAGCAGCTCCAGCAGCAGTTGCCGCACACAAAGCAACACATTTGCTGCATTTATTGCGTTTTTCCGTTAACTGGCTCGAACATACACACACACACACCTACACACACTATCGCACTGGCACTCTCACACTCAATTCGAACACATTCACAGGGTATAATGGGCTTTAGGCTGCTTTGTTACGCTGCCAACTTAACTGCTGGCTGCACCGAGAGAAAACTGCGTGTAGGTTGTGAGTAAAATTTTCAAAAAATGCTATAAATACTCTAAAAATATACTAGCATAAAAGTATATAATAATATAAATTATTTGCGTATTTTTTTTATGTGTATATTCTGTTTATTTATCGTCTAAACGCCTGCCATTTCTCACAGTGTAATGCCTGAAATCTGGCTTTTGAATTCGCGCCGCTGCCGCTGGCATTGTAGATGCTGCTGCATGCTGCCTGCTGCGGCTGCACTTGCTGTGATAAATGGATCGGAAAATACGCGTACTTAACAGCGGACGCCTTGTTTAACGCGTTGTAAAAGGGGTACACGGCAACTACACCTCGGCTTAGTCGAGGAGTTTCTTTCATTCTTCTCGCCATTGTCGGGGGCTGTGAAGCAGTTCACACGCTGCACAAGACGTCGAGAGAGAGAGAGAGAGAGAGGGAGAGAGAGAGAGAGTCATTCATTGCAAAGAACTTTCTTTCGCTTTTCCTGCAGAAAAATATTTTGCAAAAAGTCTTTTAAAACATTTAGTTTTCCTTTTGCAAATTTACCTGCCTACCCTGCCAGGGCCTCGCACAGCTTCTCTATTTGTTTTGGCTTAACCCGCTCCGACCACATGTGCTGAGTGAGCGTGTGTGTGTGTGTGTGTTGGCGCTGGCTTTATGCACTCGCCCGTGTCGCCTCATTGGGCGCTTCATTCGAGCGGCAAATGTTTACACCTGAGCAGTTAGTAGCTGCCTCTGCCTCTGCCTCTGCCACTGCCACAGCCGCTGCAGCTGCCAACGCGGCGTATACGTGTCAAGGATAATTCATGAAAAATCTCACTCACTCCGCTTGTGTTGGTCGAGTGCAGCAGCAGCGGCAGCAGAAGGATGTGAAGGTTTTTCACTTCTGCGTCGATTACACAATCGGAATACAAACGCTGCGGGCCTGAAGCCGTTTTGCTCGGGGCCTTTAAGTGCCTTCAAATTGGCTGAATGTGTGCTTCACATAACTGCATACCTAGTTGGCTCTACCCATTCCCCTCCCCCTCCACTCACGTGGCTTATGTTGATTTCTGTTTTGGGCTCACAAATAAACTGAAAGTATGTATACATTAATCATTGCAAAAGTTGAAGCTGAAATACACTATTTAAAAGAATTGAACTTGTGGGTCAATAGGGGTCTCAAAATGTTGCAACAAAATTTTAAAGAGTTCAGATTCATTATATTTTTATGCAGAATTAATATAGGGGCCAAATCATGGAGAAAATGCCATCTCCCAAGGAAATCTGATGATTTTTGACGAAGTTATGCCTATTTGAAGCCTATGGAGGGATCTGACAAGGGGGTGGCATAGAAAATTGACATCATGGATAGGCCAAATTTTTGATAATTTTAGATTCATAATATTTTGATGAGGAATTAATCTAGGGGCTAATTCATGGAGAAAATACCATATCCCAAGAAAATCCGATGATTTTTGACGAAGTTACGCCTATTTGAAGCCCATGGAAGGATCTGGGAGTGGCATAGAAAACTGACATCATGGATAGGCCAAATTTTTGATAATTTTAGATTCATAATATTTTGATGCAGAATTAATATGGGTGCCAAATCATGGAGAAAATGCCATCTCCCAAAGAAATCTGATGATTTTTGACGAAGTTACGCCTATTTGAAGCCCATGGAAGGATCTGACAAGGGAGTGGCATAGAGAATTGACATCATGGATAGGCCAAATTTTTGATAATTTTAGATTCATAATCTTTTGATGCAGAATTAATCTAGGGGCTAATTCATGGAGAAAATGCCATCTCCCATGGAAATCTGATGATTTTTGACGAAGTTATGCCTATTGGAAGCCTATGGAGGGATCTGACATGGGGGTGGCATAGAAAATTGACATCATGGATAGGCCAAATTTTTGATAATTTTAGATTCATAATATTTTGATGCAGAAATAATCTAGGGGCAAATTCATGATGAAAATGCCATCTCCCAAGGAGATCTGATGATTTTTGACGAAGTTACGCCTATTTGAAGCCCATAGTCGTATCTGTCAAGGGGGTGGCACAGAAAACTGACATCATGGATAGGCCAAATTTTTGATAATTTTAGATTCATAATATTTTGATGAGGAATTAATCTAGGGGCTAATTCATGGAGAAAATACCATATCCCAAGAAAATCCGATGATTTTTGACGAAATTATGCCTATTTGAAGCCCATGGAAGGATCTGACAAGGGAGTGGCATGGAAAATTAACATCATGGATAGGCCAAATTTTTGATAATTTTAGATTCATAATATTTTGATGCAGAATTAATTAAGTGGCCAAATCATGGAGAAAATGCCATCTCCTAAAGGAATCTGTTGATTTTTGACGAAGTTATGGGTCTGAAAAGTGCTATATGAATACTTTTAAAAAATTAAAATGTAATTTAATTCTCTACCCTCTTTTAAGTATTGCACTTGTTTTGATAGTAACTTTTCTCACAGTGATTTCCATTTGTTTGTTTATCTCTGGCGTAAAAAGTTTTCATACACCTGTCGTCGATTTTTCCGAGCTTCGCGAAATGTTGTACGAATTTTCACAACTCATTTCATCAATTTTCACCAAGCAGATGCAGCCAAGCCGAGGCCAAAGTCAAATTTGACAAATAGCTGAGCGAGCCACGAATTTTGCCAGCGTCATATTTGATGTGCCCCCGTCTCCGGTCTACCCCATATCATCTGACTAGGCACACACGTATATACTATGCATACCTCTCTCGTCGTCTGAGATATAGTTTTTGCCGTTATTTTGCTATTTTGCATTACGCTGCTGCAGCAGATGGAGCTGCTGCTGCTGCCAGCGCGATGCATGCTCCGGCCAAGGTGGCATTAGTCTGGCAGCTGGCAGGGGAGGAGGTCAGGGTCGTGGGAGGGGGGATCGTGGGTCTGGTGTCGGGGCTTGGATTCAGCACTCGACGCCGTTTGATAAACGATTCGGAATTAACTTTGGCTGCGCTGCTCCAGAGTTGCCTCAGCTTGTGGCTTAGCTTAATCAATTGACTATGTCAGCTCAATATGTGAGCGAGTGTGGGTGAGTGTGTGTGCGAGTGTGTGTGGCTGTGTGTGTGTGTGCAAAATATTAAATTGATTGAGCACGTGCCTGTCAGGCAGCTGTATAAAAGGAAGTGAAAGCGAAGAAAAAAAAACTGAAAACATTATCAAATTTTTTAGTCCGATCTTAGTTAGTTACACGATTTAAGTTTAGAGCGTGCAGCTGTGCAGGGGTGTAGGGAGAAGGTGAAGGTAATTTATCCAGACACCCACACATCTTTATGAGCAAAAAAAAAAAAGAAAAACAGAAAAAACTTTGGTAAATAACTTTTTGGCATTTTGGCCATGACGCCTGCTGTCGACTTAATGAAATTTGCTTTTCGTTGATTTTATCTTTTGGGCCGCAGCACCTAAGTTATTTCTAGTTTCTACTTTTTTCCTCCATCTACACACTTATTACTATTATATGTATAGTATATTTTACCTACCTTATACGCTGCCCTACTGCTGGCAATGTGCAAAGTTCTGGACTGACGTGGGGGGTATCATAAATTCTGGCAAAGTTTTTTAACCGCAGTCGCTGAATATGTTGAGCGTACACGGTTTAGTTTGGGGGCGGGAGAGAGATATAGGGGGAGATAGGTAGGGAGTGGGACAGTTGTTCCTTTTATTGTCTGGCTCAAAATTGTCATCAATAATAATAAAAGTGCGACGAAGCAGCAGAAATGGAAGTTGGACTTGGGAGTCGCAGTCAACAATGGACATCGAGGCATCATTGGACTATAGTGGGCCACTTGTGATATAATAAATGTTGCCAGGGTAATGTGTGAGTGTATGGACGAGTGTGAGTGTGAGTGTGCGAAGAGAGTGGCTATATTAATGTGTGTGTTGTTCATGAAAATACACTTTTGTATTCATTCGACCGCAACTAAAAATGTTGACCATAAAGTTTTCTGTATTCTCTTTTCTGTTTTCTTGTTTCTCTCTGCTGTTTCTTTTGCCGCTTTACTCCTCTTATTTATGTACAAGTTTTTCTTTTCTTTTCTTCTGTATTTGGCTTTGTTTGGGTTAGGACTTGTCCTTTTCCTGCCCGGAGATTAACACATGGCTGGCGTTTGTCACGTAGCGCCAAGGACTATCAATGATGCTCAATGCTCGAGATTGCCCACGGGGCAGCAGCTACATTTTTCCTACAAATTTCGTTTTATCGAGGTTTTATTGGCGTTGAATTAAATTGAGCACAGCACACGAAAAGAACTCTCGATGTGCGTTCGCTCTCTCTTTCTTGCATTTCCCCCCCAGATTTTCCGCCTTTTCCTCGCAATGCCAGCCAGCGTGAGCGTGTGTCATTGTGAAACTCGCGCTGGCTTTGATGGAAATTGCTAATGAAATAAGTTTTTAGTTGTAAGATTTTATTTCTTCCTTTCTCTTCCCTCCCCCTCCATGTCCAGCCTTGGCCTGTGTCAGAAAAATGTTTATTTATTCGGAGAATCTCTCACTCCCCTTAAAATGCTACTTCAAACTTGACTCATTAATTACGCCCGTCGCAAAGTGTGCCACACTGCACAACAACAAAAATAAAAGTGGCTAATTGAGGCGAAGTGTGACAGTGTATAAGACTAAATGGGATAAATCAAAACTAAGTATAATATATATAAACATGAGTACACATTTATCTCTTCTCTGACTCTGCTTAAGGTCTGCAAGATTATGAAAGATAACTATTCCAAGTCGGTTATGATGATAAATTAGCTGCCCAGTTAGTTTAACAGATTTATTTATCAATTTAAGATATTTCTGTCTTATAAAACTTTATAAAAGAGTTTTAAGTTTCTTTAATGTAAATAGTTTTATAGAACAGAAGTTTCACTTTCGATCTATGTTCCAATCGAGAGTTGAAGAAGATATTTAATAATAATTGATATCTTACGATCGCATCTACGTCCTTTTTATACCCTTGCAGAGGGTATATTAATTTTAGCCAGAAGTTTGCAACGCACCTTAGGAGACATCTCCGACCCTATAAAGTATATATATTCTGAATCAGCATAAACAGAGGAGTCCAAAAATGGATGTCCGTCTGTCCGTCCGTCCGTCCGTCCGTCCGTCCGTCCGTCCGTCCGTCCGTCCGTCCGTCCGTCCGTCCGTCCGTCTGTTGCAACGCAAACTAGTCTCTCAGTTTTTGAGCTATCTTCATGAAACTTGGCATATAAGCTTCTTATTTCTGCGAGCTGTAAATAAGTCGGAACGAGCCAGATCGGACCGATATATCGTATAGCTGTCATAGAAACTATCGGCCGATTTTTGTTGTTTTTCAAGATATTGCAACAAGATTTGGCAAATCTTATTCTTATTACGTTCCTAATGTGCTGTCAAAATTGTATCAAAATCGGACCACTATAACATATAGCTGCCATAGGAACAATCGGCTGAAATTAGGGTTTTTGTATGCAAACCTGTTTTGTTCTTGGAAATACCGCACATTATCAATACTTTTTAATGTTATACAGTAACCCGCCCTTAGTTTTTCCATTTAAATATCTCAGACGTTTATATTCTATTGCTGTTATAGGAACAATCAGTCAGTTCGTCTGTCTCTTGCAACGCAAATTAGTCCCCCAGTTATTGAGCTATCTTCATAAAAGTTGGTTCACAAGCTTCTTATTTCTGCCCTCTTTAAATAAGTCGGATTGGGCCAGATCGGACTGATATATCGTACAGCTGTCATGGAGCCTATCGGCCAATTTTCGTTATATTTCAAAATAATAAAGTTTCATCAAAATCGAAGTTTTATAACTTATAACGATCAACGATCGGCCTAATGAAGGTACCTGTTGCAATTTTATGAAAATCTGAGTACTATTACATATAGCTGTGTACAACTGCAAGGGTATAAAACCTTCGGCAAGCCGAAGGTAGCCTTGCTTTCTTGTTTTATACTAACAATGGCATTTGTTAAGCATCTTAAATTTTCTATTAATCCAAAATGATTTCCCAGTAGCTTTTCACTAGTTAAACTCAGGTTTCTTGTTTTCGGTCTCTGGCTGCCGCAAGTGCAATTGATATGTGGGCTCTGCTAATTTTTTAAAAGTTTTACAACTTGCAGTTTGAGATAACTTTACACAAACTCTTTAAGAGTGTTCAATAGAAATGGGAGAGCAAGAGAGAAGGGAGGAACAAGTAGGGGAAAGAAGAGGAAAATGAGCAGAAAAAACAGAGGCAGAAGCAATTGCATTAATGTATTCACCTTGAGCGCGACGAACAGAGATGAGCAAAGTGTGAGCGAAAGATAATGAAAAAATTTGTATTTAAATTCTTTTGCAATAATATTTACCTAGAATTCCCGCTTGGGCACCTAACTTCCGCACGAACGGAACGACACGATGCTGCTGCCGCTGCTGCCATGAGGCATGTATCTGCGTATAGGGATGGGTAGGACAACTGATAGAGAGTGAGTCCTCCCACGTCCCCATACTGACAGCCACTTCCGTGTGAACTAATTCCCTTGCACTACACTTTGCTGCTGCTGCTGCTTTTATTCTTTTTTTTTGCTCCTCATTCATTCAACGCGCTTTCTTGAACTTTAACGACTGGCCCCAATGTCCGGTGCCCTACCGCCCCTCTGGCCCGCCCACATTTTATTGTTATTGTTTGTAATTGAAATGGTGCAAACGTACAAGCGATAAAATGTAAATCCGCGCTGTGCACTGGCATTACTTCAGTCCAAGAGAGAGAGAGAGAGAGAGAGAGAGAGAGAGGCAGCTCGAGCCACTGCTATTCGTCGATTGCTCCATTTAACAAATTTCGATTTCCGTTTTGAGATTTTCGCCCCATAGCAACTTCCTGTGCAAAGTTTTCCTTCGCTTTTATTGCTTGTCTCGAGTCGCACGTTCCGCACGCAGACCAAGTTGCGGGTTATTGCAAAGCGATTCTCGATTCCCGATATCCAATTCCCGGCTTCGTTTTAATTATTCCGATTGTTGTAATACACCGCGCAATAGCTCGGGGCGATTATCACGTGTGTTTAATGCGATTTTCCAGCAATTGTCAAGGCACAATATGCTATAGTTTTCTCTCTTGGGGTTTAGAAAATTTAATAATAATATAATACAATTAAATGAAGCTTCGCACTCTGACAGGTCTCTATGGCGCTGAAGGGCTGCTAATGCAATTATCATGCGATAGTATCGAGTATAACGGGGCAGGCAAAATTACTCTGAAGCTTCAAGTATAGAGTATATAGATGTCATACACAATGCTTATAACTCTCTAGGTCAAGTTGAAAAAGCCATTAGACACTTCTCCTTTGTTGTGGCTACGCTCAAAGAACAAAGTCATATATTACGAAATACCATAAGCCAAATGAGAGACAGGCAAAAATGTATGTACACATTTCCTTGTCTCGAGGACTTTTCACTTTTGCACAGTTTTCACAGTTTCTGACTGGACAGTCGAAACCAGAGTGATTTTTTTTTTTTTACATTTTCTTTTTCTCCACCTTGTTTTGACCAAATTTGTTTGCTGCCAAAACAGTCTCAAGTGCAAACAACGGACTGACGCATTCGCCTCGGGTGTGGGTCGGTCGGTGGGCGTGCACATCTGCAGACATGCCAGACTTTACATAGAGTCGGGAGTTACGAGGGTTGTTTGACGGTTGCGCTCAGCTCAGCTCAGCTAGTACTGCGTTGATGAGGGCCCGAGCAACGTTTTAATTTGTCCTATGAAAATATTTGCACACGACTTGCAGCTACAGATGTAATTGAATTAAAATCTGGCTGACAAAGTCATGTAGTGCCCCCCGGCTGGCATTGGATTTATTTCGAGCCACTGGAGATGTGGGTGTGCGTGTAGTATATACGTAGAGAGTCGAGGCAGCAATACACCCGCTCCCCCGTGAAAACGGCCTAAGGCCTCTGTTGGTCCACAAAACAGTCTCAGTTTCAATTGGCCGCCGCGACATTGCTGGGAAAGTGAAAGTTTTAGCCGCCTGTGAGTGTCAGTGTGTGCGTAGGGGAGGGGAAGGTGACTGGCGTGGGGTCATACAGGATGCGGGAGCGTGTGCGCATTAAATTAAAACGTATTTTCGGCTTAGTTGAAATACTCTATGAAATCGGGTGCTTACAAGAAGGTTGGAGCAAAGAAAATAAGGTAAAAATAATTAAATTCCACTTGAAGTTGTCACCCCTTATAGAAAGAATAACAATGGAACTCTTATACATTGCAGCCTAATTCTATATTAATTTAATATAATATGAATTTAACACATTAAGTGTATCTTAGAGAAAAGCAAAAAGTGTAGCATACTTTTTGGGGCTGTTTTGAAATTATTGTATGAAAATATTTTTAACCAACTTATTTATTAATTTTCTTAAGTTTTATAATTTTAAAACAAAACTTGATAATTAACGTTTTCAAAATAAATTTGAAAAATAAGTTAGGCATTCTATTTTGCGAGTACTTTGCACATAAAGCCAACAGGAATACAATTACAATGCAAATGCCATCAAATTTTCGATATTGTCAGATTGGATCCCCTAAGTAGCTTATGGTCTATACACAGTGGCACAGTGGAAAATTGTGTAAATCACGCGGCAAATTGAATTAAGCGAATTTTACCTTCATGCAGCAGCAGCAGCAAAAAGCCAAACTCATCAATTCCGCAAATAGTTTTAGATTTTAATTAATTGATTAAATGCGGAGCACGCGAATGCAAAGCAGCAGCTGAAGCGAACCGCGTCGAGGCTTATAAAATGAAATTATTAAAATGCATTTGATTCTGCAAAAGCCAACTTAATTCAATTACGAAATTATGCCGGCAACGTGATAACAACAAACAGGCGGCAACGGCAACGGCGACGGCGGCAAAGAGGGAAAACTGCCGGCCGGCCGGCCGGGCGTGATGATTTGCATAAAATTGATAAACAATGCCAGACGACGACGCTTTGTATTGTTCGGCATTCCAAAGGGCCGTCTCCGTCTCGTCTGTCTCCTGGCCAGACAGACATAATGCGTTGGCGATTTGCAAAGGATTAAGGATTCACTGAGGTGCCAGGGGTGAGACCCAGATTGACTGATGCCGGGTTCATCCCTGCTGCCTCTCTCTGTGCGTGGCAGCCAGCAGATATGAGTATATGCAGCCCAGGGAGTAGCTCTTTCAAGGACTTATAACTTTAATTGGAGTCATAACTTCATTCGAAATTCTCTTCGAGCGGATTCATTCACTCAGCCGGTTGCCAGTTGTAAATCTTAAAACAAGCTGCAAATCGGATTTGGCACTCGGGGCGAGTCTTAAATTATTTGATGCTGGGCAAAACAAATGCATAAGTTATGAGAGCAGAGAGAGAGTGTACGGAGGACAAAGGACAAGGGAGGAAGGACGAAGGACATTGGAGAGATGCACACGAAATGCATTAGACATGCCACAAGCCACACACCTGCGGGCCAGATTTATTGGGCTGGCCGGCAGTATATAACAAGCCCTATATACAGGTATATGTTGTATATGATATAATCAAATATGCAGCTTGAAAAGTAACAAGCTAAAGGAAAATTAAGTAAAAAATATATATATGACAAACTGGAAGTTATATTTTCAAACTAACAAGCAAATCGCCCACAGGGAGGGTGGCAAACTAGAGAGAAGAAAATAGAATAAGGGAAAAAGAAAATGAAAAGCGTGTCATCAATCTGAAAATGGCGACAATTGACAGCAAGACGAGCAAATTGTGCATGTGGATAAAAAAGGGAAGGTGGGGAGAGGGATTGCAGAGTGTGAGGGACAGCTGACTAAAACACATTCATGGTCTCTCTCTCTCTATTCAAATGACGTGCAGCTTTTCCAGTTTTTCCGGGCATTTCGCTTCTTGGCTCTGGGGCAGGTAAAATAATTTCGAGGGATTTACATAAATACATGAGTTAAATGCGCATTTAGCATTTTGAATTTGTAATATTTTTGCCGTTTGCCTTGTAGAGCATGTGTTGCAGAAGGGGGATGGGGAGGAGGGAGTATAGCCAGTGGGGGGGAGGGAGGGCGTGCTGAGGCATGACAGGGCGAGAGAATGAATTGTAGTGAGTGTGTGTTTGACCTGCATAACGTTTACAGTTGCCTCTTTTTTTCTCTCACTCTCTGAGGCACAAGAGCTGTGTGAGGGATGTGTGTGTGAGTGGGGTATGCGTGTGTGTGAGGGTGTGTGTGGGAGTGTGTGTGGGAGTGTATTGCAGCATAGGTAGCTCTACGGACAGTTAGTTGGACTTGAGCGATGTGCAAATAAATGCCACATAAATTGTGCAATTGTTCGACTCGTGCGCTCCCTCTCTCTCTTTCTCTTTGCCTCTCTTTCTCTCCTTGTCTGTCTTTGTGCAGCTGGCGCTATGCAAAATGTGCTGTACTGCTGTTTGCCTAATGAAAATCGTTGTGCTTGTTGTTGTTTTCCTGGGGAGAGAGTGGGGCGTGCCTTAGCCCAAAAGTGATTTGGCCGTGCAACATGGCGTATGAATTTTAATATTTAGCCCCAGCCTGGCCAGGCTCGAGCCTGGGACTGAGCTTCAGCTATTGTGGCTGCTTAGCTTGGCATTTTATGTGTGTGTTGTGTGTGAGTGTGTATGTGTGTGTGTGAGCCAGAGCACTCTGCAACTCTCGCCAATATAAAAGATTTTCATTTTTGCTTACTTTTCACCTCGCTCTCTCCCTCTCTCTCTCCCTCGAAGCCTGCTTTATTATGCGCTGGGGCTATTTGCAGCTGTCTCTCTCGCTCTCTGCTTTTGTGCTGTCGTACATTTTTCTGTATTGTCATCAACAACAAAACTATTTGTCTATTCTCTGCGCTGCATTTACTATTTACACCCCACTCTGCCTCTCTCTCACTCTTCTACTGTCTCTATCTCTGCTGTTATTATTTAAAAGGCTCAAGCTCAGTCACAGCTTCAGTCCAGCGCTTTGTTTGCCCTGTGAAACTGCTGCCAGTGCAACATCAAAGAGGGGGAAGGGGATGGCAGGAGCGACGTCTGCTTAGCCTTCACCTTTTGTGGCCAGCCGAACAGAGTTATTAATATTTATCTTTCTAGCTTGGCCGTCAGCATACTGTAAGCCATGAAATGATTTGCACAAATTGTTGTTGAAAATTTCATTACTATTCTACGGCCAAGGCTTAGTAGCACACCCCTCTCCCCCCTGCCTCAATGAGTGTGCGATTTCTATGGCTGCGCTCAAAAGTATGCTACACTTCGCTAATTGCCGACGCCATGTTTCCTTCTTTCCATCAATCAGTATTAGTGAGTGAGTGCGTTGTCGCCGTGCTGGTACAATAAATCAGTTTAAGCTCAACTGAGACGGGTTGCACATGCGAAGGGATTGCTGGGTCACCCCTTGGGCAGTGAGGGTGTCTGTCACCTGTGCCTGTGCCTGCCTTTCAGGTATGCAAAGTGCATTTTTAATCTGCAAAATAGAAAAACATTTGTCTATTCAATCGCATCAGTTTGCTTGTCTATCTACCTCTTTCTCTCTCTTCCTTAGTCTGCGTGTGTGTGTGTGTGTGTGCCTTGTGGTGTCGTTAAGGCCTGCACACACACACACAGTTTTCTTGTTGTCCTTGCTGCTTGCACAAAATTGCATTAGTTTGCAGGCCAAGTAGAGCAATTGCCAGCTATTTCTCTCTGCTCTCACTCTCTCGCTCGCTCAAACTAGGCGTGCACCCACAAATTACGTAATTGCCGACTCACAGCAATTGCTAAATTTGGCATATGAATCTATGCAACAACAACAACGAGTACAACAATTGCCACAAGCCTGTGGCCCTGGCCAGACTCCAGAGTCGAGTCGATTCGTGCTCCTCCTGCTAGCCTGCTCTCAATGAAAAGTTTACATTTTATTAGTTTCGGCATTTCATATGCCATTGCAGCACACGCACTTGGATTGCTTTTTGGGCTTTTTATTCAATTGAATCATGGAATATGCAGACGTTTGCCATGCCACACCCCTACTTCCCCGCCCCCTTCAGCCAGCTCATCCCTTGCTGAAATTGAATTGACGTCTGCTGCTGCTGCTGCTGCTGCTCCATGTCAATTACCAGGCCCAATGCATAGACCTAACCGCAAATACATGCGAGTCTATCTACAGCCCTATACCCCTTCCTCATCCATCCCTCTCAGCCGCTTGCATTGGCTGCGATTTCAAAACTACAAATTGGATTTACTGAACTTTAGCAAATTGCAACAACAGGAAGCAAATCGACAGCGTTTGGCTAAAGTATTACCCAAAAGTTTGCAACCAATTATAACTTGAAAAATCACACACACACACGTATTCCCACACACTCATGCTCACAGATATACATATGTATATTTACTGATTGATATTAAAATGAGCAGTATGTGTTTCCAGTATTTGCAGAAGTGTGTAAATTATTTTAACTGCCCCCATTAATACAGCACTCTAACTTGGCATAGCCCTCTCGCTTTAACAGTCGTTTGTCGCCAGCTTAAGCCTTAATCTCTTCAACTTTTTTGATTTTTAATTAATATGCAAATTTCACTTAATCTGTTGGCCTAACAACCGTCTCTCGCTCTCTCTCTCTGGATGGACCAGCTGCTAACCCAAATGTTAATTTTTATGTCAGCGACCCCAATTCGTGTCGCCTAATAAGAATTTTCATCGTCCTCGCCCAACCTTACCGCAGCATAAACCATGCAGGACCCAAACAAACATTCCGTTTTCTGTTTCCTCCGAAATCTGTCTGCCGTCTCCATTGACATTTTAATAGTTTCGCCAGGGAATTTTCCAGTAGCACACAGAGATATATATAGTATGTTTTGTTTTGGGCAGGGTGTTCTGCTACGACCTGTCGAGCAATGAATGTGTTTATAGTGCATTAAGATAAAAGAGAACTCTATTATTTTTAAATTTAAAATGACAAAAAAAAGAGAGCATGATATAAATTGATACTACGATTTAAATATCTTCTTCTTGGGATATTATTATAGACATGTAGACATCTTTAAACTAAACTAGCTATATCTTTAGCTAAACTTAAAGATATTTACACAAATGAAGTTATAACATGCCTTTATAAGAGCCTGTATAGATTTATCTAATACTGCACAAGCTATACAATACAACAACCGATAAATACAGATAGTTTATGTTATATAGCAAGCAATAAATCTGTACTTATACTTATATGTCCTGCATATACCTGTAAAAAGAACCCTCTCCTCAACTCGTAGGCCGCAAATGCATTTAAGAAATTTTCTGAAAATCCCAACTCTGAATTCAATCAATCAGTTGCAGGACTCGAATTGAAATTAAAGCAGGTGTCTGTCCGGCGGGCATACCTTGCAGCGGTCTCCAGAGCTGATAGGGGCACACTGAGAGAGAGAGGGGGAGGGATGCTAGGTGGGGATGTGTGTATTGGCGGTCAGCTGCGTCCGTTGTGATGACCACAAAATTACGTGCCACGTCGCTTCATTGCCGCACATACAATCCCAATTAAGCGATAAGCGAGCAGCGAGAACGGCAGGCGGCAGGAAGCGAGACAGACCAGGGGAGAGCGTTACCGAGGGGTGAGGGGAAGAAGGGGAGTCCTTGCTCCTTTCGGCGCACATGCGACACAGTAAATTAAATCGGGCAACAGCCGCATACATGCAAACGATGCGTACTTAAATGGGGTAAAATAAAAATAAAAATAAAAAAAGGAAAAACCGAAGCAATTGCAATTCATAAAATAATAAATATAAAATTGATTTACGGCATGTCCGGGTGCAACCAGAAAAAGAGAGGAAGAAGGAGCACAACAACGAAAAAAAACAAAAAAAAAAGAAGAGAAAAAAGAGATGTGCGGCCCGAAAGCGAAAATATGCTCTGAATTTTCTTTGCAGCAAGTGAAAGGCCTTCAGATATATGCATGGATTTTATATACTATATGTAGTATGTGCCATATGTATTGTGTGTGGCCATCGGTGGTGATGCAGCGCCTGCAACAATTTGCCTAAAGCCATGAAGTGGGGTAGTGCACGCTGTGAAGATACTCTGTAAAACGATAACTGCCTAGCTACTACACTAACTATTCTGCCAAGGTAGTATTATATATCCAGGTTTATCCTATTCCAATTCTGTTGAAATTTCATTCTGGCCTACCTGATAACCCACTCCCTTGCCCAGCCCCTTTGCCTTTACAGGGTATACAAAGAAGGTCATGTCAAAAACATAAATATGTCACAAGGAATTTGCGCCCGATATGATTTTTATTTAAAGAGAATTCTGCTTCACACAGCAACCGATGTGTCCAGCCGGAGTCACACCAACAATACGCAGCGAAAATACCTGTGCAACACATGCAGACACACACAGATACGCACACACACAGACACACATACACAGTCACTCGCTGACACGCTGTGCAAACTCAGAGGCCGAGGCAGAGAACGCACAGATTGCAAAATATTTGTCATAATACTTTTAAGTTCATGTCAAGCGGAGATTATGTCTCTGTTCTCTGATTGACATGTGCCTGCCAGTCAGTCTCTCTGTCTGTCTGTCCGTCTGTCTGCTTGTCTGCTCTGTCGTCCATCGTTCTTGGGGCTCTGGCAGAGAAAAAAAAGAGAGGCGACAACAATGGTTGGTTGCGCGCTTTCAGTTCACTCGCAGGCTTTATTTGTTGTACTCCCCCCCTCCCATATTTGTCTTCCATATTTCACGTACTATATGTGTGTGCACACACACATACATGCATTACGTATAACGTTCGATATATACATAAATACATATTCGATATGTCAGTGTGGCTTGGCTCGAGTGTTTCGGGGTCACTCGAATCAAAAATCAAAATTCGACGAAGCATCCCTGTGACTGTGTGACCCGTGTGCTGCGTATCAAATAAATAATCGTTTGGTGTTGTACAACACTGGTTTCTGTTTTTTTTTTTTGTTTTCCTGCATTATCACACACTCGCACACACATACACACGCACTTCCTGTCTAGCAGCGTGTTGTAGTGTCCATTTCGATTGCAGCATGTGTTCCGCCCTGTTCCACCCACACCCACACAGTCCTTGCCTTTTTGAGGATTTGATAAATGATTCGCTTAATAAAATACTCAACTCAACCAGGAGGAGGCGGCCGCTTGCTTTAATCGCTCTACACATTTTATATTTCGTCCACATTAATCATTCACTGTGATCTTCTGCGTTTGCAGCTTCATTTTTTATGGCACCCGATGGCGGCCAGGCTGAAATTGCTGAAATCACTTCAGCGCACCCCACGCAGCTCTGTAGTGGTTAAAAAGGGTATAATCAAGTTGTCCGACAGTATGTAACAGGTGTGGGTAGGATAGATGCTCCCCTAAGAGTCGACTTCATATTTTGACAGCCCTATTTGATATTCATATCAAGTATTCCCGGTATGGTTTTGTTTATAAGGCAAGAGAAGACACGTATCTATCATTTATTTTCAGTACTTTAAGATGAAAATCTCAGCGAGAGTGAGCTACACTTTCTGCAATTTCCAGCTACAGGGTATCTTCCGAATTGGAAACTTTCTAATGAACTATTTTTGGAAAATTTTCATCTAGCTTCTATTGTTATTAAAAAAGTTTTGTTGCCCCAGCCCCCCTCGCAAAAAAGTTGACCATCGGCTGCCCCAGTGAACTTTCTGGGCTTTGCTCTGGGGCTGTACATGAATTATGCATCTCTGAGAACGGATATTCACAAATAGGGGCGTTAATGCATTTGTTCTGTTTGTAATTCTATTAGTTTGCTTTATTAAAGTTTAATGCAATCTCTGGCTCCATTCGAATTGAGTTGATGTGGTCACTTATAAGACTGAGATTCGCCTTCATTTCTGGTTCCCCCTTCGAATTGGGCAAGATGTCGTTTGCGCAGGTCTTCGGATGTATGCAGGGGAAATGTGCGACGAGGAATTCGCTCCGAATTCGGAGTTGTTTATTGGATCGTTAGGCACACAACAAGTTTCGTATGGTAATAAATCGGCTCATATATATATTATTCGAATGTCGAATGGGTTAAAAAGGCACGCATGAACGGGTACTTATAATTAAAAAAGGAATAAATTATTCAAATAGTCGTACTCTCCAATAGGTATTTCTGTATCGGAAATCAAGTCAAATAATGATACTTATACACTGTAAAGTATCTTGTATATAAAACGTATTTTAATTATTTTTCTAGCAATATATGTATTTTACCTATTCCCTTTCTAAATTACGTAGCGCATCCTGCAGTCGCCTAGACTCCTACATTTTTTTTAGTCTTTCAAACACGTATATAAAACATTTAATTGCAATATTAAACACATATGTTTACTGAATAAATTTACATTTTGTTTGTCAAGCGACACAAGCAGAAAATTATTCAACATTTGCTTTCTTTATGCAGCCCACGACTTTTTTTTCAGAATATATAGTATTGTATACTACAGACAGACCCCATATAAACCCGTAAAGTCAATTAACGGCTTTCGAGATATTTACAGTAATTTTCATATGTAAGTCAATAAGCGGAAAGCAATTAACAAATTATAATAATTACGATTAAATATGCATTCACAGAGCCCTCACTTAGTAGATTAATGAATCCGATTAAGCCACATAGTATTATTTATTCAAGTTGGAAACGCACGAAAAGAAATATAATCTATTCATCAATAGAGTCGTTTATGTGAATTGCATAATGAGAAGGTATGCACAACTTTCGGATGACACTTTCTGCAATTTGAGTAGAGGTTGTCAAAGATTCATAATATCATATCATATTTCAGGTCAAGGGGAAGCCATATATGAAGTTTCAGTTGTCTAACTCTGCAGACGGCAGAGATTGACGCGTTCATACGAACAGACTGTCGCCCTAATGACCCAACACACGTGCAAAATCTAATAAATCCACTCTTATTCAATTTTAATGGATACAGGGTATAACAGAGTTTAATCTGTCTCACTTTTTTTTGATGTCGAGAGCCGTGTGTAAGTGTATGTAAATTGAGAGCAGGGAACGAGGGGACGAGGAGCAGAGATTTCTCTCACAGTCTGCTGCTGCTGCAGTTGTTCTTGCCTTCTTCTACTTCGTCTCCATCGACATCCAACGATTTGCTCGTACATTATTATCCTGACATGTTCGAGCTTGAAATTTTAGGCACGTTTGATGAAATGTAATAGAAGAAGAGAAAGAGGAAGATGATGGAGAAGAAGCCGCAAAGCATTTTTGGGTGTGTGCGGATTGTGCGTCAAACAGTTTAACTTGAATGTGAAGGCTCGAGGCTGCTTCACGACCCCGTTTCTGGGAAGGGGGAGATACGACAGATGACGCCAAAATAGATGAAAGTGGCTATGAATACTCCCCCTGTCTCTCTATCTATCTGTCTCTCTTCTGTCTCAACAGCTGCCGCTCGATTAGGCTTCAACTGGAATGGCTTCATAATACTCCTGGATAGTTATTGTATATTATATTTAAAACTATATCTATCCGTATAAAAGCTTGTGACAGCTCTTCCTTTCGAGTACCCGAAACTGCGACTGAGTCCTTGACTTGGCACGCGGCAACGAACACTTTAATTGGCCGGAAATAACGTGGATAATGAGCAAAACATAATACAGTCAGGTAACAGTTAAGGCCCTGACAATGCGCACTTAATTACGCGCTCAAGTGCTCTAGGAATGGGTGCCTAGTTCTTTAGGAATGAGTGTTTGAGTATTTATTCGTGTATTCGTTCGAGTTAAAGTCACAATTGCTTTAAGTTGCCTTCGGTTTTCTTTTCCTGCTGATAAATAAAATTTGCACTGGCCTAAATCATCAGCCCTGCACACACACACACACACGTACGCACACTCACACACACACACTGAGGGCTGAGCACATGTTCACACTCACGCGATAAGCACCTGCATATTCATAACTCAGATAAGCTCAACTCTCGGGCCAGGTCTGTGGCTGGGGCCAAGTTTCAACCTTGATACCCCTCTTCCCAGGGGGGGCCAACATTTTCGGCAACCTAAATTCATGTAAATTATGTTAAAGTGCAGACACCACGCCCCATTTCGCCCCTTACTCTACCCTCTCCTCTGGTGTTGGCTTGAAGCAGTGGGCGTGGCAGGCAGGCCAGAAAGAATATAAACTGTGCATGTTCATGCCTCGGGCATAGACGTGTGTAAAATAATATTTTTGCACATCCTACGCCTCAAAACCATAAAATTGCATAATTTATAAATTTGAATATCTCGCACACAGACACACACACGCATGTGTGTGTGTGTGTGTGTGTGTTAAGATACTGCTGCATTGCACTGTATACGATACAGTACAGTCTGGTTGCAGCTTTATTGCTTTGGTCGAGTCGAAATACAATTTGCAAAAAGGCCAAGAAAAATGTTGAGAAAATGGAAAATATCCCTCTGAAAATGCGACGCACAAAAGTCAATTGACATCGAGTTAAAAGTAAAAAGAAGAAATAATTCTTAAAACTGAAATATTTAAGCCTTATTCGAATTTCGAGTTCATTTTTAGTTTGCTTTTTTCTTATTTATGTGCAAATCCCATTGACAGTTCAAGCTGCATGCATAAGATACTTGCAACAAATAGCACACACAGAGATACACACACACACACACTCATCCCAACTTGTCAACAAAATCATAACTCAAGTCAAAAATATTTTTCGACTTTTGGTTCGCCACATCTTCACTTGACTCGTTGTGCATTGCGTATTTAATTGATTTGGATTCTGAGGTTTTTCCATCTTGCTGCAGTTGTCTCTATATAATTTTCAATCTATCTCCCTCTCTGCCTACACTCTCCACTCATTTTCTCGGCTTTCATACGGCTTACTGCACACAAATTCAGATCTTTGTGGTTTTCTGCTTCTAAAAATGGCATATTTTGTCGCTTTTTGCGCTACCGAAGTGAAATCTGACACTCACACACACACTCGCACACACACATAGGTTTTCTGCCTCACTTAATAAACGGATTTGGCGCAGCCAAATTAACGTGGCCAGCTTAAGATCTTGGCAGATTTTCAATTGTGTGAAAAAAGACTGTATAGGACTTTAAAGCGAGTACTAGTAAAAAAAAAATAAAAAATTTACTTGTGTATTATTTAATTTATTTTATGCGCTTTAAACAGGTTCTATTGTAAATGAAATTTATTTTGGATATTGTTATAGAACTTTAATATCAATCTGACTAATTTATATATAATAATATTTCTTTCGTTTACTCGTTTTATTTTATGCAGGAACAACTGCACATGTTTTACACTTGGAAATTACACGAAAGCCCTTAAATACTCTCGGACTGACCTCAAAGTCGGCTGCCCCAGCTCGTTGTGGTTCTGTGGCATTTCTCAATGGGCAGATAAAACGCTGTTCCGGAACCGGCAGAAAGAACATTCATACGAGTGCACACACACACACACACACACAGAGAGAGAGAGAAAAAAAAGAAACCTAGCCAAGTATTGTTTTAAGGCGAGTCGACCCGAAAGTGCGTGAAACCGCAGACATTTTTGGAAACTATGCGGCAAATGGAGGTTCACACCCTTTTTTGGTCGGGCCTAGGTGCGTGGGAACAGTTATTGTCGGGGACCCTTGGCAAATGTGACTGGGGGTGATAAAAGTTCAAAGTCGTGTAAGCTGCTGCGGTCCGGACCCGGCGTCTGCCATCATGGTATTTGTCTCTGACGGGCTTCAAGTTTTTTGTTTTTTCTTCTTTTTTTTTGAACTTTATTCTGGAAGCGGAGAGGCAGACAAGGAACTTTAGTTTCGGTGCTCGCTTTCTTTATATCCTGCACAATTTCTTTTTATTTTTCTTTTTCTTCCAACATGTGTGTGTGTGTAGTGAAGAGGGAACTCTGGGAGGAGTTCAAGTTGAAAGCAAACAAACTGCGCTTTTGCGGCAACTCCATCTCCATTTGATGCGATGCGTTGCACCTGGCTTTGTGAGAGCCGCCAAGCTGGCAAGTTACTCCGTCTGCGTGTCCGCTAAAAGCGTTTATCCTCAAAGGAGTCGCAAGTGAAGATAGAAGAGGAGAACTGCATCAAATCAGCGCGTTTCACATGCCTTTGTGCTGCGATTGAATTCAATGCAAGGTTCCGCGAGCTGGATGCCTCGGATGCCTCCCATGCTACCTGCTACAAAAGATGTGCCACAAATTGCACTCTCGACCAATCAACATTTATTACGATACACGCACACACGGAGGCGCAGGCGAAGAGCAGTTCTACCTACTTCAGTTATAACGTTGCCTTAGCACACTTCCAGATGGAACCGAATAGCTTCGACATATCGATATTCCATCGCTTTATGTGATGATGTGAGACCGAATGCCGCATCACATCGATGAATTCGTCGCGACACAGAATACCATCATCGTTGTTATCGAACACGGTGTAGATGATATCGATGATATGCGGTGACAGCGGATCGCCCAGCACAAGCTTCGATATATGCTCGAGCGTAGATCGTGAGATGTTCGCACCAGATATATAATGAAAGTCAAGAGCGGCATCGATCATTGCCAGATTCTGTTGAAATTTATGAAATGCCATAAACTCTTCGCGAGTGATCCCTGGTCCGTGCCGCTTGTACTTCTCATTGATGCGGCCCAGGTTGGCCATTTTCTCGGTTGTGGTCTGACTGGAGTAGGTGAGCATCATGTTGGCAAAGGCGTGTTCGCTGATCATATTCTCCGGCAGATGATGTCCCAGGCGTTCGACATCCGTGCGACGCAGCATATTGAACTCGATCTGCAGGACATCGTGATTAAGTTTCCTCTTCAAATCGAGCAGGGTCTCGAAGCTGACACTCTTCTTGCCGCTACGTCCGAAGAGATATGTATTCACCGAGGATCTCATTTTGAAGCGATCATCCTCGACGACATTGCGTAGGAAATGACTCATGCTATCCTTGCTCACCTCAAGCTCATCGTTTTTATCCAGCAAGAGCTTGAAACCGATCTGAAAGTATCGCTCCGGTATCTGCATAAACATGCGCAAGTACAGATAGTCTCCGAAACTGAGAAGACCATTGGGATGCAGTTTATAGAATATACTATCTTTTGATACGATCTTGAAACTCAGATTGGCTGCCTTCTTTTTGCTTATCTTGCGATACTTATCTAGGCCCAGGCCAGGCGGTTGCCTCAGGCCCGACATGATGGAGCGCAAGAAATCAATGGGCGTCATATATATCTCCCATTCATCGGCCTCGTTCGGTGTTTGTATGGTGGCAAAGTATGAAAATATCTTTTCAGGTCTCGAGTATTGTCGTAGTCGATTCTCGTAACCCTTGACGGTGATGTCTTTGTACGATTCCCGATGAGTACCCTGTACTTTGCATCTCATGCGACCGCATGAGATATCCTCAATCGGCAGAGATCCCTTCTGATCACTTTCCAGACAGGAAAGGCATATTGCCATCAGCCTGCTAACGGATCGGGACTTCTTTTTGAGTTGCCGTGGTACAATCTGTAACTGATCTGGACTTCCGTATAGACAATCGAACCAGCTGGTACCCAGGCTAGGCAACTGTCTCCATTGCGCATATCCAATGCCGGCCAGAATGAAGAATGTATAATATTTAATCACGTGCGGTCTCTGGCGTCTTGTCTCACGATATTTGCGAAGGATCCAAGGATTCCAATTGCGTACGATCTGAAGCAGCCTAGCCCAGCTTTGTTTTTTCCCTTTATCATCCATTCAAACATATTCACTGTAAATAATTTTGAATTATTAATGGTTTGGCTTGCTAAGTTTGTTTTAGAAAGTTTTCTCGTTTTGGGGTTTACTCTATCAAAGACTCTACTCTTTCTCTCTCTCTCTCTCTCTATCTCGCATCACATTCGATTAGAGCATTATATGTAATCAGCAGGGTAAATGTTTGAACTAAGCCATACCCCACACTCATTCACGAATACTCACACTCACCCCACGCTGTATAAGACCCCAGGGAAATTTGCAAACAATAAACTGAGCCAAAGCCAACCAAACATGGCAATAGATGAAAAGCTCGAGTTCCTTTGGACTTGACCGACATGCAATAGGAGTGAGTATGTATAGTATTCATAGCCACACTCACACTGCTGATAGATTATTGCGGATGAATGTGTGAATTGTTTGACTTGCTGTAGCAGCAGCAGCAACTCGCACAGTTTTTTCAAAGCCTACTCGGAGTCTTACCTTAAGCGTTTTTACCTTTTTCATTCTACGGACAATCGATTAACGAGCGTTTGTACAAGCAATTTAATCCGTTTTCTGGTCTTTATACATCTCCATTTTTTCAACAACTTTTAACTATTTCATGAGATTCAAAGACTGTAGAATAAAATTGCTGGAATTATCGAATTATCGCAAGAGAGTTAAGATATTTTGCATAGTACTGAAAAATCTGTTGATTTTACGTTATTATTCTCTATGAGCTCACCCTGTGCAGATACCACATAATCAAGACAGAAACAGAGATATGTGTGAATCAGACATGCGTCAAAGTGATGATAGAAATGAACTTGAAGGTAAACAAAGAATCAAAAAATAAAAAATAGAGAAGAATAGGCAATTCATGTGTGTTATTTGTGGGTGTGTGTGTCACACACAGATTCGCGCCTTGAAACGTGTGTTTACTTATTTGATTAACCATCAATTGTGAACTGCTGCGATTTGAAAGGGATGCAGTGAGTCAGGAGATTGGGATGGGGATTGGGTCTTACGTGTGTGTTTGCTGGCTGCGTGGCGAATTAATCAACTACAAAAGCCGCAAATTTGCATATGCAAATTTAAATTGTCAACATTTTTGAGGGGTGTATATGGTACATACCATATAAGAAGGGTGTGTGGCATGCGATTAGTTGAGAGAAGTGTCACCTGCAGGTTTACCTGTATGTGGTACAGGCAGCACTTCACACACACACTGACAACTGACAAATCCAAAATAATCCGAATATGTGACGTATGCAAAGTGTGAAGACACTGTAAGCTCAAGTACAGGACTTATCGGGCCTTGATTAACGGCCTTTCTGTTCCCGCTCGAATGCACCTTGAACTCGCTTAGAGTTTTGTTTATACATTGCATATACTCGACCTTACTGGATTTTTGTTTAAAGGGTATAGCCAGGGCATCATATACATTATGAATGAAGTGAAATTGTCGAGAATTCATTCACTTATTTTTGATTAATTTCAAATACATATTTTAAAGCTTCTTCAAATCTGCGATAAGTCAGGGAAGCGCATCCTTTTCCTCTGTCGATTTTGACTAATTTTGTAAATTTTGTTGCACAGCAGAGATATGTGTCAGTGTGTGGGTGTGTGTGTGTGTGAGGGGGTGTGTGTGAGTGGGTGTCTGTGTGTGTGTCTCACTGCTTCCTTTGTCGTACGCGTCGCAGCCATTGTCATCAGCTTAAGATTTTGATAAGCCATTGAAAAGTGTGTCTATAAGCACTCAAACTTTCAAGTGGCATTCACTCGTTTGCTTTGTGTGCGTTAACTAAAATGGCTCAATACTCGAACTCGATTCACTGGGATACAATGGAACGTTCCACGACAGTTGATGTCCTTAGCTTATGTCTTTCATGTGCCGCCAGAGACTCGGCTCACTTGACTGAAGTCTTTATATGCCCTAAGATATGTTGGCTAAGAATATAAATCAAAATTATAACATTTTCTGATCTTAATGATCTAAAATTGTTTAGAGAATTCTTTTTACTATGAAATTTAATCATGATTCAGTGTATTTTAAGTGCAAAAAAACTGAAAAGAATGTATAGCACATAGACAGTTTTGCTTACGATAAATCATTCTTTATGTTGGGTATCTATACTTCGCGCACTCGCAATTGCAAATTTTTCTTGTTTGTTTTTCTATAATTTGTTTGGATGTCAATGCAAAGAGAATTATTGAAATTTGAGTGGACTTCAAAAAAAACTGCGAACCCCAAGTCGATGGCGAAAAATTGAATTAAAAGATAATGCGAAGCGCGAAAGCTGTTGGGGTCGCTTGCACATCGCAATCTACTCGTGAGCACAAAGCGTGATTTATGTGACTTATGTTTGGGCTCAGTCCCCGCTTAGTCCCAACCCCATCCCCGCCCCCTCCTCAGCCAGCGGCTTGTTTGCCAAATGCTTGAAAATTATATAATCCCGCCCTTTGTGGGTCTTCTCTTGCCTAGGCGGACTGGCGGACAGGCAAACAACCCCAGATACCAAAAAAAGAGCTAGTAGAGTTAGTGCTCGCAAAACGGGCACATTATATGGTTATGGATATGGAAAATATTCGCATGTTAAATGCGTTGAAAATATGTGTGTTTGTTGTTGGCCGAAAGAAAGTTTCGGCGTACTGCGAGGGAGGGGATCTCACAGTGCTCCGAATCGAATATTTGCGAAAATTAATAAATAATGGTTTGCTTAGCTGAGAGAGATGATATGTGACTATTTGATATGCGATAATTTGGAAAGGAATCAATGGAACTGATCGTGTTTTATGCCAGAATTGTAAGATACAATATATGTATAATAAATTTTGCAGAGCTAAGAACTGGCAAGGTTTCAAGAATATTTTTATACATTAAAGATGAATTTATATTTATAGAAAGGTGATTTCATAACTGAATGATATCTCAGGCAGGATGATGAAAGAAAATGTAAATTGTTCTTTTTTAATAGAGCATCAACTGGTCGCATATACCCTACAGCACTTCGGCACTTCCACTTGTCTTTCATGTGCAAATTTGTTGCTTCAATGGACACGCCGCGTGGGCAGGAGGAGACGGTTGCTGCAGCACTTTCTCTGCGCCTGGTAATAACTCTAGATTTATGAAAATTGTTTTCCCGTTAATGTTTGCTATGTTTTCGACATTTTTATTGTTGTTGGTCCTTGCTCGACTGACTGCTCGGGCCGAGCATATTGAACCGCCTTGAGCAGCAACGGGCCAAGTGAAATTGAAATTTTGCCCCCGTGCATCGTGGCATATGCTGAGGCCCAAGCACGTTAGTTCGTATATGTGTACAGAGTGTGAAGAAGGGGAAGTAGGGGAGGGAGCTGGAAAAACAGAAAGAGAGAGAGAGAGAAGCGAAGCGGAGTTTGCCTTATTTTGATTACATATGTTTAACACAAGTGCACAGGGTCGTGGACTATTTGTGGCCAGTGTATGGATGGGTAGGGTAGAAGGAGGCTCGGCTCGAAGCTATGTGGTCGGTCGGTCATAGGTCTGCCCCGGAATTCTAGAGCTAGCGTGGAATGTGGAATGTACTTTCAGCAATTCAAGCATTTTCTCTCTCTCTGCCTTTTGGTAATATGAAACTTTCCGACATCAGGCCAGTTGCAAATTGGAAATTTGATTTTTGGCTGTCGAGAAAGGGTTGTGAGCCCTTTGATTAAATTTCTCTGCAGCTCGCATAAATCTTACTCTAACGGCACTTTATGAGTTTATGGTGCGTGTGCAGTTGCTCGAGTGTGCAGCGCACACCCATACACACACACACGTACATTCGTCTGTGTGACGGGCAAATGCCTATTGATGAATGCGAGCGCGAGATGTGTGTGATCCAACCCCGTCTAGATGGGCCATATGGCTGTCATGCATAATCCGCCAAAAGAGCCGACTTAGCAGCAAAAGGCGGAGGCAGCTAATGCAGCTGAGGCAGACACACGGCTGCTCTGGCAGTCATTTTCCCATTCCTCCACTCGGATCAGGCAATCAATCAATGGAGTAAGAGGAGAATTAATCTGCTAACTGTAGATAGTACCATAATTCAAGTGGCCTTAATTACGAATGCAAGTACAATAAATAAAATTATATAAGAGTGGCCAATATATTGAAATCTATAATTGAAAATGACGCAAATTAATACTCGAGTGTTATTATTTGTGTGACCAACACTGTGGTCAAGTAATTTACTTGAGCTTTAGTAGTTATCGTAAGTTGGCAGGCTTGGGTTGTGGGTTTTCTCAGCATTAATAGGGTATGTTAGCCTTGGATGTAACATAGCAAGCTGGAGATATACATTCATGAGCAGTAACAATATTTTATTCGATTTAGCGAAGTATTTCTGACAGTTCGTCTGTATGAACGCAATAAACTCAGTTCTTATGGCACCTAGAACTCTATATGATGATCATAGACACAAAGCAGAAGGAATACTAGAACTTCAGCCTATGAAACTTCTCGTCCGCTTAGTATATTAAGTAAAATTCACATTTTATTGCAATTTTTAAAGTTAAAGTTCCATTTCCGCTCCATTTTTCACTACATACTATTATATTATGGCTTTTGGCACCCCCCAAAACGAGTTGCAGTTCCGTTTTGGGAAACAGTAAAGCCATAAAATCTCAATTAGCCTGCTACGCCAGGGTATTTTGGCGGTCGAGTCCCCTCCCAGCCCCGTCTGGCCAGCAGCTAAGTTTTATTTAATGATTTTAAATGGCCAAGTCGAGAGCGAGTTACGACCACAATCTGTTTACAGTGTCAATTGTTAAACTGAATTTACGAAAATCTACTCGCCTCATCGTCGTAGCAGGAGTCGATGCTGCCAGGACAAATGCAAATGAAACAAGCAGCATTTGCATATATCGAAGTGCTCATCCAAGTGCACGTTCAGCTCCAGTCTCCAGTCCAGTGTCCAGTGTCCAGTTTCCAGTGTCTCTCTGTCTTTGGGTGTGTGTGTGTGTGCGAGTCTGTTGCTTTGTGGCATGCCACGAATTGTGTTTGGCTGCCCCACAGAAGACGAGCAAATATCGATTTTGTTTCTCTGATTTGGTACTTCCGTTTCCGCTGTTTGCGCAAATTGCAATATTGTCTCGCACTTGATTTAATTCAATTTTTAATTATCCGCAGCGCACAACCGGAAACAGCAATGGCTGCAGAGGGGAACAAAATGGCTGACCAAGCAAAGCTGACGCTTTCGCTTCTTGAATTCGCAGGGTTTCTCTTTGGAAAATACAAACTAAAAGAACAAAATCTCTACATATAAATAATGTTTGGTATGGGGTTGTTTCCTTCGAGAAATAGCTTGAATAATTAAAGTTCTTTTACGTATTAAAATCATACGATCAAAAATCGGACAGCAAAACTATAGAAAATTTAAAGCAAAAGCAAAATACCATATAGGCAGCTGTATAGAGATAATATAGATACGGCAGAAAGTTTCTTCTGTCTTCGCTATAGACACAACTTCAAGTTTCTTTAGTTTTTCTCATATCTTCCTCTTGAGGGAGCTCAGGGAATTTTTGAGCTCAGAGCCGACTTTAATTTGTGCATTGGCGCATCGATGACTTCGACTTGTCGCGTCGGCCGAATCCCATTTGCCGTTGCCACTTCCTGTGCATCTTTGCCTGGTTTTTTGGCTGGCTTCGTCTTGCTGCGACGCCTTGAAGCTGCTGCCAGGCGGGCGTCTATTTCCTTGCCGTGCTCGTCGAGCTTGCACGTTCTCGTGTTGCGTTTATATTTATGCAGTTTACGTGTCAGGTAGATCTCGTGCTCCTGCTCCGGCTCGGCTCGACTCGAGTTTAGTTTTTGTGGGGCTGCCAACTGGAGACTGGCAACTTTGCTAGTTGAAGCAGAGGGCGTGTGCAGACGTTGGGGGCGTGGCAACGAACAACATTTGTCATATTTGGCATGACGGTAACTACTTCCGTGTGTTGTGCGCAACGCGCGTGGTGCTATGCAAGCTACCAGTCTGCCTGCCCGTCTGTCTGCCTCTCTGTCTGTCTGCCTGCCTGTCCGTCTGTCTGTCTGCTTGCTCGTCTGTTTGTCTATTTGTGTGTCTGCCTTAACTCTATACACAGTTCGATCGTCTCCCTGGTGAGTGCATTTTCTTCGATTGCACACGTCGCCTCAGAAATGTTGATTTCTGGCGACCTGAAAACAGCAAGCGGCAAATAGTATGCAGCAAATTAAATTTAAACAGTCGAAACGTGCTAGTAGGTCCGTCGACTGTCGACTGCCGCCTGCATCAAATTGCCCGGAAACTTGTTCTCTTAAATGTGCCCAATAAGCAGTGTAACCTTTTCCCTTCCTTCCCCATCGAGCTGAGCTCAATAAAAGTTTCCTTTCAATAATATTTACTAGTTGCAACAGCAGCTTGCACTTTTCATCAATGTTGGCTAATGGAAACCTGCAGCTGTCCTCTGCATCTTCCCCTGCATCTCGTATCTGCCAGGCATCTCTCTCTCTCTCTCTCTCCATCTCGTTTGCTAAATTTATCACTAACTACGGTCTGCCACGAAGTAGTCGATGTAACCGGCATTACATTTAATAAACGACTCGGAGTAGTCGTTTGGCTATGAGTGAGTGCATGTGTGAGTGTACTCATTGGCAAATTTCCGAGCACGCTGAGGAGGTGTCGTCGCCGCAGCACATACATATAAATCGAGCCTGACACTGACGCTGTCGCTCCACGGGCCACTTCGCCATTTATAATCGTCAAGTTGCACCTGAACGCGGCATAAATTTGCAGTGGTTTGCGGCACAGAGGGAGGGAGAAAGGGCGAAGTAGAGGGGTAAAGCTACAAGATGTGAGCATAGCTGGTTGCCACTCAGCTTAATCCACACTCAGCCACGCTATTTGGGCAGGTTTAAGCCATTATAATGCATTATACCACATTTTCGTAGCATACTTTTCAGCGACTATTGAAAATCCTGAGTTAATATTTTGTAGCATACTTATCAGCGACTACTGCGAATGCTGCGTTATTTAACCATATACTATAATACTTTCCAGGTACTATTTGAAATTCGTTATTTACTATTTGCACGGTTTGAAATTCAATATTATCTGTCTGCACCTGCTAAGCCATGCTGAAATGTAAATGGGGTTGAAAACAATATAATTAATAGCATAAAATATGCATAGGCATAACGAGGTCGTCAATAATTAATAGCGGGCGCACTATTCAGTTATTTTTTAATTAATTTTCGGAAGTTTTTGTATTTGGCCCCCTCGGTTCTACAGGTCGACCTCGAATTGTTTGCCATTCAACTCGACGTCAGTTTCGCTTTCGCTGCTGCTGCTGGAAATCAATTCGTAATGTTCGCATTGTTTGTGCATTATTTATTTAGCGGTTTATTTTGCTGCGGTCAGCGGAAAGCGCCACTATAAACTGCTGCCACAACAACTGAATAAATAAAACAAAAACAAAAAGAACTCGGGGTAATGAAAATTGTTACAGTCATCATTATGAGCGAACCGCAAATTTCAATGTCATCGGAGACGCTTATTTGGTTTTTGGTCAATCAATCGGAAAAGCTAAAGGGAAAAATTTGTTGAATTTAATTGGAAAATGGAAAATTAAAAGCGAGAAAAAATGGGGAAATACAATAAATTTCTAAAGCTTATGGTAGCAGGGCTAAGGGTTAAGTGTGTTGGGGTTAGGTTGGCAAGAGGGGGAGATTTGCAATTAGTGGCGAGTTAACTGAGGCATTTGAGGCGCAGAGAGTACCGGATATTAGCTGCTGGCACCTGCCAAAGCACAAGTCACACTCACACAAGCACACACAGTGGGGCAGAGGGACTATGGGGCAAGCAAACGAAATAAACTAAAGTGCTGCAACCGTAGGTGAAGCTGCAGTTGGACCTCGACTGGATTCGACTCGCCTCGCCTTGCCTTCCCTTGACTCGGCTGAGCTGCACTGCACTGGACTGCAGCGTGACGTGGGACAGGGCTGGGCTGGGTTGGGCTGGCATAGGACTTCAGACTGGGTTGGGGACTATTGCCAAGTAGCAGCTGCTTTTTGAATTTTGGTGTTTAGCTTTTAGCGCCTAAAACTATGCTTTAGTGGTCAAGTGGAACAAACAATGGCAACAGCAGACTCCGCACATTCCCCTCCCCCATTGCCTGCTGCTGCTGCCATTTACCCAACCGAAGCCAGGAGCTGCAACAATATTACAATAACAACAACAAGGGGGGCATGTTACGCAAGCGAATTGCAATGCATGACAATACTCTGTAAGCTGCCAAAGCTTATAGAGAGAGAGGGAAGGAGCGAGACAGATTCACTCGATCTAACCAGCTTAAGCTTAGCTTCGACTTATGACTCAGTGTGTTTTTCTAGTTCAATCGCTGATTCTGTGTAAGAAATATACTCGGATATGTCAGATAATTCCCTTTGCAGATATTTCTATTAATTCCAGCAAGCTCAGCATACTCTGCAAACGAGCAACTCATCTGCAAGTTCCTACAAATTTCTAGGGTATCGCAGGCTTCAAAAATGAGGCAACAAACAAGGCTCGTTGGCCCGCACCGAGGCCGTTTACAGTGTACATGAGCGGGAGGATGTGTATGTGTGTGTGTGAGGCAGAGGAGCTACAATGGTCTGAGAGTGAGCAGGATAGAGAGGAGGAGGGAGAGAGAGAGAGAGAGAGGAAGGCAGGCCAGTCGGGCTAATGGAGGGCTCACGTCTGGTCATTTGCAACATGGTTTATGTGCTGGACAATGCTTTTTGCACTCAATGAGGAACGCATTTGTGTGAGTGTGTTTTGGGGTGTGTGTGTGTGTGTGTGTGAGGGTGCCTGTGAGTGTGTTAGTGCGAATATGCCAGCTTGGGGACTGCAAATGGCAGCCTGCTCCAGTTCTAGGCTGACTTGCAGCTATGCGGCTTAAATATTAAAAGAATAAATGATTCATGTGAAATTATAAAATCATGCTGTAAACTGAACTCACCTGCAACTACTATTTATTACGCAGAGTGTGAGAGACAGACAGAGAGGGAGAGAGAGAGAGAGAGAGAGGGATAAGCGTATTGAAATCACTTCCATTCGAATAGACCAACGCGCAAATATTCATCTTGGTGTAGATTATCGCTCCGGCCCAGCGAGGCCAGGAGATTGGACCAAAACGAGCTGGGAATTGCGCATTAAAGTGCAAATAAAAGATAATACCGATAAAGCGAATTGCCAGAAGAAAAAGAAAGAGAAGACAGAGAGAGAAATGTAAAAAGAAATGCAAACATGAGCGCTCTGAGGCGCAGAAGGAGCCACTTCGCTGGACTGCGGATGGAATCGCACAGACAGAGCAGCGTGCAAAGCAAACCAAAGAAGTCTTAAGGTGACTAAGCTGGGAATACCCTGTAAAAGAAAATCCAATAAATCTAAAGGCAAACTAAACAATTTTAAAGCTATTCAATAGGAAAGTATACTAAAATGTCTACAAATTTTGTATTTTGTAGCCTAATACAACTCACTGTCGCATTTACAGGGTATTGCCCCTTGCAGACGATTCGTCTTTTCATCTTTTGTGACTTAAGTCGAGCGCAGGGCCAGTCACCTGTACAATGTCGCCTTCCTGTCTCCGGCTTTCTCTGTCTTCGTCGCTGTCTTCCTCTCTGTCCTTTTCGCCTAATTGACCAGGCTACAAATTGCCGTTTCACAGTTGCCCAAATCAGTGAGTCCATCATAAAAGTCGTTTATTGCCGATTAAATGATGTGAGTGTTGAGTTTTTTAACAGATCGACACCCCCCTCCTCGCTCGCACACACACGCATAAACAATTAATTTCCAACTAATTGATTTTGCGCAGCGCCATGCAGGAAAAAAGCAGGGAAAGTCCAGGCGAGACCCATCGTCGAGTCCTGTCGAGAAATGGCCAGCCAATTTCGGTGGCACATGCTGAGCCGCCATTGGCCAGCAGCGGCAGCTTTCCATTTCCGGTTTGTCTGCTGGCGTGTTAATTGCATTTGCGTGTTGCAGACGCCCCAACCGACTCGACCCAATGCAGAAGAGTTTTGTTTTCGGGGCTCAACGCTGGCAAACAACATTGTAAAAGCCAATTCTGAAGGGGGTACCCAGTCTCGAGTTGCTGGGCAGAAGTGACTTCCGCTTATTCGACATTTGTACAGTCAAGCAGGGTGTGGAGAGGGGGGGGGGGAGGCAGGAGCGCTGTCAACAAGCATGCGAGAGAGTCCAAGCAGGGGCACAGTCTCTGATTGCCTTGTGCCTTCACTTTGTCTGCAGTTGAGCTCATCGCATTTGGATTTGTGCGTTGCCAGGCGACAGGTTTGAGACGGGGGAGGGGAGGGGAGCCCACTCGCCTGTCGTTTCCGGTCAGCCATACTCAGTCTGTGGCATCAGTCTCTCCCATCCCACGTTCTCCTGCTCTCTTAGTGTGTGCCTGGTACTGGTAATTACCTTCCAAATAGCTCCAATCTACGGGCTAATGAAAGCCCTAAGTACATTCGTAATGGTGTAATAATACCTTCAAGGCAGCTCTCCACGTCACCAGACTTCAACAACAACAACAATCTACACATACGCATCCTCAGCCACATCTACTACAGCGAATCCTCATGCACATCGTCATCGTCATCATCAGAGGCAACAGCAGCAGCAGCAGCAGCAACATCGCATCATGTCTCGGCTTTGCTTTGCTTTGCTTCATATTTTGAGCTGAATATCCAGTGCCGTGTCCTTGCCACCCCCCCTCTACCTACTGTATCCATGTCCATGTCATTAGAGGCAACTACATGCTTCATTTTGTGGCATCGAGTGTGGCAAGGCGAGGTTGCGGATGCAACTGCAGCCTGCAACTCACAGTCTGATGAGCTGTTGATTTGCAAGTGACGCTGGCAACGATTTTCAAAAATCTATTGCCTACTTTTTGGGGCTGAAATGGTATAGAAACCTTGCAGAGTTATTGAAAATTATAACGAATGCATTCATTAAAGCATACTGTCGTTTAATTGCCTTGCAACATTCACAATATGACTTTTGCTGATCCTCTGCATACCCTGTAAATATAATATGAGCTAGGCGGTCTTGATGAAAGAAGAATACTTCAATTTTAGCTAGATTTTTAAGATATTAATAATGTCGGATGTATCTCGAGCTCAAAACTTTAACCATTTTATAAACATAGTGAAATGTTTCTATTTAAATTAGTATATACCCTTCTATACACACACAGGCTACAGGGTATATAAATTTAATTTGAAATTCGAGCTGAACGTTTCAACTTTGTATTAGTTGCTCAAAGCAGTTGCATTTGGCTTTCAATTCTATTGAAGCTTTCAATTGCGGCCACTTTAATAACATTCTTGCGTGTCGCACACACACACTCACACACACACAACCCCCACTCACACACACTCGCACAGTTGCAATGGCCTTCGCTTTGTGCTATTCAATTGTAATTGCCTCATTAAAGTGAAATCAAAATTGTTGGCCAAGTCATATATTTCTGCAGCATATATATTCGCTTTATATAGAGATAGATAGATATACGTGGCGCTTTCAATAAAATACCTGGCAGATGCCTTCAATTAGAAATTTATTGCTTTTATGTGCTGAAAGTCTGCTCGTTCGCAGCTTTTGTGCCTGGATTGCAGTCGCTGCTTTTGTGCCCGATTTGTTTTAGTTTCCGATAACTTGCTGATTGTCAGACATATACAGCTATCCCTATCCAATGCGAACTCCGATCGAAGTAGCGTTTAGTACCCAACAACAAGAAGACGTTCCGATCGTATCTCTCGTCAGGCTGAAAGGGAAGCAGAGTTGAGCTGTAAGTGTGAATCACGCATCCGTCTGCGATGATTGCGCTGCGATAACATTCTGTGCACGTATCATAAAATGTATTCAGATAAAATGCAAAAATTCCTGTGACGGAAGTCAGCGTGTTATGTAACCGCAGAGGCGGTCCCGCCCCCACTGGGCTCCTGGTAATATGCCAGCAAATTATGTTAATCAGTTGAAAAGCCAAATTCGCTGATAGTAGTAGCAGGTGGAAATCAAGGGAGGAAGGGGCGGCGGGAGGCGTGGCTGACTGTTTCTCTGTATCGCAGGTAGTGCGTGCATTGGCGCTGTCATTTTATGTTAATCATACGCCACGTTGGGCGATAATAACGCGCCAAACAAGCAAACAAGATGAAATACGCGTGTCGCATGCGTAATAAATTTGATCAGTACGCATAGACATAGGATCCCGTGCCTGGAACTCGTATTCGCGTATTGGCTCCCTCCCCCCACTGGCTTGAGGGAGTTCAACTCGACAGGCAGTTGGCAGCTGAATTTGCGGCTTATCAATGCGCGGCATGTATAAATTAGAAGACTGCGCGCTCTGTCTGATTGGTAAACTAATTCAGCAAAATATGCAGTAACTTGTGACTAATCAACACCTGTGGCAGTGCGAACTCTACAGGCAAATCAAAGAGATTTAAGATCAAGCAAGTCTAACTAAAACCACATACTTAATGGAGCAAAAACTAGGTTTAAATAAAAATCCACATCTAATTTAATCTTCAAGCTTGCTCAAAAACCTCTAAAATTTATACAAAATTATTACAAATTTATAACACACTCAATTTGCTTGTGCTTTGCAGCGAGGCTTCACTGTAGGTTGTCGATTGATGGCGGGCACAATTTGCTTGTGCCATAAAATTGTATTCATTGCGTTATATTTTATTTTTTGTGCACATTTTTATTGCATGAGCGATTTTAATTGCGCCTCCCACTCACACACACACACAGGCACATACACTCACACACACACACTGCACACTTTACGTTACGTATACATAGACAATTTGAAAGCAACATAAATTCACGTAAACTGAAACCCAGAAGTCGCTTGTCACACATACTTAGGCATTATGTTAATTTATATACACACACACAGACATACATTGAGAGAGAGAGAGGAGACAGGCAGACACCCACACACACACACACACACACGTGGCAAAGCAATGACTATGAAAATGGAAGCGACAGAGCGTTGCTTAAGCCGGAAGCCGCCAGCCGGCGCACATTGAGCCAACAAAAACGAATGCGAATGCGATACGTAGTGTGAGTGTGAGTGTGAGTACGAGTACTTGAGTCTATTCACTTACAAGTAAAGTGGGGGAGGGTGACTGTATTCAGCTCGGTGACAGTCGAGGGAATCTCAAGCGCACAATTCACTAATTCGCAGGCAGCAAATGAAGATGCCGGCAATGGGAATGCGTATGCGAATCCTGCCCTGCCCCGCCCTGTCCTGCTTCACATCTGCGACAGGAAGGTGCCACTGGGCTGAGCTTGGCTGCTGCTGCTGCTTGCGCGGAATTTCACTGCTGCAGCCGAGGATAATACAAATCGCATATAAATTTTCACTCGTGGTGACATTTGGCTGATAAATCTCAGACGGATTTAGCGGAAACAATGACAATGAGTGACGATGAATGTTTGCTTGCCTGGCTGGCACACCTGCCTCTCTTCCTCTCTCTTCCTCTCTCTTCCTCTCTCTTCCTCTCTCTCTCACTCTGCGTGTGTGCCTGCTTAGCAGCTGCTGCTTAATGTCTTTGATCATTGATGAACGCAGAAAAACTTGACCCACTCCAAGTTGAAAAGTAAACTCATTAAATCATTCGGACAGGGTTCACTCGTTGGGTTATTATAAAGAAATATAGGCTTTTTTATGTTATTTTTTCTTTCTCTCTGGGATCGTCAACTTTCGTAAAAGGACAATGCACAGAAAATGGCTCTAATAAGTTTAGGCAGCAAAGCGAGGCCCAGTTAATAAATAAATGAATTTCAAATTTTCCCTTGCCCAAGAAAAATAGAAAAACTTTAAAGCAACGAATCAACAATGATATTTCATCTGGAAATCCTTAAGGCTTTCACGCTTAAAGCTGCACACTACATACACATATATATTTGTCTAACAGTTACACATGTAGGTGAAGTTGGCACAGAGTCAATAGATATTAAGCCATGTGCCATTACCAAAACGTGCATAAATGCCAAAGGACACTTGGGCCACAAAATGTTGTAGATACCCAGCAGGAACTGGAAAAATGAAAGGAAAGGAAAGAGACAGCATTAACATCATATTAGCAGAGGGAGTCTGTCTTTTGTTTCCCCAGCTTTCTTTCTTCATTATTGGAACTCCTTTTTTATGGAAGATATCCCATCCCATCCCTCATATGCTACACGAGAAGGCACTAGCACAAATTTCTCATTCCCTGCAGCAGGTCCCACTGGGCAAGCTGTTCTTCCCCCTCCCTCGCCCTCTGTACCGCAGTTTATTATGAATAGCAGATGCAGATACATGCACACGTATTTAAATTGGGCAGCACCGAGATGGCCAGAGGATGCCTTTGGTCATTTGCCAGGTAGCCAGCGCGCAACTAGGGTGACCATGTGCCAGACTAACCCAGTTCCCATGCGCACGCAGGCTGGCCTGAGCTGCGGCTAGGTCAGGCTGCTGGTCAGTGGTTGCTCGCACGCACGTGAGCTTGTTTCATGTCCATGCCGAGAGAGGGGAAGGGGGAACGGGATGAGAGTGGGGACATACGTGGTGGCCACAAGGCAATAACAAGGCATTTACGCACAAGCACGAAGTGGGACATGTGAATATTTATGTCGCCATTGATTATTATCTTGATGAACTCTTCAAGCAGCTGTCTAACCTTACGTAAAGTGTACCCTGTAATCAGTTCCAGTTTGGGCAAGAAATCCTAAGTGTAGAGAGCACACATCTTTGAGCCATAATCAAACTACTTTTCGAGGCTTCAATGACTTCTTTATGTAATGTACAAAAATGTTCGATAATAATCTACGGAAATCCCTATTATTCCTCATGCCTCACACACAGAGAGAGGGATAAAGAAAAGAGAATGCCATTGCATATCGATATGCGGAATTTAGAGGGAAACTAGAACAAGTAAAGGAATTGCAGACAGAACCAAACTGACTATGCAGGGCAGAGTCGGGCAAACAAAGACAGAAACGAAGCCATATTTATGTGCAAATTGATTGATAATCGCTTTAAGGAGGCCAGGCACAGGCAGAGAGAGAGAGAGAGAGGAAACTAGCTGGGAGGGCACAGCAGATGTTGCAGCGTTGTAGGAGTCGCATGTAAATCGCAGGTCTATGAATAAATTGATGGGAATTTTAATACGCTTAGCAGGCCAGGCGAGGCGAGAGGAGGAGAAACAATGAGGTTCCCCTTATCCATTGCCATTATTCCCCAATGTAACTCAAAGGACATAATCTTGTTAACAACTGGCGACGGTCATTCCGCCCCTTCCCCACATTTGCCCCATGAAAATTAATATGCTCTATTTGGTTCACACCCTCAAGAGCGTACACGCACACTTGGAGTTTGAGTGAATAAGTGCTGCCTGCAGATACAGCTACGCCCCCACAACCTCTCTTCCACTCCCCCCTCCCCCCAACCACGTGTCGTCACTTGCGTTGCGTCTTATCGAAGTGTTCCATCAATGCACAACACGGCGTATGCGTGTTATATGGCCGTATAATTTGGCATGCCATTAAAACAGATTTTAATGCACTTCAGCCTGCTACACTGCCATCAACAGTATTCGTATAGATTTGTATATTCATTCTACGCGTGCGTGTGTATACTGCTTGTAGAGACTGTATACAAATCAATGCGCGACGCTCTCATTAGTCGATTTGCATTTCAATTAATTTAGCTTAATTGGATTAATGAGATACTCGCTTATTAGGGATAGATTTACTGTGCAAGACCATGCAGGTTTGTGTCCTTGTTATTGCCGTTATTATAATAATTCTATGAACATTTGCATTTACCCATCCTTCCCGCCATTCTATCGATTTCATTTACGCATTTACATTTCCACTTCCATTTCCATTTGCGTTTCACGTTTACTCATTAATTTCGAAGGTTCGCCGAGATTTATCCGATAAGCATGCGCTATAATTGGAACAGCTTCTCTCTCTGTGTGTGTGTGTGAGAGGTTTTGAATTAAAATTTCGAATGCCAGACAGTCCCAAACATAAACACTGATCCGTAGATAACCACAAACTAGTCGGCCCGGCCATGCTGCCGTCTATTTTATTGTCTAACAGTTACTCACACAAGTATGCTCACACTGGCACTCACACTCTCCACGCACGCACAGCGCCCTCGAAAAGTTTGCTAAGCTCTTTGTATTGACATAAAATGGTATAAAACGACTGACCCAATAGATAATCGAATAGACATCGTAATTTCTTGGTCAAACACTCCCGCAGACAGTCAACGCGCGAGCGCATTTCAATTTATTGCAACTTTTATTGCTGTCGAAAGAGCGAGAAAAAAAATGGCGAATCGAAAAGAATGGAGAATGGAAGACGAGGCATGTCCTTGCCAGGATTTTTATGCGTTGTCAAGTGCCGCAGAGAGGGGTAGCTGGTGGGTGGGTGGAGGCTGCGCACTGATAAAAAATAATAAACTTGCAAACTGAGATGACAGCAGCAAAAAAACATTTTACAATTACATATCGCAGCACAGCGCATCGTATCGCATCGCATCGTATCGTGTTGGGTTAGAAAACTTTTCACGCCCCACACAGCAAACTATTTTCAAAGACTGTCGGAGCGGTTCGGTTCGTTTTGCTTGTGAATGTATTTTCTACGTTTCGCAGCAGTTTGCACTTCCGATGCGCCTTCGCCATGCCACGCCCACACCCCCAGGGCAATTGACAATGCACACACACCCGCACACACCCACACACACACTGAAATACTTTTTAAAAGAGATACAGAAATAATAATGTATTTGTTGTGCATACCCTGCAGGCCAAACAGTTGAGCTACAAGGGATGCCAAAAACAATACAATTCAGATCAAAATACAATATTAAAAAGAAAATAGGAACGATAATAATAGGGATAATACATTTATAGTACACAATTTATACAGATTTGCAGCTTACAAAACTTCAACTAATGTCAATAGATATGAATTTTCCTTTGAATTTTTAAAATACAACTCCACTTAAATTTCTCTACGTGCATCAAATCCATTTAACATTAAAATTGCACAACAAACTGCTGTCTCACTTTACAGGGTATCACATGATAAATCATTGACAAAGAGCTTTGTTATTTCCGCTTTTAACATTTTATATTTGATGACATTGACTTCCGCTGCCACGTGTAGCTGAAACGGACGGACAAAAAGCAAAACTTTCCATTGCCCAAGGTTCAGGATACCAAACAAAATCGAAGGGGAGGAGGGGGCAGCGAGGCGATATGGCAAATTTCGAGAGGAAACTTTTGCTGTGTAAGCATATCAACGGGATATGCACATTGACATTGAAATACTTGTGAAAATGATAGAAAAACAAATGTTACTTAAAGCAGCTCAGAAGATCTCAGATCCAAATAAACTCGACTTGCTACGTTAAACTTTTGCTCAATCTTTGCCTAAGACGTTTATATCGATAGATATATTCGTATAACGTTAGAACAATACGGAAAAGTAAATACCAAGCTGGACCGCAGTAAAATCAACATGAAAAATCAGGGCAAAGAACAATAGCCAAGTAAGGAAGGAGACGAATTAAAACTTGGAAAACATTAAACAATTAAAAAGTTTACTTTGCGTCTGCTGCTGCTCTTGGCCACGTTGTGTTTTTCCACTTCACGGCTATTGGACGTCAAGTGCAGTCAATAAATCCAGCAATATAATCTACCGTTTAATTAAGCAGCTTTTTCTATATATATAACGAGCTGCTCGCAGGGGATAACAATCGCTTAACGTGTTAGTTTGCTGTGGGACAGAAGAGCACGCCGAAGGGGCGGGGCAGGTTAATTAATAGAGGATTTTGTGTGGAAAAAGTTGCGATTAATACTTTATCTAGTGGGGTTTTTCTTTATAGTGCGAACAACTATTGTAGGGCGAGGCCAGTTCTGATTGACCTTAGCGTAGGGAGGTTTTAAAAAAAAAGCTAGCATACTTTTTAGCGCACATAAAAATGCAGAATAAGCTGGCATTCTTTTTTGTCTATTGAAGAATTTTCATCCTTTATCATCCGATTATTGTTGGAATTTGTAGATATATTTACATAAAGCTAGCCAGAAAATACATGTCGAGCGTGTCTCTAGCTTGTTTCCAGCTAAATACGGCTGCTTGCTGGTGCGAAAAGCCGTTAACTGGCCAACAAGCGGCATAAAGTTTGACTTGCAAAAGTTGTGCAGACAAAAAACAAAGCATTTCCGATGAGAGATGCACCCAAAGTGGGCCAAACAAATGGCTTACCAGTTGCCAGCTTGCCACATGCAACACACACACACACACACACACACTCACAACTGCCTCTGCTGCCGTCTGCCAACTTCAATGATTCTAATGAGGACACAGCCAGGGTGCTAAGGGGGGGGTCAGCAGGGGAACAGCAACATTTTTGGCAACATTTGCGACAATCAGAGAACAATGAAGGCGCACACAAACGAGACTGAGGTTAGTCCTGCTGCTGCTGCTGCTGTTGCTGTTGATGATGTTGCCTGGGGCAAGCCAGTCCCCCTTCCCCTTCAGCAGCTTGTTAGAGACGACCAAGTTTTTTTTGTGTATTTGTGCTAGTTTTTCGGGGGACATTATTATAGTGTGCCCCTTGTCTAGGCCAGGGTATGTTTACGTATATTAAATACTTTATAATTAGTTTGGCACGCACCGCGCACCCAAATTTATTAAATCGGAGCACAGCCCTTTGCTTTGGCCATAAATTCGAGTGCCGCTCATACGCTACACTGCAGCTGAGCGGCATATAAATCACGGCACGAGTGCGTTTGCGAGGGGGGAGGGGGCGTGGAAGGGGGAACGCTAGTCCGCTCGTCGCGGCTCGCCGGGAACGCTTCAATGTGCGTCAATGCGGGCGGCGTCTCTCAATAAATTGCAGTGGAAACACAACTTAACTTTTAGCGGCAAGCCAAAAACTTTTTCAATTTAGCAGCCAGCGTAAAAAAGGCTAAAAGCTAACATGGCAAGGGGGGAAGGTGTGCAGAGAGTGAGTATCGGACTTGCAGATACCCTGTAGAGGAAGAAACCTAAATAGCTAAGCTCGTTGTTTTTATATTTTCGAAAATGTATTTTTGATTTTTTTTTATTATTTATAGCTGGTAAATCTTTATGATTTTCAGACAATTTTAACTGCTCTCAAAGTTTATTTATATTCGAAAAATAGAGAGACCCAGCATCTGTGTATACCCACTAAATGAGTCGCCTTTTTTCCACCCACACTCATGCATTCGTATTTCATACATATGTGTGCTTCAGTGTGTAAAAGTGCGCTTTAATTTGCTGGTAAATTGTGCTCTAAATCCGTGCTCTATCCAGACAAATACACATCCATAAATTGGCCGACGCTCTAGAGCCTACCTCGTCCTGACCCTGTGCCTCTCAGAGAGCAGCCTTCATATGAGGGCCCACATGGTGGACTTTTTATACCCTGTAGTAACAGAAGTGTCGGTTTAGAATCAGCTCTTTAATTTACATAAAAATCAAACGATTTCAACGCGGAAAGACATTTTGCGTATGTTTTCACAACCCGAGTGATTGTACATTTAAAAAATAGCATAATTGATATTTCGATATTTTGGAAATATTTGTAAGGGTCCCCCCTATGATTTTCAACAAAATTTTTTTTTCAAAAATTTTAAATCACGAGTTTTTAAGTTTAATCGATTGCGGAGGTCAAAATTAGTACTAAACAATCATTTAAATCGATTTTAAACGATACTTAATTTTGGCCCAAAAATCATGTCGAAGTAGTCAAAAAATTAGACATGTCACACCCTCAACAGGCATGGTACCATCATTTTGCACCGATCGTAACTTTCTTAAAAATCAATCGATTTTCATGCGGAATAACATTTTGTTTATGGTTTGGCAACCTAAATGATTCTATAGTTAAATAATATCATAAAAGACATTTTGAATTTTTTCGATAATTTGGAAATTTAGACAATGGTCTCCCCTATGATATTTCAATAAAATTTTTTTTCAAAAATTTTAAATCGCGAGTTTTTAAGTTTAATCGATTGCGGAGGTCAAAATTAGTACTAAACAATCATTTAAATCGATTTTAAACGATACTTAATTTTGGCCCAAAAATCATGTCGAAGTAGTCAAAAAATTAGACAAGTCACACCCTCAACAGGCATGGTACCATCATTTTGCACCGATCGTAACTTTCTTAAAAATCAAACGATTTTAACGCGGAATGACATTTTGTTTATGTTTTCACAACCCGATTGATGCTACATTTAAAAAATAGCATAATGGATATATCGAAATTTTTCGGTATTTTGAGAATTATTGTAAGGATTTTTCAGATTTTTCAGAATTTTTTTTTTAATTTTAAATTGAAAGTTTTTAAGAGCGAGTTACCCATATGTAGTAGAATAAAATTTGCGGAAATATTGTTTTAAATTATTATTAGGATTGCACGTGTGTGTCGGATTTTGGGAATTGGGCGGAAGGGTATCTTAAAGTCGGGCGCGCTATACTCTAGCCTTACCGACTTTTTGCCATTCACTTTTTCCTTCTTCCATTCGCGGCCTCTGTTTGCACTCAGTTCAGCTCTCTCTTTCTCTCTGTGAGTGCAGCCATATGGGCATGTGAGTGTATTCGTAATTGTCCGTAAGTAAATTAGTACAACTTGCGGCAAAGTCAACAGCCGAAGGGGGCCACCTCGTTTTGCGGCAGATTCGGAAATTGTTGCGGCTTTTAAAGTACAGTTAAGTCATACGAGGAGCCCTTGTCGCCAGGGGGGGCCATGCTTTATATATACACGTACATATATCATGGCAGCCTTGCAAGGCGTTCGGCACGACTGGGTTTTGGGCCAAGTGAATCCTTTGCGTAGCCATAAATTCGAATATTTATGCCAACTTTCGCAGCACAAACACGCCCCATGCCCTCGCCGGGGCCAAAGGACACTCGCATGAGCGTTGGTACAAGAGACATGGCCGAAAGGAGTCGCTGTTATTATTTTTAAAATGCGCCTAAATGGCAGCCCAGACTTGGCCTTAAAGCAGAAATTGCCAGCACACTATATACCATCTATATATATCTGCTTTTGAGAATGCGTTTAATGAGCTGCAGCGAGGACGTTGGCAACCATTTTGCGGGCAGCTTCAAGTGGGCAGAAGAAAGCGAAAGATATGGGAAGATGGGTAGAGCAGAACAGAACAGAATTCGCAGATAAGCAAGTGACAATGGGCTGCACAAGGGGAGCCTCTCGCGGGAGCCCGAAAACGATGGCAAAATGGCGGAACGGCAGCACGAGAGAAAATGCGAAAATGCGTGGAAAGTGTGTAAATGACACCGAGCAATTTACAATAATTGCAAGCCGAGTCAGAGGGCAGCCAGGAAGTCGGACAGTCTGGCAGTCTGGCAAGTCTGGCTGTCGTGCAGTCTGGCAACTCGGCAGCCAGGAAGCAATCGTGGCGTCTGCTGGCGCCTTAAAGTGTACTTGAACTTAAACGCAATCGAGAGAGAAGTAGGCAACATCAAGTTAAACGACCAGAGGGATGAGGGGAAGGGGAAGGGCTGGCAGCCAGCAGCAGGACGAGGACTCGTAGAAATCTTATTAAAACTTACAGCTGCAATAAATAAAATAAATTTATTCCATTATGTTAACCAAACACGATTTACGGATTATAAAGATGATTTATAATCAGAACCAAACACCGTAATCCACTTGCATAAACAGGCGAAGCCATCGCCATCGTCAGCCAGCAACAACAACAACAACATGGCACAAACATGAAGCATAACAAGCTCTGGTGGGGAGGGGGAGGAGGAGGGAAGCCACAACCTCAATCGGGGTCGTCTCCAGACGGACTGCAGTCGGAGCAGCACCTGGCCTTGGCCAGCAGCACCAAGGAGCGACTGGATGCGGTGGAGCGGCTTATGAAAACTGAATCGATTTCAATATTTACACAGAACGAGCAGGACAGGGCAGGGCAGGGCTGAGACAGGGCAGGGGGCTGGGCCAGGGCAGTGCCTGGCAAGGAAAACAAGCCAAAGGAAGGCGCTCGCTCTCTCTCGCTCCCAACTTATCCTTCCACTCCCTGTGCCAGCTTCAATCGAGCGCAAAGCGGAGCACGGAAGCGGAAGTGTATAATTTAAAATTGACCTCAACGTGCCAACTAACAAATCTGCGCGAATCGGTTAAGGAATACGAAAAGAAATGGCAAGAAGGAAGACGGGATAAGGGAGAAGGCAGAGAAGGGAAGGTAGCGTGAAGGAAATGTGCAAAATATGATAAGCAGCCACATTTATTTTTGGGGGCTGAAAGAAAAGCGATTTTCACTTTAATAAGCCGCGCTTGGCTGCCATTTGGGTCAGCAATGGCGACGGCGGAACGAATCGCATTTGATTAGTCTGGCGAAACGGAGGGAACTGACAACTGGCAACCGGTAGCATGGCATTTAATTCCATTCTCGATATGACAATCCCGGCCAGGGGGTGGGTGTATCGTGGGGCGTAATGACTTTGATTATCCGCAGTTTTACATGTTGCCCCGCTCAGAGCAGCAGCTGCTGCTCGAATGTGCAGTTAATGCGCCTACGTAGCGTAAGTATGCTCTGTTTGCTGACTCTTTCTTACCTGTGTTTTTCTATCTCCTTTGCACTCTTCAGCTTCTGTCTCGCTTTCTCTTACTGCCGCAGTCTGCATGTGAAAGGATGCTGGCCTGCAACGGGTCTCAACGGCAGCTCAATGCGACTCAGCTGAGATTGAAATGGGGCTTTTGGGGGGATTTTGGTGACTGCAAACAGGCACACACACACATACAACACTGAGGCACACACACACACACTGAGATACATGAGCTGCACGTTGAGGTGCACGCATGCCAGTGAAAAGCGCATGCTATTTGCATATCATTACACTGTGCGGGCGCATTCGTGTCTGTTTGATTACCTGGCTGCCTGTGTGTGTGTGTGTGTGCCAGGCTGTCTGGCTGCCTGTACTCGTGTCTGCGTGTGTGTGTGTGTGTGGGAGAGTGCAAGTGTGGACAGACATTTCCAGGCCATCAAACCGAAACACTCGATAAATCAGTTTGACAAATATACAAATCGATCAAGTTCTGCGGCCAACAATGTCAGAGTCAGCGCATTGATAGAGGGAGGAGGCGCAGGCGAAGCTGTGATGAAACTAGGACACAACTGGAATGAAATGGGAACGCAACTGGAACTGTGAACCTTATATATATGTGTGTGTGTAGGTAATTGATTCGCCGATGAAAGCAATTGAAATTCGCACAGAAGCAGCTAGAAGAATGCGAAAAGTAGATAAATTTGGTGAATAAACGAAATCAATCAAAAGAGATTGCCAGCAAAACGGGGTTAATTGAAAGGCTCGAGTGGGTGAGAGCTCAAATAAAACCCAAACATAATGATATAGCTGTGGCTTAAATCATCAAACTATGAGCTGTCTTCAAGCGTATTAAAGTTCACTCACACTCATTAAATGATTCACAAATCACACTCACTTGCATTCACTTTTCCTTGCTACTGTACAAGTTTATTATGTTGGGTCAGCTACAAGCTAATTAAACATTAATTAATATTAAAGGCGGAAGGCCAAGCAGGCTCCGCAAAGATGGCGGCGTGTTGAAATTTTCATTGCCTACTTATTATTTGTGACATGTAATTTGATTTGCAATTAGCTAATTACCCAACAGCGAGACAAATGTGAGGCAGCAGCAACATCTGCAGCAGCAACATCAGCAGCAGCAACACCCACAGCAGCAACAGCAAAGCAAACAGAGTGAGAGACATGATGAAACGCAATTGTCGCCGACTCATTTGGCAGCTGTCAATACAGACAGTACTTGTCCGACAGCAGTAAATGGACAAATATATATATAACATATATATATATATATATTTACATATGCGTATGCTGCCTGCAATTGCTGCAGAGTGGGGGCATTTGTTCGCTGCCAGTCTCTGTGCTTGTTTCTTGTGATTTAATGAACTCATTAACATAATCTTAACATCTCATCAGCTGTTCAACAAGCCGAATTTCAGGCATGTGTGTGTGTGCGTGGGTGTGTGTGTGTGTGTGTGTTAACATCACATGTTGCATGCAATGAGTGGGTGGAGTTATGCCTCGGAAATGAGGCTCATGTAAGCATATAATTACTGCATTTCGGGGCAAATCAATAAACAGATTCCCAACTTGTAGCCCCATGATGAGCACAATAAGCCAAGAGAAGAGATAAGCAGGGAGAACGAAAGAGAGAGAAAGCGAGAGAGAGAGGCAGAGAGATAAAGAGACAGGAGAGAGAGAGAGAGAGCGAAACTCATATGCAGTCGCTGCCTGCTCGTTTTACGACTGTTTAAGAGCTCATAAAGCACGATTTGAGATATGTATATGTATATATACCACCTATATATACTACGGCATGATGATGGCGTGTCTAAGTCGCAAGTGCCGTAAATCATGAGCGGGCGAATTAAAACTCAAGTACATTAAAATAATATCTGCAGCGTGTAGCGAGACAAGCTTGGGCAAAATGAAGAAACTCGGCTAATAAATTTCTGTAATCTGCATAACCGGAGGAGCAAAAGCACGAGAGTGAGAGAGAGGGGCGTGGCAACTCGACCGCGCACACATTCAAGTAGGTTAAAATGAAAAATACAAAATATATGCAAGCCAGAAGTCAGGTGAGTGAGTGAGTGCGAGAGAGGAAGAGAGACTGAGTGAGTGAGTGAGTGAGAGGGAGAGTGGGAGAATCTGAAGCGACAACAGCTTGTTGAATACAATTATGGCAGCTTGAGATTGAAACTTGAAGCGCGCTGTCCGCGATGATGAAGTTGCCACTTAGCCAGTAAGGGGCAACAGCAGCAGCAGTGGCAGGGGTAGGGGCGATGGAGGAGGCAGCACAAGTGCCACATTAACAAGCGGCAACGGCAAGAACTTGGCACTTTTTATTACCCTCTCGAGCGCAGGCAGCTGGCAGGGGAAGGCAGGAAGGAGGCTGCAGGAGCCAAAGTTGCGGAGCGATTAAATTTAATTTCTCTGTGTGGGCGGCAGCGACTGCTACAACGGGTGGCTGCAGCTCGTCCAAGCTGGCGGCAGCAGGCAGCAGGGCAACAGCCAGGGGCAGGGAGCAGCTGGGTTGCCCGTTAAAGTGTCGCCAAGGATCAAAGCTGTAGCCGTAGCAAGGGGCTGGTCGACAGTTATGAAAAATTACCAGCACGAAAGGACTGCGGCTCAGACGAAAGGTGAAGCTGCTGCTGCTGTTAACCGGGTGCAAAGTGAATCCTCCTTCAGAGAGCGCGACAGGAGGTGCCATGGCGAAGGACTCACGAAAAAGACAATAAGCGCATAAATTACGCAGCAAGAGCGAGCGAGCGAGCAAGCGGCAAATGTGCACAGCAATTCAGACACACACACTACCACACACACACTCACACACACTTGCACACTCACACACAGTCAGACAGGGCAGTTGTGCTGCCTCAAACGTAATGAAAACGTGAATCCCTGCGTGGCATTTACAACTCAACGCAATTTTTTGCACTTCCCCCGCTCCCTCTTTCTCTCCCTCTCTCTCTATCCAAGTAGTCGCCCGAGATTACCCAGGCTCTGTCTTCGGCTCACACACGCAGACACACACACACACACGCTTACGTGCTAGGTCTATTTGGCTTGGCCATTTTTTTTTTTTTTTCGCTTTTTCTTTTTGCTGCGCCTCACTGAGCTCCTCGAATTTATTATGCGTAGTTTGTGGGGTTTTGCAGGCCTCAGCAGCTGTGTAATATTCTTATAAGTAGCCCATGGTTTTGCGAACGTCATTTTAGAACAAAAAAAAAACAGCAAAAGAAAAACAAGCGAAATGAGAAAGAAAAGCAAAAGAAATGTAGCTGGAAAATCTAGTCGAGTCATAAAGTTGCTTGTCATCGCCGTTTGTCATAGCGGAAATTACATATTTCTATGTTAATTTCCATTGCCAAACAAATACAGGTGGTAGTGGATGTCTACACCTCTCTCCCTTTCCCTCTCTTTTCCCCTCCCTCCCTGTTTGCGGCATGCGTAAATTGTTGCAGCGAGCGAGTTGGTGGCCAGCAAATGGTCTGCGAACGTCGCCTAATTAGAAAATCACAGCGAGGTTTTCCCGCTGTGTGAGGGGGAGGGAGGCTGGGGTAGATTGTTGGTAGTGCTGTAAGCCGCATCTATGCTGTTATGGCATAATTCTGTTATGCATTACACACACACACACAGACGCACAGACGCACACACGCACAGCAACTGCGCTGGCAATTGCAACTGCAAACAAAGCCAACCAATTTGCCATGCAACCCACGTACCGCACACACACGCACACGCACAGCAGCTGCAGGCACGGAGGTGTTTGGTCACAACATTAGTGTTGCTTTTAGTGTGCATTGTAACAGTTATACCCTGTACATGCTGAGAGCAGGTAGTCGCTGCTAGACTTTAAATTTCTCTTTAAAAAAAGAAACATTTAATTGGCATATAAGCTTATTTATCACGAGCGCAGAACTACTTTATGACTAATTATCTCATCCGCTTGCAGGGTATCTAGCTAGTTGAGCCCTCCCCTTGTTCTAACCCTCTCTCGACTTGTTGTTTTTAATATTTGGCTCCACAGGTTGCGATGCAATTAGCGAATAAAATGTCGGAAGCCCTTGTCGACGCGTCGTCGTCGTCGCCGTCGTTGTTGTCATTAACACAACTTGTTAATTAAATAAGTATGTAACGGTTTGCACTCCTATTTGTCCGCCTCTCTCTCTCTTTTTCTCTTTCTCTCCCTCTGCAGCAAAGAGCAACTTGTTTTTGCAAGCTTGTCGCGGTCGCAGCAACAACTTAAACAGACAACGCAACAAAGCGTGGCAACATTTTGTTAGGCAACAAATGCGTTTTCTGGCAACGCTGAAAATGAAAATTTGATGGCGAACGGAAGCAGTGAGAGCTAGAGAGAGAGAGCGAGAGAGAGAGAAAGGGAGAGAGAGACAGACGGCAGCCATTGCTGGTCATTTGGAGTTGACATTAACGCGTTAATTGCATTTTCATGTTCTTCGCTGCGGTCAGTTATGGCCGCCATAAAAAGACGAGACAGAGGCTGCAAAACAGGCCCAGTTTGCACAGCTAACTAATGAGCGCACCGAGGCGGCTCGCTACATCTATCTAGGGTATCATAGAGACCCAAAAAAAAAAGGAATACGAAAAAAAAACCCTCATATCACAGCAGTTGGCAGCGTGTCATTAGTAGCCTGGCGAATGCATCAATCGAGTCACCGTTGGCTTTTTTTGCCTCCTCCTCCACCCTCGGGGCGATGATGCGATAGATTAGCTGTGTGAGTGTGTATGTTTTCCTGATAGTGTGTGTGTGTCTCTCTCTCTCTCTCTGTGTGTGTAACTGTGTGCTATATCAGTGTATCATTAAAATTCAATCGCCCAGGGGGGAGTCGGCTTTTTTGTGTTACACTTTCATTTTCACTTTGTTGTCATTTTAACTGCAATCTAAAATGCCCCCGGGATCCTTAAATTGTTAATGACAAGTTGGGATTGTGCGCCGATCCCTCACTCAATGTTTTTTCAGCTTTTCATTGCCATCTGTTGGTTGGAAATTTGAATGTGCCACAGTTTTTCGCAATTGGATTTGAGAGCAGACTCTGCGGTAGCATCCGCAGCCGATGAGGTACTTAAGCTTACTTATGCCGTGATTATCACACACACACACACACATACACATGGTCATCAAAGGGTTAAGCTAATGGGGGTGGTACACAAGCGGGTTAAAGGACAGACTAGCAATAAAATATCAAAAATTTGCACAAATTTCATTGGTTTATTTAGCCTGGCAATAAAAGCTAACAAACCTAAAAAATGTATGCAAATCTAATTTAATTAAACTCATTCTTATATAAGCTATATATTCGGTATAGTACCTGCTATAGTTTAATCAAGGCTTGGCTTATGAAATATGCAAAATGGAATATTTTTCGAATTTATTTAGTAAATATAATCAAACGATTCGTTCTCTGTTTTGTTTCGCAATTGTGTTAAGTGTTTTTATGGCTGTGTGTGTGTGTGTGTGTGTGTGGATTTTCAATCAAAATGCCGTTAGGGAAGTTTTTGCCGTTTTTCAATTGTTAGTGTTTCCTCTCTTGTTGCTGTTGTTGTTGTTGGTATCAAACACTAAAAGGGCTTAAGGGGATTGAGCTGACGTTGTATTTGACGCGCTCCGTCGATACGGTTTCAATTCAATTCATTTGCCTCGAATCGAATGTGACTCCCGTTCGGTTAGTTGTTTCTTTTGTTGTTGTTGTTGTTGTTGTTGGGTTGTTTGTGTTGCTGATTGCTTGCGGGCATTCCAAGCTTCCTGGTGCTTCCTATGGCATCGTTTGTCGTCCTGTTTGTCTACTAATTACGCATTTTTAAGCCCAAGCATCGCTTAGCGAAGTTTCTGAGCTAACACTCTCAATTTGCTCGGAGTTTCCGACTGGTTGATTGGCCACGCCCACAGGTAGACAACAACAACCTACCCCATTTGTCGCAAATTACGCGAAATTTGCATTTTGTGTTACGCGCATATGTCACGAAATTTTAATAATCGAAAACACCTCATGGTGTGAGCCCCAAAACTCCCCTCAGCTTCCCAATTTACACATACACACACAACCCAAGTAAGTAGAGGTAGCAGCAGCCTGCTAATTCGCTTGCTTATAAATAACTTTTCCGGGCCAAAAACATGTGGGAACGAGGCTTGACATGTATTAAGAAGGATTGCTGGGCTAGACCCTAGATTAGGCGGGTATATCCCTTTATATATTAACGCCAGGTGGATAATAAGGTTGAAGAACTGTTAAAGAGATCGGAATTAGACTAAGATGGATAAATATGAAAATTTAACACAAAATTATCATGAATTATGCTTTTATAAAAAGATTATTTAGACAATATATTCACAGACCCAAGAGTAAATGAAACCTTCTGTTTTGTACAGGTTTTCCGCTTAATTGAGCACTCCCTTTATTTATTGCTTCATCTTTTGGAAATACTTCTCTCATTGCCTTAATTAATACACAAAAAAAACCAATTGGATAATGCAGCCTGATTTCTTTTATATCGTATTTCTTGCTCTCATTCATTAGCTGTGGCATTTTGGGGTCGATTGGCATAGAGAAATACGATCTGGAAGTAACTGTTAATTTAGACAAATTTGCTGACGAGAAATGCAATGGCGAAATGACCCTGCACAAATAGACACATGCACACACACATACAGAGACAGCTTGCACACATATGCAGACAAGATGGCGGCAGGGGAAAAGAGAGGCAGAGAGACAGACAGATACTCATATCGAATGTTAGATGAGAGTCAACATTTCAACAGCTGCCCCCCTTCTGCTCTACACCCATGACATGTGTGTGTGTGTGTGTGTGTTGTTGTTTTGCTTTGCAGTTAGCGTTAACAGAAATAAATGTTGATTGACTTTTATTGCTGCCACTGCCACTGCTGCTGCTGCTGCTGCTGCTCGAGTGCAGTTAATAAGATAAAAAGAGAAAGCCAAACTTGACGATTTACTGCAGTTTTCAATGCGCTTAAATTATTTAAAACACACTTCAAGTTAATAGTTTAGCGGGGTAGGGGAAGGGGGAAATAGGTGGATGGCAAATAAATTTGAAGAGCGTGAAAAATCGAAACTGCAAATTGGTAGCATACTACAACAAAAAAAGGGGCTGACAAAAGTGTTTCCAAGTGGCAAGTGGCAGCATATGTACTACGTGCACTCTCTCTCTCTCTCTGTATGTGTGTGTGTGTGTGTGCCAGTTAAGCCACTGACAAGGCTGCCTCCAGTACACCCACACACCCCTCTTTTTGGCTCCCCTTATGCCATTGTTGCTGCGCTGTTGTAACATGAAGCAATAACAATAAAAGTATTGGCTGGATTTTCCAAATGGTTGCATTTCATAAGATTTTTACAATACTCGAACACATCCCTGTCGCTGTCGCTTGTCTGTTGTCTCACACACACACACACACAGGCAGAGAGATAGACACACCCATTGAGGGCTGCAATTGTTGTTGATAATATTGCCAGATTCGTGTTGCTGTCGCTGTTGCTGTTTTCCTTGTTGTTTCTGCAATTGCAGCACAGCTCAGCAGTTTAAAGTTATTGAAGTTTGCGCCGCGCCCACTGAGGCGTGCTTGAGCTCGCATTCAATCTGTAAATTGCTTTAATCGCATCGCTGCAGTGTAGTCCAGTGTAGCCCAGCCCAGTGTAGCCCAGTGTAGTCTAGTGTGCCTGCCTGGCTTCAAGGACGGCACAGGCTGTGTTCCACTTATCTCTCTACACTTGGCTGCCTTTGTTGCATCCCCTCGTCTCGCTAGCTAGCTACCACCCTAACCCCTCTACCCCTCACTCTGCTTATTGCCTTAGCCCAGCTGGGAGCAGCTGCCACCCCCCGTTCGGCCAGAAGATGCTGATAAGCAGTGACAAAGTGCGCTAAGATAAGCTCGCCCGCGCGCACTCAAAAATCTTACCCTCAGTCATGGATTGGGCATCAGCAGCAGTGCACTGAGAGAAACGCAGGAGTTGAAAGGGTAAATTAAATATAAGAGAATAAAAGTAATGTTGTAAAACTATCGATTATAGACATTTTCGACTCCTAGTACCAAAGTTAGCGATACTTTAAATTATTTAAAAATTCTAGGCAAAATTTATTTTGAAATAATACTCATTTTTACTTATCCAAAGCATGTCAGGCGCAAATTTGCTTAAACAGTGCTAAAAAATCTTTAAAAGCAATCGATAGTAAAGAAAAAATCGAAAGTTCGCTTGCCTGTATAAGAAGATATCGTTGCAACGCAGCTATAAGCTAAGAATAGCTATAAATTTGTCAAGTTGTTTAAGTATTCCCTGCCTTAATTATCTCTTAATTTATCTAGTAAATTTCATACAGCAAATTATTTTCTCTCAGTGCACTTTATAAACTCTTTTCTTGCGCAATTTTCAATTGGCGATCGTTTGTTAGCGATAATATCGAATGTCAATGTCAATTTGGGCTTAGCTGCAACGCTCCGAGTCCGTGCTGAAGTTGTTCCTGTCGCCAGTCGTCGCCTCTTATCCTTAACTGATGCCACTACCCCACTGTCTGCCCCCCTCCTCCCCCCTCTCTCTCTTCCTGTCTGTCTGCCCTTTGCTGTCTTCGCGAAGTTGCACTTAATGCGCGTTGCGACATGCGCGATGCTTTATCAGCATCGATTGGCAATTTTCGAGTGATTTGTAAGCAATCGCTGTGAATTTACTGCCCTCTCCCACGTACTCCCTCCTCCTCTCCCCTACTCCCATGTGTAATATGATTCGTTGGGTAATCGACTAATGCCCGAGCAATTTTAATTCACTCTACGCTGCAAACCCCAAAACAATTTAAGTTAATTTTCAGTCACTTTCATAATTCACAAACTGTGTGCACAAAGTTCACAGTTCGAGGCGGAACCGATGCCTGGTTCAGCCTGGAACCAGTGCGCCAAGCGGCGGTTCAATTTCCATTAACATACACAAGTGAGTGGCCAATAAAATAAAGAAAATATGCAACAGCCACAGCAGCATAAGCAAATGTGATACAGATGGGCGAGAAAAGGGGTGGGCCAAGAGGAGCAGAAGCAAAAGGAGTAACTGGAGCAGGAGCTGGAGCAGGAGCTGGCATCGTACCTGGAGTAGCTACGTCTGCAGGAGGAGCCTGGAGTTCGTATTGACTGTTATTTGTTTTCTAAACTGCCGCCAAAGTTGTGCACAGGTGTAGAAAGGTGAGGAAGGGGTAGAGCGAGAGAAAGAGAGAGAGGAAGAGACAGAGTGGAAAGGGCTGAAAGTAGCAACTGAAAGGGGTAGGGGAGTGGGGAGGGGGATATGCCTGCACTTAAGTGTATTGAAAATTATTGCAAAAATATAATTGAATTGCCTCGATACACTCGCACTCGCATTGCTACTCCTGTGTATGGAAGAGTGTGTGTGTGTGTGTGTGTGCCGTCTCGACCGTCGACTCCCGCATCGGTTTAGCTATCCCCGAGAGTACTTTGCCTCCTCATCGATGGGTTAGTTTATGCGGCCTGTTGTGCCCTGTGACCGTTGCGTGAATGTGCCAAAATGGGGTATGAAAGGTTGCCAGCTGTGTCGCTTTTAAAGTTTACAATAAAAATGCGTATGCAGTAATACTGAGTTTTCTCAGGATCTCTTTGTATAATAGTATTTCTTACTAGTAATTTAGGATAACTATAGTTATTTCCATATACACTCTGAATTTCATTAAGTTTAAACTAGTTTTTATCAAGATATAGGGTTTATTATTGAACTGAAATTCAAAGAGGAAGTCAGGCATTAATTTATCTCAGATATTTTACCTATTAGGTACAAGCTTCAACTCTATGGGTAAGTTATCATAGTATCAGAAGCAAGTATTATAATACAATTTACAATACAGGGTATAGCGTAGTCCATCACTTGCCTGCCTGGCACTCCACATGGTTTTTTGTTTCACTTGTTTGCCATGTCGCGCCGACGTTTGATTTATTTTTTTTGAGAGTGAGAGAGAGAGAGAGAGAGCTTTTGCAATCCATTGGGTAATGGAACGGGAAGTACTCTGTGGTGCGGGTGAAGACGGGAGCAGGTTGCGGGAACGGGAACGGGTACTTATCCGCTGAGTGGGCTGGGACGGCTTTGGGCTTATGTTTTCCCAATGCACTGAAAATGCTTTGCTTTTTCAAATTGTTTACCCCCAGGCAGGCAAAGTGAAAAACCTACGTCTATCCATATATGAGATATAGGATAGCATACACACTCCCACACACACACACACATAGATACACATATGCATATGTAATATATACGTTTATTGGCAGGCATATATCGCGACGATAAGGCCAATTATGCGAATAGTCGAGCTATATGCGATTTGCCAGCTCGTCGTGAGATCATCTTGGGGTTGCCAGCTGCTGAGAGATCCCGGCTCCTCCCAGCTCCCTCCTCAGCGTGTCTAGACTCTATTTTAGCCATGATTTTGCCGATTCCCTTCGGTTTGTTACCGGCTCTCAAATAATTTATGAGGGTCGTGGCAAAACGGATGCCAAGCATAATTCGTAGGATTGTGCTAAGCGCCGAACCGAACAAGGAATCGTTCTGTAAATTACGCGAAGCGACCTGCTGGTGCTGCTGCTGAAGCCGCTGCTCCGGCCCCCTGATGCCAACGAAAGGGTTGTGCGGCTTAATGGCTTTATGAGCGCCCCGGGGCATTGCCAAACGAGGCATTATTATGTTCCCCACACACACACACTCGCTCGCACAGTGTGGCAACACATGACTATTTATGTAGGAGAAGGCATCAAATGAAGTTGTTAAATGAGATGGAGCTGTACTTGTAGCTGTAGCCAGAGTCGGAGTCGGAGCTGGAAGCTGGCCGTGTTGCTGCCATTAGCGGCGCCTCATTAGCGCGGTTCCCATGACAGTCCGAGCGGTTTCTCCTCGCATTTGCCCATTTATCGATCCAGAGTCTTTTGTCTCCGACTGTTGCTATCGCAGTGAGCTGCTGCTTTGGCTCTTTGCTTCCTCTCTCCCTTTACCCCTTCTCCCTGTATATCGTTTCGTTATCGCGCTGCTGCAATCGGCGAGCCTCCTCCACTTTGGGCTACTAATTTCGGGGCAATGTGCCTGCCCTGCCCTGCCCTCGCTCTTGCCCTGCTCTGGCGCTTTACGAGCATGTCGTGTACATTGAACATTCATTAAAGCTTGCAGCTGCTAAGGGGTGACCCGAGCACCCCTCTCCCTCTCTGCGACCCCTTGTTGTTGCTATTATTTGTAATAATATTTCAATATTTTGACATACGCAGCGAAAGTCGCAAGTCGCGAGTCTCAACCCCGCTGACTTGTTTTAAGACCACACCCAGTTCATACCCCGCCCTCGTACCGTCGTCCCCTTGCCCATTGCCACCCCTTGTTGTTGTGTCGTCGCTGGCATCGACGAGTCGCCGCGGGAGATCTCCGGCAGCGGCGTCTCCCGCTCGCAGCTCGAAATTAATTTTAAGTAGGTGGACAGCAGTTCGCAGCCGCAATAATTCTTCATGTAACTGACGCCGTCGATGTTGTTGCTGCTGCTGCGCTGTTGTTTTTCTTTTTTGCGAAAATTTATAGCGGTTTCTTTTCCGGCATTTTGGTTTGCCGTTCGCTTTGCGTAATGAATTTTTATTGTGATGGCGCGTTTGGCTTCACTTCCTCAACGCTTCCCCTTGGCTCTAGCCACGCCTTGCCCGCGCCTGGTCCTGGTTCTCGTCTCCTCCTGCGTTGCGCTTTATCTTTGGCTGTTGCATATTCATGATCTGCCACCCTCAGCTTCTCTACCCACCCCACAGCTCCATCTGCCTCGCTTCACTCGCTTCCTCTGCAAATAAACATCGCTCATTTTTGGCCATACAAAAGACGTCCTCTCGGCCACTCGGTCGCCATTTATATCCCTCTGTGCGAGTGTGTGTGTGAGTGTGTGTGAGCATCAGTTTTATGTCTTGCGTTGGGTCCATCCGTCGTCGCAGCATATGTTCACTCAAAGGTCCACGCTGTTTGTTATTGTTGAGGCGCACGGAATAAACTCGGCGGTATCTGCAGCTTCTGCCAGCGAGTACCTTAAAGCACACACGCAGAACATTCCTGGCTTTATGTGCTGCCCATTAAGTGCACTCCGAGCACAGTCTTGGCCAGACGAAGACGAACCAAAGAACACGAAACAAAGATTTCAACAGCGGCATATGCGAAGAGCGCTGCAATAATCCAAGGAAAATGAAATTTGAAAGAAGAGTATATATGTTTAAGGTTCTATAAGGAGAGTGAGAGAAATAGGGACATACTCCCTAGTAGGGTTTCTAGTTTCATAAACACAATTATTTGATTTACTTGAGCGCTGAGCATGGTATGCCAGATTTGAAATATACTTACTAAGCGTATGTTAAACAGCAACATCTATGCCAAATTTGATATCTCTAGCTTATACATTTACCGAGATTAGCGTGTTCAAACAAACATGAAAATTGATGGAAATCTTGAATATTTATTCTGGATCCCAATTCACACATTTCAAATAGATACCGTTTTTTTTAAAATGCAAAATGCAAAGCTTTCTGCAAAATGAATAAAATAAAATCAATATAAGCCTCTTCACAACATTTTCAGGCAGTTCGATGATTACTTTAATCTCTTTTATATCTATTTTCTACTGCATCAAATTTCACAGAAAAAATTGATGTTCATTAATTACGCAAAAATCCCAAAAAAGAAGAGACAACAAAATTTTGTGTTTTAAAGACCTGGCTAAAAATGCGATGGCAGCGCTGCCGAGCGAGATTAAAATCCAACGCGACCAAGGACATTGAGAAGGACGCATCTCCCTCCCCTCAGGGAGAGCAGGAGGAGTGAGGCAGATAGAACACGTGCCGCTCATTAAACGCATAACTTGATATTTGTTAAAAATCAGCTCGAGTTGTGCCGCTGATTGTCGTCGTCACTGTTGGATGTGATTCCAGTTGGAGTTGCTACTGGCTCGTCCTGCTGCTCCTGCCTCGTCCTGCTGCTCCAGCTTAATTACTGCCGTCAATGGAATTGTAGCGAGTGGCAAATCGTCGGCTTAATGCATATTTCAGTACTGTCAAACCGCAACCCTTTGCAAAGAATAAGGTAGCACGAGCTGGGGAGCAGGGAGAGGGACAGGGAGAGCGGGGAGCTGCGCACGGCTGCGCAGGCTGTGGAAAACACGTTTAGACCGAGGTTCAAGTGCGCTTGAGCGTAAATTAATTAGACCAATTAAAGCGGCTTAATTGAGTTGCCTTTTGCAAGGACACGCAGCGGCAGCAGGCGCAGACTGCTATGGCCATTGATGATGTCTTTCATGCTGCTGCTGCTCCTTCTCCTTCTCCAGCTCCTGCGGCTGCTTTTCTTCTTTTGTTTATTGTTTTTTTTTTTTTTTTGCTGCGTCTTTTTGACTTACGACTCAGTTGATAATCTTCTCCTGCAGCTGCGCTTAAGTCGTTTGCAGGACAAATCTGCCTGCTCTCTTGCCCTCTCTCTCTCACTCTCTCCCTTTATCACTTTCTCCCTGCCTGCTCTTGACGCCAGCAAATTGCATTAATTGGCTCTGCGATTGTCTTGGCCTGATTTGCCTTGGCCTCATTGTTCTCTTCCCCCCTGCCTGCTTCTCCTTTGATTCACTCATCAATTTGCCCATGGTGACGCGCTTTAAGCACATCTCACTCGCTTGGCGCATTCCGCAACATTAGCCAGGGCAAGTTCCACTTGAAGTTTTCACTATCAATAACCGAGGGATACGAGGGATACGCCATAGTCGCAGCCATAACTCCTAAGCAGCTGCAAACAAAGTTGGCTAAAGTCAAAGAGAGGCGACTGTAAAGCCCAAAGTGCCAAAGCAAAAGGGGTAGAGGAGGAGCGGGGAGGGGGGCGTGGCAGACAATTCCCCAAAGTCACATAAGTTCAAGGAGGGAGGAAGCAGGCAGGAGGCAGCCGGCGCATTGCAATGAAAAGGAGTAAATTCTAGCGAATCCTTTTTAGCCCAGGCTCGCCGAGATGCCGACGAGTGTCTGCCTGCCTGGCTGGGGAAGGGACAGCAAGGGCTACGCGGAAGCAGTCCAAGAAGCTGCCTGGCGCATTGTTTCTCTCGGAGAAACAGAGGAAGGGCGAAAAAGAATGGTTAAAGGCAACTTTGCACATTATTTTTGAGCCATTTCGACCTCATTGAAGCGCAACACAAAGCAGCACAAAGTGCCACCAATGCCGCACATAAAGCTTCGCTCCGCGTGGGTGGAGGAGTCCTCCCTTGTGGCGCCAGTGGACTCGCCAGAAGGGAGTCCCAAAAGCAAAAGGGAGCGAAATCTATTTGTGATTTATACGCGGCACGGCACAGGCGGAAGCTGCAGCCAGGGCAGGCGGGGAGCAGCAGGGGGAGAATCCTCCTGGCCTCGACCATGAGAAGTGCAGGTCGCCCCTTTAACCATTACCCGCACCCTCCCCTCGCAGTTGCCCTGTCCAGTTGCCACCTCTCGATGACGTCTAACGACTTGTGAAGCAATTGAGTTGAAAGCTGAGCTCACTCCTGGCACATTCCAAAGGCGGGAGATGCCTGTTTCTGGCTGTTCCTGCTGCTGATGCTGCTGCTCCTGGCATGCCAAGGCGTTCGACGTTTCCCTTTGCCGCTTGCGACATGATTGCGTTGCCATTTCTGTTTATGCAACTCAATAAATCAAGTGCCCCCTGCTACACTAACAACCGTGCAACCCGCAACCCGAAAAGGACGCAGCTCCTCCTCCTTCTACTCCTCCTCGTGTTTTCCCTGCCAAATAAAACGCAACAAAGACGACGCACCATAAAAATAGTTAAAGGCCGAAGCGGAAAACAAATGGCAAATGGAAAAGCGAAATGAAAATGAAAACCGAAACCAAAACCCAAACAGAAGCAGAAAGAGAGCAGCCGAAGGGCAGGAAGAGGCAGAGAAAGGCAGGGCAAGCCAGGAGAAGGAGAAGGACGGAGTAAGTGAAACTGAAACTGATTTCACGCCAGGCGAATATCAATTTCAAATTTGCCAAGCGGCTGCAGGACAATCAGCAGCATCGGGCAGCACGTTCAGGTGCCAGCAGGCAGAGCTTCCTCCTTCCCTTCATGGCGCCACACTTCAGCGCACAGCTTGAGCTGGAGTCGCCCATGGAGTCGCAGAAGGGTTCGCCTTGGTTTTTGCAACTTACTTCGCATCGCTGCCTGCTGGCTGCCCTGCTGGCTGCCCTGCCTGCCCATCCTCCCGTTCCTACTGTTTATCCGAGCTGGGCACGCGTCTAATGAAGTGCCGATTGTGCTGCAGTGCAGCCAACGCACCTCCAGCTGGCCAAGCACTCTCCAAGCGCAGCAGCAACAATGGCAACTTAAAACTAAACCCATCCCGCCCGCTGCCACGTTTGACCTTTCGCCGAGATTCAAATAATGCGACCTCGTCAGCGCTCTGTGGCTTCCGCCTCGGCATTTGTTGCCTTAAGCATTGCCCCGTGCCCCCGTGACACGTGGCTGCAGTGGAAGCACCACTTGAGCGTAGTAACTAAGTGGATCAGCACACGCATGTGAATGTGTTTATCTATGCCTGAGGTTGCAGATATCTATCAGCCAGGAGAGGGCTACAGATGTGCGTGATTCAGTTAGATGAGGAATCAGTTCTCTCTTCTCTAGAAGACTCTATTTAATTGTCGAATCGCAGACAGGCCCTTCGATTGGAAAGGGGCGACAGATCGCATAAATGTTTGGCACGCGTCGCATATTTATTTTTCTCACTGTCTCATTGGCGAATGGTTGTCTGTACCTAACTCTCTCTCTCTCTCCCTTATCTTCCTCTCTTTCTTCCACTGTCTGACTGGCATCCGCTTCCTCTTGGCAACGTGCTGCATAATCAGTTTCTCATAAATTCAAATCATCCCACGTCACATAAATACCGAATTCGCTGCTTATTGTGTGCGAGATTTATGTGTCTGTGGCGAGTCGCGGCGGCAATATGAACACATTTTTGATATGGATTTTTCTTCGATTGCACTACCCAACTTTACCATTCCAGCCATTTTCCTGTTGCCGGAAAACTTTGTCTTTGGCGGCCAAGACAATGCAGCCAGCCACGCACTCGCAACAGTTTCGGCCCAGACGGCGCTCTGTCTCAGTCTCAGTCTTCTGCCAAGAAATACGCTTTCCCATGTGAACGCATCTACAATCATATTCATTGCAATAATCACCATCATCATCATCATCATTGTACTATGAGAATATCCTCATCATACTCATCGTCAGACTCGTCGGGCTGCGTCTTGATTTATGCCTTGCTGGCAGCTCTCCAAATTTAATTACAAAGCGACGCTTTGAGGCGCCCAAAATGAGCGGAAAATTGATAAACAATGAAAATTGAATTGTGCCCTTTGCCCCGCCCCGACGGGGGTTGCAAGGGACAAGCGCAACCTGCAAAGGGTTCGTCGGCACGTGAGTGAGTGCGTGTGCGTGTGCTGTGGCTGCACCTTTGCCTTGCCTGGTGGTGCCTCCTCGCACCACCACCACCTTTAAAAAACTTGTTAACAAAATAAACAAAGTTTTAAACAACCCCACGATGAGTGTGTGTCGGGTACAGTGGGCTCTGGCAGTGAAGAATGCGCCAAAAATCCACGGAAAGTCGATAAATTATACATATTTTACACATTTTGTGTTTGAATTAGCTGCGGATTGGTTTTTTATGTTTATTTTGAATATTCCAATTGATTTTATGCTAAAAATAAATATTTTAATTTTTTGAAAAATTTCGAAATTTTTTGTTGAAAAAAATCGAAGTTCATGAATCGATAAAATTTCAATGCAGAATTATTTTAGGCACAATAACTTGATCAGAAAGTCATTCCGAGTACAAAGAAATTATTTTTGGAAAAGTTATGAGTAATTGAAGTCTAAAAAAGTGATGTAAGTTCTATAAAGAGAAATAACTTTAAGTTATCTTGTACCCACTGTACCCACTCTGTTCTGCTGGTAGAGAACACCCTCGTTGCGGCTCAAGTTTCGTATTGCAAATAGATTTCTTGGCGTATACAAATCACATAATCGCCACACTGCTTCGATAATCAAATTTAAAATATTCTTTCCACACTTTTGCAAGGGGAGTTTTTCGGCTTCCCTTTCCAGCTTCTTGTTTTGTCTGAAGTTGCACTCGCTCTCACTCTCCCTCTCTGTTTCTCTCTCCCTCTTTGCGTTTATGTTTTGTGCGCAGTTTATTGAGATTTATTGCATTCCATTGACAGAGCACGCTTGCCCTGCCCTTGCCTCGCCTTGCCTGTTGCTGCCTTAGCATCGCACCCCGTGGCGTATACTTATTGCCAGGGAATATGTATCTTTGCCAGACTTCTCACCTGTGCGAGACTGGAGTGTGTGACTTCTGAGTCATGTGCTTGTCCCACTGTCCCGCTGTCTGTAAGTCGCATTGTTCACTTGACTCCTTTGTCCTCGGCGGCGACTTGATGAAAATTACGAAAGCGCAGCGTGAATCAAAAATGTGCTAAAGGATTCGCTTTCATCGCACTGCGGTTGCCACGTTGCTTTTTGCATGCCGCAGCCGCTTCTCTGCCTTCTCCTACGCTCCTCTCTTCGGCGTAATCGTTGCCCGTTCATGGCATGGTCGGTGTCCTTAATGAGCGCACGGCGAGGCACGCACACGCAGCTCTGCTCTGCTCTGCTCTCCCGGCAAGTCCGATGGGCCCCCAGGCTATCGGAGCACGCCCACAAGCAATATCGAATTCCAGTCGCGACTTCATTTGACTCCCTAACTGCCCTGTCATTATGTTGGCTGGCCCAGCTCCCCTCCCTTCGCTCCCCCCCTGCCGCTGCCCCTGCCCTAGAGGACAGTCTCATTTACGATATCAGCGCGCAGTGTTCATTAATTTTGCTTTCTGCCTTTTGGCTTGACGGGAAATTTTTTACTTATAACGCATTTTTGGCTTTAAATTGTCTCCCTGTCTACGTAGTACCCCTGCTGCAACATATTGCAACAATCAGTGGCGGGGGTGTGTGCCGCTGTCATCAAGGGGGGTTGCTCTGGCTCTGGCTGTGGCTGTGGCTGCTTCACCTTCGCGCACTTTTCCATCGCTCGCATGCAACGGTAATTTGTTTTCATTTAGCTCAACGCTTTTATTTGGCATTTAGACATGCACACACTGCCGCTGGCATTAATCCAAGGGTTGTTCGGGGGTTGCCTTGCACCCTAACCCCCTGCTCTTCCCCTTCCCTGTGTTCTCGTTACTGTTGCGGAACGTGTTTCTTTGCATACCCTTTGCGCTGCTTGCGAGATTAAGCGGGTATAATGAGTATAGACTGATGGGAAATGAAGTCATTGGGTATTATATATTTAGTACGCTTTTCATCCTTATGGAGTACCCTTTCCATCCTTTTGTATGTGAAGAATATCTTAAACTCAAAAAGGGGTACTTTAAAGTAAAATATATTTCTATAGAATTGATATTTTAAGAGATTTAATGAACTTTCTTCTATAAATGCTTTCAGGCCACCCCATTTAAGTAATTCAATATGCAAAGTGAACTTTCTGCCTAGGTCTTTATACGCCTACAGGATATCTATCAGTTGTGCTGCCCACGCAACTCTACGCTTTTTGACTACGCCTGTGTGGGCCGCTTCATAAATGTCATATGAGTTGTACGATTCAATTAATATTATATATTTTTCTGTGGAGTTTCACATTGTTGTTGATGCTTGTCTTTCTTGTGTTGCGTGTTCTATGAAAATTCTCGGAACTTTCGTGTGGCTCTTGGCTTGATAAATGTAACGGAACATTTTCTTAAAGCGATGGACATTTGTACAGACTGGTTACAGGTTCAGGTTACAGGGTAGGATCGAGGGTTGTGTGTGTGTCTATAAAATGTTAATATCTTCTCGGCACACTCGACTCGACTTGGCTTGCGCTGAGATTGCGAACTCATCGAGGCGTCTGCGAAGTTTGATTCCCAATTGTTGTGAGTTTATTTTTATACAATTATGAGCTCAGACAAATGTGCAAGAGAGAGAGAGAGGGAGAAGGAGAGAAGGAGAAAGAGAGAGTGAGATATTCAAATGGGGAGCAGTCTGTGGAAAACTTTATTTGCGCTGGCTGAAAACAATTCAACGACAAACTGAAGAAATGGGCTCAAAAGTGACAACAAAACGAGCAACAGCAGCAGCAGCAGTAGCAATGGGCACAAGTACAACAACAAGGGGGCGAGCAGGGGCAGGGGAAGGGGCAGTGGGAAGGGCAGTACAACAATGGCACTTGAAGCAGTTAGGCGAAGAGTTTTGCTTTATTTTTATATCTTGGCAAACGGAAACAGGAAGTTGCTGCTGTAAAATATATAGAAAGAAAAAATTCGCAGGAAATGCAAAAGTTTTCCATGGCATTTTCCCCATCCCCAGCCCCCTCCTCTGCCCTCTTTCTTGGCTCATATTTTCATGGCAAACAACTTGACTTGAAGTTGGGCGCGAGCTGAGCTCGCCACGAGAGCTCATTACGTATACGTTGGATTCATTAAGAAGAACTCTGCGAGTCTGGCAAAACATTTCAATGTCACCAAATCACGTCAGCAGCATGTTTGTCTTTCCCTTCCCTCTTGCCCCCTTTAGTTTTTACATTTCTCTCTACTCGGGTTTCATTTACAGGGAATTGCCATTGCTTTCGTTTTTGGGGCCGTAAAAAGAGGCAAGTCTATTTGCTGGCAACCCTGGCTCGCCTGGCTACTCTGTCCACTGCGAGGCTCAAGTGTTGTGCATAAATTTCAAATTCACTTTTATGTCCTGCTGGGCAGAGTACCAGTTGGAGTACAGACAGTGCCCCTAGAGCGTATACTACAAGCTAGCATGAGCCTTTGACACGAATCCTCCCTTGAGCTAATCGCAACGAGTCAACGTCATCGTCACCCCGAAACGACTGGAGCCAAAAGGAAAAACGAAGAAAATCGCATATAGAACGAGCGACAAGAAAGGAAAAACCTGTCGAATCATTGCGAAATGTTTCGCCCCACCCCTACCCTCTCCAACCCTGGGCTTTTGCACTTTACTGCAATCAGAGTGGGCCACACATTTGGTTCATTTTCCTGCCCAGCGGTCCCTGGCGGCATATTACCTTTTTATGTTTATGTTGCAGAAGCGAAAAAAATCGACTTTGATCCATGGAACATACCTCACGCCCCTGCCTCTGTCCCTGTCCCTGTCCCGGCACGCCCCTGCTCTGTTTGACCGTTACGTAGGCGGAAGTTTAAAATGTTCACATATCTGACAAATATCCATTATCACGCCACGTACTCACAGTGTGGCTGCTGCTGCCGCTGCTGCTGCTGCTGTGCGTCAATATTCGTAATTTATAGTTGATGATATTGCAGAAAATCGAGCAGCCCGCACCCTGTATCTGTACCCTCCTCCTCCCTCCCTGACGGCTCGCACGCAACGCATTTTTTCCAATCCCTCACGTAACGCCCCTGCCTTCTCCTCTGCCTCACTCACTTTGCCGAATCAGCTCTCAATCCGTGATTGCTTCTTAACAGCGAGGCCTCTACCCAGGTCCATCAGGCATGTGTGTACCCTGCTGCTCCTGCTCCTCCAGCTGCTGCTTCTGTTTGTCCACTTTTGCGTCGCCCTCGTCGCGCAATGACTCTCAGTAAGCGTTGTCCTTTGACACCACCGCTTGTCCGCCCGCATAACCGCTTACGTGGCAACGTGAGCAACACTTGACGAGCGCCGCACCATGATGAGTTGCATCTTCTTGCCGGGTCCCAGCTTTATTTTAACTGCATAAGGTGGCGGAAAAGCTACGCAATTAACGCTTTCAGGTTGAGAGCTACTTAAAGTCGGGGTAAATCGATGGTAGCCTGGGGTAACGATAGTATAAACGATACTAAAAGTACTGTACTGTACTGAAATATATAGATACTGTAGGAAAGATATATAGGTCGAATAGTTAAGCAACATTTCCTACACTTGCCAAGCTCATCTCACTTCCTGTGTGCAATTCCCAGTTTGGAACTGAAAATCTCTTTAATATCTTTACTACAGATCGAAGGCGGCACAGAGCTAATTAGAATTTTGGCGGCAATTTCCGCACGTTTTAATTTGCCAACTTCCTTTGTGATTGCTCTGAGCATGCTTTCCCTCTCTTTCCCTCTCCATCCCTCCCTCCTTCCTCCTTTGCTACTCAACTGACAGCTTGGCAAAAACTTAATCGTTTGTCGACATACTGAGTCTTCGGCCAGTCTTCGATTTGTAGTATTTATCTAAGCACACACATACAGCAGAGGGAGGGATCGATGGGGGGGAGGGGAGGTATGTGGGCTGCAGTCAGGGTCGTGTTCGCATCAATTTAACTTATCATGCAGCTATTTGCACAGTCGAACTTTTGCATTTCCCACATGGATTGCGTTTGCATCCACATCCACATCGACTCGTTGCGTATACGTAATATTTATGTTTCATTTCGCCATTGCCATTTACCAGAGAGAGAGAGAGAGAGAGAGCAGAGAGCAGAGAGAGCTGAGCAGGGCAAGCAAACAAACAATTACGAATCATTTCCACTCAATGTGTGCAAAAATCTGAATTGGCATTATTCCTATCTGTCTGTCTGTCTGTCTGCCTGCCTCCTGCCGAGCTGGCTGCAAGTTTGCGCAAGTCTCATAGTTATTACAAACGTTCGTCTAATCTAATCTATGATTACCGATTTGTTCATTTCCCCGGAGGCCTCTGCAGCAATTAAATACGTTTATACTACCCTGCACACACTCGTACACACACTAACACACCACTCGATAAACAACAAATGGCATCAATGAAAGCAAAACAAATCGTAGCAGATAAAGGGACAGCATAGAAAAGAAAAGACAATTTAAATTGCCTTCAAGTAATTGTTGCACAATTTATTTTCTTTATAAACAATACAGTAATTTGGCAAAAGAAAACCCAACTGAATTGGTATATCTTTCATCTGCTGATTGACATATGGTGAGTGTTGTGAAAAGTCACACGAAATCAGGCAAATCAATAGGATTCTCTCCCCACAGACGTTGCCTCTTTCTTACCAAGGTAATATTAATAAATTCCGGCAACTTTATAAATCAGTCGAGGGATTATAAACATAAATGCCCCAGCTCCGAGTAAGTAAAACAAATGAACAAAACGCGCTTTTAAGATACAAACTCAACTTTGATTTAAATGCCGCGAGAAGCATCCACCATCTCCCCATGGAGGCCGTGAAAGATGGAACAGAAGGTGGAGAAGGAGGAGAAGGGGGCGGCAGGCAATGTGGCAGGATAATGGAAAAGCGTAATCGCGAAAAATTTGCCTTGTACTCTTGCCATGATAAATGATTGTCATAAATAAAAGAAAGGCCCAAACCAAACCGATGGAAATTGATGTTTAAGACTTTTTATCGCACGATTTTGTACAGCGCGACATTGTACGAGCCGTTTCCCTCAGATTGCCGGCGGAGACCCTTGGCTCCAGTCATTAATCACCGATCGGCACAACGCAAGAAGTCAAAAAGAGCAGAGAGAAAAAAATTCGAAACAAAATAAAATAAAAATGGTTTTTTGTACAGTCCAAGTTAGCATTGAGGTGCTGCTGCCTTTGCTTTAGATTAGAGTGGCAGGTGAATTGCTCAAGTTACTCAAGTTTTATATTATACTCGTATCACAGGACTAAGGCAAAACTATGGGGTTGTACCATATAGATGGCATTTAAAATTTTCAGGAAATGTAAATAGGTTTTCTGGGGTCATAATGAAGAAATATCAACTTCCTTTCCTATATTTATCACATTCAGCACCTTTTTATTCCCTTCGACTATTAAAAATGGTAAAAAAAAAGTTATACTAATTTTGTGTATGTAACAGGCATAGGGAGGCGTGGCAGAATCCACAAGGTATTTAGCTGAGTGCAATATGTATGAACATATCCTACAAATTACATTATCTGATCAGACCAATAACACGGAAGATATGTTACTATTTCTTATATAAAAATATTGTTATTATTTTCCACAATCGGTACTGCTTCGAACTTAACCTTAAGGACTGTATTTCAAAAGTTTCCCCAGCATGGTATAATTGAATGAATTTTCCGGCTTTTCCCTCCCTCTGCACAAAGTCAAGGCTCTGCTCTGTTGACTAGAATCTAGTATAAATAATTATTTATAGGTGCACCTATAGTGCCCAAGGCAGGACAGGGATGGGCAGGGGCGCGCTGAGCCAGATGAACGTGCCGCTGCTGGGCGTAGTCGTCGTGGGCCGTACTACACACACGTGTTTTCTTTCTGGCAGGCAGGAAAACAGGAAAATCATCATCTTAATCTTAATTGCGGCACATTAGCACAATAAACCAAACGAATGGCCAAACATTATCATAAATAATACAGCAGCCCTACAGCAACAGCAACAGCAACAACAATAACAAAGGCAGCAGCAAGGACAACATGGCTCAATGCACGGCAGGATGTCCGGCTAGGTTTCAGCCATGTGTGTGTGGGTTGTGTGTGTGTAGGCTATGTGTGTGTGTGCGCTGCTCAATAACCTGCTCTGTGTGCACACCCCCCTCTGAGAGGGAGTGTGTGTGAGGGAGAGTGTGGTTAGGCATTTATTTGCTCGTCAAATTCTGCCAAGTTTCGCAAGTGCTAAAATATTAATAATGTAATATTGCAGCAGCAGCAGGCACGCCCACCTGCCAGGGAGGGAGGTGGGTGTGGGTGTGGGTGTGGCAGAGACTCATAAACTAATATTAATGCATTTTTGCATGTCGCTAACGTTACCTAACCATTTCCCATTTCCCCAATTTCCCTGTGCAATTAGTTCCATGAATAATTGCGGCGACAAATGCAGCCAACTTTGTCCTGCTTCAGCTCTCCATTTATTTTGTTCGGCATTTCGGGCACTCTCTTCCCTCTCTCTCTCTCTTTCTCTCTTGCCTGCCTCTTTTTCCTTTCTTTCTGCATTAATTGATGGTTCATTTTTGGCAATTTCTATTTGAATTTCTTTGTGAGGCTGCCTGACTGGGCGTGTCGCACATATGCGATTTTATTGCTTCCATCGATTTGATTGATGCAAAAAGCACATCGACTATGGAATGATAATGTGCTGGTCAAGGGAAACTTTAATGAAATCACATTAAATGATAGAAAATTGCGAAGAACGCAGATGTTTCTGGGGATTCCATTCGATATGTTCGAATAAAAATGCAATAATTACAGAAAAACTTATTTGTGGGGAGACTCAGAGGGAAAAAGGCATCTTTGATTAGATGAAAAGTAAAAGAAATTTGGTATAGTGAGTGTCTAGTGATAGGGTAAGAAATGAGACAGCATCCAGTGCCAAAGAGACCTCCATATCTCACCCCTTTTCCAAAAAGCTGAGGGTACAATTAGTTGTCATTAGAGAAATCAAAATAAAAACGCAATTACAGCAATTGCAGTAGGTAAAAAAAAGAGGGAGAGAGAAAGCGAGAGAGTGATAAAAAAGCAGAGACTGTGTACGAGGGAGAGAGGGAGAGAGGAAGAGAGGCAGTCTCAAACGACATTTCTAAGCATATAAATTATTGGCTTTTAACACCTTTTAGGGCCAAACAAAAACCCGATGAGGCAAAGGGAGTTTGAGCTCTGCTGCTGGTGGTGGTTGCGGTCGGCCGGGGCGGGGTTCGGGTGACGCCTATGCGAAAGTCAGGGATGTAACATGAAAAACTATTAGCACATTCAACGTTTAAGCGGATTAAGTCACAGCGAGACAGAGTGGCGGACCGGAGAAGCCGTTTTAAGGATATTCGAGTGCAAATAGGGGCGGTTGTAGTCGTCTCTCACTCGACCTAGTCGCATCTGGTGCCGGACCTGGGGCGCAACTCAAACAAGAAGCGAGAACACAGAGAGAGAGAGAGAGAGCAGAGAACGGTCGGCTTTGCTGAAATTCAACTAATTTGCGGGCAGAGCAACAAAAAAGGCGAAATTAACCACAGCAAAAGCAAATAAATAAAAAAAGAAAATGTGAAAATATGTGTGAGAGGATGAGGGAACCGAAGACAGCACAGGGAAGGGCGGACAGACGGACAGTCCGTCGGCTGGTCGAGTGCGGCTGTTTACATTGCAAAAAGCATTCGAGTGCAGCGCAAACAACATTGAGAAACAACAACAACAACAATAACAACAACAGCAGCAGCAGCAGAAGCCACAGCCGGAGAGAACAACGCACAGATTGGCCATGCAACACGGGCCACGGGGCTGCACGCATATCCTGCGACCTCGACGAGGCATGTTTAATGCCATCAACACCGTTGCTGCCCTGCCAACACTCCACCCCTCCCCCTGCCGCACCCACCCCCCTCTCGGCTTGCCGTTGCTGATGCTGGTGTTGTCAATTCAATTCAATTGTTTTGCCTTTTTGCGCAAATGTCCTGCAATCACAGCGCGGCTTGTTTGCCTGTCGCTTGTTTATTTGTTTGCCTGTTTGTAGGTCTACTCTACTCTGCCCTCCTGTCTCTCCCCTACTCTGCCCTTCCCCGCTCTTCCCATTCCACAGCCTGCTCGCCCTACATCCGTTAGGTCTCTCTCTCTCAATCGTTGCCTATTTGTGAGGCGCCGTGACTTCCTGGAAACCTATCCCCTACCTAGCTCCCCTCTACAGCCCTTCCCCTCTTCGACTGGCAAGTAAATTGAAACTTACACGTAATCCGATTGGCGTCCTCTGAGTGCAGCTGAGTGCATCAACAGGAGGAGGCGCCATCGAGAGTGTTTCAATATTTAATAAAAAGCGACCAATTTATGGCAGAACCCACAACTTCTGCAACTCGTATACAGTTATTTCGATGAGGTGGCAACTCTTTATAGCTATTGTGATGCGCGTGAAATAGTACTATATCATTCTGTGGCCTGATAAGCCTTAAAAATAAAACAAAACTCTCTAGATTGCTCTTTTAAAGCAATTTTCACTTTGTTTCAGTTGAGTTGTGTAACTAATTTCAATACATGCCCCAAAAAGGTTTTATACGCATTTAAAAGAATAAGATATCATACCGAAAAATATAATACAAAACTCCTAAGCTGAATAACATCAAATTCAAAATTGTAATTGACACAGTTACGAGGGTCGTTTGATAAGTCCGTGACTTTTTGAATAAAATATATTTTTTTCGTCAAAGAAGCGTTTTATTTCTCAACATAATCTCCTTTTAGCTCTATACATTTAGTCCAGCGTTTTTCCAATTTTTTTATTCCTTCCAAATAATAGGTTTTCTCAAGGCCCTCAAAATAGTCGTTTGTTTCTGTGATGACCTCTTCATTTGACCCGAATCTCTTACCGCCGAGCCATTTCTTCATGTTTGGAAACAAAAAATAGTCACAGGGGGCTAAATCTGGAGAATATGCTGGATGGGGTAGCAGTTCGTAGCCCAATTTATGAAATTTTGCCATGCTGACTACACACGTGTGCACCCGTGCATTGTCCTGATGGAACAGCACTTTTTTTTCGCCAAATGCGGTCGTTTCTGCTTCAAATCAATATCGAATCTGTCCAAAAGCTCTGAATAATATTCGCCGGTGATCGTTTTACCCTTTTCAAGGTAATCGATGTGAATGATACCTTGTGCATCCCAAAAAACTGTGGCCATGACCTTGTTGGCCGACAGACCCACCTTGGCCTTTTTTGGTGCACGTTCACCCGGAGAAACCCACTGTCTTGATTGTTCTTTGGTCTCTGGTGTGGTGTGGTGGATCCATGTTTCGTCTACGGTAACGAAACGGCGCAAAAATTCGTTTGGATTGCGGTTGAACATCGCCAAACACTCCTTTGAAATGGTCACACGGTTGCGCTTATGGTCGTGTGTGAGCAATCGCGGCACCCATCGCGCGGAAAGCTTTTTCATGTCCAAATATTCATGTAAAATGTGATGTACCCGTTCAGTTGAGATGCCTACAGCCTCAGCTACCTCACGCACTTTCATTCTCCGATCATCCAATATCATTCCATGGATTTTGTCGACGATTTCTGGCATGACGACCTCTTTTGGGCGACCTGAACGTTCGGCATCACTTGTACTGGTACGACCACAACGGAACTCAGTAAACCATTTCTTAACCATTGAAATTGATGGTGCAGAGTCCCCATAATATTTATCAAGTCTTTCCTTGGTTTCGGTGATGGATTTTTTACGCAAAAAATAATGCTTAATTAGCACACGAAATTCACTTTTTTCCATTTTCGTTAAAATTCACGAGATCGTCTGCTTTCAATGCCTATAAAACGCAAACCAAAAAACGCAGCTTTCTCAAAATTTTACAGTCAGCTGTTAATCGATATCTGCTGACAGGAGCAGTGTTGTATTTAGAGCAGGTGCGCGGCAAATACAAAAAGTCACGGACTTATCAAACGACCCTCGTATATTTATCAGTTATATTTTTTTGCGTTTAATTGTTTTGCATGTAACCTGAATCTCAACTTGTTCTTCAAATGAATTGGCAAGACAATAACAATCCTAACGAGGCAAATTTAAGATCTGACACATGCAGAGCCAGACTGTAAAGTTTTCCATATACAGAAGTTTGTTATAATTTTCTTGTCTGCTGAGAAGCTGTCAAGCTGCGTTTGATATTCATATATTTCCAAGGGTGGGCAGGGCAGGGGGTAGGGGTGCGAGAAAACAAATTTATTTATTTTGTTTTTGCGTCGCGGCCAATAATGGAAAATGGAAAATGAAAAACTCAGTGACTGACTGACTGACCGAGCGTATTTTCATTTATCCAGAAAATTATGACAACTCCCCGCCCGATACAACACGCACCCGTCGCGTCGCTTTCTCCTCCCCCCCTTCTCACCATCGCTCTCCCGGAACAGTGTCTGGCAAAGTCTATGTCTTTATATATGCAAATTTTTGTGATATCCAGCAAGGAGGAGTGGGTGAGTGCTCGGTATGGGCAGCAGTTCCGGTGCTTCGCTCTCCTCTTGTTTTCCACAAAATTCATAGAAACTCGACCATTGTTTCTGATGAAGTCAAATGCGCTGCGCTGAAGCAGCGGAACAGCAGCAGAAAGGTTGAAAAATGTTCAAATTAATTTCATGACGGCTTTTGTCTGCTATGTACATATTTTCCCGGTCCTCCATACTGTTCTCGGGCTTCTACTTCCTCCTCCCGACATTCTACCCACTGTTTCTCTAGCATAATGTCATATTTTGCGTGTCGCCTGCCTGTGCTGCCTCCCCCACTCCCCGCTCTCCCAGCTGACGTTATTTTCGTTTTTAATCCTGACCTCTACATAATAACAACAACAACAACAGCGACAACAGAGACAACAAACTGCTGACAAACCTTTATGGCGACAGTTCTTATCAGGTTGGACCGCGGTGGGTCGCATCACGGTTCTCTGTTTAGTTTTAATTACACGCGAGCCTGCTTCCCGGTCATGGTCCATGCTTCGATTCGCGCCGCTCGTAACATATTGTCTGTGCCAGAAGTCTTTGTGATGTACAGTGGGACAAATGATTAAGTTTTATGGCATTTATTAGATTCTGTTTAATGTAAAATACAGAACAGGAACGAAATTCGCTATTTATAGTATAAAGTATTAAGTTTTTATCATCTCTAGGAAGTAATATAGAAATTTCATAATATTTACCCCATAGTGTGATGACCTGCGCATGTTTATACACAATGTTGCCAGCGAAATGTTGCTGGCACAAGAATACGGGGTTGGAAACACCCCTTGGCTAATAACTTGTTTTCGGAGTTCAGGGCGAAATGTCATTGGAAGAACATACTGGAGAAGTTTCGCTGCGAACGACTGGAGGAAAATTAGTAAAAGGCGAGAGGGGAAATATAAATTAATTCGCTGCGTGAATGCGGAAGCAGAGTTTCAACTTGAAGTACTTGCCAGATGCTAATGGGAATAATAATATAAAAATTAAACATATAATCAAAATAAATTAATTTAATACAAGAATAAATAATTAGATTAAAAAAATATTATTGAGTGTGGTTAATACACCTTCACTTTAATAATATAATTTATTCCGTAAGTATTTAAATTGAACGGTACATGGAGCCATGCTTGCCTCTGCTCAATTATTGAAATCTAACGGTACATGGCGCCATTCACTTTCGCCCAAATGGCGCACCGATCGCTGTAATGGCTGCGCTCTCTCCATCTCCTGATTTCGCTGCTGCTCTGGCGCTGCCATTGGCTGCACGCGTCACACAGGGACGAACTGCGTTACAGCGAAAAATGCTAACATACGAATTCGCCGCAAAACTCTGAGCTCGCCTGCCGAACAACACATGGCTCGCTCGGTCGGTAAGAGCGCGCTGCCGACGCTCCGTACGCGCTCTCGCGCAGGCACGACCGGCGAAAACGAGCCGAACCGAAGCCAATGCCGAACGTCACACGAACAGCCGAGCGCAAGCCGTGGCCGCAGTCGGCAGCATGCGTTGCGCAAAACGTGTTTAGTAGAAAGTGAACTCTTCCACAAAGTTGACACGTTTCGCGCTCGCGTACGCGGTTCCGTTTTGCAGACACTTGGAACGTTTGTGCACAGTTACAGTTACAGTCACAGTTACAGCTACAGTTGCCGTTACAGTTACCGTTACAGCTTAACAGGCTGAAACTGAACAGTGTCGTTGTTGGTGTGTTTGATAAGATCGCAAACATTAACTGAGATAAGAAAAAGTGTTGGAAAAATATTTAAAAATATTTTTGAAAATTAATTGTGCCCTATAAAGTGTGACAAAATTGAAAATAAACCGAAAAAAAACTCTAAAAAGGTAATGATTTCTCACACAAATTAAACGCACTTTGATAGACCACAAATTATTTCGACTTGACAAAACGTAATGCTCCTAATAGTCCCAGCCTGCTAACCTCTCCTGGCCGGCACAACGAAAATCGTATTAAGGATATATAAACGTGTACGTGCCAAGGAGACAAAGCCAGGCCAAGACTGGTGCTCCTTGGTGCTGCCTACCAGTGTTTACATTTTAGATTTTATGAGATAATACGCAACACCATCAACACAGGCAAAAATAAAATGAGAGGCGATTGCGAATGCCGCGAAGAGGGTGACAGCTTGGGGCAGGCCCAAGACGAGGCACGAAGTGGGGGAGGGGCCATACGCAAAAACCGCGAAAGACGCAGAAATGTGCACTCCTCTCTCTCTCTCTCTCTCTTACGGCTTTAACTGCTGCCAAATAAATACAGCAACAATAACACGGGCAATAAAAAGCCAACGTCTTTTGCCAAAAGCCTCGCTCTCAGGCCCGTTCCCGTTCCCTTTCCACGCACCGCCGCCTCCTCCTCGCGTCACAGACGACCACAGTGGGGGCAACCACAGACTTAGCCAACAGGCGGTGCGCTGAAGGCTAAGAGGGACGCGCGTGTCTAAGGGAGCGGGGGGGGACGCGTCACACAGCCGAAAAATAAGCAAAGTAACAAAACCAATTTTCATTGTTTTGCGGTGGCTTCGGGCGCATCCAGCGAAATGTGAGAAACCAAAAAGTATAGCAAAATTTCCATCAAGACCGGCAAAAGTGAAGTAAAAAGTAAAAAGTAGAAAAACAGGCAAAAGAAAATGGGGGAAAATGAGAAAAATGTGGAAATGCCAAAATGAAATAAGGCTAAATTTCGCAAAGAAAGTGCGAGAAGTATGTGTGTGTGTGTGTGGAGAAGAAACACATGCACAAGACGGGCGAAGCGAAGGCAAATCAAATAAAGAAAGAAGAAAAGGCGAGACAAAAGCGTCGTCTAGTTAAATACGCCGGAATAACAAGTCTATATGCCGTAGTACCTTAAGATGAGCCCAGCCTGCCTCATTTCAATGTGTCAGGCAGCACGAGGAATAGATAGAATGGCTGAATGAAATAGAATAGATAAAAGAAGCAGATACAATTGAGATATCCATAGAATACTAGTTGGAGGATCTTGCTCAGGCACTTAATTGAATTTACAGACGGCGAGGGAAGTGCAAAAATTATACCCAAATTATTATTAAGGACTTAATTTGAGTACGTGCGGATGCCTTAGCCCGTTAAGGAGGTGCCTAGAGCCTAGAGCCAGCCCCTCCACACTCTCCCTCGACTTGGCTGTGTGTGTGGCATAAATAAGTCGTTTGCAGCTGTTGTTGGGCCACGATTAGAGACGCTTGTATTACCAATTGTTTTGGGCGCGCGCGTGGTATGCTAAAATGACTGTGGCATGCCGCATACACACACACAGGGTGTGGTATGAGTGTGTGTGTTGGGTATTAGCTGGCTGTCGAGCACGCGCTATCTGTCGTTTAATGCAATTGATTTGTGTTGCCTAATTCGTTTGGACTCGTTTATTATTTTATTGTGTGTGCACACACACACAGACACACACACACACAGTCAACACCCACTTAGACAGACAGAGAGGGAGATAGACTGAGAGACAGCAAGACAGCGTGAACCTCCAACAAGACAGGCCTGTCAACCACTCTGGCCCGAAATTGCCAGTTTTAATTCCATTAGCTCAATCGCAGAGCCGACTCCCAGTTGCCAGCACTAGTATTTGCCACTACTTTCCCACCTCCAAAAAAGCGGGCATTGCCCAACACTGTCTGCCCGTGTGCCTTAAATCGTTTGGCAGCACTTTTTGCCTTTTGTTTTTGCTTCTCTTTCCGGACTCTGACTCGGTGCCCAAAAGTTGATTGATAATCAATTGAGAGGATTTTCTTACGCCCATGGGTCGAAAGCAGGCTGCCAGCTCCTTGTTCTTCTTCCTCATCTTCTTTCTCTTTCTTCTTCAATGCCTTGCCCTGCCCCCCTCTCGGCTCGTGCTCTTTTGTCTGCCTGCGGTTTGGATTTGCTGCTACATGATACGCTTTAATCTGTTTGCCCGTTCCGTGGCCGTGTTCGCAAGAACATATTGCGGCGTAGCTGCTGCACTGCGTATGAGGCAAGCAGGCGCCCTCCTTGGTTCATGCCACAAGTTGTTCACCCTGTTGCCTCTCACCCTGTTGTGTTGTTCTTGCTACTTGCTACTGTTTTCTTTCGTGCCGCATTAAGCGCTTTAAGTAATTTATAAACGCCTTTTGCTTGGGCCAAAACAAAAGCAATAACAAGTTATATTGGATTGCCTTCGCCTCTCTCTCTCTCTCTCTCTGTTTCCTTTTCTCTCTCTCTCACTCTCTTCCGTTCGCACTTTGCTTTCTTGCATCGCCTTCAAGCGGAATTGTTTGGCTTTGCAAGCTGTTTTTGTGTTAATTTAATGCGATTAGTTAGTCGGTTAACTGGCCGCACTAACCGGCCAGTGCTGCACCCCCACGCCCTCATCTACCCATCCACTTGCAACTTCTTTAGAGACCCGACTCCCTAGTCTTATATTAATTGCTAATAAGGCGTTTCCCCGGTGATGAGCCTACTCTACCTGCTCAACCCACCCTTGCCACCCATTCCACCCAGGGGTGTAGCCTTGTGCGCACTGAAGGGGGGCAGGAGGCGGATACAGTTTCAAGCCGCTTTTCATTTGAAATTCAATGCCACATTGTGGCATCATTATGATAAAAGCAGAGAAACGAGCAGAAATGCCTATTTTCATTTTCCATTTTCATTCTTCTCAGTCAGCATTTTTGCAAGCTGAATGAAATCCGCATAGCAAGGTAATTTGAAATTTTTCTACCTTTCTGTTTTTTTTTATTTAGCAATTATTTTTGTAATATATTCCCTATAGAGTATTATTTGGGCTATTTACTGCTAATTTAAGCAAGTTTCCGAACTGAGCCTGTTCTAATGCATCGTAATGAACATGCATCGATGCTAATCTTCTTGTTAATAAGCAGCATCGTCGCATTTTCACATGAACAACGATGAAAACAAACTTTTCGCAGAATTCTGTCTGCAATTCCCTTCTATGTATATCAGATTACTTTATTTGTGGTCTTGTCGCTCCTGGCATTGCTCCCCCCCTACGCACCTTACTGATTTGCATTCTGGGAAGCGTATTAGATTTGAAGGATATATTATATGGTATATCATGTACATTTACTGAGAATCAAAGAGCATATACATGGTATAAGTTGTCTCATCATTAAGCTCTAAATATTTCTTGAGTTTCCTTTTCATGTTATGGTATATCTCAAATCCTTTTAATATTTCATAGTCGGTTGACAGCTCGACGCTTCCAACTATCTTATAATTCACTTCAAATTTCCATTTTTAGCAAGATGATGCAGTGAAATTGTCGAACTACCTACAAAGTCGTAATATGTGGGAAGATTTTAACTGTTGCGGGGTTCATTGAGTCGAAAACTCACGTTCTCCTTGTGCAGCTTAACAAGCAAGAAAAAGAGAGAGCGGAATATAGTGGGAGAGAGAGAGACAGAGAGACCGGAAATGCTGCTGCAACGGATGCATTGCGATTCCGTAGTCTTTGCTCCCGAAAAATGTGCTCTACACAATATTTTGTATATAATTTCGAAGGCGGCCGAGCTCATCTGTAGTTGTTATAAAGTTTTTAATTAAATTTCATGTTGACTCGACTCTGTGTCTGTCTCTGTCTCTGTCTGTTGGCTGCTCTGTTTCCGTTATGTGTATGGGTGTGAGTGTGTGTGTGTTTGAGCATCCCTGCTCGTTTTCAGCTCACATGATGCGGCTTTTCTCTCAGTCACGCCTAGACGTAGGCTGCCGCTGCCAGGCAACCCACCCTACTCACCCAACTCCTCCGACTGGTTCCGCCCAAGTCTCGACTGTCATTATTACATTCTTTGTGTAAGCGCAGCGGGACGGCACAAATTACTCGTGTCTAGTTGCCCGGGCTGGCTGAGAAGCAGCTGAATTTATTTGCTTACAAGTTTATTTATAAATTTTTAAGTTTTCAGCAAATTTAATTTAAGACAAAATTGACAGGGAAGTAGATGAAAAACGGAAGAAGAAAGAAAGGAATTTCGAATTTTCGCATTTTCATTTGATATATAGTAAGGCATCACGAGCTGGGACTTAGAGGAGCTTTGGCAATTTGCGGAAACAGTTTGGAAAAATTTAATATTATACCATTCTATAGTATACCCCCTCTGCTGCCTACGCCACTGCTCTGCTACACATGCATTACAAAAATCTCATTGTCTGTCTTGACTAATGACCAGAAGGAAAGCGAGTATGAGGCTGGACAGCTCACAGAGGAGTTTGGGTAGCCATAAAAAAAATATATATGTATATATATATTACCATCCACGTGAATCCTCCTACTACTCGCTATGCTACTATTGTGCGCCATTTTCACGCCCAATTTGAAGTAATTTTTCATGGCTTTAGTCAAGTTTTCGTTTTCGACTAATTACGCGTCTTTCGTCAGCTGGCAGGTCGTGTCTCTTCCTCCTCCTCCTCCTCCTCCTCCTCCTCCCTCCGGATCCCTTGCAGACTTTCACCAACTTTCAACGTTGATTCATTCAAAAAACTTTGCTGGTTATATGTATAGTATGTATATATAGAAACGTAGAGAATCTTTGCTGGGGTTATACGCCCTCAGACATCCACACCCACACATAGATATTTCAGTTACCGACAGGCTGACGGATTGGCAGGCTTTGTACTTAACTCCTTTGTCTGCCCTCGCATTTGGCTTAAAGTGAAAGGAGAAAAGAGGAAAAGCGCTTTGTTGTTTTTCCAGGCATTGCGAAGACATTTCTGTTTCTGTTGCTGTTGCTGTTTCTCTTCTTTTTTATTTACATTTTCAAATGTGCAAATAGAAATATGTAAATTTGCTCAGAATAAATGCAATTTTCTCTGTCTCTCTCTCGCTCTTTCTACATCCCTTTCTCTTGTTGTATTTGTTTTCATATATTTTTTGCTCGTTTTGGGTTCATTTTCTACTTTTTTTGGGAGGTTTTGTTTAGCTCGCTTTAATTTATTACAACTATTTTGTGCTATAAGGCTTTTGTTGTGGATTGTTAAGGCGAATCGTCATGAAATAGTTTTGTTTGCATTTAGATTATTTTTCCTGCAAAGTCTCCTCCGCAGACGTAGGTTAACAAGTTGCCTAAATGGCAGCCATTCGACCTTTCCACTGCTTCCTTTATTCTACGTATTTTTCAGATTTTGTTCCATTGTCGAACTTTAAGGTTGCCTGGCATCTGCAAGGAGAGAGAGGAGAGGGAGAGAGAGGGACACAATTGTGTGCTTACCTTTTCTTGGCTGGGAAATAAAAAAGCATTATGTAATAAAAACAAGCCGAACACCCCTTGGCGAAGTTTTAATACTCTTGCAAACACATTAATTCAACTCTTTTTCACGCCGTATCTGATCTTGATAGACGCTGATAGCAGTGGGAGAGAGAGGGAGACAGATATAAAGAGAGAAAGAGAGATGAACAATTTAAATATTATCCGAATATAAGAAAGTCTTAGGATGACTAAAAATAACAAAAAGTTATCTAAACTTTTTACAATACCCTACGCGGTTATAAAAGCGGTTTAATGTGCGTGGGCGGGGGCTCTCAACGGAAAAAGTCTTTAAAGCAGCTCAGGTTGTCCGGGAAGGGCAACAACAAAGGCCCCAGCAAACATACTATACTCTATATGAAATGGCTAATAGAAATTTTTAGGCCATGGATTTTAAAAAAATACATGGTCTATTAGGTTTGTCGGAATGTGCGTAACAGGTAGAAGAAGACATTTTCGACCCCATAAAGTATATATATTCTTGCTCAGGATCACTAGCCGAGTCGATCTAGCCATGTCTGTCTGTCCGTCTGTCCGTCTGTCTGTCTGTCCGTCTGTCCGTCTGTCCGTCTGTATGAGCGTCTGATTCTCAGCTATTAAGAAAGCTAGAGACTCCGAATTCGGTATACAGATTCCTGTATACCCTAGGCAGTAAACGTCGTTTTCAAATTTCGGGTACCACGCCCACCGCCCCCGTAAATCAGTAATTTGTGATTATTAAGCAAAGTATTGAAGTCTTAACTTTCTGCTTTTGCATACATCTAGATAAATACGTTGTGAACCTATTCTATAAATTGCAACCCGATCGGATAATAAACATAGAAGTTACGCGAGTTAACATTTTCTATTGATTTGTGATGCCTTGCCTGCAAGCTGCTGCCAGCCACGTGCGTTTTCGATCTTTTTAATGCGAAAATGGTTATGTATGTGTAAGAGATAGAAATAGTAACTTAGCTGCTCAGCAATCAGTCGCAGCGATAGTCAAATATGTAGAGCAGCCGGCAATCGAACGAAGGGAAAGGGATGGAGGTTCGACCCCACGGGAAGGCGGTTTGATTTTGTTTTTACTTTTTCACTATTTTTTGGGAAGTTATTATTTTATTTTTTTTTCATCATTATAAAATTTGATTTCATTTATCAAATTTCAACAAACAATCTTATTAAATATAGATAAATAAAACTCGTCTTTCTTGTGCTCATTCAATTCAGTATTTGTGTTATTGTTGTAGAAGACAAATATGACATTTTTGAGCAAATTGTCTGAAAATGCAATTTTAACGGGCGCGCGGAGCGCGGCGACGGTGGTCTAGTTGTTAGGATGGCGGACTCTTATGCAAACGGCCAGGGTTCGATTTCCCACGGCGAAAATAGAATTTTCATATTTTAATTTTTTTATGTTTTGTTGTATTTTATATTTGTTTACATTTATATTTATAAAGCATATGCATTTTTGAATTATTTCCCATTTATTAATATTTATCTCATAAATTATATATTAAGTGTTACATTTTGCCTTTTAAGATGTTTTGCATGCTGTACTTATGCGGCGACTATTTAATAAAATGTATTTATACAAAATTTCATGTTTTTGCGATACTTTTTTTTAAGGTTTACTTTAAATATATAAACTCAAAATCCATGGCCTCTTACAGTCACCGCGTGACTGTAGCCTTTCCGACTTGTTTATAATCTTTCAATCCAACGTGCAGAAGGTTCAACTAAAAACGTATTGAAAGTGCATGAGAGCGAGGAAGAAAGGGAAAGAAAGAAAGAGAGAGACGGGTAGAGGTAGAGGGGGAGACCTACAACAATTGTGCCACTCACGGAGTTGGATACTTGCACAATGACCTAGGCCCAGTAATGAAAAGGTCTCGGCAAAGGAAAACCTCAATCAGAGGAAAACAATTTCTGCTGCTGATGCCAACGAGATGAGAGAGAGGGAGACAAAGAAGAGAGAGGGAGAGTGAGACAGAACAATAAAACGGAAAACAATGCAAAGCGCAAAAGATTTCGCAAAACAAAAAGTCTATTTTCAGACAGCCCCCTCTCCTCCCGGAATATTTCCCATCCTTTTTCCACTTTTTCATCTTCATTCCACCTCTGCCCCCTTTCGCCCCTTTCGCTTTGAAGTTGGCAACTTGTCGGCGTCGTGTATAAGGTGTGAAAATTGTAACGTCGTCGCTCTTTAAGAGCCTAAGCAGAGGCGTCGAAGCGTAAAGGATTTCTGCGTCTGCCCGAGCATCGTTTAAGCGCAATTCTAGGCTTCGACTTCGTAATTTAATGTGCCTGGGGGCCTCGAGTATGCGATAATAACTTTGAAATGCTCTTTGAAATTATACATTGGCTTGTCAGAAATTGAGAAATTTGACTGCAAATGCCAACATTGCGAGAGAGAGAGAGAGGGGTATACGTATACGTACGTATTTGCGGTGTTCGTCGGGAATTCAGTTTAAATCTTTAATAACGAGAACTTTGATGAATTCGCCGTGAGCGCAGGCTGCGAGTAGCCTCGAGGCTTCTGGCTTGATGGACTAATTTACTGCCCTGGCAATTTATATTTCGCCTACTTCCCGGCTTTATTGGATGCCTGACAAATCGTCAGTTCAGCTGACATCGATGTCGTAGCGAAATAATAAACTAAATTAGCCGACGGGGTCGAAATGTTGAGTAATTTCTCTGCGAACTGAAGAGACTCCGGCAAGTTGCCTACGCTTATGAAGAAGGGGGAGAAGAGGGACCCAGATTCAAGGGAAACTGTCAGCTACACGTACGAGTAGGGGTAGAAGTAGGTAGGCTCTACTAAGTGGCAGCTTAATTAATATCATTAACATTTTGTAGGCGGCAACAGTTTGTTGAATGTCCACAGCGTAGGATTTTAAAATGATATACTGTTGTATCTGCTTGTATTTCTGAGAAGTATTCAAAAGGATTATGCCAAAAGTTTTGCTTAAATCTTAGACAAGTCAATAAAGCAGCAAAAAAGGCTGCTAAACTGTTGGAATTTAGAGTATTCCATGCTTTAAGATTCTAAGAAACCCTTCAGACTATGATTAGTAATATCCAAGTTTTCTGCATGATATTTAAGCGAGTTTATACTGCATTTATAGAAAAGTTTTTAGTTTTCTTAAGGTTTCTGCTTTTTAGTTAGATCTTCAACTCTCATATTAGCTAACCAAGTAAATACATATTTAAAAGGAGAAAAGCAACGCGTATGCAAACGAGTATAAATAGTATAATTAGTTTTTTTCTATTATAATGATAAAACCGACTGACTTTTGTGTGCAGAAAGGAAGCGGGAAGAGTACGATGTGAGGGGGAGGTAGGTAGAGAAAGGCACCCCCCTTGGTTTTCATGTGCGACTTGAATTGAAATTAATTTGAACTACTTAAATTCCCGGCGAGTTGAGCTCGTGTGCTGCTGCTGCTGCCTTATTTATTGCCCCAGTGTGCGTGCCATGTCGTGCTCAGCGCGGCGGGCGAAAGAGGCGCCCTGTGCGAGGGTGTGTGTGTGCGCCATAGTCCAAGGCTCGCCTAATGTCGCATCGGTGCCATGTACGCTGTAAAAGTGTGTGCGTGTGTGTGTATGCTATCCTGGTGCCGTGCTGTGTGTCTCGTGTGTTTATTAATATGCAAAATTAGCGCTTTACGATTCGTTAATTAAAATTCTGGAGCGGCTTTGCTGCCAGTTGCTGTTGTTGTAGACTCTATCAGCTTTCATTAGTCTATCGAGGGGAGTGGAGGGGGACTAGGAGGAGGAAGAGAAGAGGAAGTCAGCAGGTAGAGAGGCAACTACAATTGCATTTGCCTGATGATGCGGCCAGGTGCTTATTAGTAGAGAGTTCCAGGAATATGCTCACATGCCCGTAATTTCATTAGCTTGTCGAGTATATATTTGCGGCTGTGTGTGTGTGGGTTTTGCCAACTTTCCGAACGTCAAACTAATGCAATTTATTTAATTTTATTTTTATCGTCGGTTCCGGCGATCAATAAGCTCGAGACAACGTCGCCATATCAAAGTGGCAATCGAAGACATTAAGCGTATTTAGTGATATAATTTGTACGCACTCAAGCGTCATAAAGGAACCTTTTGGCCCCCAGGAATATGGACAGTAGTGCGGCGAGGCGTAGGAGATGAGAAGAGGAGGCAAAAAGTAGAACTGGTAATGCGTATTGGTAAAAGTTTTTCGATAGAGGCGCCGCAAAGAGCACAAAACACGCATAAATGTATGGCAGAGCAAGAAAAAATGGAAGAAGGAGAGAAAGAATAGTAGGATGAGGAGAGAAAAAAAACTTATAATTGAATATTAAGACACTTTGGCGTTTAATGTGGTAATTATAGTTAATAGCCGCAAAGGAAGTCAACGGTTTGAAAGAAACACAGAGGCGGAGGCGAAGGCGAAGGCAAAAACATAAGGCCAACCATGAGTTTGAAAGAAAAAAGCAAGGAAAAAAGGCGGTCCAAAGAAAAGGAAAAAAAAAGCTAAGTTTGTGTGGCCAACAGCCGTGCATTGTGCCCCCCGCTCTCACACAACTACGCCTACGCCCCTGTCTACCCTGCGGGCAAGGCGTTTAGCCGAGCAGCGTCTAAGCAGAAAGGCAAGCAACAGCTTTTGTGCCACGCACATTTCTTCAAGTTTATGAAAACTACTGAAAGAAAGGAAAAGCCAAACGATAGAGAGGGAGAAACAGACAGAGAGAGAGAGGGAAGGCAGCCATTTAGCAAGTGCCGCTGACAAGCAGGACAAAGTCACGAGGCACAAACTTTGCCAGCGCAGTCAAAGGAAGCGAATTCATCAGCCAAGCATGCGAGTTGCAGGCAGGCAGGCAGGCAGAGGCCTAAGCTCGAGCGGATGCCGCAGCAATCTACGCCCCTCTCTCTCGCACCTCTCTCGCCCTATTCCCAGTCCGTCTGAATAATAAGCCCCAGAGCATACGCCTCCCCTACCGCCAGCCCATACATCCGACTGAGCCCCGACCCAGCCAGGCCCAGCTGCAATTGAAATTTCATGACAGGAATTTTCAATTACCATGTCCCACCTAAAACGCCTACACAAAGCGAGGGAAGAGAGAGAGGAGTGTGGGGGGGAGAGCGACTAATTAGACGTTTGCATGCAGAACGATTCCAGAAAACTTGAGCGTAATGTTAAAACTTAACGGTTATATATATGGGGAGTTAGTGGAGAGAGTAGGAGAGTCACAACGAATCAAGCTCAATAGGAGTGGGAATCGATTAGCTGCAGAGGCGGCAAAAGTTATGATAATTAAGAATTTGTATATTGCGAAATTAAACTGCACGTGATGGCAACATTTTATAAATCACTGAGCTTGAATGACCTAATTCAAATGATCAATACTAATTTGTAGGAATAGTTATAAGGCTTATAATACGTATTTAAATTATTTAATATATTAACTACCTATGCACAAAATTTCATAGCAATCTCCCAGTTAACAAGCGAGTTATACTCGAAATAAAAAACCCCTAACAAACTTGTATTAAAAAAGTTTCCCACGGCACGAAATTAATTTCGACACCTTGACAAAGCCGCATTGAATCTCGGCGAGCGCGCTTACGGGTAATAGATATATCAATTCAATATGTTGCGGCATCTGGACATATCTACAAATTGTTCGTCAAGTTGAACGGGAACTTTGCATAAGCAATTTGTCAACTGTCAGTGTATCGTGTACTTTGGTCTCGACCTGTCGAGCGCCAAACAAAAGGCGAACATTGCCGGCGGATGGGGGAGGGAGGGCAGGCATGACCCTACTCCCTCCCCCCATTCCCCACGGACAATTTAAGCTGTCAGGTGTGACAGGTGCGCGCGCGGTTATTGCGACGTCTACTGAGGTCAAGTGCCAGTCAACCTGCCTGGGAGTGCGACTAGGACTCGAGTTGCTCTCGGTTCTACCAGTTCTCCCAGCTCTCTCCTCCTTCAGTTACTAGTTCACATTAAGCGACTTTTTGCATTAAATTGCAAACGAAATGAACTTGTTCACACACACACACAGAGAGAGTGCGTCAAAGACAACGCTTGTCAGGGAAATTAATGAGCTGGGGAGGAGGGAGGCGTGCTCGCTTGACAGATGAGTGAAATGAGGACATTGCCCAGCACAGACCAGGCTGTCTAGCAGGTATATCGAGGATGGGGGGATAGAGTCCCCATCCAACTGTCTGTCTTGCGTTGACATTCTAATGACAGCGACTCGACGCGACTCGACTTACTGTTTGCTAATGTCTGCACAGTTTATGCTAATCAATAAAAACGATTCGTGTCTCTGCTGGGTATCGTGTTTCCAGTCCACTCTAATGATGATGATGGACAGCAATTGATTCAGTAAATGAGTAACATACACATTGTTTTTGTTCTCGTTCTTCTTCTTCTTCTTCCTCGACTTGTGTTCTTGCGCGGTGACCCCAACCACACATGCTGCCTCGTGTCTCTCATTGATTAATTGGCTTTCCACTTGTTTTCTATCTGATTTCGTATATCAGCCAACACATTGTGCACAGATGAGGCAGCTCAGTAGGGCACACTCGACACCTGTGGCGAGAGAGGGAGAGGGGTAGAGGAAGAGAGAGAGAGGGAAGCCATGGCTCGTTCTAATGCCGGCAATCAATATTGCCAATAACGTATTATGATTGCCATTGTCTTGGCTTAACGCGAACCCAACGGCAGCTGTGCGACTCTGGGCCAGGCTTGGATTGGCTTTGTTCATGTACACGCCTCCCCTCTGCCTGACACCCCTTCCCCCTGGCTATGACAAGTGACACACACGAAAAATATAACTAATACGCCGTGGAATCCTTTCGTTTTGCTATTCCTCTACAAAGTACAGAAAGAGGGAGATAGATAGAGAGAGAGAGAGAGAGAAAGGGAGAGCAGACATACGTATACGTATCTGGTGAGCACATTTCGCTGCGTTTCATATTATTTTTTATATGTCATATAAGAATTTCTATTCAATCTCATTCCCCGTTCCGGCTTTATGGCACTGTCAACGTTTTATTTGTCACATACATACGTGCGTCTACTTTTTGCAGTCACTGTGTTTACTCTGCTCTGCTCGGCCCGGCTCTGCTCTGCTTGTTCTGTTTTCCTTCCTTTTTGTTTCGTTCCGTTGCGTCGACTGCTCACTAATTTCGTGTGTTTGCTTTGGCTTTCTCGCTCTCTCCCTCTCTCTCTCTCTATCTATCTCCCTCTCGCTCAATATTTACTCCCGCATTAAACATTCAGCATTTATTTATTGTAGGTGTCGAAAGGTTGCCAGGTGCCCCTTTTTTTTGTTCTATTATTATTATTGCTTTGTCATTGTGTGTTTGCATACCCTGTGGCCGCTGAGAATGCTTTAGCAGGGTAAACATTCTACACACACACACAGAAAATATGAAGAAAGCCACGTGCAATGCTCTAAAGTCGGCTCCATAAACTAACCCTATGTATTGTCAAGGTAGTATGTTTGCCTATCAAATACCTAATCTCATTTATTTCAGTAAATATCTTATATTTTCATCAAATTATTTTTCAAGCAGCAACTTCAACTTGAGATACTGTAGAAAATTGAAAATACATTTTATAAATCTAATATAACTTGAAAATGATAACAGTTATGTCATGAAAAAATCTAAATTATTTTTTAATATATTATTTTCTTACTACCTTCTTAATTTCCTAACTATCACTGTATAAACTAGCCTAAGAAAACATTTTTAAAGTACTTACCTTACTTATATTAAATAAATTTCAAGCAATCGCAGAAGCGTATCTAACAAGTCGTATATACCCCACTTATATCACACCCTGGCACGCCATTATACCTAGATGACTGTCATACGATGCGGTTAGGATTTTAGCTTCTACAGAATATATACATACATATATATTGTTTTTTTGTGGAATTCAAATTTGAAATAATGGTTTTCACTGCGGTTTTTATGTTGGCAATTTTTCATGCTGTCATTTTATTGATTTGATTTATTGGCTCGCCAGGGGGGATGAGGTAGGTAACGATGCGATTGGTGGCTTAGGTTTAGCGTGGGATAGTGCTGGGTAGGGGGGAGATTTCAGCTAGGAAATTTGTTTGCCAATGTCGCGTGCAGCGGGTGTTGCAAAGTGCAATTGGCCGAGGTCAGCAGGTTGCCGGCCATGCAGCGTGTTGCATGCGGCTTAGACAAACAAACGACACCGAACAATGCAATGGGCTGAATTGCTGAATATGAATTGAGTGAATGAATGAATAAAAGCAGCCATTCAAACTGGCCTAGTATTATTCAATGTATATTCACTTGTTCGAATTTAATTAAATTTGAATTTGGAAATTTAATTATCAAGCAGGTGAGGCCTGAGGTAAGAGCTCCCTCTTTCCCTCTTCCTCTCTCTCTATCTCTCTCTGTCTCTGCTTAATGGCGGTTTGCACGAGCCATTGGCCAGAGAGATGCCTGCATATCCTAATGGATACATGACTTGTTTATAAACACACTCACACACACTCACTCACTCTGTGTGGGTTAAACGAGCTTCAATGCGGTTGCAAGTAGATTTCCACTTGATGCCGTTGCTGACGTTGATGACGACGTCGACATCAAGTGGAGCAAGTAAAGCAAGCATAGCAGGAGGCAGGTATTGTTGTGATGAGGCAGGAGAGGTGGAGAGGCGTGGCCTATACACACAAGGCAGGAAAAATGCCAGGAACGGGAAGGGGGCAGCGGGCAAAGGGAAGCGGGCACAAAGCGCTGCACAAGCAGAAATTGCATCCCAGAGCTCGAAAGGATAATCCATTTTGGCATAATAAATAAAGCTGTAATTGCTAAGTGAATCCTGTAGGCACAGGGCAACAAATACCAATGCATAAACACACATATATAGAGAGACACACACACAGGCTCACAGGGGCGCATAATAGATGAGTTATGTTTGCTTCAGCAAAAATGCAAAGCATTAGCCCGTTAGCTGCCTCAAGCAGCGGCATGTTGTCGCACGAGCTGAGCGAGGAGGGAAGGGTTGAAAGGGAGGCTGGGTGGCAGGTGGCAGAGGCAACATCAAATGGTTTAATATATGCAGAAATTATTTTCATATTTCATCTATTCATGGCATCGATGCAGCAGAAGAGAGAGGGCAAGAGAGAGGGCTAAGATAGAGAGAGGGAACAGAGCAAAGACCTGTGCGCTGGCTATTTGCAGCTTGTGGCAAGAGAAGGGAACAAGGATGCAGAGAGAGAGAGAGAGAGAGAGAGAGAGAGAGAAAGAGAGAGCCAGAGCGACAGCAAACGCTTTGACTCTGCCGCAGCACCTCAGCTCGAGTGCAACTTTATAAAGCTGCATATGCACAATATATCCTATATATACCCGGTCTAGTGCACTGTATACTAGTTTATTATATATATATATATATCTATCGCATATATCGTGTATATTGTGCCGACTTTAAAGTCGCAAAAAACACTTGACTCGAGCAGTGTGTCATTCGCTTGGAAAATTTTAATAATCCGCTATCGAAGCGGCCGCCATTGCGAGTCGAGTGTGTGTGTATGTGTGTGTGTGTGTGTGGGGTGCGTGTATGCTTGTGCGTGTGTGTGTGAGTGCAGCACATTGTTGCAGTGTTGCAGAGTACTCGCTTTGACTCGACGAACTTGCGGCATAAGCACTTGGCTTGAACTTTGAACTTTGCTTTTGTGCAGCTAAAGCGTTTTTTCTTTGCCTTCTTCAACACTCCATGCCTCTCTCTCTGACTCTTTTCCATGCTCTCTCTCTCTCTATCTACCACTCTCTCTGCTTCTCACACACCTTCTCTCTCTCTCCCTTTCTTCCTCTTTATCCACTGCTTGCTGCCTGCTTTTCTCCGCTTTTCCTGCTTCGACTTTGCAAGTTCTTTCCACGCCGCCGTTTTAATCATTTCGATTAGATGGCAACCCTGTTCCCCTTGCCCGCTCAAGTGCTCGCAACATATTTTATGCCCTGCTCAGGACCCTGTACCTCTCTCTTTCACCCGCTCTCCCTGGCTATCTCTCTCTCTCTCTTGTTCTCTGGGGTCTTTTCGGTCCGATTGCATGTGCAAGTTTTCATTTAAAATTTGCAGCTGCTGCGGCCTCTGCCCCCTGCGCCGCCTGCGCCTGCATTGGGCCATGAAATGAGCTCCACTGTGTCTGTCTCTCTGTCTGCCTGTCTCTCTGTCTGTCCGTCTGCCTGTCTCTCTCTTTGCCTGTTCTGCCTGATTGTCAGCCCTCTCTCAGTTTTGCAAAACTTTTGTTTTCTGCTAATTTCCACGGGATGTGCAGCTCGTATCGAATCTGAGCCAAAGCAGACTGCAATTTATTTAAAGCCGCCTCCTCCTCCTCCTCTTGCTCCTCCCCCAGCTGCCTGTGTTGTTGTTGCTGCTCAGTTAGTGCGGCACTTGTTTGCCATTTGTTCGTCTAGTTTACAATGCAATTAACCCATTTTAAAGTTTCACTTGTCGACCGCAAGCACCGCAGGATCAGGCCCAGGCACAGGCAGAGGCCGTCAGAACTGACAAAAGACGCGACTGGCTGCTGTTTTCCGCTGATTTTGTTTCGTTCTTCCCTTAGCGAAAACTAATTACGACTTGCCCGGGTGAAATTATACCGCAAAGTGCAATTCGCAGGGCTGACTGTGCGTATACGCGATGCGGAGAGTGAAAGTCGCAGGCGATGGAGTTAGATGGACAAATTAAAAAAGCAAGAGGTCGCGCCTGCTTTTGTTTTCTTCTCTTTTTTATTTGCATAATTAAACCCGCCTTATGGTAGTGTTAAAATTTTATAGCGGGCAGCTTGGGGTTAAGCGTGTTAACGGGTTAACGGCAGCAGCGGTTTAACGGTCACGGGGTCAGCTGATCTCGGCCAAAGCATTTTGCCAGCTCGTTTGGCCAAGATCAGCACAGCGAAACAAGAAAAATTCTGCCAGTCATAAATAAAGTGCGAGGAAAACAGGAAAACGGGAAAATGTTGAGGGAAAATTGCGCGCACAGCATGTGGCACACAAACACATATAAAAATCTGTAGGCCAAGCGCGGCCATAAAACTGATAACCTTGGCCAACAGCGGCGGCGGCAACTGGCAGAGATGACAATGGAGCAATATCTATGACGTTGCTGCTGACTCCGTGGCTGCCTCCGGCTAGGCTGCTGCTGCCCCTTCCCACCTTCCCTTCCCCCTTCACCTTTGCTCTCTATTTTGTTAGCTTTTTATATGCCGGACTGTTTATTTACGGCTATTTACCGCCTACATGATAAAAGCCCTTTCGCTGGCTGCATATAAAAACCAGCCGACACACCCTGTGCCCCGCCCCCCTACCGCCTTCCCTTGCTGCTTTTTGAGTAATTACATGAGCGGCGCAGATTTGTAGCAGCACCTAGAGGGGAGCAGGGTGCCCCTAACCAGGTTCCTTCCCTAGGCCTTCCCTAGGCCGAAACAAAATAGATACAAATATTTTATTGCTCCTCCAGGACATGATGGCGCACACAGGCGCGCACTACGTGGCGTATACTTGATGCCCTCCGCCTGGATAGATAATTATAGCGAGCGAGGAGTGTGGAGTATGGAGTGGAACCATGCCATGCCAGGCCAGGCACAGTGACTTTTAATGGGTTTTGTGATCGCCGGAGCCGCAGTAGCACAGGATGTAACAACTGTGTGCAAGTGCAGCCCGGCCTCCAGCTGACCCTCTCCTTGCCTGCCCCCTCCCTCCACCTGTGTGTTCCTGCCTCGTCGCCTTGGTAGGCTACACGGAAGTACATACTATACCATCGACTGGCATGGGTTAATCTAAATTTATAACTTTATTTTTCATGAGCAGTCGCGACAAGCTGCCGGCTAGTGCCCACCTTACCCTCCCCCTGCTGACCATCCCTCCCCCCTCTATCTGCCATAACTCGGGTTTTTTATAGCTTTACAGCACTTTTTTGTGTGGCAGCAGCTACTTTTTTTTGTGACTTGAATTTTGCCCTGCACGAAAGTGATAATGAAATAATTTGAACTTTTTTCTCTCCCCCACTCAATGTCTCTCTTTCTCCCAATCTTCCTCCTCCTCTCTCTCTTTGCTTATTTTTCTTCTGCTTCACCACAGTCACGACCATCGACCACACATGCAGCGACGCTGGCTAGACCAGTTCCAGTTCCAGCTCCAACTCCAGCTGCCGCTGCCTCTGCCCATTACAAAAGGCAAACTCATGAAATTATGTAAAACTTTGTCATTAAATATGGCAGCCTGTGAGTGTGCCCGTCTCTCTCTGCGTGCGAGTGTGCCCGTCTCTCTGTATGTAGATGAGGGTGTGTGTCCTTTGGAACAATTTGTTATTTGGTTATGAACTTTGCAGTTGAAGTGTTGTTTACTTTTGCCCTCATCTGCGTTAGCTAGTTAAATGCTTTAGTCTCTCTCTCTCTCTCTCTCACACTCTTGCGCTCTCTCTCTGCCTTTCATTTGCTCTTTCTCTCTGTCTCTGAAAATGTGAAAAACTCAAGTTTATAAACGAATTTGTTGATAATTCCACTTTGTGGTTTAATTTTGCGTGTCGATAAAGTTATGTAGACGCATTTTTGTGTGCCAAAGAGTTAACCAACACTTGTGTGTCTGCTAGCCAGATAACAGCCTGGCGAGGCAGGCAGGCAGGCAGAGTCTGCAGCTTGCAGCACATGTCACTCCTCCTCCCTCTCTCCTCGTCTCTGACTCCCTCTCTGAGCCACATAAACGTGGAGAGTGCTTTAATTGCTTTCGCTTTGAGCATTGAAAGCATTTTCGAGCACTGCCACTTGAACAACTTGAATGCTCTCTCTCTCTCTCTCTCTCAGTATCCCTCCTTCTCTCTCTTTCTCCTTCATGGCCAAAATTGAGTTAAGCTCGCACCTATCACAGCAGACAGGCGTGTGTCCAGCAGGTTGTTGGCCAGCCTGTGCCAACCGCAGGCCAAATGGCAAACAGAACTGTTTGAAGAGTTAAAATCCAAGACTGAAAATGCATTGTAGGTAATAGTTCTGCATTCATTTACGAAATAAAACGTATCTAAATATAGTAGTCTATGTGTATTTTAAGAATTTTAAGAATTTACTTAATTTATTTCTTCCAGCACTGAAAATTGCTTTTAAATTTTAAATACTGCGTTTATTTATCGAAATAAATTGGGAAAATAATTCAGCACTATACATGAGTTCAAAATGTATTTAACTTTTTCTCTTTTCCCCCAAATTGTTCCCAAATTGCATTTTAAAACCTGCATTGAAAAAGTTAACTCAATCCCGTTTGCAATTTATCGTTTAGTCAACTGATGAATAGTCGATAATAAATTCTTGAATAAATCGAGGTGTGTTTCAAATTATTTTTACCACATTTTTGTTGCTTTTTGTTGCGATTAATTTATGGAAATTGTGGCAAATGTGTGTGCTCAATTTTGGCCTGACAATTTGCGAGCAATTTGCTCGAAATGAATCATAATAACGTGTTTATATAAAGAAGAAATGCGAGTCCTAAATCAACAGAAAACTCCGCTCAACACTTGCCTAAGTATGTTTAAACAATATAATTAACTCGATGTTGTGTTTTTTTCCCTCCCATTTCTTCTTTGCAGATTTATGTGTGTACGTGTGTGTGTGTATGTGGATGGCAATAAAAACTAATTACAAAATATTTCACGTCACACGGGGCGGATGGGATTTATTAACGCCAGTCGACGCACAAAAGTATGCAATATAAAAAGCGCTTGCGGTTCGTTGGTTAATTTCTAATTAGTAGTCCGACTCTGCAGTGCGATACAAAGGAACAGAGAGAGATAGACAGAGAAAAAAAGAAAGAGAGAGAGAGAGAGAGAGAGCAGAGAAATAAAAGTGCAAATTAAACAAACGACGGGACGCAACCCCCTCCAGGCCGTGGAGTAATGGAAACTTAGAGGAGCCGAGCGCAACGAAACAGATTTCGCACACCATTGGACCAAGAGCAGCCCCATCTCTCCCCCATACCTCTCTCTCTGTCGTCTGTCTGTGCGCACTGGAGACAACTAGAAGCGATTTAATAGCAACAAAAGCGAGCGAGTGCGCGACTCGCGGCTCTGGCGCACGCAAAACAATGAAAATATTTTCGCGTAGCATACGTCACGGCGGCAACAATAAAGAGAAAAGCAGAGGCAGCAGCAACAGCAGCCACAGCAGCAGCAGCGGCAGCAGCGCCACGTGCTCCCGAATCCGCCAGCAGGCGACGCTCAAAATGAATTGCCCCATTTTGATAGTAATTACCCTCGCCGGGTTGCTGCACGCCCACACCGACGCCCATGCGGAGGCCGCCATTTCGAATCGAGGTAAGTGATTCCCTGCTGCACGGCCAGACTTGGGACCCAGACCCCGTTACCGATCCGTAGTACCAGCTCCTACCCGCTTGTAGTCACATTTCATTCCATGCTGCCGGCAAAGCACTTGGCCCGCTAACAATGCCAAACGCCAAGGCAACGCAGCTCCACATGGCCCCGCGGCATTGTGATTTTCAACTTGGTAGGCACGAGCAGGGGCAGGAGCAGGGGAAGGGGCAGGGGCAGGTGAGCTGCAGAGCTGCGGAGCTGGGCCAGAGGTCGGTGCTGGTGATGGGTCCTTTATGCTTGAGCTTATGCATTTTATGTGTACGAGTATTTTCCCATATTTATATCTACAAAGTTTCGCCGTCAACATTTTTACTTTTTTTTTCAGTATACCCTGTAGCTATTGAAATGTTGCAGTGGGGGTAAAAGACTATACAGCTGCTTAGGCAGATGGTTAAGAAGTTAGACTTAGCTGTAGAGCTGCGTAAGTTAAGCCTGCTTAAGTTGAAGCGCTGCATAGATATAGCAAGTGTATAAAAACATATATCAAATGCATTGTGCAAGTTTCCAGCTTGACTTTGGCTATATATCTACTATATTATATAAGCTATATATACCGAAAATTTCATCAAAATCGCAACGTAAACAAAAAGTTACACAAGTATGAATTGCAGTAATATTGCAACCAGAGTTGCCACACAAAGTGATCAGTTAATGCTTCAACTCTCAATCAATTCAACGCTTCATCTACATTAAGTACATTTCTATTTGATGGGTACCTGCCCCTCTCTACGCCCGCTCCTCCCTGAGGGTATAAACAAGTCGAGCACTCTCGAGTTACACGTCCCACACACACACACACACACTCTTCTTTTTTTTATACCGCTCAGCACTCAACGTAAGTTGCATTTATGTTTTTACATAATAGAAAAGAGCGCGCTTATGGAAAAAACGCGTACGTACGGCAGAGATAGGATGGCCGGGAGGGGCGTAAATGGAGGGGGGGCGGTGCTTGCCGCACTACACCACAATCCTGGCCCTATTTAAATGCCAATGTAACGCTGCATAAATCCAGGCGCCATGGTTCTCGAGCACGTTGCAGTATTTAATATTAAGCCCCCGTCGACGACGCGATGCCCGAAGCGCGAAAATGAAAAGTCCGCTTACAGTAGAAGGGAGAAAGCAGCAGAGAGAGAGAGAGAGAGAGAGGGAGAAGAAGAAAGAGAGTGAGGGAGAGGCAGGTCAGAGCACTTGCGGGTTTATCTGGCAACTAATCCGTTGCACATGCTAAACTCGCTGCCGGCCATGGCTAAAACTCTTTGCAAACCGCGCGCAACTCTCGTTAACAAATTGCCTTAAAAATTTAAAATGTTCCAGCGCACATTGGAAAATCGGAAAATGCCCAAAACAAATTTGTGCCCATGTCAGCTGCACTTTCCCACTGTGCACAGCGAACACGGCACAGCTGCCAAAAATTCGATGAACTTTCAATTTGAAAGTTTCTCCAGGCAGCAAGAAATCTTTCGAGGGGCGTAGGGTGTGTAGAACAAAGTGGAGGCTGCTTCCACTGTGCAAATAGTTGGCTTATCTTCTGGCGCAAGTTTATCTTGGGCCGAGCGCAATTCATTGTTTGCCCTGCTGGGGGGGAGCAGAGGGAGATGCCCGAGCTGGAGCAGTTTGCTTTTCTTCTATTAGGCAATGCAAAACACGAAATAAATTGAAAGTTTCAGGTGCGTCGCCTGGGGAGGAGACTATGGTAGAACGAGTGCACTATAGAGAGAGTATAAGGTGCTGCTATTGCTGCATAGAAATCATATTTCTTTTAATTATACCGATAGTTTCAATTCATTTGAAATACTATCGATTCTTTTTTCTGCACTATCAACTCTTCTTAGAAATAATTTAAATAAATTAAAGACTTAGTTTTTAGAATTAAACCAATATAATCGATAGTATCGATAATTTTGTTACACATCTATGCACAGATTTGGTAAACCTCCAGACTTCCACTGTAAGTCTGCCTATAACACTTCACGACCTGCAGTGCAACGATAAAAACAAATTCACCTGCTCGCACCAGACCATACTTTATTACCTTACCCTACTACCCCAACGAACCTTAGCAACTTTCGGCGCAGCAATCGATAAATTTAAGAGCCCAACATTTGTCTCCATTATCGCAAAAATCCAAGGCGAACGAGTGCTCGCAAAAACAAAAACAACGCACGGAAAATTGCTGCAAAAAAAAGAAAAACCAAAAAAATGTGGAAAACTGCGAAGCGCATAAAAAGGACCATCGATGCGTGGCCCAGCGTGGAATTGCCAATGATTTCTTCTTCTTTCTTGTTTTTTTCAGCCGCCCCACCCCTTGTTGTTGTTTTATTTTTTTCTTTTTTTCATCTGGAGGCGGCGTAGTTGTTACAATGGCAGTGAAAGGGCGTGTACACTGTGAGAAAAAAACGAGGGGAATGTGAGTGGGAAACGGCGTGTCCGAGTGGGGGAGGATGTGCAGGGAGTAGGGTAGGGGTGCTCTGCTCTGGCCGAGTATATCACAGGTGGAAATGTGCTTTTGTCACTGATCATAAATTTTTGCACTAGCTTTTGTGAGTGTTCTGCCACGCCCCCTTCTGCGCCCACCCCCCTTTAAACAACCTTCGCCTTTGCCATGTTTTGTCGTTTTCGCTTTTCGCTTTTGTTTACTGTCCGTGTGTGTGAGTGTGTGTTTGTGTGTGTGTGTCGATGGCAAAGGACAAGGCAATAAAACGTCGCAGAGGACGGACGAGACACACATCCATATGATCGCAGCAAATTGTTGTTGTTGTTGCTAGAGAGAGAGAGAGAACGAGAGAGAGAGAGAGAGAGAGATGCTGGGCTTAGGCAACGCCTTTGGGCTCTTGACAAATGTTTATTGAGTAACAAAAGCCATTAGCCCAGTGTACACTGCACTGCACGTTACCCGATATAGTCGAGCACTTTGTTTGACCCATTTTCAAGATGCCTGCGTCCCTCCCTCCCTCCTCTCTCTCTCTCTCGTTTTTCGTTTTTCAGTTTCCGTTTCCGTTGCTCGTCATGCTCCTCTCCATTGCAGATGCTGTCGCCAGCTCCAAAATCTGTTGCACGTGCCAGGCAAACGTCTCAGTCTGCTGCTCCTTCCCCCTCTCTGTGCCCTTCTCCTGCTCCCGCTGCCTGCAACTGAAGGCTGCACATTAACTGGCATCAAGTCCACATTTTATAAACTGACAACGATTTTTCATAAAAATATACAAAACAGTTTCGTACCATACCAGCTCTCTGAAGGGAGGACCCTTTGTTGCCACGCCCACACCCCTATTACCCCCACGACGCCACTGGCTGCATATCTATCTGCATATCTCGCAGTTTTGTTTGGCATTTTTAGTGATTTCACTTAAATTTTCATAACAAAACATGCAGAGTGCGTGCTCGCAGCTTGTCGAGGCAGTCGAGTGGGTTGGCAGAGGCAAAGGGGCGTGGCAAGAAGCAGGGAGGCAGGCAGGCAGGCTGCGTACGAGCTGTCATATATTTTTCAAACGGATTTTTTTACAGATTTCTTTGCTTCGTACATAGCGAAGCGCAGCTAAAACCGCATTTTGCATGTTTTGCTGCGTTTTTCTGCAAATTTTTCATAGGTTTAGTTCAGCCTGCCTGCCGCACGCACACACACGCACACACACACGCCCATGCAGGGCACACACACACACACACGCTCACAGACATTCCACAGTGCGCATAGTGGGTGGGGCAGGGGGAGCGGGTGTGTAGCCAAGCTGCATGACATGTTGTACGTGTTTGTGTGCAGTTGCTGCGCTGCTTCCGTCGCTCTGCCTCAGCCACTGCCAACGCCATCTCCTCTTAGCCATCTGTTCGCGCGCTCATCCGCCCAACTGTTGGATCCGCCCCGCTGTGGTTGTAGTATTATATTTGCGAATCCCTTTGGGTATGTTGCCAGCAATAAATTTTCATCAGTCCTCACTGCTGCTCCCCCTATTCCTCCTGCTCCTCCCAATCCTCCTGCTGCTCCTCCTCCTACTCCCTCTAGTTCTGCACAAGCGTTGGCAAAGCTATTTTTCCTGCCTTCACGCCGGCCCGCGTCGCATCTACATTAACTACATTGCTCTGTCTCCCTCTCCCTCTCCCTCTCCCGCTCACTCTCCCCTCTCCCTCTGTTACCCGATGTGGGGCGCAACAAATCTCGGGCTCAGCTGGCATGTTTTGCTCTGGTTCTCTGCCTCTGTTGCGGTTTTTCCGAATACATTTTGATTGTTTGTCATATTTTTACGAAATCATTTCTATTGCCTCGTCCAGCCTTCTCAGTTCGCATCCCTATCAATCTATCTATGTATCTCTGTATCTCTCTGACTGTTTCTCGTTTATTGTTGTGTACTCAATTTCGGGGCTTTTTCAAAAGAGCAATGATAATACAATATCAACAGGGGAGATTTGCATTGACAGCATCGGAAAAAAGTAATTGAAAGATTGCTCTTGGGGGAGGGAGGCCTAAACTCTGCAATATCTTCAATTAAGGCTATGCTTATTTCAGACTGCTGAGTACAGGGTATCCAGCAATAAAAGTCAATCTTATGGCCATGTATAAAAACTTTACCCAAAGCAGAATTTTATCAGCATTGCGGAAAGTTACCCCAAGTAAACAGGATGATGAGGAGAGAGAGAGCATTAAATTCGTGGTCAGCTCATAAAAATAAAAAGAGCCATCAAAAAGCCCTCAATTAATTAATTATTAATTAGAACAAGTTGCAAACCGGAAAACATGTCCTATAAGCCGGCGGAACCCAAAACAGTGTCCGCCCCCAACTCACTCTCTCCCTCTCTTTCTCTCACGGAGTTGTTTCTTGAAAATGTTGCCAATTAAAGGCAATTTTCAAATTTTCCCTGCTTCGTTGACTGCTTGGTAGCTGGGGGAACCCTGGGTAGGGTGCTACCCAATTCAAATGCCTTGGAAAATCTAGGGGAAGGAGGGAGTAAGAGGGAGGAGAGTGGGGGAAGGGAATGAAGCTGAGTTGCGTGTGTTGTCTAGGGGGTTGGGCTGGGACTCGTACATCCACTAATCGCATTATTAACGCGCCGTTAACAGTTTGCGACATTTACTTCGACTTTAGAAGTTACACGCACACACACACATACACTCACACACACACACACACATAGAGACTACTGGTCTTAAGAATATGCTACAGAAGCATAGCCAACATTTATGTAATACTCAAAATACCCTTGAAGTTTCGGCATTTGCCCCAATAACGCTCGACTGAGCGCGAGCACAGCGACTGCCACGCCCCCGCCCTCATACCTCCCCTTTGCTCCCCCTCTCTATTTGAAGTGGGGCATACCAAATGGCTGCTAAATATATGCTATAGCGAAGTATCTGATGTGATTGCCAGCACAGCATGGACATAATCGTAATAATTAAATGCCTCTCGCCTTCTTTGCATACAATAGGGGGAAGGACCCTTCTCTCCCCCCACTCTATAACTCCCACCCCATAGCATACACCCTACTGCAAATTTAGTCATTATCACAGGCACTTCAGCGAGGCGATAATTATCCGCAGTTGCACAGATTGGCAAGGCGAGTGGCCCCTAATGACAGACCCGCCAGGTGCATATAACATTTTATTGCCTCGGTATATAGTCGGAGTAGTCGGAGTAGTCGTCGAACTGCAGCGACAGTGAGTGCTACAGTGAGTGCTAATTAAAGGCGTAACTCTACTCGGGGCCATAAGGGGGCACTGCTTGCTTTCTTTGCGCTCTTTAATTGCCCCAAAATGTGAGGATTACATTAATTGGAACTCACTTTCCATATGAATAGCAAATAGAATTGAAAGGGAAATTATGTTCAAGAAAATGGGAAAGTCATGAAGTTCCAATCAAAAGGGAATTATGTTTTATTTTGTTTATTATGTACTCGAGCCTAAGTTGACCCAATTCTGCAGGGTGACCCAGAAAAAATGTTTGGTTAGAGTCTGAAAGATTTTTGAAATATGTATAACACAAAATAGCAACATTTAAGAGGCCTGAAATCATAGAACTTTCAAAAATTGATTCTCTATATTTGATATATAATATAGCAAACTGAAACCAAACTAAAGTGTGCCTGAAATGAATGAGTCGAGTGTGTTGATGATTCCTTCTGGTCGACCCACTTAAAATGCTTGTGATATATCATAATGTGTGCGCATGTATGCGAACATTTATATTTTAAATGCACACAAAGCATGCACACCCACGCTCGACCTTCACACACACTCACACATACACACACACATATACCCGTATCGCACTCTGGTTTATTTGCACGTAGTGTTTGCGGCACGTCACAAAAGTTTCCTGTTAAATTTCCCTTCATTTCCTGCCGAAAGAGATTATTATTTTCATTTGCTGAGCCACCATCACAAACAGACAGAGGCAGAGACAGAGAGAGAGAGAGGGACAGAGTCGGACGCAGAGCCGGAGACAGAGATAGAAAGACAGAGGGTGAAGAGGAAGGGAGAGATAGTAGACAGTGTAAAGGGCAGACTCGGGTCGACACGTTTGCATTGTGCTCATAAGTATGTATTCTGTTTACTCTCTCTCTCTCTCTCTCTCTCTCTCTCTCTCTCTCTCTCTCTCTCTCTCTCTCTCTCTCTCTCTCTCTCTCTCTCTCTCTCTCTCTCTCTCTCTCTCTCTCTCTCTCTTTCTCTCTCTCTATATATATATATATATATATATGTATGTATTGCCTTCATTAACGCATCATTCGCAGAGAAATGTAAGAGAAAAGAGTGCAGTAGTCGACTGGCAGATACTCTGCCTACAATTGAAGATGCCCTTGCTTTGCTGTCACTGAATTCAGACCTTGCTCAGGGCCCACAACTTACTCTCAGGGTATGGAGAACACTTCATTTTCAGAGGCACTTGAAAGGGGCCTAGACATGGCGCACTCCTTGGCGGTCAACGGAGCCAACACCTGGTCATATCCTTGGCGCAGTCCTCGGCCTTCTCACGCTGGCTCCCCTTGACGTGTAACTGAATCGTCGTCATCGCCATCATCATCGTCGTCGTCGTCGTCGTCGTCGTCGTCTCTCGTATATTTGCATACTTCCGGCGAGCGGCAAAATGATTACCATTATTATTTTTGTTGTTTGCCGTCGCCGTAAACGTTGCCATTACGGTTATTGCAACGGGACTTACATTGAACGGACGAACGAGCCACACCCTGTCTCCATCTGCTCTCTGCTCTCCTCTCTTGCCATGCACGACACGACATTGGGCAACTAACGGGGCCAACAACCATGTGGTTATGGCTTCTTTGTGCAAATGAGCTGCCGCTCATTTATTGTCATACTGAAACACTGGAGAACTGGAGAACTGAAGCAGTGAAGCACTGAAGCAAATGCAAATGATGCTTTGTCCAGGCCAGAAGAGGCTCCGGTTCCGGCTTCGGACTCCGCACTGAATGTATGTACTGGTAACCCTATACACAACATTGAAGAAGGTCGTTCCATACATCACGGCGCACAAGGTCGCCACTCAGCTAAAGAACCCTAATAAAAGTAGTGCTCGTTTCTGCAACTCTTCTTAAAGCTAACACGACTTGAATTTGGGGTTTTTCTTGCTTTAATTGTGCTTAGAGTTCTTACAAATCTTGATTGCTCCAGCTCAAAATTTACAACCCGGAAAATTCTATAAAATACGCATATTTTACACATATTGTGTCCGAATTAACTGCTGATTCGATTTTTATGTTAATTTTTTGTATCTTAATTGATTTTAAGTAAAAAAAAATATTTTAATTTTTTGAATTATTTTAAAATTTTTATAATGAGTTGCATGGAAAAATTGCAAAAAAATCGAAGTTCGTAAATCGATAAAATTGAAATGCAGAATTATTTTTGTCGCGATACCGTGATCAAAAAAAATAAATGATTTTTGGAAATGTTATGAGTAATTGAAGCCAAAAAAAAACCCGATATTCATGCATACCAAAGTGAGAAGTCTCTCTCCCATTCTCTCTCGGTTTTTCTCTCCCCAATGTCGCTTTTATGCTCTCTCGATGTCTCTTTCTTCCACTTGGACTGATCATTTCGTAACATTTGTTTTCGATACGCTGAGAGAGAATGCGCTTGTGACGTCACAAGTGCGTATTAAGGGACAGCACTCTGTGGTGGCCAGTGCCTCCGTTATAGGGCAGGCAGTACGTCAGGGGGAAATTAGCATAGGTTAATTAGTGGAGCATTACGCATCTGATTTAACGGTCATTACCATAGCTTACATTAGCGAGCGCTGGGTAAGGCAACGTAGACTTGACCACGTGGTCTTGTAATTACTGATGTTCAGTAGAGAACCGACCTTCAAGGTGTGCAAGACACCTGCAAGACACTCCGACGTTGTTGAATTCCGCATAGTACGTTGTTACCAAGTCCTGTGTGTGTGCGTGTTTGTGACTGTGTGTGGGAGTTACCATGGCGCCAAATGTTGTTGCCTATCTATACCATATGGTAGAGGATCTGTACGCTGAGCACAGTGATCCACGCGTCGCCCATTTACCCCTGGTAGCAAATCTGTGGTATGTGCTGGCCATTATCGCGGTCTATTTGGCCTTCGTGCTGCACTTTGGGCCCCAATGGATGGCGAGACGGAAACCCTATGAGCTGAAGACGGTGATGCAGCTATACAATGTCATACAGGTGGTGGCTAATGGAGTGCTCTTCCTCTATGCAGTTGCATACTCAGTACTCGATCCGGACTTCAGTCTGACCTGCCAGCCGGTGGATCATGCGAACACGTCAACTGCGGCGATGAGTTTGGTCTATGCCTCGTATGGTTATTATATGCTCAAGTACTTGGATCTGCTCGACACGGTTAGTTTGAGATTAAGAGAGAGGGGGGAAGGGAGAGAGAGAATATAGGCATTAAACCCCTTCATATTGCAGGTCTTCATCGTGCTGCGCAAGAAGAACTCGCAGGTGAGCTTCCTGCATGTGTATCACCATGGGGGCATGATATTTGGTGTAAACATATTCATGAATTTCCTCGCCGGCTCACACTGCACCATGCTGGGTCTGATCAATCTTCTCGTGCACGCCGTCATGTATGGCTACTACTTTGTTAGCTCACAGGGTACAGGCAAGCAGCTGCTCTGGTGGAAGCGTAATATAACCGCAATGCAACTGTTGCAGTTCGGCTATCTGACACTGCACTTTCTGCTCGTCATAGTGCGCAATCCCTGCCAGTTCCCAATTTTCATAGCATTCATTGGGTTCACGCAGAACGTCTTCATGTTTGCCATGTTCTTTGATTTCTATTACAAGACATATGTGCGCAGAGCGAGACACGAGCGACGCCGAGACCCGGAGGAGTCGACGGCAACAAAGACAAAAGCGAGCTGAGGTCAGGGAAGAAAGTCTTCAGTCTTCAGTCTTTCTTTCATTCTCTTTTGTAGGGTTTAAGTCAAATGAATATATAAATGTAAGCAGATATGCAAATAAATAGATCGATTCACTTTGATTCGTTTATGAATAAACAACGAACGAAAGACCAACACATTCGGTCTCCCTGATCAATTTCAATTTAACTAAAAAGTTGCAAGGGCTGTCGCACCCTACTCTCTATCCCTTTCTATCTCCCCATTCCCTTTATACTTGTATTCCCATTGAAGCTTCTTGCCTTGGGCCTTGGCTGACTTTGTTATGAAAGGCTCACAAAGAGGGCCTACACAAATTGGTAACATAGGGAGGGGCAGAAAGAAAGAGAAAGAGAGAGAAGTTGTGGTGTATAAAACCAGTTAGAACGACAGCTTCGCTTTGTCCTTGGGCCATTTTATCAAATATTCCCTTCAGTTTTTTCTTCTTCTACAAAATAGACCGAGTGTAAACATATTCGAGGCGGGCTTAACCCTCCACTTACCACACGCGCGTTTTATTTAATTTTCATATTTTGCTTTTCAATAAACCGTAGCGAAAGCAAACCTGCAGCGAAAGCACACATACATACTATATAAGGCAGACTAGTCCGTAACTTATGCTAATTTCGATTGGGTCATTGGACTGAGCTGGCGCAGTCGTTTTGCCTTGACGCTGCACATTGAAAAGTTTCTGAGAATTTTCTGCTCAAAAGTTTAAGAACCGAGAAACACACACACACACACACACACACATCAAAGCAAAGATACTTAATTTTGATGGTCTCTCAAATCCGATGACGGTGTTGACTTTTGTCACTGACCTTTTCAGGCTGCAAATTGAAGCTATGAATAGACTCTCTGTGGTCTAGCAGCCTTTACAGAATTGACCTATTAAGTTGCTCATCTCTCTCTCTATCTCTTTTCTTCTCAATGTGTGTGTGTATGCGTGTGTGTGTGTTCTTCATGTTGTTCTCTTCCCGTTTTTGGTTTTGTTTTGGGGCTGCTCTGTTCGTGCCTTTGCCAAATACATTAAAACTTTTCTAATAAGAAACTTCTACAGCCTTAGCGATGCGTAAATATTGAGAACGGAAGCTCTAAAAACAAGATATGCAGAGTGACAATGTTGCCAGGCCATCGCTATGAGGTCTATCCCTACGCCCAAACAGACTTTCTAGCTTGTTCGTCACACATGGCGTATGCGTAACGTCAGAAAAACATCATTTGCAATTGCTGCGGATAATACCATCGCAATGAGGTCAATTGTATCTGGTATAATTCTCTAGTTTGGGTAGGTCGCGTCTGTATGGTCGATAAGAGTTGCCAAACTGTCGGCCAAAATAAAAATAATTGGCAATAATAAACAAAAAGCCAAGAGAACAGTGTGGAAATTGAGTACAAAGCGACCTAAGGGAAAAAATTGAAATTATACACAATATATAAAGATATAAGGGATATATCATTATTAAAGTTAACTAGAATTATCATCTATCTCGGGCATTATTTTTCTAGACTTTTTTTCCAGCTTGACAAGGCAATAAATTCCCGCTAAACCTTAGGGAATCGCGCGTCAGTTCAGCATTTTCTTTTTTTTTACTGTTAACTTTTTTCAACTGTGCAGGGGGTGGGGAGTGGGAGGTGGAGGCGCGTCCATGCTTATCTCAGCTGGCAGGTAATTTTGTTAATTTGTAAGTACATGGAATCGTAATTAAGTGCAATTTGGAATCTGTGACAAGCCACGCACACAGAGCTAAATAATTTACAAATAAATCAAAGTAATTAACTGGTGACCGCATTAAGGGCGAGCACGAGCGCGACATGCAACAGGTCAAGAGGTCAGCGGGCTGACTGCGACTGCGGCTGCGACTGCGACTGACACGCACATGCCAGGAAATTAATGTTGGAACTTATCTGTGTACAATAATTGGCACCGGCACGAAATGGCGTCGAGATGGTACGATGGAAAAACCATTTCGACGTCGATGTTGGCCAAATAAATCAATTCATCTGGATAGTGAGACAAAAAGAGAGAGATAGAGAGAGAGAGAGATAAAGAGAGGTAGATACATGGTGTAAGATACATATACAAATCGTTGAGCCGAGGCATTAATAATGCACCGGAAACTAATGCACTGCTAATGCTCGACGAATTGACACCCCTCACTGGCAGCGCCAACGACTTTGTGTTTGACTTTGACAAAGTTGCAGAGCTGCCAACTCAAGTAGCGTCCCCGCACCGCCCGTACCCCTCCCTGCTTCCCACTGTGCGCACTTATTAGTTGCGCATTTGAAGCCCGCCTGCCGCAAGTTGTGACCATACTGTGGGTGTGGGTTGGAGGGCAGCAGGAGTCGAGCATTCCATACTTCATTGAACTTTGAACAGGCCACCGCACATCCTGCCCTGCCGTGCCCTGCCCTGTCCCAGCCCCCGTCCAAATGCCTGTCTGTATTTTTTGCATTGCAGGACAAAGTTTTCAGAGCATACACAAGCAGAGTACTCCCCCCAGTTTGCCTCCACGAGTCGGATACACCTCCATCATAAATCAATACAGTTGAATTTTTGTGCGTCGTTCGCTTCCACTCGACTGAAGTGCTCCTAGAGTGTAACTAACTCCAAAGGCGAATTCAATTGCCTTGCCGAAGGAGCCAAGAAAAACAATTTTGTTGTGCTGCCAAATATGGATATATATATATGGTATATAAAGCAGGAAGAAGGAGCAAGGAAAAATACCAAAAAACGTAGCAATAATTTAATTCCCGGAAGTGCACGTCATATTAAAGCTGTCTTTAAAGTAGTTGCCCCCCAAAAAGGGGAAAACTTCTCGCTTTATGGGTCAAAATAAAGTTTTTGGCGAGAATATGGTGTGAACTTGGCTTTATTTCTTCAACTTATTATGAACTGTGAACTCCGCCGGCATATTCGCTTCATTATATCACGTAGTTCTCACTTGGGTAGGGGGAGAGCAAGACAGAGAGAGAGGGAGCAGCTTCCCTTTATCACTTCCGGTGCGAGTGAGAAAAAACACTTTGGCGCTGCCAACGATGCCAAATGGCAGCCCCGAAACGAGCAAATAAAATAAATGCTAAAATAATATGCTTTATTGTACGAGAGTCTGGCAACGTTGCCATGAATTTTATTTGCTTTTATTTCGCTCTTTATTTTTATTAGCCAAGACAAAGGCAGGCAAGGACAGTGGGTGATGGAGACAGAGAGAGGGAGAGGCAGAGACTGAGAGTGGCAGATACGAGTTGGGTGCGAGAGCGACCTGGCAGAAGGTGCCACAGCCTGCCAACTGGATTAATAGTGTTGCCACTTGCGCTTGCCAAATGTGACACTGCTTGTAGCGACCTTCCTCCCCCCCCTACCATCCGCTCTGCTCACTGAAAGAGCGCCATATTTATTGGCGGGCAAACTCCCAAACATTGCGACATGACAAATGCCCCATTGCAACCCCCTCCCTTCCCTCCCCTGCTGAACAACCCGTACAACTCGAACAAAAACCATTTGCGAAACTAAATAAAATGTAAATAGCGCGCACCGCAAATATTTTGCGACCAAGTGCAACAATAATAAATTTCCAGCATGGCGGATGCAGCAGTACCCGCACACACACACACACAGACAGCAGCGCAGCTGTGGCTCTCCATACAGTGGGTTACACTGTGCTTACAGTGGGTCTAGGCCAGGCAACTTTGGCGAAAATGTCAATGCGCGCTGCGCGTGGCAAAGTGCTTGGCAGAGTGCGGTTCAATGTTGCCGCATGCTCGCACACGAAATGCGGCAAGCATAAACTATGAGCACATGCAGCATAACTGCCTGGCACACCAACACCACCACCCCCACCCCATCTCATCCTCACTCTACACCGCACCCACCACAGCTGACCACACCCACAACAAGAGCACACACAATACAACAACAAGCCCAACTGGCCGAACAAGGCCCCTTCCCCACTTTCAACAGTTGCTGCTAATAACTTAGTTTTTTTTTTCATACCCTGCATAAGGTCAAACTGGAAATACCTGCATAGAGTCTTTAATTCTTGAGCTAAGCTGCTCATTCCTGGTGTGTATATTGAAAACAATAAGATACGCTTGTATCTAAAATTTCCTCAGAATCAAGCTGATCATTAGGAAGTTATGCAGGAAATGAAATCGCCTTTCCCTAATTTCTCTCCTACTGCTGCGCCTGCTTTGCTTTTACGCAGTATCTTCATGTCGTGCACTGCCCAGTTTTATCATACCAAGTCACAATTCCTTCTTTTTTTTCTGTGGGGCAGTTCAAAACTTTTGAAGCCGAGAGGGCAGCGAGGGCGCGCTTCTCGGCTCTCGAAAGTCGTGCACATTTTTCGGTTTATTTGTTTCAGCTTCACGAATTTTGGCATGCCGGCCACGTAGAGGAGGCAGGCACCCCTTGCTAGAAATATAAACCGAAAACTAGAACTAAAACAAAAGTCAAGTGAAATTTCTAGCAAGCCAGTAAGGGAATGCCTTTAATTAAGGCCGTAGTTTCATCAAACGATGCCACTGTACCTTCAAGCAACTCCACGCTCGAGCAGAAGTGTAAATGAACTCAAACTTAAGTTGATTGCTGACGCCCTAGCTGAGTGGGGTGGGGAGGGGACAGGACCCGATTTGACCCTTAACATAATTTACTTTTTCAATAATTCACACGCCCGCGCGTAATTTTGACCGAAAAACATGGCAGGGAAATTAAAAAGAGAAAAAATCAAGAGCGAAGCCCAAATGAAGCACAGAAGAAGCGAAGGAGCTGGCGGAGACAGTAAAGCAGAAGGAGAGAGAAGACGTAGAGAAGGCAAGACGAAAAAGGATTGCTCTGACAGGCTTACTAATTGCTTTGTTTTACTCGCGACTCTAATTAAAAAATTTACTTTACGACTTTGCCACGCCGGAGCAGAAAAAGAGGCGACAGCAGCAGCACCGGAAACGGAAACAGCGAAACGTGCGAAATTATTCAACACTGTTGTTTGGCAGCCAAAACGAAATAAAGAAAGAAAGGAACTGTGCAAATGCCAACTAAAATATGAAAAACCCCAAATAATAACAACGAAAACGAGCAGGAACATTGCCAGCAACATCATCTGTTGTTTTGCCCGTTTCGTGCTTATCGTAAGCCACAGATCGGTGACTCCAGCACGAGAGCTCCACGAGTTCTGCCAAATTGTGATGCTGCTGCTGCTGCACCTAATGCCGTCGCCCAATTAGGCGCAGCAAGGAAAAAGGTTCCCATTTCGGACAATTTGTTCGTCATTTAGATGACGATTATCAGAGCGCAGCAGTCGGGCAGGATCAGCCCAAAAAAAGCAAATTAAAAACTGGCAGAAAAAAAACCCTTGGTTAACGGCACAAAAAATGCAAATTGTGCGAGAATTGCTTTTTGTAATTTAATTAGCGTCCCGTCAAGGCGCGAGAGATTGCGAGTTGTTTACCTAAGCGGGACAGACCCAAAGTTAGCACAGCTGCCAAAACAGACTGAGATTTCTGGGGAGAGATATTTAGGCAAACGTTTAAGCTGAATAGATCGTAAAGTATGTCTTTAAACTAGGAGTTTACCCTTTGAAATATTTTCCATAAATTCCCATTTAATACTTGAAGTTCTGCTAAAACTATTAAATTTCAACCGGAAACGTATTTATTAGAGTTGGATGCTTGAAACTTTATTTTATTTTCCACAAAATTAGGAGTTAAGAGCGGAAAATCTATGTGAGGTTGAGATGGCAAACTCCTTTTCTCTAGCCATCTCTCTTACACATACAATTATCAGTTCTGGTTGTGGAGCAAAAGGAAACCCCAAAGAGCTAATTTATCTGCAGAACTGACGGCAAACAAACGAGACGACGAGGACGCTTAAACTTTTTTTAACAAGTCTGCAGAACTTTGTTAGTGGACAGACGTAGTAGGGGAAGGGGGAGGAAGGAGTTGGGGAAAGGGATAACTAAGCGGAAATGGAGCAGACACAAGGCACATCGGGATATACATATAGAGAAGTGATGCAGAGAAGGAGAGAAGAGGAGAAAGAGAGTTGTGCAATTTCAAGCTGTGGCAAACTCTCGAGAAATCAGGCAAACGTTTCGAGTATTTCAGTTCGATTAGTTGAACCTCGATTTAGGAGCAGCCGCTGGTCAGCAGAGTCGACTTGATTGGGCAGTTCCCTGTGTGTGTGTGAGTGAGTGTGTGTGTGGCTACAGGTGCATTGCCTATGTCTGGGATTCTGTTTACTCTACGCTCGTCTGTGGCTTTTGTGCACAAATTGGAAAAGTTCCACGCTGCGGCCACAAACAAGTCACATTCCACAATCCACATTTGGCATTCCACATAGCGTATTCCGTATTTATATTAATTTTGTACTCAAGTAATCGAATTTCCAAGCAGAGGTAAAAGAAACATTTCCTATCAATCAGGCGCAGCTTTTATAATCATTATATTTACGCAGGGAAAGAAATTCCAGTACTCTATGAAGTCTGACAGTCTGGCATTATTTAATTTACAGCATAATCATCCCGTAGGACACACATCGGATTTGCATATTAAATACGCTTTTCTCGTACTGTCTGCCCTCTTTCGTCACATTCTCTCGAGAGAGACGCAATTTCAATTTGTTTTCCTTAACCAGACAGCTGAAAAGCACAACGAATGCATGACAGCAGCCTTATAATGTACTCTCCATACATATGAGACGTTTTCTTTTGCGGTCGCCTCTCATCACTTGCAACGTGAAGTGAAAAAAAACGTAGCATACTTTTCGGCAGCAGGCGAAATTAAAGCGCCATCGCTAAGCGGCGTTTAAAGCCGCGCGCACCTGAAGAGCATGGTAGAAAGAGAGAGAGAGAGAGAGAGAGAGAGCGAGAGAGAGAGCCATGTGTGATATGTGTTGATTGCGTTGACAACGGAGCTGGAGAAACCGCAATGAATAAGTAAAAAAGGTCGAGGCAACAAAAAACTGAAATTGGCACCGAACATTTTGTCTCCTTCCTTCCACGTTGAGTTGAGTCTTCCATTTAGCCAAAATTCATTTACTTATTGACATACTCCGGCGACTCCATCTCCTGCTCCTGCTTCAGCTGCCTGCGGTTGCCTGCGATAAGCATTCCTCCAGCCAAAGTGTAAACTTCACTGGGGTTGGGCCTGAGTTTTGCTGGGTAAGGCGGAGGGTTGGTTTATTACTGTTGACTTTGCCAAAAAATCAAAGCTCCCGTTTCGAAAATTGTCGCACCCCTGGGACACGTGGGCTGTCACGGCAGAGCTTTCATTATCAGCACGAGGGTAACGCAGTCGTCAACGTCTTGAGATAAGTATACCCCAACCCCCTGGCTTCTTTCGAGAACTACCCAATCCTACCCAGAGCAAAACCAAAAACCAAATTGAGATGCTAAGCACAGCCGTGGGACCTGCACCTGGACCACAGAGCGGGTGACATGGCAATGCCACCACCACCACCGCCGCAGTCACAGACAAAGAGACCAGATAAATTACGAGCAGCAGCAACAATGGACCCTTCCCTTCCCTTCCGCGTGCCGTAGCCGTAGTGCATGAAGATAAAGTTTCCTACGCTGTTCGAAAAGAAAATAATGAGACAGCGCGAAGGGCGACTTCAACTGGTTCCTGATGGCAGGAGTACTAGGTACAAGCTACAAGGTGGAACAGATTGAGATAATACGCGAATTTGTCGCGCTGCCAGCGATATTCGATAAGCGAGAGCCATAGCTGCCGCTAGATGGCGCAAAGTGTCGTCTTGCTGTCAGTCGTGGAAGAAAAGAAAAGAAGAACGCAAGACTGACAGCTGGAGGGGAGGAGGAGGAGATGGCTGGAGTCTGCTTGGCATGCTAAAAGCCACAGTAAAGTTCGACAGAGACAGGGGATTGTATGTTTAGTATTGATTTAAGCGCTTTTAATTGCAGACAGGCGGCAAATGAGTCTCGTGCTACGTGCCGCAGCGCATAAATTTTAATATTGCCAGACCTCAACTCTCCCTCTCTCTCTCTCTGTCTCTCAGTATTTCCCTCTCTCTCTGTTGTCTTCAATTATAGCGGCTTATGTTTCAATTAAGCAATTTTTGTACATCAGGTGCGTTTTATGTGCCTCAGACACACTCAGCCGCCAGTGTTGCCACCCCCTGCCACTCAGACGGGTAAACAAACAGTTATCGAAGGGGTCTCGGAGGGGTCGCTGTGCGTGGGGGGGGGGGCGTGGCGACTGCCCGTCAACAGCAATGATAACTAAGCGCAACGAGGCGACGCTAAGCTTTTTAATGTACAACTTTTTGCGTCTGGCTGCCTGGCTGGCTGAGCAGCTGCTGCCTTGGCCAGACAATTTGAGGCAATAAGAAATTTGTTGAGCAACGCCAGCACGCGGCCTGCGACTTATTGCCGGCAATATTTAAAACGACAAGTGCCGAAATTAAAATATCCCAAGAAAACCCAAACAGAGCGAGACACAAGCAGAGGGAGAGGGAGAGCGGGAGGGAGAGCTGGAAAAACACATTGAGCCGAGGCTCGACAACATGAAACCGCCCAGTTCCTGTGGCAGCTGTTGCCATCGATGCCTGACAGCGCTGCCTTTCCTACTCTCTTTTTCCTCTCTCTCCCTCTCTCTCAGGAACGACAAAACGATGAAATGAAAAGAAAAAGCAGCGAAAGCAAAACATATGAGCAAAGGACTACTTAATGAATAGCCTAGGGTTAATATTTGCCTGGCATTCTTTGCTAGTCAATTCTCCTTCTCTGCCTTTTGCCCCCTCTCTCTCTCTCTCTCTCTCTTCCTTCTTCTTCTGTTTATTGTTGGGCACCAGAAAAAATATTGAAGTTTCTTGTTAGACACAAGATACACAAGTCACCCGGTCACCCAGTCAGGCTCAGCTCAGCTCAGGGAGGCAGGCAGCCATTCAGCCGAGGTTGACAAACAAAGTGGCTGCCGTTTATTACAGACTGCGAGGGGTGCTCGAAACGTAAGCAAACAGTACATAGGCAATGCACGCGCCTCAGGGCGCATTGAGACTTCAAAGTGCAGCCCTGGCAAAGCACGAGAGAGAGGGAATTCCATAATAATAATGCGAAATCTTTAAGCAATCGAGCAATACTAATGTAATTTATTGCCAGCTGAGCAGATAAATCGCTCGAATACCTTATAAAGAGGGGCAGGGATACCCATGCTTAAATGGGAAAAACGAAATGAAGAAAATCTCTGAGATTACTTAGTAAGCAAAACGATGAGATCTTCCACTAAATGTCAAAAATCGAGATAATCAAGGAACACTTGCTGCCAGATGCCTTCCATCAATATTTCCACTACGAAAGTTCCACTGGGTGATGGGATACGAGCAAGAAGACTACATCAGCTGAGAGAGAGAGAGAGAAAAGGGAAAGAGATACACAAGTTAATAGCAAAATACTGTCAACACTCATCGGAGCCACAGTCATTGGCTGTATCTGGTTGTATCGTTCAGTTTTGGCTTTGAATAAAGATTGCCGATAGCAGATGCAGGAAAAGAGACAGAGGCAGGGAAAGCGATAGATCCGAGAGCGAGTCCAGGCTGAAAAACCACTTGGTGCTGCTTTGTTTTGTTTCTTCTCTTCTCGCATTTGTTTTTTTTTTTTTTTTGCTCAACTTCAGCTTCGGATATGCCAGCTTGAAGTCCCATTGTTTGTTGATTTGCGTCTATTGTTATTTCTGCTATTTGTGATGTGGCTTCTCTTTTTGCTTTTCTTTTATTTTTTTTGCTCACTACTGTACACACAACTTTGGCAGTCAGTGTATCGTAGTCATGCGAGCGAAGAGCTTGAATGGATTTTGATTTCCTCGAAGTTTTTGCTACCAAATGAAATTCAACAGTCGCAGAGATTCAATGAATCGCACATGGCCAATAGAATACGTTCTGTCCGAGCCGGGTGACACTTTAAGCTGAATTTTTCCTCCAACCTTATCGGATATTAAAACATTTTCCGCCCATTTGTGGCAAAGACACTTTCGTAGATCAAAGTCAGTGTTTGCCTTCTAGATAATTAGATAAAGCCAAATTAGCTTCCGTATGGCAGCAGGACAAGCCACACAAAATATGTCCCCCTCCTCTCCTCTTCTCTCCTGCTGCACTTAAGCTACTTAGCCTGCGTTACACTTCTTCAGGCTCTGTGACAATTTCTCCCCTTACTTTTTTTTTGATTCCCTTGAAGCTCAACGTACTTTGTTATACGACGTAATAATCGCAACGCTCCTTAGCATAATCGTTGTTTGTGACATGAGCTTTGAATGTACCTTGTACCACACGCACCACTACCCCGTAACCCTCCTTCATCCTCCCCCTCCCCTTCCCATTTCCACAAGCCGGCGGCGCACCCAAAAAGTGGACGTCAAGTTGCGCGTAGCGACCCTTAGACGGTTTTTATTAATCGACGCGTGTCACTTATTAGCCGCAGGATTTTTCATATGCAATACACGCGTAACAAGGCACTCACACACGCACACAGCATTAACCCTTTGATGACCCACTCCCCCTTAACCCCAAGCAGAGGCACCATTTTGCGCTTTGATAAATGGCGCACACACATTAAACGTCCAGGGGGAAAAAACTCCTTGAAATCGCGACGAGAAATCAGCCTGTGGCAAACAGAGGTAGGGAGAGGGAGACAGGGTGGGAAATATAAAAAACAATACATTATGGTAGTTTCATTTTTTTTTTATTCCGCTGGCAAATTAAACGTGCATGTTTGGTGCGTATATTTTATACAAATGGAGAACGACAGAAACGACAAGAAAGCTACAGGCAGAGGCAAATATAATTATGATGAATAATCCCGTTGTAAAAAGCAAGGACAGGCCGGTTTTAGCTGGGTAGTACCGGTTGTGAACGGTGAAAAATTCAAATAAGAAAGTGTAGCTATAATATATGTGCTCTCCAAACTAAATTAACTTTAGAGAATATTTAAATTTGCTGAATAAGAAAGGTAAGGTAAGAAAAGAAAAGTATTAGTTAAAAAGTAAGTTAAAACTTTTCGCTCTTTAGCAGACTTCTATAATTAAATAACTGACTCTATAAATCGCTTCAAAATTTCAATAAATAATTCATTCTTTGCCAGATTTGCACTATTTATTTCTGCCTTTTTACGCTAAGCTCATCAGGTTGGCCTTCTGGCTACTAAGTGGCAATTAATTAATTATATTATTTTTGTTGTTGTTACAAACTAACCACCGCTAATAACCTGGAAACACACCATTCTCCCGCACCCCTTAAATAGTCCCTTTCTCATGCAGCTTTCAGCTGCGTTTTTATCCTCGCTCACTTAATTAAATTATTATTATTAAAAAAAACAGAAACAAAAAAAGGATAATAAAAAAAAACTGCTTGTACGCAATCAAGAACAAACAAACATGCAAATTATTTATTTATGCACAAACAAAACGCCTTTTGTTGCTCCACAAATGAAATCAAAATGCCACAATGCATTATGCTGCTGCCACGCCCACCGTCAGGTGCGTGTGAAAGGGATACAAACTAATTTAAAGCGTGTAATTAATTTGCAGAGATTGCAGGGCTGTAGCTGACAAATAAATATATATTAATATATATTAATATATAATCAATGACTGTGTCAAATCGGGAGAGTGCAGATTTTAAGTTTTTAAACTTAAAAGTTTTTGGCAAACTGATTCGATTTTCCACTTACTAATGAGACAATGGAAACGTGTGGCAATGGCAATTAGAAGTGACAGGCAGCCCCATCTAAAAACCTTTTCCCCTGCTCTCTATTATGCCACCACAAGAAGCTGGCCACAAAATTAAAGTCTTAAAACTTCATTAAAGCCGCAACGCAACGCAACGCAGTCGACGTCGCTGCTGGCCATGGCCAAAAAGCTTAAGTGAAAATCGATAAAATTTATTACATTTCACTCGATGTGGAAAAGCGTTCATAGTCGGCTGACAAGCTGAGTGCAGTCGGGGAGGGGGCGGGGTTGGGCCTGACTATTTCCGCTAATGCCGGCTTTAGTTTGCCGGGAAATGCATTGAGCGAGCAGCGAGGCAGAGAAAGAGTGGGAGATAGAGAGAGAGAGAGAGAGGAAGACAGAGAGGGAGGCAGGTGTATGCTTTGTGTTTGTACTCTATCAGGCACTCATGTGAGCAGCATTGCGGTCGGTTCTGGCTGTTGTATAGCCGTGTGTGTGTGTGTGTGTGTGTGTGTATTCGCACACACACTTCGCATAGTTTTGAATTTCATTTTCTTGGAGTGTGTTGAATTAAAAGCAAACTGCTGAGGCAGGCACTGCACACAGGCAACAGGCAGGCACAGACGGACAAACAGACGAACAGACAGATAGACAGACAGACAAGCAGACACTTACATAGACAAACACACATACACCTACATTACATACCTGTAAGCAGGCCGAGCTGATAACTGAAGCTGTTGCGTTTTAGCTATTGCTTTTGCAGTCTGCCAGATTGACCGACTGACTGAGTGACTGACTGACTGACTGTCTGCTTGTCTGCCTGCCTGTCTGTCTGCCTGTCTGTCTGCCTGCCCGACTGACTGACTGACTGACTTTCTCTCTCGCCAATGGCGCGCGCGTTTCCTTCCTTCCTCTCAACTTATGTGCACAACATGCTTCCGTTTCCGGGGCAGACAACATTCACTTGGCCTGGACTCGGCAGTCGCCAAGCAACTTCACACACTTCCGTTGCATGTACATCTCGGCGTGCGTGTGTGTGTGTATGTGTGTGGAAATGAGTGCATTGCCACGGATGTGTGTCCCAGTTTGAAGCGAGATTTGTTGATTTTATTTGGAAAATTTCAATTCGATTTCAACTGCTTTCAGACTTTCAATAGAAATTATTGAAAGAAGCTTTAGAGAGAGACCGCATTCAAGAGAGAGAGAGAGAGAGAGAGAGAGACTGCTTTCAAGAATAAGTGCAAAATAATTTAGGCATTTTTCCTCGAGCGTATTCTGTATTTTTCTCGAATATATTCGGGTTTCTTTTCTTAATTTTCGCCAGCACAAGTTGACTTGCTCGAATGGGTATTAAATAGTTTATCTGCCGCTGGCTCTGGTTCTCTGCCTACTGCAATTAAATTTGTCAGAGACAAATCGAGCAATAACCACAAGGAATGCCTGGACGAGTCTCTGCCCAGCCAAGTGATTATCCTTAAAAATTGAACAGAGAAAAGAGAGAGCTGCCTTTTCAAATGGGCTGCAGCAATTTCTGCTTAATTTATGCGTTGCACTAAATAACTCTCACTTTGCGCGTGTGTGTGTGTGTGTTGGAGTGTGTGCGATTGTAGGAGTGTGTGGGAGCGTCTGAGAGCGTGTGCGTGTGTTTATTCTTCTCCCTTAAAAGTCTGTCTCTCGGCCTGTCCGGCACTTTTCTTGGCATTTAAACAATCCCAACACAAATTGAAATTTACAGCCCAAGTCTCGAGAGAGGGGACCCTCTCTATATCACGAAATGGAACTTAATGCTTGGTCTAGCTGCACTTTGACAGGCTTCAGACGTCAGACTGAGCTATCGCTAATTGTGTTTGCTTTTTGGAGAATCGGAGCTCTCTCTCTAATTTGTTAACCGAACTCATTAAATCATGTGCTGCAGCAGGCAGACAGAGAGAGAGAGGGAGAGAGAGAGCAAATACGTCGAGCAAACGAACCGCAAATTATTCTGTAAAAATTTGTAGAAAACAGAAAAGCAGCAAAAAATGCAACCAGGCACAGACAACACACAAACAAGCACACACACACGGAGGGTTACACACACATGTGCAAAGCAAACAGTGGAAAATAAATAAGTAAAGCGAAGTGACCTGCATTAGTTAGCTGAAAGTTGGCAAAGCAAGCGAACCCACTCAAACAGGACGTTTGTTTGTTTGTCCAACCACATGTCCTTGGTGATTAAATGCACGTAATTATCCTTGCTCTGACTATCGGGCACGGACACGGGACTAGCACGAAAATCCTAGCTCTCTCTCTCCGCTGATGCCCTTCCGGCCCGACGGCCATTACGTTTAACGGCAAATTGCCAGCTCGGCTGCTTCTTTTCAAATGATTCCTGTTGCGGAATTAGTTAGACCATTAAATCAGATAAGAGCGGGATAACATGCCATATAAACTGGGGCAGCAATGTGTATGTGGGTGCATGCAACAAAAAAAGATTTGTCTGCATAGCAAACATGGCGTATACGAAATATTAAGTATACGACTAGTTGGCATACCTCATGTGTATGGCGTGTGGAACAGAGCTTATGTTACAGCTTCAACTATATAGAGAGGAATATCTTAAGGTTTCCTAAGGTAACCAGAGCAGCGGGCACTCAGCATGCTCATTTCTGGAGCCCGAGGTGCTTTGATCTCGCCTAGATACCACGCAATTTGAGCGGGCACTTTCTGAATATTAGCAATTTATTCGTGCACAGTGGGGGAGGTGCCTGTGCTATCTACAATGTAATTTATTTGAACAAGCGAATCAACTGACAATTTATTTTGATCAATTAGAGAGAGAAACCCAGCAGCTTCATGAAATTTTAAATATCTCTCAAGTCCACGACGATGGGAAGCAGCAGCAGAAGAAGATGAGAAACCCGAAAGCGAGACAAATAAAAGCGAATTGAATTTGAACGTGGCTGGCAAAGCAGCAGCAGCGGAAATAGAGAGAAAGAAAGAGAGAGGGAGAGCGGGAGAGAGGGAGGAGCAGCTGCTGGCCGGGCGAAATCGAGCGAAGTAACTAACCAACAGGAACTGGACATGCGGCGCGGAAATGTCTTGTATAAAATGTGGTACAAATGTTTTAGCAACAGCCAAGAAAAGTTCAAAGACGACGCCGCATGGGCGAACGGACAGACGGACAGAGAGAAGGACGGAAAGGAGGAGCTGGCAAAGAAAAAGCGGAAAATTGAATGCTCACTGTCGGCTGTGTCCAATGCCAGGCCAGGATGATGGCCATTATACTTTATGCAAATGCTGCGGCAGCTTTAACAACCCGGGGCAAGCGTCCGGCCAGCAGCAGCAGCTGCGACGTCAGCAGCGGCTTTGGCTACAACAGCAACAAGAGCAACTGAAACAACAACAAAATGCGGTACATATACCATGCATTTTAATTTAATTAATTTAAATTCTTAATGCGATATCTGGCACCGTCCACATTGCCCCTAACCATGTGGCCACGCCAGCTCCTTCTCCGTTCCCTTCCTTTCTTCACTTGCTCCACTCTAAAGCCGACTAACGCTGCACAGTGTTTTATAAGACCGAAGAGCGAAAGAGAGGCGAATTTAAAGCGAAATCTCATTTCGCTGTCGCTGCAATTGTTTAATGTGGCGTAAACAATTCTTAGGCGTGGAAAATTAATAGCCACAAAAGGACGACTGCGCTCAGCTGAGTGCGGAAAATCGTTAGGGGAATTTTCCAAGCAATTAAAGTCGGAGTGCAAAAGTGTTATTAGGCGGAGCAGCAGCAGTTGGCCAGTCCAAAACCAATTCGACGATGCCCTCGCATAGGTAAATTAACAAAACTCGTAAAACTATCGACTACAGTCTTCAGGCAGTCTCTACAGCTCTCCCTCTCTCTCTCTCACTCTGCCTCCCTCTCACATACACACCTCTCTTACTCGTTTTTTTATGTTTAGCCATAACTTTGATTTACGACAAATTCCATGGCAGCAGACGGGCCCCGGGAAAAACTGCTTAGCTGTGAAAATCTTAATGGCGGCCAACAGCAGCAGCAGCAGCTCAGCTTGGCTCAGAGCGAGGCTAAAAGCCAAGGCTGGCAAAATGGAACGGAAAACGGAAACTCCATTGAAAATCTACTCATAATTCTTTTTGGAAATTTTCATAACATAAAGTTCTCAGGATGTAGCCACATCAGAGAGCATACGTTTGCGTTTATTGTTTCGTAGCTGCGTTTTTTTTGGTGGGAAATATTTGCAAGCCAAACAAAATTCACACACACACACACATAAATACATATTAATTGAGTGGATGTGATGTGTTATAACGGAAATCGGCTAGGGCATTATTCTCTCAAGTATTATGGGTTCATTTCGAGAGCAATGTAGCTTGTAAGTGCCGTAAATTGAGCTGAAAAGTGGAGGGAAAAGGCATAAAATGGAGCACAATTTATTTTATTTGCTTGTAGGGAGTCTTACAATACCATCGACTGTATAATCGGCTGTACTATCGGCTGTACTATCGGGTGTAATGTTGACTGTGCTAGCGACTCAGTGAAGCTTTCATCTTGAAGTGCATGGCACACTCTCTGCTGCTGCATTATGCGATTTCCATATTACTCATACGCCAATTGGGCCAATTGCACAGTCACTCACGCAGTCACACACACGCACACTCACACACACACTGACAGTTGGGGTCTAGCGTAAATCAAACATGGATCAGTCGGAGATGCAAATGAAGAAACTGTCAGAGTCAGGAATCACCTTGAGTGGAAATCAGCCGCAGTCACCTCAAAGCAAGAGAGAGGGAGAGATAGATGAAGAGAAAGAGAGGGATAGAGCGCAGACTGACAGCCGGATACGCGGCAAGCGCTGCCAAAGTGCAGCGTAAACGAAACGCAGTGGAAAAAGAAGAGGAAAACCACCGACGAAAAGCGTGGAAAAGCATTTCGCTTGCGGATTTATTTTGGAATTTGAAAATTTAATGCGCTGGGCGGATGGGCAAATAATGTTATGCAAATGATATGTGCATAAAAGTCAAACTGATTCAGCGACCCGCCCTGACTGACAGCCAACGCTGGAGGCAGTGCCTCCCTCCTCTGCTGCCACTGTCACTGCTGCTGCCACTGCTGCAGCAGAGGATTCGCTGCAGCGTGGGGAATGACTGACAGCTTTCACATGTGAAACCAGTTAGAAAGATGAATAGATTGACTATCGACAAGCGAAACGCTTGACAGGTTCACGCCCAGCACAGGTTTGGGGTCGCTGGCAGCAGGCAGCAGGCAGCAGCTGCTATTTGCATATGTCGGGTGTCAAATGCTGCCACGCCCACACGCCCTCTTTCTATCTGTGTGTCTGTGGGAGTATTTGTGTGTGTGTGTTGTGTGTATTCCCGAAATTGCAACGAAATTGTGTCCTCGACTTGGCTGTCAATGCCGGAAGTGCGCTTTTTTTTTTCTTTACTTGGCCAAAAGCGGATTTTGATAAATGCTGCCAAGTCAATGGGAGAGTGAGAGAGAGGAAGGGAAAGAGGGCGAAAGAGAGAGAGAGTGGTAGATAGACGGCATCATCTTAGGAGCAACTGACAGCTGCAGTTTGCTTTTCAGTTACTCTACTAAATTAATGCCAATCAAATTAACAAAGATTTGGCGATCAAATTGACATTATCTAGTATTGTAAGGCTGCTGGCAATGCTATGTACGTTTTGCAACACTGAGTTAGTGTTAGATAACACACTTTTGCTGTGCGACAAATTTGCAGCGTGGGAAACACAAAAAATCAAGGCAATTTAAATAGTATTGATAGTTTATAAAGTTTTTCGATACAGTATTGATAATTTTTTTTAAGTGTTTATAATTTTTAAAGATTTTACAACACTGTTTAATAAGGCTTGCATGCAAATAAGAAGGTATTTAGATTCTTCAAACTCTTTAAAGTATTTTAAAGCTTTGCAGTGTCTCTATTGCATTACTCACTCATTCAACACACATTTCTCTCTCGTAAATACTTTACACACATCACACCCTACACCTTGTCTATGGCTGCAGGGTATAAGCAGTGCAGTGCTGCCTGCCAGCCTGCCTGCCTGCAGCCAAATGCTTTCGTCGAGGTGGCTGCGCGTAAATAAGTAATTTGCATCTATTAAATATGCAGCTGGAAAATAAAGGAAAATGCAATATGTGTGCTGGCCAGAGAAGTGTAGCTGCAGTTGCCTCTGCTGCTGCTCCTGCTCTTGTTGTTGTTGTAGATATTGGGGTAGGTGTTGCTGTTGCCATTGTTGTTGTTGTTGCTGTTGCTGTCGAGGCAATTTAGCTCGCGGCGCTTTGGCGCTTGGCTCCATATGCATGGAAATCTCAACTAACAAGCAAACAGTTTTGCCAAGAAGGAAATGAATATTTTTCTTTCTTCGCGCTCTCTCTTTCTCTCTATCTCTCTCGCTCTCTTTTACAGCAAGCTGTGCATAATTTAAAACAAAGCGGAATGCAGATAGAAAAACGCCAAAAGGCGAAAAACTAAGCAAATAGCTGAATAGGCAAAGATGCAGACACACACACACCGACACATAACCCATAGACAACGTGACCATACGTTGCCAAAGTTTTAATGAAACAAAGTGTGGCACAGGTGTTGCATGGCTGCCGGCTGGGGTGGGGTGCGGTGGGGTAGGGGGCAGCGCCAATACTCCAGTTGGCGGCATGTTGTTCTGCCATGTAAAATCAACCGCAAAACCAAAGCAAAGTTTTGTTCTCCATGCCAAAACGGAAATGAGAAAAGCTACCAATACAAGGGCAGTTGTGCGAGTGTGTGTGTGTGTGTGTGTGTGTGCTGCATGCCACTAAAATGATAAGGCAAATTCAGTGTGACACGCTGCTGCACAGAGAGCGCGCAAAGCGCGAGTGACAGGCAAAGGCAGCGCGTAAAAGCGACACAAAATAATTGCAAATCGAATTGCAGAGAGTGTGTGGCAGCAGCAGCAGCATGTTGCATGCATCAATGCGACTGCAGCTGCAAAACAATTTGAAAAACTTGAATACGCATACGCCCTGTGGCACGGCAAAGGCATGAGGAATCGCCAAGGGCTAGTGAGATGGGGAGGTAGGGGCAGCATTTGTGGAGCTACAATACTCGAGTGATGGGCAAATCGCACTGTCGAAATACCTGCTATGGGTACGTTTCGTTGACCACGCCCACAGCAATCCCACCCACCCCCTGCCACAGACGAAACAAAGGTCCTTAACAAAGTGCATCAATGCGTTTTATTTACAAAAGCAAAGCGCAGATGCCACAACCTAACGCACAGCCCACACCCACACACACAAGCATACACTCAGCCACACACTCAGTCACTGCCTCACACACACACACACACACGCAGCGCGGCAAATGCATTACCTTGGCAGGCGCAGGCGAGGAGAGCGAGAGAAGTTTCGTATTTATGCAACCATGTTGCCTACTCGGCCTGATGACACTTCAGCGCAGCGTGAGTGCCTCTGCCAGGGTGTGTGTATGTGTGTGTGTGTTCCGTGGTGTGTGTGCGTTTGAGATAAATTATTCAAGCAACAACTGCGCTTTTTAAAATCGACTTTATTGTGCGGCGACGGCGACGGCGCTGGCGACAGCATTTGCGGTAAGCAGACGAGCGCAAAACTGCTGCAACCGCAACCAACGTGCAGCGACGTGCACAGACATGCACGTGCATATGTGTATGTGAGTGCATATGTATTTGTAGTGCCACATTTGCGCTATTACAGTCAGTGTGTGTGTGTGCGTGTGTGTGTGACACACTTTTCAGACACACAAAAACATTGCAGCTCATTTTTCAACACTGTTTACGCCAGCCACAGGGTGAGGGAGGGGGGTGGATGAGGTTGCTGGTGTAGTGCAAAGGGGGGGAGGCAGTAAGGGTTAACAAAAAGTTGAATGAAAAACGAAAGAAGGCAGAAAGCGCGGAAGCGTTGAAAGTTTTGAAGAGAACAAGCAGCCAAGACGCAGTGAGCTGGGCACATATAAGACTGAGAAATACCCAGGAAACAGTGTTGCTTATAATACTGCAAGATGATATAATAGTAAAAATATTCCAAAATACCCAAGTGAAACTATCTGAAATATTTCTAAGCCATGCGAGCTTGGCTTTCTCTTCATATATTACCTTTTTTGAGGCACTACGCCCTGCATGTGCTGCAGGTATTTATTCATAATCCGATTATTGTAATATTTTCAGATTACCCAGCACTACCACCTGCATATACTGTACTACGATGCGTGCGCATATAACAAAGTATTCAGGGCGCATAAATAAAAGTTTTTACCCTACTAGGCTATGCATATTTGGGGCTATGCCAAAAAGTATGCTATATATTTCAATAAAATATAAATTTAAGCAATAGCATACCTTACAGCACTCAGTGCAATCTACAGGGTATTTGCTAACCGGTAACAACGCTTACGTTGGTTTGCAGTTTTAATTTAAGTGCATCTTAAGTTCGGCACGCAATTTAAGGTATGCAGCATTATCTTCTAGGCGGTGGCTTCCAGAGAGCTCCGACTTTGTGCGTTCTCTTTTTGATACACGTGTAGGCGAGTTTGTTGTGTGCCGAAGAAGAGAAGGAAAATAAGCAGAAGAAAGAGAGAGAGAGAAAAGGAATCGAGAGTAGAATTCTCGTTGCGGAATTAAATTGCTTTCATTCCGTATGCATTTCATGAATGCAATTTAAGGCCTGCTGCATTTTTCACCATTAAAAACGAGGAGGAGCTCGCTCTGTGCCCGGCCAGAAACTCGACGTATGCCGTTTGCTTCGTCCAGGTCTTAGAGGGGCAGGCAGGCTGGACGGGTTTCCCCCAGTATTTTGCATAAAATGCATATGCAAAATTTTACTGGCTCCGCTGCAAGTGGACACAGCGCTGCACACCGGCTGCAAACAAGAAAATATTTATATGAGAAAGAGAAAGCGAGTAGAGAGAGAGAGAGAGGTAACATTAGAGGAGTGTGTGTGGACAGTGGGAATTTTGACAAGGATTTAAATCCCACCTGCTGTGACTTTCTGTGCGGCCTGTCACTTATTACGGCCGCAGCCAAAGAGAATATAAAAAGAGTCGAGTAAACGTTGATTTTCTTAAATTTTCAAGCAGCAATTTCGAGAGAGACACAGCAAGATAGAGAGAAAAGGAGGGACGTCAAGGAAAGGGAAATTGCCGGCTAAGATAGTCGACAAATTGAACGTGTAGGTGACAAAAGCCAAGCTGGGAACGGGCAGCCACAACTGACCATGCACTTGCCACAGTTTCCTTTACACTCTCTCTCTGTGTGTGTGTGTGTCTGGCGGCCATAAAACGATGACCCCCCGGTCCGAGAAAGGTCTCTCAAGAATGCAACTAAGCGCTAAGCTGGGCAGCACCTGCTCGGAGCCTGGCTAAAACGTTGGGCGGCTGCGTGCTGGTCGAGTGGGCGTGTAGCGTCCAAATTGCTGCCAATCCCTGTCCTAGCTCCGTCGTAGGGCGTCATAAAAACTCAAAAGTGCAGTACGGCATCATGGGGTCAAGGGGCATGGCATGGCCAATGTTTGCTGATGTTGCTGTTTTTCTGCTTTCACTTTACGCCCCAGACTCCTTGGGGCATCTTTCAGGGCCAAAGTTGTTGCTGCTGTTGCTGTTGTAATCAAATTTGTTACGCTGCGTTTGTGCTGGCTGCGAGCTAAAGACTGCCACAAACTGCTGCAAGTGGGAGGAGATTGCGAGGCAGGGAGGGAGTGGCCCACACAACAGACATTAGTTGGCTCGCTGCGCACATTTGTCGCCAATGTTCGTGAAACGTCATCGAAATTGGCTTTAAGTTCTTGGAGTCTGCAAATTTTTTAGCACAGCAGACCCAACGATGCCCCAGGGAGACGCAGGGAGAAGAAGTGCGTGAACATGTCTCCACGTGCCGCACGACGTGACAGCCAGTGAGACAGACAGACAGACAGAGGGAGGGAGGGAGGCAGCGGCTGTTGGAGAGCGACCTGTCCGCCCGTATCGATAACCGATACGGCTCAGGCATTTATGAGCATCAGGGGAGTCATGTGCGCGACGAGCATAAAAGTGAAAAACACCGTGCTATATTTTTATGCTAATTGAAAGCCATTCGCATGGAAACAAATTTCGCCTTTAAGTAGCACTCCAAGTGCTTTCTGATAAGCGCCAATCCAAGTAGGAAGGCAGAGTAAAAATGGGGAGAGAGTGGGAGGAGAGCAGCCGAGCTGACTATGTTGGCACTTGCGCGATAAAAATGTCAGCGAAACTTGCACTTAACTTAAAGTTATTTAAATAGTTTAGTTAGTTGCGGATTAAGGTGACCCTATTTTGAGCATAAAGTGCAGTTATATAAGTTTAAAAGAACTTTAAACTATATTAGAAGCAAGTTTCAATTGCAAAATAATCTAATGTCTCTTTAAAAAAAATGTAGTATACTTTTTTGGGCACTGCAAACGGCAGGCTTTTGTTTCCTCCCTTTTTCGTGAATAATAGAATTCATAGAAGTCCAAAATTTAAATATTGTAGATTCATAATATTTTGACACAGAATTAATACAGGTGCCAAATCATGGAGAAAATGCCATCTCCCAAGGCAATCTGACGATTTTTGACGAAGTTATGCCTATTTGAAGCCTATGGAAGAATCTGACAAGGGGGTGGCATAGAAAATTGACATCATGGATAGGCCAAAATTTTGATAATTCTAGATTCATAATCTTTTGATGCAGAATTAATGTAGGGGCTAATTCATAAAGAAAATGCCATCTACCAAAGAAATCTGACGATTTTTGACGAAGTTATGCCTATTTGAAGCCTATGGAAGGATCTGAAAAGGGGGTGGCATAGAAAATTGACATCATGGATAGGCCAAATTTTTGATAATCTTAGATTCAAAATATTTTGATGCAGAATTAATATATGGGCCAAATCGTGGAGAAAATGCCATCTCCCAAAGAAATCTGATGAATTTTGACGAAGTTATGCCTATTTGAAGCCTATGGAGGGATCTGACTAGGGGGTGGCATAGAAAATTGACATCATGGATAGGCCAAATTTTTGATAATCTTAGATTCATAATCTTTTGATGCAGAATTAATATAGGTACTAATTCATGGAGAAAATGCCATCTCCCAAAGAAATCTGACGATTTTTGACGAAGTTATGCCTATTTGAAGCCTATGGAGGGATCTGACTAGGGGGTGACATAGAAAATTGACATCATGGATAGGCCAAATTTTTGATAATTTTAGACTCACAATCTTTTAATGCAGAATTAATATAGGTACTAATTCATGGAGAAAATGCCATCTCCCAAAGAAATCAGACGATTTTTGACGAAGTTATGCCTATTTGAAGCCTATGGAAGGATCTGACAAGGGGGTGGCATAGAAAATTGACATCATGGATAGGCCAAATTTTTGATAATTTTAGATTCACAATCTTTTAATGCAGAATTAATATAGGTACTAATTCATGGAGAAAATGCCATCTCCCAAAGAAATCAGACGATTTTTGACGAAGTTATGCCTATTTGAAGCCTATGGAGGGATCTGACTAGGGGGTGGCATCATGGATAGGCCAAATTTTTCATAATTTTACATTCATAATATTTTGATGCAGAATTAATATATGACCCAAATCATGGAGAAAATGCCAACTCCCAAGGAAATCTGATGAATTTTGACGAAGTTATGCCTATTTGAAGCCTATGGAGGGATCTGACAAGGGGGTGGCATAGAAAATTGACATCATGGATAGGCCAAATTTTTGATAATTTTAGATTCACAATCTTTTAATGCAGAATTAATCTAGGCGCTAATTCATGGAGAAAATGCCTTCTCCCAAAGAAATCTGATGATTTTTGACGAAGTTATGCCTATTTGAAGCCTATGGAGGGATCTGACTAGGGGGTGACATAGAAAATTGACATCATGGATAGGCCAAATTTTTGATAATTTTAGATTCACAATCTTTTAATGCAGAATTAATATAGGTACTAATTCATGGAGAAAATGCCATCTCCCAAAGAAATCAGACGATTTTTGACGAAGTTATGCCTATTTGAAGCCTATGGAAGGATCTGACAAGGGGGTGGCATAGAAAATTGACATCATGGATAGGCCAAATTTTTGATAATTTTAGATTCACAATCTTTTAATGCAGAATTAATATAGGTACTAATTCATGGAGAAAATGCCATCTCCCAAAGAAATCAGACGATTTTTGACGAAGTTATGCCTATTTGAAGCCTATGGAGGGATCTGACTAGGGGGTGGCATAGAAAATTGACATCATGGATAGGCCAAATTTTTGATATTTTTAAATGCATAATATTTTAATGCAGAATTAATATATGAGCCAAATCATGGAGAAAATGCCAACTCCCAAGGAAATCTGATGAATTTTGACGAAGTTATGCCTATTTGAAGCCTATGGAGGGATCTGACTAGGGGGTGGCATGGAAAATTGACATCATGGATAGGCCAAATTTTTCATAATTTTACATTCATAATATTTTGATGCAGAATTAATCTAGTGGCCAAATCATGGAGAAAATGCCAACTCCCAAGGAAATCTGATGATTTTTGACGAAGTTATGCCTATTTGAAGCCTATGGAGGGATCTGTCTAGGGGGTGGCATAGAAAATTGACATCATGGATAGGCCAAATTTTTGATAATTTTAGATTCACAATCTTTTAATGCAGAATTAATATAGGTACTAATTCATGGAGAAAATGCCATCTCCCAAGGAAATCTGACGATTTTTGACGAAGTTATGCCTATTTGAAGCCTATGGAGGGATCTGACAAGGGGGTGGCATAGAAAATTGACATCATGGATAGGCCAAATTTTTGATTATTTTAGATTCATAATATTTTGATGCAGAATTAATATATGAGCCAAATCATGGAGAAAATGCCAACTCCCAAGGAAATCTGATGATTTTTGACGAAGTTATGCCTATTTGAAGCCTATGGAGGGATCTGTCTAGGGGGTGGCATAGAAAATTGACATCATGGATAGGCCAAATTTTTGATTATTTTAGATTCATAATATTTTGATGCAGAATTAGTACAGGGGCCAAATCATGTAAAAACGCCAACTAACATAAGAATCTGATGATTTTTAACGAATTGATGCAAGTCTGACAAGGGGAAAGTTATGAGTTTGAAAGACGCTTTTAAAATTTGTACACCAAAAATTTCTCTCTGTGTAATACTCACTTATATATTTCTTTCTTTTTCTCATTTATTTTTGCAGGCAGCAACAGCCGATCGATGAGCAATGCCCCCCAGTCGGCGTCCTCCTCATCGTCATCCTCGTCGTCGATGGCGGCGCCAATGCCGCGATTCCTTTCGCGTGGCAATACCTATCGGGCCGTAGTCGGAGACACACTGGTGCTACCCTGCCAGGTGGAACATCTAGGTGAGTAGGGAGACAATGAAACCGTAAGGGGATATTTATTATAAATTATGCTTTATTTTCGGTGTGGTTAACATCACGCATAATTAATAGGCGCAACATTAATATTTGCATGCGTAAATTCGATTACAAAATTAAAGCTACAAAACGCACACACACACACACGCGAGCACACTCGCTCGTGTTGGGTGATATTATGCAAAATGGAATGCAAATGTGTTTTTGGGGAAAATGTCTATTCAAATAAATTTGATAAACAGCGTCGACAATGCAAAACCAACAGCTGTCAACGGGCCTGACGTTCGATTTTTGCCCAGAATATTTATCAAAGGACATTTATAAAATTTTGCCAAAATTTTACATGCGCAGACACACACACAGAGACATACATATACACACGGATATACATTGATTAACGCCGGGAAACGAGCTGCTGAAATCCATCTGGATTTCGAATTTCAAATTATGCAAGCTGAGAGACCTTTTAGGAACATTTGTTTGCTTTCAGCTGTTCGATATTTTTTGCCAAACCAATAAATGACAGTTATTAAGTGTCTGTGTGTGTGTGTGTCCCTGTGTGTATGTGTGTGGTTTCATAAAATCCGTAATAATTCAGCAGATTGTGCATACGACATGTGGGCTGTGAAAGCAAATTTGGCATTAATGCAAGCCAAGTCAATTTTAATAAGAGTTGACCGTCATTCGAAGTGAAATTTAAAGTGGAAAACTTATTATATATATATATTATAGGGTATTTGGTTCGCTTCACTTTAAGTTGACCCCATTTAAGCTCGAACTTGGAGCGAGTTTAATTGCAGCTGCTGTTGACATGCCAATAAATAAAATGCAATTAACAGTTCGCAGCTAAATGAAAATAAATTGTACTTTGACGACGACAGCGACGAAAATGCTACGGAAAAGCGTCACTCTCCCCCCTGATCACCCCCTCTGCCCAGTTGACTGTTGGCAGTTGCTGCATGTGCCATGTAGCGTGTATATACCTGCTATATACTATATACCATATATGCCATAGGTAACAGCCGGCGCTGCAATTAAATGGCAAATATTGTCATTATATCAGGCAGTTCCAGGCAATCCGCATTCTCTCTATAAACTTTTCAATTGCATTTTACACTTGTGCAACCTCAAATCGGATGTAATGAAACGTTTGATATGCCCGATTGGGTTTCCAAACTTGTACGAGGAAGTCTTTTGTTTCCCCAATAAAGTATTGTCTTGCCATAAACTATGGTATCGTATTGTGTTTGTTTCGTTGTCTGTTTTGCTTTGTCGCCTTAATCGACATTAGAGTTTACACTCACTCGGTTTGATTGCGCAGTTTAAAGCGGGAAGAACGAACGACAAAGCGGACGACAGTGATAAAGTTGTTTTTAATCCAATAAAAGAAATTAGCTATCAACAGCACGACGAAGCCATTCAACTAGTAACACCTACCCAGGGGGAAGAAAGAAATTGAAGAGTATACTGTAAGATATAAATACCGCTTTAAAAGTACTATATTATTGCCCGAGGTAGCTCGAATTGCACACACACACACACACAAGACAAGCCAAATGAAATCTACAATAAAATAAGGTATAAATGAACTTTGGGCAAGTAATTTATCCCAAGTGAATCCTCGCATAACCCGTTTAGCGAACCCAAACAGCCTAGAATTGGCCGATGAGAAAGGTGGCCAATTTGGCAGGCTGGCCAAAGGGTCGCTTAAGCGAATTCATATGTCGAAATTGTGAAGTTATAAAATACATATTTTTATAGCCTGAAACCATGAAATTGTTTTGCCCCAGTTTAATAATATCAATAATACGTATATAAGACTCGCATAAAATAAAAAAAAATAAAGAGGGAACAGTAGGGGGGGGAAATAACTGCTGGCCAGGATAGACAAACAAACTGACAGCGGGAAATCAACTTGGTCAATCATGAATACATATTCCTCCTCCCGCCCCCTGGCTACCTTAACACCAATCTAATATGCCCAATTTTACGTATTTTAAATGAGTGCAGGGTACCAATAAAAAAACCTACGTACAAATGGCCAACACTTATGAGTACGCAACCCCAATCCGATTCAATAATAATCGAAAACAATAAAAAGATGATTGTGTGCGTTTAAGTCGACTTTATGAGCACCCAGTGCGACCCAGTGCGACCCAGTGCGACCCTCTACGTATGTGGTAGAAAGGGGAAGCTTGTCAGACAAAGTTTCATGTGGCATTATTACTTGCCTTTCCCTACCCTCTTCTTTTTTTTTTTTGCCAACTTTCACTCGGGGTTATCCCCAATATTTACAGTTATTTTGTTGCAGCTCAAGTTGCTCGCACAACATTTTTGCGGCCAGTTGCTGTGCGTCACTTTTTTTTTTTGCCAGCATTTAACATAAAGTTTTACAACTTTGGCAAGATGTAGATACACGTTTTTATGGCAACGCAGGAACTTTTTTTATACATAAATAAATATGGAAAGGGTACTCGCACTTCGCACTCTGGGAATGCTCAGTGGGTACTCGATGCCTTTGTGATTGCTGCTAATAACCGGAAGGAAGCAAACACACGCCCAACTGCACGCATTAAGTGAGTGTCTGTGTGTGTGCGTGTGAGTGTGCGTGGGAGTGCGTGAGCGTGTGTGCACATGTATGTATTTTTAAAACGGCATTAATAATGTACCATTTAAAACACACACACACACACGGATTATTTGTTGCCCGGCCAGAGGTCATGGAAATGTCACCTACCCCACACTCGCACGAGCAAATACTAATACCAGTATGTGCTGTGTGTCTGCGTTTCTTTCTCTGTGTGTGTGTGTGTGTGCACAGTGGAACTACCCCAGAGCGAGTCGAAACATTTAATTAAAATTGCAGATTCCACTTGTCTGGAAATCAAAAGCCTACTAACGAAGCATCGACATCAACGAATGATTTTCTACTGACCCGATGGCGATAACAAGAAATCTCCACGGTCCGCAGAGCATGACATGTGTGTGTGTGTACGCAGCTCTGATTTTATTTTTTATGATTCATAATGTAATATGTGCAGCACATGTCCAGTTTTATTAACAGTAATTGTACCCTGTAGTAATAAGAGTGAGGGGAAAAGGTAATACAAAAAGTGTAGCATACTTTTCTGCGCGCAAATTCAGTTTGCTGTGGGAAACGTAGTACGCCATAATTGTTTTATTAAATTCACACGTTTACAGCATATCTGCTCGTCGACTACTACACATTAAATGAGTTCTTTATTTTTTGCTTTATTTTATAGTTTTTTTTTTGCAACAATAAATACAATTCACATTGTGTGCTCGATGGGGCGTCCCTTTTCTCTCTCTCTCTCTACCGAATGCGCATTTCGAACTTAAGCACATAAAATGTTATAAAAAATACATACCAAGCACACTCTCACACACAGACACACACACATGCGTATAATATGCGGCATATAATCCCGTTTAACAAATTTACGTTTGCCTTTTGTGGTGACGGGAAGAAAGAAAAAGCGTAAGTTGTATAAAATATGCAAGAGGCAAGAGCAGGCGAACGAATCTGGCAGCAGCATCTGCGAAATTATGTCATTTATATGAGCAAACATACTAAAAAATAGATGAAAACACCAACACACACACTCACACTTCCACACACACTCGAAAGTTAGCCGGCAATTGGATGGACAAACAGAGCGAAGCATCTACAAAATGTTCACAGCTCGCCAGGCAGACAAAGCGTTTGCGAGAGACAGTCTCCTCAGCAGACAGGGCCGAGATAGCTCTCCAGATAGATAGCCTTATGTTTCAGTATGTGTGTGAGACTGTATGCCAACTAGACGTCTAGTATAGCAGGGCTATGCCATCTATTTAGCTGCTTAAAACGTATCCATGTTAGTTGCAAAATGTTTTATGTTTATTTTGCGGCATTTTACAATAAATTTGCCCAACCAAGCTTTTACATACACACACACAAAGACACTATCTCTCTCTCCATCTCTCTCGTCTGACTCCATCTTTTCTCTTCCATCTCTCTCTTGCAGGCAATTTCGTACTTCTCTGGCGCCGTGGCACAAACGTTCTTACCGCCTCGAACATCATGGTTACCCGGGATGAGCGCGTAAGACTGATAGATGGTTATAATTTAGAGATATCTGATTTGGAGCCGCAAGATGCCGGGGATTATGTCTGTCAAATCAGTGACAAAATAAATCGTGATCAAGTGCACACAGTCGAGATTCTGGGTGAGTATCAACGTCCATCTGTTGACAGATTCTGTCTGTGTGTTAAGAGGACTGACATCAAATCTGTATGAAAATTTTACATATTCCTCTCTTTCTATCTCCCTCTCTCTATCCCACAGTGCCTCCCAGTGTGCGTGCCATACCCACTTCCGGTCAGCTGCAGGCTCGCAAGGGAGGACCCATTACGCTGGAGTGCAAGGGATCTGGTAATCCGGTTCCATCGATTTACTGGACCAAAAAGGTTTGTTTTTTCTCTCTCACTCCCTCGCTGTTCTATCTCTCTCTCTCTAATTGGTAGTTGTTGCTATTCAAATTTCTCGCATTTAATTGAATTAATTATTTTCGACATTTTGCGCAGTTCAGTTTGTTTTTGGAGGCCGTGAGGGGGTGGGAGGACAACATCAAGTGGGCGTGACCTTTCAAGTAGCTACGCTTTTGTATAAAGTTTTCAGTTCAAAGTCAATTCACAGCTTACGCAGCACTGCAGGATTTATTTCTTGACCAACAAAGTTTCGTAATTAATTAGCAAATGTAAAGCGTGGGGAGGGGGGCCAAGGTACGAGGGTCGTTTGATAAGTCCGTGACTTTTTGAATAAAATATATTTTTTTCGTCAAAGAAGCGTTTTATTTCTCAACATAATCTCCTTTTAGCTCTATACATTTAGTCCAGCGTTTTTCCAATTTTTTTATTCCTTCCAAATAATAGGTTTTCTCAAGGCCCTCAAAATAGTCGTTTGTTTCTGTGATGACCTCTTCATTTGACCCGAATCTCTTACCGCCGAGCCATTTCTTCATGTTTGGAAACAAAAAATAGTCACAGGGGGCTAAATCTGGAGAATATGCTGGATGGGGTAGCAGTTCGTAGCCCAATTTATGAAATTTTGCCATGCTGACTACACACGTGTGCACCCGTGCATTGTCCTGATGGAACAGCACTTTTTTTTCGCCAAATGCGGTCGTTTCTGCTTCAAATCAATATCGAATCTGTCCAAAAGCTCTGAATAATATTCGCCGGTGATCGTTTTACCCTTTTCAAGGTAATCGATGTGAATGATACCTTGTGCATCCCAAAAAACTGTGGCCATGACCTTGTTGGCCGACAGACCCACCTTGGCCTTCTTTGGTGCACGTTCACCCGGAGAAACCCACTGTCTTGATTGTTCTTTGGTCTCTGGTGTGGTGTGGTGGATCCATGTTTCGTCTACGGTAACGAAACGGCGCAAAAATTCGTTTGGATTGCGGTTGAACATCGCCAAACACTCCTTTGAAATGGTCACACGGTTGCGCTTATGGTCGTGTGTGAGCAATCGCGGCACCCATCGCGCGGAAAGCTTTTTCATGTCCAAATATTCATGTAAAATGTGATGTACCCGTTCAGTTGAGATGCCTACAGCCTCAGCTACCTCACGCACTTTCATTCTCCGATCATCCAATATCATTCCATGGATTTTGTCGACGATTTCTGGCATGACGACCTCTTTTGGGCGACCTGAACGTTCGGCATCACTTGTACTGGTACGACCACAACGGAACTCAGTAAACCATTTCTTAACCATTGAAATTGATGGTGCAGAGTCCCCATAATATTTATCAAGTCTTTCCTTGGTTTCGGTGATGGATTTTTTACGCAAAAAATAATGCTTAATTAGCACACGAAATTCACTTTTTTCCATTTTCGTTAAAATTCACGAGATCGTCTGCTTTCAATGCCTATAAAACGCAAACCAAAAAACGCAGCTTTCTCAAAATTTTACAGTCAGCTGTTAATCGATAACTGCTGACAGGAGCAGTGTTGTATTTAGAGCAGGTGCGCGGCAAATACAAAAAGTCACGGACTTATCAAACGACCCTCGTAACTTGGTAACTCAACTTGCCAACTAAATGTAGCCGACTCGATAAGTTATCGAGAGCAGAGCATACAGCAAGGCTGCCCCCAAAAAGTAGGCTACACAAATCTGTCGCTGTGCTGCATTTGTCGAACAAGAGAGAATCTTCTGCTTCTTCGTTTTAGTGAGCGATTTCGATTTGCAGAAAAGGAATTTCCTTTTGCAATGTGCAATACATCAAATTCTCATTGCATTTTCCCCTCGCCTTTGACACACACACACACAGAAATGGACAGAGGAAACGGGCTGATTTCGAACAGGTTAAAATATCTTACTCTCTCTCCTTCCCTCTCTCTCTTTCTCTATTCCTCCCGTTATGTTCTTAAAAAGTGTCAATGCCGGTTGTGCACACTAAATCACTGTCAATTGCAAAAAGAGGAAGCAGGAGAAGCATGTGGCATATGCTAAACGAGGTCAAAACGAGAAAGAGAACCAGAACGAAACCAAGACCAAGAAAAATATGTGAAATTTGCATACTGGGGGCCAAATTGTAATTAATGCGATTCATAGATCCACAAATATACTATTTCTCGACAAAAGCCGAAATGAAAAGCTGAAAATGACCCGATACCTTGCAGAGCATGAGGCAAGAGGTAGAAGATGGAGTAGACGAAGCCAAAAGAGTTTGGCAGGCTCTCGTTGAAAATGCTGCCAAAGTTCTTGTCTCTCTGTCAGCTCTGGTGTGTGTGTGTGTGTATTATGTGTATGTGTATGTGTGTGTGTGTGTGTGTGTGTGTTTGTCGAGGAAAATGACTACCGTTTTGCTATGCACATTTTTCGTTTGCCTTGCTGCACTTTGGCGCATTTGACATTTCCGTTCGATTTGTTTGCTTGCTTTGCACTTGACATCGGCAAAGCTCAAGCGCTCAGCCAGGCTGCTGCTCTGTCTGTCTGTCTGTCCGTCTGTCTGTTTGTCTGTCCGTCTGTCTGCCTCTCTGTCTGTCGGTCTGTCTTTCAGTTGGTCCTCTCTCTCTCTCTCTCTCTCTCTATCTGCACACGTTGTGCCTGCAAAGTTGTACGTCATTTCATTTCGTTTCAATCTACTTGCATTTCCGTAACCTCAACACACGCCCCTTGTTTTTCTGGGAGTTACCGCCTCTGACCGACGCTACACACCTCTGTAAGTTGAATATTTGGTTTGTTTTTTTCGGAACACACGTCAACACATGTTCCCCCCGAGGGCGTTATTTGGCCCTGGAAACCTAGAAACCTGCAACCTGCATGTCAAAGACAAGACGCGCCACTCCAGCCAAAAGCTACGACTTGCTACAATCGACTACGAGACAGGACTCCAATTCCGACTCCAAGTCCTACTCTGCTTCCCAGAGCGCAGTCTATATAGCTCCAACTTCACCTCCCACTTGGCCCTTTGTGACTTATTCGCATGTTCCGCTTCCTGCTCGTCGCTTGTGTTTTTGTTTACATTGAGTCTGCCATGTCGGCCAAGTTGACTCCGGCTGACATTTCACATTTTCCATCTTGAACTCTCATCTCTCGTATTGCTACCTTTGCTACCTTTGCATACTCGTACATATGTATATGTGCGATTAATCGAATCTATTCGAACTTAATTTGCCTTGCACTACTACTAAATTTGTTTTTCTTTCTCTCCTGCAGAGCGGCACTGGCAAATCTCCAGCCAGGATTGGCGATGGACCCATCCTTACACTGGATAAGCTGGAACGTCAGCAGGCGGGCGTGTATCAGTGCACCGCAGACAATGGAGTCGGTGATCCCGTTACGGTTGACATGCGACTTGATGTGCTGTGTAAGTATTGGGAAGCCGCAACGGTGACTTGGGGAAATGGGTAGAAATGGGATGGATTGATAGATCAATTTGGGCTAGTTCAGATTTACTAATGGGGAAAAATAAAAATAGTCTAAGGTATTTTTATTATATCTACTCTAGAGAGACTTTTGAGTAATTGAAAATATTATTTCATGTTGAAGAGGAAATGAAATATTTATTTATATTATTAATTTAATATATTTACTCTAGAGAGACTTTTTAGTAATTGAAAATATTATTTCATGCTGAAAAGAAATACAAGTATTTATATATATAATAATACAAATAGATAGATGTATATTTAAAATGTAATTAGCCGCAATCAGAAAAGCGTTTTGGTATAGAAATTACTGCGTAAGTGCAGCTCGGAACAGCACGTGCTAAATTAAACGAGTCTCTCAAGCGTGTGTTGCCTGATGATATGTTTATTAGTCATATTCGAGCAGACGCACATAATGTGCTCTTGTATATTTGCTGTACTTGCTCCCCAAGCTAATGTAAACTTCTCTCTCTTTCACTCCCTTTTTCTCTTTATCTCTCTTTCTCTCTCTCTCTCTCTTTATGCCTCCACATCATCATGAATCGCTTTCAACTCCGCTGCTCGTGCTTTACGACTGACGCTGCAACCATTTAACTTGCGCATTGCCTTCATCATCGTCGTGAATGTGTGTGTGTGTGTGTGTGTGTGTGTGCGCTGGTGTGCGTGGGGTGACACGCACAGATCCGCCGGATATACAAGTGGAGAAATCGTGGATACACTCGGGCGAAGGATTCGAGGCGAAACTCGTTTGCATTGTTTACGCTGATCCAGTCGCAACGGTTTGTTTTGTTATTCGTTTCCTTCTCCTTTCTCCTCTCTACTCTTCTTTTAGTTGCATGCTTTGTTATAGTTTCATTGTGCACCCCCTTGGCACAGTGGGCCGACTTTATAGTTTATTTCATTCAGTTTTTGTTGCCCCATCTCTCTCTCTCTCTGTCCCTGATGTCCCTGCTGTCGCTGCTGTTGTGGCTTTTCGTGGATTATTATTATGAAAGTGCAGTCTGTTTTATGCAACGACTGCTTTTCAGGTCACTACGTTTTTTTCGTTGCCCCTCCCTATTCATTTTTTTATTATTTTTTTTTTTTTGAGCTCTTCAATTGCTTTTGCTTTCTAGCTTGTAATTTAATGCCGCGTTTTTATTTGTTCCACTTTCCGGCAGCAGCTGCGCCTCATTGCACTCTGTCTCTCTCTCTCTCAGTTTTTCTCTCAATTCTTTATTTATTACCCATCGTTGTTTGCTGGGATTGGGATTACACTATACTGATATACACTTGGTGCTCCCTGCAGGTGTCCTGGTACCAGAACTCCTTCCCCATCCAGACGACCGATAGGCGCATCATGAACACGAGGGCCAATCGCCACACGCTCACCATCAGGCACATCCAGCAGGAGGACTTTGGCAACTACAGGTGAGTGGGGGGAGACAAGTTGTAGGACACAATAAAGCTCTGTCCGGTTGCCAGTTGTGGCTGCAGTGCAGCGTTGATTTAGTCAATTTGGTAACTTTTGCTACAACTTATTCCACTTTCGAGCAGTTACCTTCGGTCAGTCCAGCACAGACACACACGTGTATAGAGATGTGTGTGTGTGTGTGTGTGTGTGTTGGGCGTGCCTTGAAGCGTGTCCTGACCATTATGTCGGCAAACAAGTTTTCCACATCAATGTCAATCTGTCTGAAACATATTAAAGAAGCGGAAGTTTCGCCATGTTGACACAACATTTCATGCGCAAAGTTTTTGTTTTACCCGACGAGCTGAGCGAGAAGAGCGTGTAGTAGTACCAGCACCACGAGCCATCCATCGCCACCTGCCACCTGCAACCTGCCACATGCCACATGCCATAGGCAACCTCCCTCGCTGCCTCGCTGCCTCGTCGCTCTCCTTCTCTCTCTGCCACCTGCCAAGCGAGTGGCTTTTCCTACGAAACATGTTTGGATTAGCTTAGTCGTTGCCTGCCTGCTTGTGCCCAGCACGAGACCAGATACAGGAACGACTATACTTTCCCCTCCCTCTGGGAGTTGTCTGTCAATGCCAAAACTTCTGTCCCGTGTGTCTATTTGCAGAGTTGCCTGATTGGCAGCCGCACAAAGGCTGCAAAATTAAAAGAAATCCTGTTTATTGCCATGTAAATGATAAGCCGGAATCGAGATGAAGAATTCCCACACTGATAAGCTTCTCCTGCTTCTTCTCTTTTACAGCTGTGTGGCCGACAACTCGCTGGGACGTTCACGCAAGTATATGGAACTATCTGGTCGACCTGGCCCCGCTGAATTCTACTCACCCAAATGGGGACGCTCCTCGGACAGTTACAATCTTACCTGGAAAATTGATAGTTATCCGCCATTGGAGGAAGTGCGTCTGCTGTATCGTCGTGTGCTGGTGAGTGTGTGTAATAGATATCTAATTAATTAACTGCACAATATGCACAGTGCAGCAGATTACAGTGAGGCAATATGGCAGCCCTTGCCTCGCTCGGGGTCTAGACAATGGCAAGCGGTTTCGTGTTTTACATTCCGCCATATTATTTGCCATTGTTCTCTCTCTCTCTACCACTCCCTCTCTTTCTCTCTCTCTCTTTCTGTCTTGGTTAATCCGCCGTAAATGAAACTCGATAGCTTTTCCGTGCTTGAAGTGTTTCCCATGAAATGCAAAATAATTCACAATGTCGATGACGCTGCCGCTGCCGCTGACGATAGCGATGACGATGACGATGACGATGACGAAGATGACGGGCCCATTGTGCTGACTAATGAACCACGTGATTAAAATTAAACACAGAGAGAGCGAGAGAGAGGCATGAGGAAAAATCCCTGTATAAGTAGAGAGGGCTAAAGAGATTTTAAAAAGTACTCCAGATTTGTCAAGATAATATCAGAACGTAGTCGGTAATGAAAGAGAGGCGTTTCCTCCTTTGCAAAGCTAAGCCGCATAATGAGTGTTAATTCAGTATTTAATTAATATAATGAGTTATCCGCCGACTTGGACAGTTAAGTTTATCGAAAAGTCACTAATTTGTTTTTCGCTCGACGTTGACGGCGACGGCGACGGCGACAGACTTAAGCCTGAGTAAAGACGCGCTGTCAGGAGTAAGAAAAAATAATTGCCAGCCATAAGCGCTCACATTTCATCTTGCTCTCCCACTCACACTCACTTTCTCTCTCTCTCTCTTGCTCTCTCTTAATCTCTGTCTTAGATGAACGACACATTCCAGCAGCCTGGTAGATGGCACGATTTCATACTCACGCCCGAGCATCGACCCGCCTCGGAGCCGCTCACACATATCATGTCGTATACCATCAAGCATCTGCATCCAGGTGCCTACTACGAGGCGATTGTGCAGGCCAAGAATCGTTATGGCTGGAATGAGGTAAGTGCGGGGAAAGAAACTGTTGCCAAATCACAGATAAATCAACGTGTGTGTGTGTGTGTGTGTGTGTGACTAAGTTCGACACTTTGTCTGGCATTGGCCACGCGGCGGATACTTAATCTTTATTTGCTGCGACTAAGACTACAAAAATTGCTCTTCCTCTCTTTCTCCCTCTCTCTCTCTCTCTCTGCCCTACTCCTTCTCTCCCTATGCAGGTCAGCGATATATTTCAATTTATTGTCGCCAGCAACAGCATGGACATCGCCCCCGAGGATGCCGAGGTCGTAGCCAGCTCCAAGTCGCGCAGCAACGGCAGCCTACGTCGCGCCCTTCCCCATGACCTGCTGCTGCCGGGCGCCCTGCTGCTCGCCTTGGCCAGCCTGCGTCTGGGCCTGGGATAAGCGCAGCAAGCGCACCAAACTGGCTAAGAAGAAACTTGCGTACTTCAGAAGTTGCGAGTGTGTGGAAGTTGGCCCCAAAGTCGGACAAATCAGCCCGAGCACACACTCTGCCCAACTCTCGGCCAACTCTTTCAGTGCTCGAGATATATACAAAGTCTCGAGCGTCTATTAAGTTTCACTCCTGCCATTCCCCACTCTCCCTGCCCCCCCACACGAGGTCCACTCGGTCCATGTCCTACAGCACAGTAAACCAAAGATAGAAGGAAATCGAAATGGAAAACCGAAACCAGAAAACCCAAAAATAATTGTAAGAAAAACACAAACACAAATGTAAAATGTAAATAATATTTCAAGTATTTTGTCAGCGAATTAATTAGTGTTTGTGTGCCGGAAACCGAAATGGGAAAACACGAATGCGAATGCGAATGCGATTACGATTATATATCTATCTATCTGTATCTATCTATGTTGTAGGGGGGTCGTAATGTAAATCCTCGGTCGGATAATCCAGTCGAACTAGGTCATGTAAATATGCATTAGATATTTGAATGTGAATTACATTTTACTCGTACTTTATAAAGCGTAAACAAAATACTAAAAAAAAAAGTAAACAAAATAAAAAAAAAGAAACCCAAAACCAACTGCAGCGCGTAAATAATAAATGTATGTAAATTAAGCAAACATTCTATAGTGATATTATTTAGTTTAAAAAAGAAAAAAAGAAAGCGAAACCCGAAAACGGAAAACAGAAACGGAACACGAAAAGCGTGAAGCGAGAAAAAAGGGAAATAAACTCATAAATACCAAAACGGAATAACGGAATACCAGTACTGTAAAATGTTAGCTGTAAATTGTAATTTTCACGTTACTATCCCCCTTCACCCCAACCCACAAACATCGATTGGTTTTCTCTGTCTCTGTATTTCTCTCTTTGATTTTCATTTCGCTCAGATTAGAGTTAAGCGCACCGAAAACATCAATTTAGTCATAGAGTTCTCAATGTAAATTAGCCTCTAAGCAAAAATGTTGTACCACCAATAGCAAAGGAAAACGATAACGATAACGATAAAAAGAGAAAATAAAACCGAAAACTAAAAGCAAATGAATACGATTATCGAATACGATTACGAATAACAAATAATAATGAATAATAAATGTGCATTTTTGCCAATTGCAATATACGAAATACATATTAAAACTAACTAATCATTATTAATGTCAGCTAGTTGATCGATATCTGATATTCGATATCCGATACCCGATATCCGATAATCGAGCATACTTTTATCAGCTTTTGCACCCCGATCGTATGTCAACTTGTATATTCTCTGTCGGCCACGATGGATACATGCATGTGAGTGTGTATGTGCGTGTGTGCATGTGTATTAGTACAGTTTCAAGCAGTCATGTAGTCAAGATCGATTAATCGATTAATTGGACAAACTAAGCAACAGAAAACACACTTAATTAGACTGCATTAACTGCATCAGCATTACAACTAACATTAACCGTTAATCGTTTAGCGAAAGCGCAAGCAACCCCAAAAATCGTATGCAACAAACAAAAGAAAAGAAAATAAAACCAAAGAGAATCCACTAATTACTAACTAGTCATTGTATGATTATTGCGCATAAGAAACATAAAAAAACCAAAATAAGAAAATGAAAGAAAATCTCTAAATTATTCGAATACAAAATAAAGCATTAGATGTAAAATAAATCATATTGCGTTTTATTTATAGGGATTGTCTTAAAGTTGTTCTAGCAGAAAAACTTCTTGAGTTGAATAGGTAAGTTTTCGATTTATCGATCTCTTAACTTATGCACAAGGTAAGTAGAGAAAATAAAAGCATAAGTAGCAGAGCAAACTAAAGATAATTTTCTAAATTAGAAATGCACTTTGAAACTTATTGAAAACCCCTGCTGAAAAATTACCTTGGCACGCCTCTGTCCTAAGGGGGAGCCTGCAGAATATAAAGCAGTTAACAAGCGCAGGCGGGACATGTAACAAGGTACTTTTTTTCCAGGTCAAACTTCTGGCGCAATTTACAAGTGACTTTTAAATATCATCGATAGCCAGCAGCTTGTGCCCGTACTGCTTTTTCTGTTCTCCATCTCTTTCTCTCTCTCTTTGTCTCCCTCTCTCTCCCTCTTGGCAGTATTTAGTAGCGCTCTAACGACATTAGCTGTAGCATTTCTAAGCTGGACACCGCATACGTGCTCGGCTTAAATTATACAAACTTTTGCATTTCCGAAAAGTTTATGCATGAAATTTTATAGAGCGCACCAACTACTTGAGCTCCGTTTTTTATAGAAATGCATTAAAACGCAGAGGAAATAGAGGCCCTCCCCCCTTAGAAAGGGAGCGGTAGTGGAAGAGGAGAGAGCGGGGAGAAAGGGTAGCTGCCTCGACAGTTGGTTGGGAAATTCAGTCGCAACATAGCGACGTTTTGCCGCTTGCTATTTGCATAGACCAAGTGCGAGTAGGTGTGTGTGTGTGTGTGTGTGAGTGAATGGGTGTATGTGTGTGAGGCAGAGGAAGTGGAAAAATGGGCGCGCCACACTTGACACAAGTTTGTGCACATTTCAAACTTAGTGACCATTATGCATGCAAGTCTCAATATATTTCACATGAATTTTAATGAAATTTTCGCAACGTTTGCTGGACACGCCCATCCAGCACCGCCCACTGTCGCACAGTGTCGCACGGTACCCGTTTCCCCCATGTCGTTGACCCGCTTTGCAACTGCAACTGCAACTTGGACTACTGCGAGTGCGACTTGCAGCTGGCCCAGCCGAAAAGTATGCAATGAAAATTTGCGCAAATCACATAATGCATAATTGCACTTGCCGCAAGCCACCATTTTTAGCGGTGCCTGAGGGGAGGGTGGGTAGAGAGGGGCAAACTTTTGGCGCATATTAATTAGCTCGTTTATCATTTGAACACTTTTCTGACAGCCAGCGCAAGACTCCTTCAAGCAATGTAAAATTAATTAAGTTGCGCCACAAGCGCAAAGTCTCAGTATATACACATGCGAGAAAGAGAGAGAGAGGGAGACAGAGAGAGATAGAGAGGGAGAACGAAGTAGAAAGAACTGCGGGCTGACTTGAAATGAAATCATAATTAATATTGGTAAAATTGGCAAGGGCAACAGCGGGCCACAGTTCCCCATCTTCAGCTACAGCTACAGCAGTCTCTGCACTCTCTCTCTGTCTCCCTCAATATCTCTCTGTCTCTCTCTCTCTCTCTACTTGCTGCCATTCGACTGAATGTTAAAAGTTGCAACAATTAAAAATGCTACGCATTGTTTTTTGCTCTCCGGTGTACCAAGTGACTGACAGACGTACAAAGAGAAAGAGAGAGAGAGTGAGTGGTAGAAAGAGACGGCGACAAGGCGAGTACGATTGAAACTTTTATAATTAAAATTTTGCATTTTCGTGCTTCGCTTTTTTTTAGCGTTTTTCCCGCTGAAAAGTGAGTGCAAGCAAATCATAAAGCTACATGAAAGAAAAACTTTGCCAGCCAAGTGCGAATTAAATTAATTTTCAACTGATTTGATTTTTGCCACTCGACGAAAGTTTTCCTACTTAAATGCGACGAGATAGATAAGAAATTGGGAAAGCACAGAGAGAGAGAGAGAGAGGGAGGTAGAAGTAGAGAGATAGCGACACATAGAGAGTCCCAGTAAGATATAGAGTGTGCCTACTCCACTGCAGTCTGAGATCAGCGAATAAGCAGAGAGAGGGAGTTCCAAGAAGCATAAATAGTGAAAGAAAAAAAAAAAAGACAGCTTAGCCTCTATATCACGTCGGCGAAATATCATCCAATAAGCGTAGCTGGAACAAACAAACGGCCCAAGCAATAATTCAGTGCAATTTAGCAGCTTCGACCCGACGTAGAGGACAGGGAGGGGCAGATGGGCAGAGGGGGAGGTAAACGGGCAACAGCAAAAGGGCAACGGCGATGGCCAAATAAATTTGCATAATTCTTCAGTCGGAGCCACGAGGCGTAAAAGTAGTGGAAGCAGGGGAGGCATAGGGGGGGAGAACAGAGTGATAGCACAAGGAGGAGTTCTGATATTTATGGGCGCAGCTTAATGACGGTTTAAAATGTTGTGCTTCCAAGCAGCAAAGATCTGCCTCACTCAAGTACTCCCTCCCCTCCCCTCTCTCCCTCTCTGATGTCTGTCTGCAGTTGCACAAATAAAAAAGCATAAAAAATAAGCCACACACAGACACACACACGCACACCCACACACACAGACACTCGCAGGCTGAGGCATTATGCTAAAACAAATCTACATAATTTAGGAGAAGGCTGCCAATGAAGCCTCACAGCCTCCTGGTCCTGCTCCGACTCCTCCTAACGGCCTAAGCAGCACACCACGCCTGTCATTCCAGGCACAAATCAAAAGGCAGCCTGCTCTGCCTGCCCCTACCCGCCCCCTACTCTTCTCCCTCTGCCAGCAAATTGTTTGCGGATGTTAAGAAAAATTTGTACATCAATCGATTTTGTTTGATTCTTTCCATCTCCCTCTCTCTCTCCCCCCTCTTGCGGTTGATTCGCACTGTATCTGAGTTTCAGTTTGAGCGACGTTGGCCGCAAGAGATTTGCATAATTCATAGCTCGACGGTGGAGGCGTTAGATTGAGTGGTTGGGCTGGCCAAGTGCTTCAAATGGTTTGATGGTTGCAATGCCTCCCTGCCCGCCCCCCGCCTGATTGGCCACTGTTGCCACCATTGTGCCCAGGCGAATACCCCTACTTCTCTTTCTTTCTTTCCCTTAAAAACTTCCCTTCCTCAGTTATTTTTAGCTTTAATTACAATCGATTTGCTTGAAGAAATATTTTCAATTGTGATTTATTGTTATTATTTTTATATATATTATTTGTACAGAGAAATAAATATACAGAAAAAACAAACGAATATTTTTTGTATTTTTCCGCAAACGGATTCTATTTTTACCACATAAATAATAAATATCATAATGGTAGCTGCATTGTTTTTGCCATTGTTGTTCATCACGGACACACAAAAACCAAACAGAGAGAGAGAGAGAGAAACAAAACAACATCGAAGAGAAAAGCGGGAAAACGATGAAACAAAAAAACGAGGAAAAACTTGAAAACAATTTTCCAAAGTTTTGCCCGATCTGAATTATGCTTAACTCATTTTGATAAAATGTGGACAAAAACAGGAGAATTGTGTGTTGAAGTGAGTAAGAATTATAATGCACAGGCAACAGGATGAGGAGAGGAAGAAGCTGTGGAAGAAGGAGAGTGAGGAGGAGCAGGAGCGTACTTCATGCCGACTGTGGCGGTGGCAAAGTTCAGGCAGAACAAAAGTTTATCTCGCACTTTGTTTGCATACACAAAGCAAAAGGCAAGAGGTGGCTTTAAGGAAGGGGGTAAAGCGAGGGGAGAGAAGGGGTTGTAGGGTTCTGGGGGTTGCCTGGCAATCGTTGCATAAAATTCAGCGCAGGATCATGCGACGGAAACGTTGCGGTCCCCTGCGCGCACTGAATGAGGCCAAAAAAACAATGAGGCCAGGTGCGGCAGCTTCGCGTTGCACAAAGCTTCGAACGTTGCACGTTAAGCGTTTTCTTTTCATTAATATAAATGCCCCAAATGGGGGTTAAAGGGAGAGTGGAGTATGGGTAGGGAGGGGAAGGGAAGCAGTTATGAGGCAGGCAGCTGTCAAAGACAAAACGCAGCCAAGATGCTCTCGCAAAGACAGCGGCTAATCCTTCAGCTAGCAAAGCTTACTCCACTGCAGCTGCCCTTGCTATGCCACAGCTCTCCTCTTTCCCTTCCCTCCTCCTTTCCCCCCTGCCTACGCTACGCCTCCCCCTGCCATGTAAAATTATTTACTGCAGTGCAAATGACGCGCACCGCGTTGGCTTTGTGGTTTTTCATAATTTACGTAATCAACCCGTCGAGCTGCCTTGCCAGCTCCCTCCCTCTCTCTCGCTCACTCCTTCTCTCCCTCCCTCCCTCGCTCCTCCTCTCCCTGGTTGCGACGTCACGCTCGCTTCCGCGGCTTTGCCTGCGTGGTGCACATTTGGCAGCATGTTGCATGCCTCAGTTCGCCTCAGTTGACCAATGGCTGCTTATCAGGCGAGAACATGTTTCTACGGAATTTCATTAGGCTTCACCTCGGCCCTCGTCACTCCCCCTCCCGCTGGACGCCCCCTCGTTGCCAGTGTTATTGCTTAATGTCCGGTTGTTGGCCTTTTTTATTGCGCCGTTATTTGTCGTTGCGGCCATGGCCGCTAATGGCGTTACTTCGTTAGTCGAGCGATAAGATTTTCCCTTTCCCCCCACACACACATTTGCCTTCAATGTCTGCCACTGTTGCGGTCTCCAAAGATCACATGTCAAATAATCACATCGGTCTGCACATAAAAATTAGTCTAATAATACTTTTTGAGCAACAAAATGTGGTACAGTTAACAATGTTTGCATTAAATATGACGAAAATGTGTATAAATTATTTTATAAAGGTTTAAGACAGTTTTAAATTTTTTTTAAATATTTCTTGAATATTTGATGAGAATATCATATTATTTGTTGCATACTTTGCGGCTGAGCGCAAAATCCTACACTCAATTTGCGGCCTATTGCATTCAGTTCATTTTTTGTAGCATACTTTTAAGCTGAGCGCAAAATTAGACTAGTAATTTGCGATTTATGGCATTCAAGTCATACTTCACTAAGAATTTTCTTTTCCATACGTTAAAGTTTCTTAAAAAACTTTACTCTACCGCTGATATTTTATAATATTTGCTCTCCTCAATTTAAATATATGTTAAATACACGCACGCAAAATCTGCACTTCGTGCTGTTGGCAGCAGACGCAAGATTTCTCTCTCACGGCAGGCCGGGGGGGGATAATGTAGGTCACGACAGGAGTGAGCTGCGCTTCCGCACAGCTCGTTGAGACTGTCAGAAGAGAGTTGGACTTTTAACCTGTTGATGACAGTTCACATAAATTGTGGCCGGGCACGGGCCCCGGCATGGGCAAGTTGTGCAGCCCGTTGCTTCCCGTTGCGTTAATTATGACCCTCGAGTCGCACTGCTGATATCTTGTAGTTGTAATTGTAATCGCTGTGCGTACACGTTATATTGCTGAACTAGACTGGGGAGACAGCCGAGCAGTTGTCGAGGAGCCAAAGAGCCGTTACTCAATCAATGCCGCATGCATGGCCGCTTGTCACGAGAGAATCTAATTCGAATTTAAGTTCAGCCAAGCGCTTACACAATCCAATCCAATCGCATAAAAGTCAAAGGCAGCCCCGCACAAGCACGCCCCCTAGCGGCAGTCGCACGCAACTGTCACGGCACGAAAGTCTGAGAGAGAGCGAGAGAGCAGGGCAACCCTACACACTCGACAACCCTACCGCCCGCTACTGTGGCCTAACCGCAATCATTCACATTTAAATTAACATTTCCCGACGACGATTATCCTAATTGGGAACTGGTCCGCTAGTATTACATAACGCTTAGCCTCACGTTTTTATACATATATATATAGAGTAGGGTAACTATATACTATATATATTCACGTTCACGTATCTGTGTGCTTGCCGAAAATGCTGAAGAATTAGCATTTGTTAAAATAAATATTCGTGTAGTTGGCATTTTCCAGCGGGCACACGCGACTCCATGTGGAAAATGTGGAAAATGAATTCTGATTCTGACTCTGACATCGCTGTGGAAGGGAAATTAATCAAATTAGCATTCCGTACAAATAGCGCGGCATTAGCCTCTTTATAGCGACGATTTGTTAGACCCAGGTTGGTTCCCTCCCCTCCTAGAAACACGTGCTCACAATCTTCGCTTGATTGCACAATCGCACAATAACGGTCTATTTATAGAGCCGAAAAGAGGCAAAAAAAATCGAAATACGACTCGAAATTAAATTTAAACTAATGACGTCAACAACGATGAGAGCAACCCCCCCTAAAACCCGGTCTGGCCAGGATATCGTTGAGGCTATAACTCCTGATGTACGACTCGAGTTAAGGAAGTCCTTGTGGGCTCTTCGGCTGCCATTACGATTCGATTGCGCCACAAGGTGCTGGCCATAAAAAATTATTTATTGCCCAAAACTGTTAACCAACACACTTGCAAAGTGTTGAACAATAGACAAATCTGTCCAGCTATGTTGCTGCTGATTAGAATAGATGCTCCCTTCAAAAGCCCATTTCCTTGGCGAGTTAAAATTCCATTTCGGCATTTTTCCTAATTTTTTCAATGGGGAAGCAGATAAACATGATTTGTGTGCTAAATATACAGAAAGAAGACTTATGCCAGTATAGGGAAATTTTCTGGAAATTTGTAAGGTTAACTGGGGGGTCAAGTTATTCTAGATCCGAGCTTTGTTGCCATGCAAAGAGATATACGAATAAATCTCGCAGCCATTCGCAGTAATTTTCCAACACTCTCACTTTCAACACACAATTGCAGTGTGGGTAAATGCCATACGTTGGTAATATATGTACATAGAAAGCCCACCTGATTGTAAGTACTTAATTCGGACTGAAAATCATTTCGGAAAATTTGACATTTTTATTTTGTATTTTATTTTATATTTTTGAAGGAAACTCTCGACCTGCTTTCATTTTTTGTTTTGTTTTTTTTTTTTTATGTTGCCCAAGGCGCACACGAGCTTCAAACACATGTGTGAGCTCATGTTTTTTGCACATATGTGAACACTCACAGACACGTGTACTCTGTGTGTGTGTGTGAGTGTGTGTGTAGGTGTATGGGTAACGCAAGTGCGTACATGCGGAAAACGCCCACTCTCTTATTTATTTCATGTTGGAAATTTGTACTTTTTGTTCCGACGTCAACTGAAACACTTGACGTTCACTTTTGACTCAATGCAACCCGCATACAAGCATTGTGAAACAACACACACACACACATACACACGCCTACTCACACATTGACACACTCTCTCTCTCACACACACACACACTCATACACGGTCGGTTGTTATAAGAGCAAATGATGTCGTCGCCCTTTAACCAAAGTCAGCTAAAAACATGTGGGATTACTTTAGCTGACAGCAGATACCCTGTAATCCTGAGGAGACTATCCTGTGTGCCCTAAAGTATGCATTTTGCAGATCTTGCTTTAAGAAAACATTCTAAAATATTCAAACATTTTTGAAAAATTCTCGTAATTAGCAATGTTTAAAAGTGAGCAAATTCTAGAATATTTAGAAGGTACAACTAAATACAATTTTTATAAAGTTTTCCTGTATTAATATACCATATTTGTCATTATAAATTTGATAATTTTGTTTCAAAAATACTAACAATAGTTACATAATAGTAATAGGAAATAATAAAATAAAATATTTAGAGAGCCCTTAAAAGTATGCTATAGTTTTTGCTTTATCTTACAGGATATGCCCAAGCGCGTGTCTCCCTTTGCTTGCACGCTGTGCAGCAACATGGAAAACCGACTTTTCCAACGAGGCTGAAAAGTGAGTCTGTTTTCCCTGTGATTTTCTTTTCTTCTCAATTTTTTTTTGCAAACTGCTGACTGAAAAATTAGCAAATTTCTCGACACATGTTTGTCGGCGGTCCCTCCCTGCCTTCCTCCCACCTCTGTGCCTAGTCCCATGTGTACAATCTGCTGTAGACCATAATTTTGATCTTAACTGTTGTTGTTTTCGTCTTGGTTTCTGTGTCTCTTTTTCTGTGTTTTTTTTTTGTTTTTGTTTTGTCTGTGAAAGGCGTCAAAATCAAACCGAGAGCGAGGTGAGCTACGACAAACATCGCTGCCGCCGAAGGTGACAACGGCACCAGCAAATGGACATGACACGCATACTTAATACGCTCCTCACACACACCGATACAGAGAGAGAGGGAGACAGACTGACAGACAGACAGCCTGTGTCATTTGTTGTGTAGCTGTGCCTGAGAAGGGGTCACGTCTGCGAGCTTGTTATGATTTTGTGTTGCCCTTTTTCGTGATTTTATTGTGTGAATATGTGGCACATTATTCATGATTAGCTTGGCCCGACGCTTAAAAATGTGTGAGCTTACATTAGGCTGACTGCTAGGGTGTGTGTGTGTGTGTGTGTGGGAGGGAGATGGCCTACTGTTTGCTCTGTCGCCAGCCGTGCGTAATGTTGCCCATTTATCAGTGAGACCGAATTTACAGCCAGCTCAATTCGTAGCTTAATTAGCCAAGCATCTATGGGGCAACCTGTAGGTGAGTCTGCATCCCTCGTTCCCTTAATGAGCGCAATAACTCAATTGTGGCCAAAATAAACTGTGAGAGACGAAGACACAAATCTAGCAGAGCCTTAAAACGTTTACACGCCATTTAAATCAAAACTAATGCCCCGGACAAGGCACCTGCACAGCACACTGCCTGCTTAACCCTTGATTCTCCTTGTCTCCGTTTCCTGCACCCTCCCCCCTGCTAACCAAGTTGAAAATCATTTCGTTTTAATGACTGACTCCACGCTTCGCATAAACTTTTTAATTACAAACTTCAATTACAATTAACGAGCGAGAGAGCGCAGAACCTAAACAAAAAGTCGCAACATCAACGGGGACGACAAGGAGAGAAGAGCAGGCCAAGAAGGCAGGGAGAGCGGGGAAAGCTGGCCAAGGAGACAGAGAGACAGAGCAAAGCAAAACTCGGACCAAAGTTGCCACTGCCTGTAGAAGAAACACTTGCATAATTGTCGAGCAAAAAGAAGGAGAAGAAGGCGAAGAAAGAAACGCAACTCTGTAACTATACACAGAGTTAGCTCGCTCTCTCTCTCTCTCTCTCTTTCTCTTTCTCTGTCCTGCTGTCCATTATCCAAATATGCATTGGCCATGTTCATGGCGAAGATTAAGCATAATAATTATAGTTGATTTGCCTGCGCTGCGTAAGCCTGGCTGTTACGCCCACGTCTCTCTGCCTGCCATGGGATTACGAAGAGTTATGTTGGTAGGGCAATACTAATCCGCATACAGGGCTGGAAAAGTGCTTAAGATGCAGTTGGAAGATATCTTTAAACTTGCTTAAAGTTCGCAGAGTGTGCCATACTTTTTATACTCCGTTTTCCACTTGAGCAACACTGTTCGACGGATAGGGGGGAGGGGGAGGGGAGTTTAATAGTTGCATGTGCATTGATTAATTTACCAGGCATATTGCAATTTCAATTTCAGGTGCCTGTCTCACTTTCCTCCCTCTTCTCTCTCTGTCTTACCTCCTCCACTGTTGCTGTCTCTATTCAATTTAGGCAATTTCACACCAGTCAATAAATTGCCACAAAACATGAGCGCACACGCAACACACACACACAGACACATACACACTCTCAGCCCGTGTTGGCCATAAAAAACGGGTCTACTGTGAGTGCAATCACGACAATGTGGCAACACACACACACACACAGCACAGGCTGACTTAGAGTGCAGCTGCCACAAGCGGTGCCACCATCGCATCATCATCATCAAACAAACCGCAATGTGTGACAACAGCAGCAACAGCAACAGCAGCAACAGCAACAGCAGCAGCAGCAACAACAGCAGCAGCAGCAACATCGAGGGCAACTTCGCATGTCTTGCTGACATTTAACATTTGCGTTTCGTGTTTCATGCTACCCACCTAGTTTGCCATCTCTCTCTCTCTCCCACTCTCTGCCCTCTCTTTCTATATCAAATATTGCTATTTTTTGTCGCATTGCACAGGCGCATCTGCCCTCTGTCTGTGTGTGTGTGTGCGAGACAATAAAAAGCGAAATTGAAACGCAAGCAATAAGTTAGGATGTCTTTGTCAAACAAGTTTTATATTGCATGTACATGCCACAAAAAACCTCCAGCTACAGCAACAACAACTATAACAAAAAATGCAAAATAGAAAATAGAAAATTGAACAGTTTTGGGCTAAGAAGGGAAACAACAACAGCTAAGACAGACTGAATGGAAACTCAATAAAGCCAAACACGCTGCGCTGCTTGGCAATTTTTAATGAACTCTGAACACGTCAGTCGGCAGAGAGAGAGAGTGAGAAATCTATTATTCAGCCCTGAGTGAGGCGAAATCCTTTAACGATCCATTAAATCGCAAAAGAGTCGATCCCAGCCCAGTCGAGGCATTGATTTCGAGTCGAAGTTAATAATTGACAGCACTCGCAACTCGACTCGTTCGGCAAATACAGCAATAAATTGCTTTGTTGCTGCTACTGCTGCTGCTGCTGCAATTGCCACTTGCCACATGCCACATGCCACTTGCGTTTGCGAGGATTACAACAATAACTTAAACAAATACTCGCCTAGCCGCCGCCGGACGGCCGCCATTGTTGCTCAGGGAGCTGGCAAATGGACCAACGTGACGTATACGTAATATTTCATTTCATTTGTTCAACCAGCCAGTGCGTATGTGAGCGTGGCAGTATGGGAGTGTGTGTGTATTTGCACTGCCACTGCTATTGGCACAACAAAGGTAGAGCTGCTGCTGCTGGTGCTGCTGCCACGCCCACGCCGCCTACGGAGCGTTTACGCAAAGGTTCAACACGTTATTTATTTAATTGCATTCAATTTGCGGTTAATTGTTAAACAATGTGCCACGCTGCGAGCACCTGCAACGATTGTGGGCACACACCTGGCCCGCTCACTTCCCCCCTCCTCTTCCCTGTAGGGCAATAGTAGGAGGAGGAGGAGGAACAACTGAGCTGGCCATGTGCGCTCGGCTGGTCGAGTGTGTTTGTTGCGCAAACAAATACGAGTGCGGTTTAATTGAACTCAAGTGGCGTGTGGCAAGAGCAGCACGAGGCGCCTCCGCCTTCGCCTTTGCCTTTGCCTTTGCCTCTACCTCTGCCTTTGCCCTTCCCCCTTATTGCCTGCATTTTTACACACATGTGCGACCAAGTGTAAAGCCGAGGTCAAAGCAGGAACGGCCCTACCTCTCCCTACCTCACCCTCCTGCTACTGCCCGCCTAATGAGCGCGCAAATATTTGCTCAAAATCGTTTGGCAAATTAAAAGTAATTAGCCCTCAACTTGGCCCTGATATCAGCGAACAGAATTTATAGCCGGTAAAATTCGCTGGACAAATGCCAAACGAATTGCAGTCAGATAAAGCAAAACAAATAACAATTATGGCCAACAAATCAGAGAGGCAGAGCGAGCAACAATGAACTGGCCATACTGTCTAACTCTTGGCCGGGTTAACTGCAGCTGCATGTGTAATTGCAATTGTTGTTGTTGTTGCTGTTATTGTTGTTTGCCCAGCCCTCGTTATCACAGTTTCCCGCGCCGAACAGTGAAATTTGCATTCGAATGCGAAATAAAGTAAGTGCGCACTTCATTGCCAGCTAATCGCCCAAAATGCGTGTATGCTGCCTGCCAGCCTGTTTGTATGCAATTAAATTGCGGCTAACGCACATATTCGTAGCATACGCACAGTGGGCATCATTGTGCAAAAAAAGCAACAAAAATGGAAAACAATAATCGCATTTTTTGAACGCTTACAACGCCATGTGGCTTGTGCCTGCCTGGCAACTAATCCGAGCACCGCATTCAGTGAGCCGCAGGCAGAGATTTTACACAGCAGCAGCAGCAGCAACACTCCCCCTACTAACCCAGCGAACCCACCAGTCCCACCAAAACCCACCACAGAGACAACTCGATTATCTGCCACAGCGCTGCTGCTGCTTTTGCGGTTAATTGCAACATGCGAATTATTTCATGTTTTTATCGCGACTGCAATTCAATCGCGATATTTATACAATTTATTTCAGCAATTAGTTTTACTCGCCGCCGAATTGCGCAATTTAGTAGCCGTTCGACTGCAAATTATAATCATGTGGCTGGACACACACATAGCTCACACACACACACACACACACACACGTGCAGCGCAATTACCTAGCCATATAATATAATAATATCTGCAGACATATTAATTGAACTTGCTGAAATTCCGTTTAAAAAAAACGACTAAGAAAGACCACAGTCGAAATTTGAAGTTATGCAGGCAGGGATTTTTAATTAATAAATAACTTCTATATTAATTATCTACTAAAGAGTAATTTAAAGTGTTTTAGCTTTAATTAGCAACAAATTGGAGAGCCCTAGCTCTTATTATCTCAGAGATCTTGCTGTTCATACATACAAAAACAGAATTTAATTATACTTCAACGCCTTAAGTTGCGTTTATAGTTATGAAACTGCAAGTTACAATGACTTTCCTAAGAAATCAACTGATTATAATCTTTATAATTCAATGCATTACCTTCCCTATCAATATTCAAGCTTCTTTAAGATGCCAAAGCTTGTTAAAACACCTTCAATCATGTCAAGTTTCGTAAAGTGGAGTGGATAAGTCGTTGCCCAGTGCAAATGGATCAAGTTTTAGCTCGACCATTCGTTACTTTCGAATTGCAGCACACAGATAGATAAACTTATTTAATACAAGTTTAAGATAATCTCAAGTTGAAAAGCAGCTCGGGCAGAGAGCGGAACAGATGGAACTGCAGGACACGGAAGCAGATGAGCTAAAACAAACATCCGAGAGTCACCTGGCGGAACAAGTTGCAGCAGTGATAGCTGGAGCAGCAGAACACAGTGCCAGCTAGATGTCGATGTTCATCGGATATGCTCGTGTTGGCAATGAAAATAAATTCCATAAGAAACTGGAAAAAGTTGTGAAGTGGCGAAGACTTGCGAATATGTAAACAAATGCTCGCACGAAAGAAGAAAGGGAGAGGAAGAAGGGAATGAAGGGAGAAAGGAAAGCACACACATTGGCAAACGAATGTTTATAGCACTAATTTTATTTGTTGAACTAACAAAAGCAACAACGGCAATAGCAGCAACAGAGCCACAACAATATCTGCAGCGAAGGGCAAAGGCAAATAAATGTGCCTAGCATAGAAAGAAGAAAGAGTGGACGAAGAAAGAGAAAGAGGGAGGAAGAGAGAGAGAGGGCAGGCGCAAACATGGCAGCACATAAAACTCATACGACATGTGTGACAAGACGGGGGCGTCAAATTCCAGCAAATGCGTGAAAACGTGGCACTTCATTCACACCCAAACTAACTGTGTGGCCCCCTCTAGCTATAGAAAAAAAGGCATATCAAAGAGGGAAGTGTGCTCAAAGCGAAAATACCCTGCAAAAAACTAGTAAACTAAAACTTGAACTTGGCAAAAAGCAATAATCTCATACAATCTTTTCACATTTAAGTTTACTTTTTCGCAATTGATCTACCCATTTCTACACACTCATTGCGACTGCAGGGTATTTATAGAGAGACAAAATTAAGTCTACAGTTGCCACTGACGCACGATTTATACGACTATTCGGAACTGAGTCGTCTCTGGCGAGGCAGGGCCGGCAGTCAGACAGAGTAAACGCTGCTTAAGTGTGCGTAAATCTATAAGGACACACATCTGTCTCGACGCTGATGTCGCTCCACTTACTCGAGGAACCTATCGTATAATTTCTGTCTGTCTGTCTCTTTTCTCTCTCTCTCTTTCTGTCTCGGTCTCAGTGTTTTCTTTGAGTCTGTTTGCTGCCTTTAAATGTTAACACATCGTTGATGTCAGTCGTCTGTCGCAATGTTCTTTAAATGCCGTCTTCGTCTGTTCTTCCCTCTCTTTCTCTCTCTCTCTCTCTGTCTCTCCTCTTTTGTGGACACAGTGTGTGTAATTTCTTTTTATTATATTTCGTATACTTTGCCGGGCAGGCCGTTCAAATTGATAGTTTTAACAAGATTATAATCTGTTTATTCGGCAAAGTGTTACATAAGAAAACAATTTAATTGCCCATATAACGAATGCGAAAATGGGAAATGTGAAAATCTGAAAATGTGAGATGTGTCCTTGTGAAAAGCCGTTGTTGTTTTGTTTTATGTAATTTTGATTGAAATAAAGATACGCATCGTTTTATGGACGGGCCCTTAAGTCCCTACGCTACCTACTCCCTGTCTTCTCCTCGGGGCACCTTGAGTTTTGCTAAAATAATTTAAGCTTTATTTGTAAAATGTTTACTGTGTGTGAGTGTGTGTGTGTGTGTGTGTGTCGAGACCCTCACAGCCAGCAACAATTGAGCTTATTTCCGGCGGAAGCATCAGTGTTTGGCAATTTCCGGTCTGCAGCCATTGCCTTATCAGGCATTTTTCTATGCACAGCATCCTATCGAGGCAATAAATGTTAATACATATTAGTCAAATGCCTCCGGGACTCCCCTTGACTCCACCGGTCAAGCTTCTGAGCACATCCACATCCCCAGCCACATTCACTCTCAGTTCAAGTTGCTGCTCTCCATATTAATTATTTGCTTGCAAGATTGTGCCCAGCCCTGGCAGAGGAGGAAGGACCTGGCTAATGCTTTGGCGGCACAAATTCATTCATTCATTAGCATCCAGCATAATCATCTTCCTTCTCGTGGTCGTCCTCGTCGTCGTCATCAATAATCTTCTGTGAAAATGCATTGGAAATTAATTTTGACAGCTCTCGGCTACGATTAATATCAATTATCATCTGGCCCAGTTGCACTGCACATTGTGTAGACCAGGCCGGAATCGACTTGGAATTGAAATAGGAATAGGAGACTCTGCATTATGTGGGGGGTGCAACAATAGAAACAGCATCCAAAATGTGCATTTATTATGCCTCACTGATAACTACGTCTTCTCTTCTCTCGTCTCGGCTTTGTAGTCCACTCAGAGGCATCTTAAGGGGATTAGGTCTCTACTTGTCTTACTTGTGCTGTTTGTATGTGAAAACTTGCTTTAATTTTAAAACCGAAAAACAAGATTTATGCACTCTGTCGATGAAATTTCCATCTACGATAATATTAGTTCATGAAACAAAACCAACGGTTCGATGACACAGCATGCAAATGCGGCATAAGTCATTCTGCAGCTAAATAAAACGACACAGAAAGAAACTAAAATAATATATATATATTTATTATCAAATAAAGTGTGAAGTAAAATATAACTAAGTGTGATTAAACAAATTGTCAACACGCGTTGAATAACATACATTACTATATATTTTAAGAGGCAAATAAAAACAATATTAAATTCGTAGAAATGTTTGAGAACAATAAGATTAAACAACACATCGTTAATTGTTAGAATTACTATATGCATTGAGTATTTCCCGCTGATAAGAAAAAACAGACTGGAAAAAAGTTAACTATAGTATCAAGAATATATTAAAATTATAAGTGTTTAGGGGCCAAAGTAATGTCAAAAAGTATCTTGCATTTTGTGCATTACAAAATTTGTAAATTTGCCTTATCCCTTTGCCATTTTGTTGCAGTGCATGACTTGTCGGTATTAAATTATGCATGCAAATGTACTAAAAATATGAAATTAAATAATATTTATTTATGCAATTTTGCGGTTCACCGAATCACGTTCATTCAATTTACTATTCAAATTGGTCAAATTTGCGTGTGGCACGCCTCTTTTGAGGCTGCAGCTGATTAGCCCACAAAATGCAAACCGAAAAGCGGAAAACTGGAAAACTGAAAACTGAAGTGAAGTGAATGAAAATTCATAATCGAAATCAGAGTCTATAGTCTGGAAATCAAAACAAGCGTTTGTTTCGGTATACGCGATTAGGTCAAAGGTTTATCAGCTTGCTGCCTGCTGTTATCAGCATGATTAGCTTGTTTCAAGCTAAATTCACTGGCTGTCTACCCAAACTGAGCTCATTTACAAATCGTTTGTCGTTAGAATGAAACTGCTGCTGTTTCTCTTGCCTCTACTTGTGGCCACAGTGCAGGCCAGCCTGTTGTCTCGCCTGTTACATCGCGACTCTCAGGTGACAACTAGCACCACCACGGAGAAGCCACAACAACCGCTCTTCATACACAACACTCTACCCCCCGTGGAGCCCGGCTGCACCGCCCACTACAGCTGCAGCAAGAAACTGAAGAGCGTCGCTGCGCCTCGGCCCTGTGTCAAGTACTGCCTGAAGCGCATCGAGTGCCCCGGGAATGTGATAGTACGTGGTCTGGCCAGTCAGTGTGTGGAATTGGACGAGGCACTGGTGCTGCAGGAGATTGAGGCAAAGGCGAACCAATCGCCCAGCGAGCAGGGAGCAACTACTGAGAAGATTATGGAAGTGGCCATGATTGATTTCCCCTGCCAGCCCGGTTACCTGCCCGACAGTCGTGGACGTTGCCGTGAGATATGGTAACCTAATCATCACAGAGTGGAACACTTTTTCCTCGGCTCAAATTTATTATAATTAACACTGGAATAATATTAATAAAGGTAAAACAAAACATTACGAAACATCATCATCAAATGGTTGGATGAGAGTGTGGAGGAGGGATTATGTTGAGGGGGTATCCGTGTCGTGTTGCCAACTATTTTGTCTAATTACTCGTATAACACACAGGACACAACAAATTAGGTATTTGCACGGAAATAACTCCATGTAAACTCAGTCATAAAAAGAATGTGGATGGACGAGTGGGGCGATAAAATGTACAAGTATTAAAATTAACAAATGACAAGGCGCAGATAAAGATAGAAAAAAAATGTTGAGCATATTTAAAAGCGAATGGCTTGACCAGAAGATACCCTGTAAGTTTGTATTCATATAAATTCCTTTCCCCCTAGATTCGCGCCTCATAAACAAGCTCAATTACATTCCCTCTGCGGATTATAGCCCAATTCTCAATTAGTATAGGGTATCATAAAAAACGAGACGAATGCAGCTAGCCATCACGTGATTAACGCACATTTCAAAATAACAGGAATGCGCACCCAACTTAACACAGCCGAACCCAGCGCCCTTTCCCCTCTTTCGGGGCAATCCCAATCCAATTCCAACCCCAAGTCAAACCCGCAGATTGAGTGGCGGCGTCTGGCAAAGTGGAATTTTTATGTGTCTTCGTCATGTTAATTGTTTGCTTTGACGAGTTCATTTTGTGCTCCTCTTGTTGCTGTTGTTATTGTTGTTGTTAGTGTTGTTATAAGCCATAATTTGCGCGCTTATAACTCACAGTTCAACAGCGTGCGAGTGAGATAGAGAGAGAGAGAGAGAGAGAGAGAGAGAGAGGCAAACGCAACTAACTTTATTAACTGACTGCGCAGTCGGAGACGGAGCCGAAGCCGTAGCCGGAGACGGAGCCAAGTTTGACTTCATTTGAGCTCATTCTTTTTGTTTTCTTGATTTCCGTTTCCGACGCCAGCGACAACCACAACGACGACGACGACGACGAACTTTACCTTGTGCGGCTGCTTATGGTAATCAGCAGCAGGGGCGTAGTTAGCGTCACATTCAGGGGGTATAAATAGCACAAAGATTTTCACCTTGAAAAACTTGTATTACATTTTTTGTCTTGTGCATTTCAACAATAATTTTGAGATTATAAAAAAAATTGATAAGAATTTTCATAATTTTTCTAAAATTGTTTGCTCACCTGCTGAACCCCTCTGACAGCGCCACTGCTCAACGCATACCATAGGCAGCTACATATTTCTCCATCTACCCGCCGTGCCACGCCCCATAAAACTGACTAGCCCACCTGTGTGTGTAAGTATGTGTGTGTGTGTGCGGGTCTGGCGTGGCATTTGGAAATTAAACCGCACACGGCCCTTAAAATTTTATAACTTAATTTGTGTTGCACAGTTCTGAGTTTTCTCCTTCTCCCCTTCCCACACTCTCCCTTCTCGCTCCCTCTCTCTTTCTGTTGTTGTTCTTGGGGTTTTTGGCATTTTTGTGAACTTTTTGATTTGATTTTCGACTCCAGCCAGTTTGGGTTATACTTTCACGTTGTTTGTAGTTTGTTGGCTGTGTGTGTGTGTGCCTGGTGTAGTATGTGTGTGTGTTGCGTTCAGGGTGTCTTCAGCACAATGGGATTGCCACATGACCCGCTTTAGGCCGCGAATTGAGCATGCGAATTACAATAATAAACTGTCGGAATTTATTTAATACAGGAAAATACTTTTGCTGCGCTGATAAGCTTGATCTACGGCCCTGAGCGGAGCTGAAATAACCCTACGATAAGCACAGAGTGAAGGACAACCCATAAGCATAGCTGAGCTGAGCATGCTCGGCAACCATTTGAAGGCGATTGAGAAAGGCAACGTCATAATTCAATTGCACACAGCTGTAATTGCAAAATTTAAATGTTTCTCAGTTGTTACGCTCGGTTTCTCTCTCTCGCTCCCTCTCTTTCTGGGTTCCTAAGTCCTCTTCACAACCCTTTATGCCTTCATTAGCATTGCCACTAATCAAATGGGAAAAACATTTGATAAAATGGAAATGAAATGACCTTATGGCAGGTGAGCATGAAAACAGGAAAGAGAGCAAAGACTGTTGAATACTCTCTGAGTAATTGGGGGATAAAATATGGCTTAATAAATCAGGTATAATTGTAAATAAATCAATTATAATTATGAGTAATAAATGGAGGTTTTGTTAAGCCTAGAAAATATATTACGTATACGCAGCGTAGTATTTTTTAAAACACATATCATTCAGAGCTGCGACAATCAGTGAAATTGTCAACTTGCAAACTCAAAATGTCTGCCACTTTGCGTAGTCTGGCAACTCCAGGGCTGCAGTATGACAGCGGACATCACTGTGGCAACTCCACAGAACAACTCGAGGTCCGGCGAAGCGTGTGAGCTCAGGTTTTTTACATTAATAAATGCTAAAACCACAATCGCAATAACAATAATGCAAATAGCTGCAACAACAACAACAACAGCAACAACAACAGCCTGCAAGGCACACAATTCAATTGTGGCAGCATGAAATAACATGAAATGGAAATGGAGAATGGAGGAAAGGAGAATGGAGAATAGCTGGGAGTACGGGAGAATGGCGACCGAGGGCAAAGTGAATGAAAGCGGAACAAAACCAAAGAATTTTCATTAAAATTCTCATTTATTTGCGCAATTATTTCTCTGCAGCTATTTTAATAACACTAATTTACCTTCAATTTTCAACTCGCTTTTCTTCGTGGCGCACACAAAGGCGCCGCAACGAGCCAGGAGAAGCAACAGCAGAGGCAGAAGAGGAGGCAGAAGAAGAGGAGGCAGCAGAAGAAGCGGAAAATAACATGCAGTTCAAAATATGCGCAGCTGCAGCAGAATAAAACTGAATCGCAAAAAATGCCACGCAACGATGATGCATTTTTTTCTGCGTATTTTCTCTGTTTTTTATTTTCTTCTACAAGTTCCCTTTTTTTTTTTTTTGTTCACTGTCGACTCTTTTAATTTATTTGCTGCTTTGTGGAAACTGAAATCCGAATGCGTTAACTCAGCTGGCCGCAGTTGAACGCAGTTGGCCACAACCAGCTTGGCCCGCTATGTTGGCCATCGCAATCAGCATCATCATCATCATTATCATCATCATGCAAGCGGCAATAACAATGACAGCAGCAGCGACAACAACAGCTGGAAAAGAAATGATATAGCAGTTCCCTTGTACTCTAAGCCGTTTGCATTGCAAATACCTCAAATGTCCAGGCGAAAGGACAACGCAGTCAGTTTTCAATTAAATAGCTTTGTTCGCTTTCCATTTTCTATTTTCCTCTTGTTTTCCAGCATCTTTTTGTCTTTGTTAAATTGAAATGCATTTGTTGACACAGTAAGATGATTATCATACAGTTTGTAGGTGAATACTGGACATAAATCAAGTATATATGTTTAAAATACTTTATAAATCATTTGTATTATATTTTAAGAAGTTAATCGACTTCCCTTCTGAGCAGAATTCAATAGAAATTTAGCACATTTCAACTGAATTTATTTAGCTCACAATTCCATTCATTATTTTGTATTTCTGCACTCCCCGTAGACCTGCTTGGATTCCCCTGTTAGCTCTCATTAATTTCAAATTTCCAAAAATAAATATGTTTTAATCCCGCAGACAGCAAAAACCCTTAGAGAATTCACAGCTAGCCTCAACTCACTGACAGTACAAAAGCAACGTAATCTCCTTAAATTAATTGAAAAACCAATTAGTGAAATCCAGGTCCAGGATTAGCACACAAATCCCATCATAATTAGGTGCCGAAAATGCAAAACAGTGCAAACAATAAAATCTCTGGCCGATTGTGAGCTTCGGGTCATTTTTCAAGCATTTTCCCGTCAATATTGAGTTCAGCTCTAAGTCAACCAGGATTAGCGACAAAAACTTTGACAATTCGAGCAACTTTTCTTAACTGGCGAGATCCGAAAACATTAACCACTCTTTCGAAGGATTTTTTTAAAATGTCTTTTAGATATTTGAAAACTTTTGCAAGTTTCTTGTCCAGTGTGAAGAAAGAAACAAAAGAAACGGAATTTTCCTTACATTTATTAGCACATTTTGTATAGAAATTGGATAAGTAAGTAAGTTACATTAGTAGTAAGTACCTCGAAAGGTACAGCAAGTATTGACACTAAGTACATCGATAAGTAAGGATAAATATATTGTACGTAAGTACAGTACAAACACAGTTGGATCGACTAACTAGAATTTGCTCTAGGGCTACCCTGCTCACTGCCCCTTAATAAAAATGCTCTTGGAATGAAACTCTCGCATGATATCGCGGGACTACTTCGACTTGTGCGCTTGCACCGAGGTCAATTCGCCCAAATTGTTGAGAGATCCTGGTGGCGGCGGTGTCACTGGCGTCTCGGCGGTGTCCACTTGGTCGCCATGTTTTAGCCAGAGCGGAGCTAGACGCAGCATTAGAATGGCACCCAGTGGCGCTGTGAAAATAATGGCCAGAACCGAAATGATGAGCACGTTGTTGGCCAATGTCAAATCGCTTGCGATGTTGGCAGCACGTGCCAGATCCAAGGCAACGGGTCCCAGGGCAGCCTGACAAAGGAAAAAGAGAGAAAGAGAGGAAGGAAAAATAAGTAAAAAAAAGCAAAAAAGAAGCTTAACTTCGACATATCGAAGGCTTTATACACTTTTGCAGTCTACAGTCTTCATCGTTGAATTCTCTGGCAGCTCTAAATATATAGAAGACTCAACCGACTTTGTTGTACAAGAAAATATATAAAATTTTAATGGCTGAAGCTGTGGCATAACATTTTAAAGCCCTATGGCATGTCGAAGGTAACATTTCCTTATATTCTTTTTTTTGGGGCAGCCAACGCTGCGTATGAGTGATATGCTACCGGACGCCACATGCAAGCGGGAAACGCGCTCCGAGAACGGAGAACGGAAATGGAAACGAAAACGGATTAAACGAAGTTGTGCTAAAATTTTAATTAAATCACAAAAAAAGGTTGACAGTGAAATATGCAGCAAGCAGACCGCATATTAGGAAAGGCAGCAGGAGAAAGGGGAGAGAGGGAAATGGGAACGAGCTACGTTTGCTGTTGAATTTCGTGTGTAGTTAACTCGCCACTGGAAATAAGGAGCATGTTAAAAAGCGTCAACAGCAGCAGGTTGCCTCGTCTGTTCGCCCTCTCTCCCGTGCCTCTCCCGCTGCTGGGGTATTCTCTCGCCTGGCTCACTGGCAAAAGTAAGCCAAAGTAACGTAACATTTACATTTGGGGCAACCGCAGACTCGGGCAGCGCAACAAAAGCGCGTAAACCACATGGCACAGACACCCCATGCACGCTTGTGGCACAACACAGCTGCACAGACAATGGCTGGCAGAGAGAGAGAGAGAGAGAGAGAGAAGCTTGCAACTCCGTGCAACATGATCTGCAAACACGGCGAGCCAGCAACGACTTAAGCACATTCGGGGAAAACAACATACATAACCCAAATAAAGACTGGCCAAAAACTGTCCAGCCAAAGTGAAACCAGCAAAAAAATAAAAAACGAAAAAAATAAAAAGAAAAAGAAAAAGAAAAAGAAAAGGAAAACAACAATGTCTGCGCGTCCGGCATGGCACGGTACAACTTACTTGCACAGTGGCTTTGGGAAAACCGGAAATTGTAATGTAGGCACGTTCCTTTCTGGACAGATTTCCGCCATATGTGGATAAATATGCAAAAGCCAAGCGAAACTGCAAGAAGAGAGAGAAAAAGAAAAGAGAGTCAGACATAATCACACACACACAGACAACACACACATGCATGTGTGTGCAGGTAAAACATTTGAATTGCGGCTAAGAACATTTTCATTTCGAGTTTTTTTCCGACAAGCGAACCGTAGGGACAACAGTTGAAAAAAAAAACAAACGAAAACTAAAGAAATTAAATAAGTGGCTTGCCAGCTGGGAAGAGGGGAGGGGTACCCCCTTCTAGCCACACCCATTGGCTGGCAAATTTAATTACCAAACTTCCGAGCAGCACCAGCAATGCACCATAGCCGATCACACGACCCTCGAGCACATGGAAATTGATTTCCTTCCCGATGAGCCCAAAAGAGACGGGCTTCAGGAATTTCCACAGCAGATCCAGACGCTTGGGCACACTGGCCTATGAGATTGGTTAGAAAGAACATAAATTAATTATTATTATTAGCATAAATTAAAATGATTGCAGCACAGTGTCGACTGTCAGTCTACGCACCACTTGATACGCCTGCAGCTGTTGTGCCGTCATCTTCTTCTCCTCACGCTTCCAGCCTATGCCGGCAATAAATGCGGTCATCACACAGCCCAATGCACCCGCCGAGGTGTAACCAATTGCACGACTGCCCATCACGGCGATGGAACCACCCAAAACAGTTAGCACAAAGCGCAAGCCATTGGCGTAGACCTGCAGGGGGGAATAAAAGAGAAATAGAAAATATAATTTTCAATAATTTCCGAGCCTAAGCATGATTAAAATATTTTTAATATTTTTTTACCAATTGTTTGTTTGTTTCTAATCTAATCTAAGTCTATGTCTGTGTAAAAACCATTAACTATCAAATTGCCTCGTACGTATACGTAATATTTATTAAACTTTACTCTTGACTGCTTACACTAGGCGTATACGTAATATTTGAGATACAACACTCTTAGTAGCTCTAAAACTAAATGCTTTGTAATGAAAACTGTTAATTCTTATAGAGCCTCTTATAAATTGTCAATTAAGTCTCTACAAGCAGTGTCATATCATATATCATATACCATATCGGGTTTATCTGCCGTAAAACTAGCACAAACTTTTGGCAGCGCGAACAAGAGTTTATGCACTCATTTACACTGTGATGTGGCCCAATTTCACAGTGCCGCCAAAAAGTTTGTCAACTGTCTTTCGCTTTTCTTCTTTTTTTTTTTTCGCTGTCAGCCAAAATTCTGTCAAAAATCGAAATGTATAAAAAACGAAGGAAAAATGGAGAAAAGACTGAGCAAAAAAAAGGTAACAATGACTGTGAAATCATAAAATAGGATCGCATTATAATAATAAAATAAAAGCAGCAGTGGCACACACTGCAAAAAACGACACTGAGGCTTGATGACAGGCAGGCACACACTCACACACACACACACAGACAGGCAGCATGTTAAATATGCAGGGATGCAAGTGGCGCGTCTTGGAGCGCATCGCACAGCGTGACAATTTTTGTGCTTGCTGCAATTTTGGCGCGGGCTGCGGCCATGAAAGTTGCACGCGAAAACAAAAGTTATGAGCAGACCGGGTGTGTATGTGTGTGTGCCAAGTGGGTGTGTGTGGAGAGTTCAAAGGCATACAGTGCCACCACCCATGGCGTTTGATTATGCGCGCCATTAGCGGTGTAAGTTGCGGCAATGAGTTTTGTGGTTGCAACGGAGCCAAAGCCGGAGCAGGAGCTGCAGCCGGAGCCGTAGCTGGAGACCGAACAGGAGCTGCTGCCTGCCTGCCTGGTGCTGGCTGCCGCCTGCTGCTCACAAGCGCAGTTGCCATAACTTTCCATGGACGCTGGCAGTAACTGTCGTCGCAAATGTCGCCAGCTCCAGAGCGAGCAACATCGCCCTCAACGCGCCATCGTCGTCGTGGATGTAAGTATCTTTTTATGCAAAATGCGCCCAGCAACGACACCGACAGAGACAGCGATAGAAAGAAAGAGACAGAGAGTGAGAGAAAGAGAGAGAGAGAAAGAGACTAGTGTGTATGATGGCTTTGGAAGCTTTATGCCACCAGCAGCACCCCCGACTGATATTGCAGTGTGTCGCTGCTGCTGCTGCTGCTGCTGCGCGTTTTGCATCATTAAATGCGCTGATTGAGTGTGTAAGTGTTCACTGAATGCGCATTTCGAAGCGCACAAAAGTATGCTACACTCGCCGCATGCAACAGTCTGAGTGCCTTCGGCTGTCCCCCTCTCTCTCTCTCTCTCTCTTTGCGTGTGTGTGTGCCTTTTGTCTGGCAATGCGCATACTTACCGCATTACGAGACGGCAAATATTGCAGCATCATGCCATAAAGATAGCCAAAAACAAGTCCAATACCAATGCCAATGGGTCCTTGCAGCACTTTCTGTGTCAGCGAGCCTGAAAGTATGCAAGAGATTCGGCGTTAAGCAGCGCTCCGTGCCCAACCCCACAAGACACGTACTTGTCGAGAATATTACGCTGATTATGACGCCAAACATGAAAATGGCCACGACATCGTTGCACGTTGTCATCGCATAGATGAGCGTATGGATGCCGCTGTTCAGCCCCAAACGATCCTCCCTCAGTTTCAGCATGACGGTGACAACAACATTGGGCGACACGGCCGTAATGACCAGACTAGTAAAGTGAGAAAAAAGATTCATTTCAATCGAACTCTTTAGAGGGGAACACCCTCTCCCGACTCACCCCAGCGCAATGCCCCATAGCCAGGGCATCGAGAGCGTCAAATAGGCCAACACGGCAATTACGGCCACCTCAGCAATGGTCGGCAGCAGCGTCAGCCGCGTAATCATCAGCCACAAGCGCCTAAATGCGCCCCCATCCAGCCCCAGGCCGGCCAGTAGCATGATATTGATCAAAGCCATTTCCCTGCAGAGTCAAAAAAAAAAATAGAAATGTGAGTGAGTTGCAATGTTAATCAAACCATTCGCGCCTTACCTCAAAAAAACCTCAAAGCGTTCGTAACCCTCGAAATTGGCTAGACCAAGATTCGTATAGAGCACGCCAAAGAAGAGCATGCCCAGCATGTCGGGCAAATGGATGAAGGTCACCAATATGCCAGATATCTGTGCGCCCACAAAGAGCAACACAATCCGCATGATGGCCGTGTCTGGCGTAGCGTACTTGGGTAACCAGACCCAGGCCAAGACCCACAGGCCCAGGAAGATGGCCAGCAGCGCAACATGCTCCGAGATGAGGCCCCAGTGCAGCACCAAGTGTCGCCACCTGCAAAGGAGAAAACAAGAAATGATTATAATTTAGAAAACTTTCTACAAGCCAAGGAAAACCTTTCCCTCTTCATGTTTTGAGAACCCTGAGCAATTATAACTTGTATTATTTTGGTATTCATTTCTGACAAAACACGTAAAGGATTAATTGCCTTTAATTAGGGGTTAATTGTCCCGTCAGACACTTATTTAAGACCCTGTGACAAAGGGAAGTCTGTGTAGAAATGGATAAGTTAGGAGACCGTACGCCAGCCATGCGCCTGATACTTTGGATCATGTGCATCTTTGGCATTTGGTCTTGGGGACCAGCTGAGAAAAGCGACTCCAACATTTTGATATTTCTCAAGCGGAATCATCGATATTTAATACATATTCCCCTCACATTCACCTTCATCGGTTTGATGTGGCTGGAGGCTTTCGTCTCATCCAACTTGGAGCAGGCCGGACAGGTGCTGTACATGTCAATCACCGAAGCTGCACTCATTGTGAAGGTACTGAATATCTGGTATCGTAGTGAGTCTGCCTGGCGGCTGTTGCATCATTTACAGAGCTCACCCGAGTACGAACTGCGATCCGAGGAGGAGCACAGCCAGTGGAAGAAGGAACAAAGCAACTTCAAGCTTTACTTTTATATATACATCATAATTAGTCTGGGCGTGGTGGGCAGCGGCTGTGTGGGCGTGCTCTTTCTGAAGGACTATGAGCTGCCCTTTGCGTACTTTGTTCCTTTTGACTGGCAACATGAGCGAAGATATTGGTATGCCTATGGTTATTGTACAGCCTGTATGACCGTCAATTGCATCTCGAACATAACTCTGGATACACTCGGCTGTTACTTCATGTTCCACGTATCCCTACTCTATCGTCTCTTGGGCATGCGACTGAGATCCTTAAATGCAGTAAACAATGAGCAGGAATTTCAGTGGGAACTGCGAAAGATCTTCAGGCTTCATCAGCGCATACGACGGTAAAGTTTGAGAATATTCATATGAACTTTATTATATTATATCTACTATATTTCCAGCATTACCATAGAGTGTCAGACGCTTGTTTCACCCTACATACTCTCCCAGATAATTCTGAGTGCCTTCATCATCTGCTTCAGCGGATATCGCCTGCAGCATGTGGGCATTCGAGCTAATCCTGGGCAGTTTGTATCCATGCTGCAGTTCGTCAGTGTCATGATTCTACAGATCTTTTTGCCCTGCTACTATGGCAACCAGATCACCTTCTCTGCCAATCAGTTAACCAACGAGGTCTATCACATCAATTGGTTGCAGTGCGAGCAGGGAAGTCGTAAGCTGCTCTACGCTTACATGGAACACCTTAAGCCTCCTGTGAGGATTCAAGCTGGTTACTTTTTTGCTGTGGGATTACCTATTTTCGTTAAGGTTAAGTTAAACAAATCAATGTTGGGTTTTACGATAACTTTTCCTCTTTCCTTTTTAGACCATCAACAATGCCTACAGCTTTTTTGCACTTTTACTCAATGTATCAAAATAATAAAATAAATAAAAATTGATATTCAATTGAAAGAATTTTTCTATAATAACTTTAAACTATTTATAGAGTCACAATGTGTGCTCTAGGGTTTTGATTGTCTATCTATAAATTCTTTTACTAATTTCTAATGCCTTAGCAAGATCATATGATAAAATGTCTCTGTCTCTGGCCTTCCTTATACTATAAAAACGGCAACTATTAATTTTAATAATACACTAAGAGACTACTATATATAACTTCTCATTTCTATATTAGATACCCCAAATAGTTTAAATATGTTTACGAACGCCCTTTTTAAACACTCTACTTTTATTTTAGATTTCCATATAATTATTCCCACCTCAGCTCCACTTACTGAAAGAAAAAAACGTATATATTTGTCAGCTATGAAAATGAAACTGAAACCTTTACCCACAACCTCATGAGGTCTTCCTTCAACTGACTCAAGAAAACTCAAGCAAACTCAAGTCTCAGCGAAGTGAACCCTGCGTGACTTACGCAATGTGCGAGTAACAACAAATTAAATGCTATCATTAGGTCAGCGAGTTAATTATTGTAATTGTTTTGGTTTTAAATTTGTAAATAGTATCTGAAGAGTAATTAGAATAGAAACCAGGGCTGGCTGTCATGAGAGTCGCTCAGAAATGAAGCTGGAACTGGTTCATTTTCGCTTAAGTTAAACAAGAAACATTGGAAATAGCGTAAAGTAGGAAAGAAAATGGAACCAAACTGAAATGAACAAGAAAATTGAGCAAAGAAAAGGGGAAACACATACACACACACACATACAAACAAATATACTAGAGGGAAATTATTTGGATAGTCGCAAAGCCTATAAAAGCAGGTGAAACCTGACTTTGGGAATCAGTTTTTGAATCATTTGTAATGGAACTTAAGATGACAAGTCGCAATGCTTCTAAGAATGATCGCAAATCTGCTGTGCATACCCTGCTGAAGGTACAATGTTGGCTTGGTATCTGGAAATGGGATGATGAAAATGGAGTTTGCAAAGGGCTGAAGCGAATCTATCCCTACTTGCTGCATCTGCCGCTGACATTCACGCAAATCGCGCTAATGTGGCTGGAGGTGATGACATCCGATGACCTGGAACAGGTGGGCAGAGTGATGTACATGTCGCTGACGGAGCTGCCGCTGCTGATAAAGGTCATCAACATCTTGTATAGACGTGATGAGGCCGCCAGCCTCATGCGGCAGCTGAACGAGTGTGCCAGCCATGAGGATTGGCAGATATATCGCCGCTCGCAGGGAAACTTCAAGCGCATCTACCTGCTGTACATCGGTGGTTCCTATGCGGTGGCGCTGATTGGTTTCATTAGTGTCCTGTTGCAGGATGAGTACGAATTGCCATTCGGCTATTACGTGCCCTTCGAGTGGCACAATCCGCGAGGTTATCTCGCTGCCTGGAGCTATAATGTGCTGGCCATGTCACTGTGCTGTCTCGCCAATGTCTGCCTGGATACCACATACTGTTTCTTCATGTTCCAGATCGGTCTACTCTACCGATTTCTCAATCTGCGCTTGCAGTCCCTTCACGAGGCATCCGAGCAGGAGGCTCTGCCCGAATTGCGTCGCATCTTTCGTTTCCATCAGCGATTGCATCGCTTGACCCGCCAGTGCCAGCAGCTCGTCTCCCCGTACGTGGCCTCCCAAGTGAGTTTCAGCGCCTTCATCATCTGCTTCAGCGGTTATCGCCTGGTTCAAATGGGTTGGCAACAGAATCCTGGACTTTTTCTGGCCACACTGCAATTCGAGGCCGTGATGATTGTGCAGATATTCCTGCCCTGCTACTATGGCAATCAGCTGACAATAAATGCGAATCAATTGACCAACAGTGTGTTCCACACCAACTGGTTGGAGTATTCGGTGAAGACGCGCAAGGAGCTAATCTGCTACATGGAATACCTGAAGCGACCTGTCAAGGTGCGTGCTGGAGTCTTCTTCGAAATAGGTTTACCCATTTTTATGAAGGTAAGTGCAATGAGAGAGAAGGCGCGCATAAGTATGCTATGGAAATTTGGCTGCTTTTAATAATATATTGAGTTCTTTATGTGCTTCATTTACACTCATTTTGCTCGTACTTCCCGTGTTAATTGCAGTGGTTTTTCCCTGATTCCTTTCAGACCATTAACAATGCCTACAGCTTCTTTGCGCTGCTGCTCAACCTGTCCAAGTAAATCCAGCTGCAACATGCCCTAAGCCAGACAGTTCAACAAGGTCTACACCGCACTTTGCCATGGTCAGAGATGTTTAACTAGGCGCCGCCACACAAAACCACCACACACACACACGCAAACACACACTGACACATTAAACAGAAAACATTTATGTAAATGCAGCCGTGCCCCAGCACGATTTATACGGCACGTTTGCAACATAATCATTGCAGTTCTTGTGTCAGATCCACTGCCAAGTCGAGCAGGCACAGCAGGAGCTATTAAAACGGGTGTCACAGCCAAAAAAAAACCAGACACGAGGGGGAAGCAAATAAGACAAATAAAGCACTCGCTTGCTGGCCCAGACACCGGCTACGGGTGTCGCTTCCGGTGCAGGGACGGAAACGGCAGCAGCAGCAGCAGCAGCAACGCGATGGCGGCAGACATTGGCCGTGACGAGGGGCAGCATGTGAAAGAAAGAAATGCCAAGCAGAATGTAATGTGCAACACAACACAACACAGAAGTAAGCAACAATAGAAACCATAGGAACAACAACGAGGAGAAGTGGGGGAACAATGGCGAAAAACGGATATGCGAAAAACGCGCGTGCAATGCAAGTGCGAATGTCTGCCTAGCTGAGCCGGAAGTGCATTCAAAGGGTTAAGCAAATGCGCGCACACACACACATCAGCTACATTATGTGTGTGTATGTGTATGTCTAGGGTATCCCTGTCCCTGCCCATATGAGCTTTGCACTTACCATTTAGGTCCTTTGTAATGCTCCCCCTGCGCGGGGTAAACCGAGTTGCTGTTGCTGTTGCCGCCATTGTTGCTGTTGTCGGCGTTGCCACCTCGGCCGCCACCGCCGCCATTGTTGCCGGCTGTAGCATTTGCCGTTGTATTTGTTAAATTTAATGATGTCGGCGTTAAAATTATTGTTGCTGCATTTTGTTGTGCCGTCGTCCCGCCTCCGTCTCCTGCTCCGCCTCCGCCTCCACCTCCTCCTGCACTGCCGACAACAACATCCGACGTGCCATTATTGTAATCCTCGGAGAATTTTTGTATGTCTAATTTACTATGTGACGGCGGTGCGGGATTACCAGCAGCCTGTGAGTTGCCGTTTTGTGTCATGTTGTCACTTTGTGACTGCAACTGTTGCTGTTGTTGCTGCTGCTGTTGCTGCTGCTGCTGATGTTGTTGGCTGCCTGCAAGTGGCAAAAGTAGATTTAAACGATTTAAATAGACGCCTTGTTGTCGCAACTGGGGAGGGGGAATGTAAATTGGTTATAAGTGCCCGTGCTGCATTTAACCCATTTTGCATTCATTTATGCTCGGCTCATGCATGCATAACGTGGCAGTTGCAACATCAGCAACCTGCAACCTGCAACCTGCAACCTTGCAAACTGCCTCAAGACGACAACGACGACGACGACGACAGCGCGTTGATGGCAAACTAAAGATTGCAACATAGATTGACAGTCGCTGATTGCGCCGAAGTAGCGACACTTGCAAAGGTGACGACAACAGCAGCAGCAGCAGAAACAGCAGCAGAGGCAGCAGCAGCAACGGCATCGAAAGGAAATTGTCTTTGGGGCTGGCATGGGTTAAAGTGCCTCGTGCTTTGGCTGTCGTTGCCGACGTGGCATAATTGGCATTATTGTCACAGCGACAACTCTGGCAGCCTGAGTGCAACTGCTGCTGCTGTTGCAGGTGGAAAGCATAAATATTTCCAATGATAATGAACATCAGCCTCTGCCTTAGCCAAGCAGCTTCCTCTTCCCCTCGTAATGGCAGTGGTAATTGAAGTAAATTAACTATTTATTTATTTTGATTTTCACTCAACTGGCTAACATTTTGTGGGTGCTTAGAGGGGGGAAAGGGAGAGGGGGAGAGGCCTATTTTGCCTCCCAATTAGTATGCAAAGCTTGATTGACTTGGCGACAACTTAATTTCGTTTTCGAGACTGGTTTTTTTCAAATCTTCTGTTATCACTTGTCAAGTTCAGAGAACTTGCTAATTGTTTTCAAATATTTGGTGTCAAATCTGCCAGCTGTCCCATTGTCTGTTTGTCACTTTTATAATTTTCCTCCATACTCGTTGATTCATCACGTGCCAATTACGAATCAATCCGAATCATACGATTTGATGGCAAAGATCGAATTGATTGACAAGGTTGGAAAAAAAGCTTTCCTACATATGCAAAACTGGCAATCTTAAAAGAACTGAGCAAATATGTAATAGATAAACGAAATGTCATTCAATATTGTAGAGCCTCAGCTTGATTTCATAATTTATCAAATTTTTAGAACCTTCATAAATGAAGACATTAAGGAAACGGAGTAGATCGCTTGGAAAAAGTTTCAAAAGTAATATAAATTTTCAAATATTATCTTGTTTCATAATAAAAAAAAAACACGTGACTTTAATGATTGAATGATGAAATGAAATCAAATTGAATAACCAAATCTACTAACATTTAAATACAAATCTAATAAAAATAAAAGAAAACTCGTATATAAATTTATGCTAAAGTAATTATATACTTTGTGACAAAAAATTCCAAAGAAAAGCATATCAAAACTATTTATATATAGATCATTCATAATTATAGAAAATTTCCATTCAATAACGTGATTTTCACATAAGAATCACCTACTTAGTTATGCTTAGTCTCTTAATAACTTCTGGGAGTATTGTCGTAATTGATTTATATAAACCGCATCATTTGGAATAACCACACACACCTCACAGAGAGAACACAAACCGTTGGGAAAACACTGAGACGAACTGTAAAACACGCGTACGACTTTCTGACGACCTACCGCACCGAAGCGATAAGATTTAATAAAAAGAAACAAATGTTTTCAAAACAGAATCTAACTAATCTCTCGTATCTCTCGAATATCTTTCTCTCGGATCTCAGAGACGCGACGATCACGACGATAAGCGACTGACTGAGCAAATTATTTTTAATTTCAAGCATGGAATATACAAATTTATATCTATCCCCCAGTTGTATCTGTATCTGTTGCCGCTGTATCGCTCTGCTATCTATACAATACTCGTGTGTATGGGAGAATAATTTCGTTTGCTATTGCAATATCTTATGCTAATAAAAAACATAAGCCAAACTGTTCGCAATTCTCTCTCCGAGATCCCGCACGATCGCACTCGCGTGCCTACCGATCGCTCTGACGTTCGGTTTTCTTTCTAATTTGTTAAATTAACAAATAAATTTAAGACAACAACAAGAGCCAGCTGAGCGAGAGAGAGCGAGAGAGCAACAACAACAGAGCAAGACGAGCGAAAACAATACGGCTGAGAAAATAAATATTCGATTGTTTTTATATGTTAAAAAAAAACAATAAGAAAAAAGTATATTAATGCGAAGAGCAGATACTCTTGTGTTTAAGTAAATTTTGTGGGATGGCAATTAAAGTACTATTTTATGCCTATACAATATTATACCTTTTATAATAAATATCTCAAAGAAATGAGATTGGATTAAATTATGTGTTATGTGCTTCAGAAAATATTGAGAGAAGGTACTTCATGTATTATTATCTAAAATTATCTGTAATAATATTATAGCATCCGGATAGTTATTTTTCTAAGCTGATATCTACTAGTATATTACATAGGGATCTATAAAGCTTACGCATTTTCTGAGTTTCATCAGCAAGTTAAGCAATTTGAGTTGATAATAAATTATGGAACTTCAACATTAAACATTAATGTGGTACATCAATCGATTTGAGTTTAAAAAGAAAGAGAGAGAGGCAGTTCAGAAGGGCAAAAGTCGCTGTCATTTGCCAGTTTGTGGCCCAAGCAGACACTACCAGGGTCAAGAGTGCCCGAGCAGAAGAGGAGGGAGGGGGGGAGTCACTCGCTGCGTTAAAATTATGTTTACAAGCATTTGCTTATCAATTAATTAGCCATAATCAACAGCGGGACCAATGTGCGCTGGCCAAATATTTGCCCCGCTTACAGTATGGTTCAGTTCAGTTTTGTAGTTGCGCCCCAGTTTGGTTTGTGTACACCCCCCACTTCTCCTCCCCCTCAATTCATCTCCCCCACTAGGCTCTCTCTCTCTCTGGGCTTTTATCAAATATTTACAAGTTCAATGCGAAGTTCGTGTTTGAAGTGCAACAAATATTTAACATTCCTTAATTAATTTTAAATATCTCCGCGACGTCGAGCAGCGAAATAACAAACTGTTCTCGCTTGGCTAGTTTGCCCAGGCCAGCAGCCCCTCCCCCACTCCCTTCCAGCACCCTGCCCGCTGTTAAGGCCACCTCAGATGCTCCTTTCAACATTTATGAATAATGTGCCGCATTTAAAAGTTTTTGCGGCATTGCGCTTTTCCTCACACTACCTCTAGCTTTCCCGCTCACTCTATAACTCTCTCTTTCTCTCACTCTCTACCCCTCTCCCTCTCGCTCTGTCTCACGCTTTTTCGGTCCAGCCTTTCTGCAGCGAGAAATTTGAGCATAAATTGCACAAGGTGTCAGTGAAGATAGCGAGGTGCAGGTAAGATGGCTGCCTTGCTTGTGTCTGTGTGTGTGTGTATGTATGTGTGTGAGGTAACTGCTACAGTGATATTTCATATTCATGCACTGCACTTAACACACACAAAAAATTGTTATGTACTTATGGAACTGCAAGTTGCCAAAGTCATTAAGAAGGTTCTGCTGGCAACAACTTTAAAATAGACAAACTTAAATTTTGATAAACCCCCTGCAATCCATAAATACCTCCCCAGCCCATATAAGAAAATATAGTACTCGACCGAGCAAAAAGAAATTGCTTGTGGTCTTCTCTTCGCTTTCCTTCTCTTTCTTTTCTCTCTTTGTTCCTGCCTGCTCAAAATTGGAAATTATTTATATACGCTTTCTGGTTATCATTGCCTTTTGGGTTCTTGCCGCGAGCTCTTTCTTTTGGACCATTTTAACTTGGAACCAGTGTCCAGTGAGGAAAATAATTTGAAAGTTTCTCGGGCAAGTGCATAAATGAACTGAATTCTTGGTTTCAATTATTGCAAAAGTTTGGGCTGGAGGAACAGAGAGAGAAAGAAATGATGCCAGCTGTGAGATATGTTAGTTTTCGTACTCGACTGGGAGTTCCAGAGCAGCAGGCGACATTTATGTAGAACTTATATGAATATCAAATGAAATAGAGTTGCTTTTGCAATTTATATACTGATAATTATAAGCTTGGGCATTTGTTAAATGATTTGTACAAATTATTATCGCAAATCCAATAAATGCAGTCATATCTCTTGCAGTTCTTAACTTATTTTAACTGCACTTGCTATGTTTGCACTCCTCAGAGAGGGAAGTACGATTTCTTTTTCACTTTTCGACTTTCCACTTCCTCCCAACCTGTGCTTATCGAGGCATGTGCGTGCCCGGCAACATGTCAATGCCTTCGCCATGCCATCTCTCTCTCTTTCTCTCTCTCTCTCTCTGACTGTATTTACCTTTCAAGTATGCAAAAGATACTTAGAGCTGTGTGTCTGAAGTTTACTGAAGCACCAGCACCTATCCCCCTCTCTCTCTCTCTCTCTTTCTAGACACATCGCAATGTCAGCACATTTAAATATAATTTCTTTTCAGAGATAAAAAGAGAGAGAGAGAGAAAAAAGCAAGGAGATATATGTATATTGCAAAGGAATGGCATACTCTTGATGAACTTTTTGATTTAGTCGACGCGACTCTCGACTGTTGACGCTTTTAAGTTCACATACAGAGACACATCCGACAGCCAGTTGAGCCCGAGTTCGTTCTGCTCCAGCAACTCAAAAGAGAGAGAGAGAGAGAGAGAAGGAGAGTGAGACGCACTTGCTTAAGATACATTTAAGGATAAGTTGAGAAAATGATGCCTTAAGCTTATGCAGATTCAATTATTTTACTCTGGCAGCATAAACTATACCATAATCGCTTCGGCTGCAAAGCAGGTCAGCCATGAAATGTGGAACCTCGTCTATTCACAGGACTACATAAATAACTATAGAGACATATTGAAAATTGCAGGGAAAACAAGTAGAAGCAGCGGGAATATACGACTAGCCAATACTGTGTACTTATTATAATGATTTATTTTGATTTCCTTTAAGCCTGCGCAGGGTTAAGTAATTCTTGTAATCAACTTTACATGCCTTGAATCAATTTGAAAGCATATACAAAATTTCATCAATCTATCTGCCATAATTACAGAGATCCAGAGGAATTGGTAGAGCCATCTCTGTTGCTATGTTTACAGTGCATGCAAAAGAAAATGTACACAGCAAAGCGAGCGAGAACGGGACTCCTCTTGGTAGAAAGCGCTCTATTAAGCGTAGTTTAGTAATTGGCTGCTGTGTGAGTGCGAATGTGAATACGAGTGTGAATACGAGTGCCTGTGACTGTGCTTCGATTCAACTTAAGTGACTACGGGCAAGTCAAAATCCTAGCTTGAGTGCGACTGCCAGAGGGCTAAACACGACAGCGCCAAGTCAACGTCACCGACTCAATGCAAATGGCATCAAAGTGAAACCAACTGCACACACACACGTGTGTCTGTGTGTGTTTGTAGCACGAAAGGAGATTATGTGTGCCACGTCAAATGAAGCGTTTGTCTGGGAGGGGAGGGGAGCAGGAGCAGAAGCGGTGGAGGAGTAGCTACAGAGGGGGAGAGACGGCACGCCTTGGCACTTACTGTGTGTAGTATCATGTGTGCTGAAATTTTCCTATTCATTTGGCAAAAACTGTGACACACACACACACACACACACACGTAGTCATACAATCGCACATGCAATATACACAACATGCAACACCCCCCGTCGTCGAGGCCGACGCGACGCAGTCATTTATAATTGTTGGGCCCTGCGTATACGTAATATCAAGCTTTGCATGCCCTCGCACACTTAGCTCAGCCACTGTGTGTGTGTGTGTGTGTGTGCCTGTCTGTGTGTGCGTGCATGAATGGGTGTGCTCGCGATTCATTTATCAATGGATGACTTGGTGAGTGCAAATCGTTTTTCATGTTGCAGATTTAAGCAAACAGAAATGTCGCCATTTTCTGTAGCTTTATATTTATATAGCCGCCGTGGGGCCCGGTGTGGTAGCATCAGTGAAAAAACACCCCATTGACTCTCAGTGCATTCAAATTAAATTCGATAAACAAATACACACACACACAGAGACAGAGAGAGCGAGATTTTGCTTTATGACAAAGTCAGAAAAAAAAAAATATTCTTTAATTCTTTTTCAATATCTTAAAAACATCCCTTGCTCGCTACTCGCTTTATTTCACGTTATTCATGGAATATGCTGGGCGAAATTTTGCGAACCACGAAAAAACATATAATTGTGCAAGCAATGCAACGATAATAATAATAATAATAATAGTTGTCGAGTTCTTCCTCCAAAAACAACGGACGGTTGGCTAACTGGGCTAGCTCGCTGGAAATACGCACGGCTGTCACAACAAACATTCTCCATGGACCACAGAAAAGGAAAAAACAATGGGGAAAAGTGCAATGAGGGAATGCTCGACTGGCAAAGATACCCTGTAGTCGAAACTATTTAAATATTCGCAGGAAATTCGTTGAGATTATACAGGAACTATTGAGTCTATTACTTTTTTTATTATTTTAAAGAATAATAAATTTCAGGAATTTCTTTTTTATATTAAATTAGCCCTAGGAATTCCTGAAATATCTCAAAACTAAAGCCAGCTGATCTGTAGCTAAAAAGATTTTCTTGAAATTTTCTTGATGCGTTTCTCTCTACCTCTTCCCTGGCGCAAGAAAACCCATTGGCACGTCGAGCCGACCGACTAAGCCAACTCCGGAAAAGTCAAAATTGAAAAGCTCACACACACACACACACACATATATACGTATGTAATTATGTGCATCTGCGTTGGGATAACATTTTTACAGAATCTTCGGTTGAGTTCTACTGAATTGGGAGTCCTGCTGGCGCCACAGCAAAGGAAACGCAATGTCTTAAAATCTCCGCCTGCCCACTTTACTATATATGTACTATATATGTATGTATGTATGTATATGGAGGGAGTTGCCTTAAAATCAGAACGCCTCAATCCGCTTAGGATGCAGGGCAGCTGCATATGGGGGGCTCTAAACACTGACAGAGAGAGAGAGTGAGAGAGGGAGAGAGAGAGTGGGCAGAGCACTCTCACACAATCCTTGGCTCAGAGTTCTGAGAGGCAAAAACTTTAAATAAACAACACTCACACACACACACACATTGCAGGCATATGCATATGTGTATGTGTGTGTGTGCGTGTGTCTTTTTTGTGGAAGCCAACATCATCAGTTGGTTGGCCGGCAACGGCGTCAACTCTGACATCGAACGGAATGTCTGTGTGTGTGTGTGTGTGTGTGTGTGTGTGTGTCATCCTGGCGCCAATGTCCTTGTTTGCAGCTACAGTGGAACTTGGCTAAGAAGTATGCTATGTGAGCATGCTTAGTGTACTCAATTAAGAGTTTTTTACAGTTAAAAAAAAAGTATTCTAAATTGAAGATATCAATTCTACTTAATTAATTTACTAAGATACTTTATATAGCAGTTTATACTAGCCATAGTTTGATATGATTTTTTAAAAAATTTAAATATAAATTTTGCCGTATTTTTATCACTAAAATACCCAACTCGTTCCACTGTATTTTCGCAAGACATATGTGTGTGTGCGTGGCACTGTGCGTGTGCAAGAAGAAAATCATTTCCGGGTAAAACAATTTTGCTTTGGGGTTGCATTACAATGCGTTGCATTCCCAAAATAGCGCGGCCATTTTTTCTAGCGTTTGTGCGATGCGTCAGATGAATTCCTCCACCCATCGCAGCCCATTTGCACTGATTTTGGTATGTTTTACTTTCCTCTCTCTCTCTCTGTCTATTTTTCTCTATGCTTTCTAACTGCTGCAGTTACATTTAACGCATTTCCTCTCGCGGCAATTGCATTGAAATTTAGTTGTGAAAATTTACTCACCATTTTCATTGAATTCTGTGGCGATGTGCGGCCCCTTGGCGGTTATGTGTGCCCTGGGCGGAGGTTGTGGTCGTTGATTGGAGGAGGCCTCATCTTTTTGGGACAACAGGTGTTCCGATTCCGGTTCCAAATCTGTTAAAATACTATTCGTTGCCGTTTCACTGGCTCGTCGCATCAGCTCGACAGGCATCTGATTGGGTTGAGCTGCCTCGGGCGGTTCTAAAGTGTCGAGTTCGATGAGAAAGGTACGACGAAAACCCTGTAGTTCGGGACCCTCGTTAGCTGCAACTATATTGTAGATATCTGTAGGGCAGAGGAAAGTATAAAAGCTTTATAGAACTGAAAGATTAGAATATAGTTAAATCACAAAATTCAAAAATACCAGTGAAATTTCAAAAACTGTTTCAGATATATATCATAATGGAATTTAATTAAGAATTTTAACCCATTATACTCATTAAATTTTTAGGATATTCCCAGCGTACTCCCTGCTAATTAGAACTCTTGTCACGTGCTGTATGCTGATGCATTTAATGGTCGCCTAATTGGTTAATCACAAACATAAACACACTCTCACTCACACTCACTCTCACTCTCACACACACACACATGCATATCTTGACATGAATCCATCACGAAACGCCGCAATAAATTAACTCACCCGTTTCGCTAAACATTGTATTTATCTCCCTCTCTCTCTCTCTCTCTCTCTCTCTTTCTCCCTCACTGCCTGAATAAGAAGAAGAAGCAGCAGAAAATACTCACAAGAGTCGAAAGTGACGAATGTTACGAAAGTGATTGACCGAAAGAAAGAACAACAATAATAAATAAAAGACGCGAATAAAAGAATGTGATACACGTGACAGAGAAGAAGAGAACGTCGCAGCAGAGAAGAGCACAGAGCAAAAGGCACTGGGTGCGACCTGAGTGCTGTCTGAGAAGTAACGGTACTGCGACGCCCAGTCTGCGGGGTTCTTATAGAGGCAATAAAAATTGATATTCTACACGCAGTTAGCAATCGCAGCACGCGCCTCTGTTTGCCGGCCACTTTAATTAAAAAGCTTAATTCAAACAATGTCATCGGGTGTACACACTGATCTGCACAACAGCAGAGTGTGTACACACACACACACGTGTGAATACTCTACTCTCTGTATTTATGGTACATACCTAATTGCAGGCAGATTAGGCGCGCCACTTTGGCGAAGGGCGACGCGCATCGACTGAAACTAACCGAATGCAAACAAAGCCTACGTAATTAGCAGAGAGAAGAGAGAGAGAGCAAGAGTGAAGCGAATGAAAAAGAGCGCAAAAAAAGCCAAAGAGCAACGGCGAATTGGCGAATGTAGCTTACGCGTAGTCGACAGGGCAAATACTGTGTGCAAGCTTGAATAACTTGAGAGACACATTAATTTAAGAAGTTTAATATGTATATTAAAAACTCATTAATTATTAATTAAACATTATTCAATAAACATTTTATAAGGTTAATATTAATTATTAATGCACATTTTTATTATTTCTTCTTATTTTCACTTGAAATACCTCGCTTGCATATACCACTTACAGGGTATAACTAGCGAGAGTGCATGATATTGTGGAATGGGAATGCCGCTAGCATTCAGCAATGTGCTTATATGCTCTATATATGTATGTTTGTATCTGTAATACTTACAGAGCGACAGCGCGGTCAAAGTCAATCGACTGATAGTGCGAGCGAGTCTCGCAGCTGACGCACAGCTGATCCATCAATTTTTTGTTGTTCCATGTGTTTAGCGGCAAACAATGACATGCGCACCTATAAATACATATTATATTTGAAAGTTTCGCACAAATAATGAAATTGACTGCGCTTGCAATTAATGCGTGAATTAAGTGTATGTCAACAAACAATAAAATGAATCACATCACTAATACTAATTCGTTTACTCTATGATTACCATGTCTGCCACGCCAGACAATAATATTGAATATCAATACATAAAGTGTACGAACTGCAGAGCGATTTGGCAAAGAATTTTACAGGCAAGCCTAAAAGTATGCAACACTTATTAAATAATAGTGATTGCAAAAAATGCATTAAACGCATGGAATGAAAAATTAACATCATGGATAGGCCAAATTTTTGATAATTTTAGATTCATAATCTTTTGATGAGGAATTAATCTAGGGGCTAATTCATGGAGAAAATGCCATCTCCCAAGGAAATCTGATGATTTTTGACGAGGTTATGCCTATTTGAAGCATATGGAGGGATCTGACAAAGGGGTGGCATAGAAAATTGACATCATGGATAGGCCAAATTTTTGATAATTTAAGATTCATAATCTTTTGATGCAGAATTAATCTAGGGACTAATTCATGGAGAAAATGCCATCTCCCAAGGGAATCTGATGATTTTTGACGAAGTTATGCCCATTTGAAGCCTATGGACTGATCTGACAAGGGGGTGATATAGAAAATTGACATCATGGATAGGCCAAATTTTTAATAATTTTAGATTTATAATCTTTTGATGCAGATTTATTCTAGGGGCTAATTCATGGAGAAAATGTCATCTCCCAAGGAAATCTGATGATATTTGACGAAGTTATGCCTATTTGAAAATATGGTGGGATCTGACAAGGGGGTGGCATAGAAAATTGACATCATGGATAGGCCAAATTTTTGATAATTTTAGATTCATAATCTTTTGATGAGGAATTAATCTAGGGGCTAATTCATGGAGAAAATGCCATCTCCCAAGGAAATCTGATGATTTTTGACGAGGTTATGCCTATTTGAAGCATATGGAGGGATCTGACAAAGGGGTGGCATAGAAAATTGACATCATGGATAGGCCAAATTTTTAATAATTTTAGATTTATAATCTTTTGATGCAGATTTATTCTAGGGGCTAATTCATGGAGAAAATACCATCTCCCAAGGCAATCTGACGATTTTTGACGAAGTTATGCCTATTTGAAGCATATGGAGGGATCTGACAAGGGGGTGACATAGAAAATTGACATCATGGATAGGCCAAATTTTTGATAATTTTAGATTCATAATCTTTTGATGAGGAATTAATCTAGGGGCTAATTCATGGAGAAAATGCCATCTCCCAAGGAAATCTGATGATTTTTGACGAAGTTATGCCCATTTGAAGCCTATGGACTGATCTGACAAGGGGGTGATATAGAAAATTGACATCATGGATAGGCCAAATTTTTAATAATTTTAGATTTATAATCTTTTGACGCAGATTTATTCTAGGGGCTAATTCATGGAGAAAATGCCATCTCCCAAGGAAATCTGATGATATTTGACGAAGTTATGCCTATTTGAAAATATGGTGGGATCTGACAAGGGGGTGGCATAGAAAATTGACATCATGGATAGGCCAAATTTTTGATAATTTTAGATTCATAATCTTTTGATGAGGAATTAATCTAGGGGCTAATTCATGGAGAAAATGCCATCTCCCAAGGAAATCTGATGATTTTTGACGAGGTTATGCCTATTTGAAGCATATGGAGGGATCTGACAAAGGGGTGGCATAGAAAATTGACATCATGGATAGGCCAAATTTTTAATAATTTTAGATTTATAATCTTTTGATGCAGATTTATTCTAGGGGCTAATTCATGGAGAAAATGCCATCTCCCAAGGCAATCTGACGATTTTTGACGAAGTTATGCCTATTTGAAGCATATGGAGGGATCTGACAAGGGGGTGACATAGAAAATTGACATCATGGATAGGCCAAATTTTTGATAATTTTAGATTCATAATCTTTTGATGAGGAATTAATCTAGGGGCTAATTCATGGAGAAAATGCCATCTCCCAAGGAAATCTGATGATTTTTGACGAGGTTATGCCTATTTGAAGCATATGGAGGGATCTGACAAAGGGGTGGCATAGAAAATTGACATCATGGATAGGCCAAATTTTTAATAATTTTAGATTTATAATCTTTTGACGCAGATTTATTCTAGGGGCTAATTCATGGAGAAAATGCCATCTCCCAAGGAAATCTGATGATATTTGACGAAGTTATGCCTATTTGAAAATATGGTGGGATCTGACAAGGGGGTGGCATAGAAAATTGACATCATGGATAGGCCAAATTTTTGATAATTTTAGATTCATAATCTTTTGATGAGGAATTAATCTAGGGGCTAATTCATGGAGAAAATGCCATCTCCCAAGGAAATCTGATGATTTTTGACGAGGTTATGCCTATTTGAAGCATATGGAGGGATCTGACAAAGGGGTGGCATAGAAAATTGACATCATGGATAGGCCAAATTTTTAATAATTTTAGATTTATAATCTTTTGATGCAGATTTATTCTAGGGGCTAATTCATGGAGAAAATGCCATCTCCCAAGGCAATCTGACGATTTTTGACGAAGTTATGCCTATTTGAAGCATATGGAGGGATCTGACAAGGGGGTGACATAGAAAATTGACATCATGGATAGGCCAAATTTTTGATAATTTAAGATTCATAATCTTTTGATGCAGAATTAATCTAGGGGCTAATTCATGGAGAAAATGCCATCTCCCAAGGAAATCTGATGATTTTTGACGAAGTTATGCCCATTTGAAGCCTATGGAGGGATCTGACAAGGGGGTCACATAGAAAATTGACATCATGGATAGGCCAAATTTTTGATAATTTCAGATTCATAATCTTTTGATGCAGAATTAATCTAGGGGCCAAATCATGGAGAATGTAACATCTCCCTGGGGAATCTGACAACTTGTTATTAAGTTATGCGTGTTGAGAGATGGTATAGGGTAATATAGGAATCTAGAAATTCACTCATTTTGCATCACTATAATAATACAACATTTCAATAAATTTTTGAAAGTAACCCTTAAAGTGCAAGCCGAATCTGCAATATGCATGTGTCCATGTTTGTGTTTGTGTTTGAGATGAGCATAAGTAATTATGTGTATATGTGTGTGTGTATACACTTTGTATTTTTTTAAGCATACATTTTTTCGAAAATTTATTTTTTGCAACATTTTGACCGATGAAAATTGCGCGTCGTTGGGCGCGTTGGAGTTGGAGTGTTCGCGCAGTGTTTGCCAAACAACGCAGCAATTTGCGCCCACAACAACAACACGTGTGCAAACACACACACACACATAGGTACACATTGGTATGCTGATGTATGTATGTACATCGCATGTGTACATACGCGCGTGGACGCGACTGTATACGTATTGAGAGCAAAAAAACATTAATTTGCGTGCAAGTCAATTATCAGGCGGCTGCTCCGTGTTGTTGTTGTTGTTGTTGCCTTTATGCAAATATGGCTGCATCAAAATACGAAACAATTTTAAAATGACTCGCCCCATGGTGTCCCCCAACCATCCACTCATATATATAAATACTTTCCAGCGTGCCAGACAAGCATATTTCTAAATGCTTTTTTTTAATTAAAAATTTCTGCAAACTTAACACATTTCAAATTGTATTTTGCATATTTGAAACGACGAGAGTGAAAAAAAAATGCAAATATTATTTAAAAACCTGTAGTTGTAGATCGTCACGAGGTGATCAGAAAAAAGAGGGGAAATTAAAATTAATGCAAGTGTAGTTTTTTGTTGACATCTGAAATTGTCACATTTAATGCCTGATGAGCATGTTAATGTGTACTTAGCCATGAATTATTCATTTTACTCGGAATAATGCAACTAATTATATATATACCATATAATACAAGGCTAAGGGGGAATACTATAAAACTGAACTGCTTAAAGCGAGATATTTACGAAAGTCCTAAACGTATTTTAACAGAAATAAAACTTGGCAATTTTCAGTATTTTTCCTCTTTATAAAATCATTAATTAAGCCCCTCATCTACAGATTGTACCTATTCTATATGCAGTTTGAGGTTAGCGGCAGAGTAAAGCTGCATCTAAAGTTCTTAAATATTAAAATATAACTAGAGTTCATGGACAGCCTTACCCTTAATTTTCAACTAAATAAAACTGCTTAATAGTCAAATAAATTGTTAAAATATAGATAATATCAGTTTTAATCATTTAAGAATATTTAATAATAATTATAATTTTAATGTCATCATTCTATATACATTTTCTTGGCCCACACTGCACACTATCACATCAAAATAGAAATTGGCGCAATTCCAAATCGAAATTCATAAACTAAATTAAAGATATTTCTATATTGTAATTTTCTATGCATATTTGTGGATGCTGCTGCATCTCAGACAGCAAGCAAACTTCAGTGCCAGCTCCATCAAAGTGCATTGCCTTTGCCAGGAGATGCTGCTCCTGCTCCTGCTTCTGCTCCTGCTCCAGCTCTGGCCATGCCAATTGGAGCCAAGTGAAATGTTTGCGCTGTCGCAGACTCAGAGACGCAGACAGTGCCGACAGTCCGCTGGGGAGCACACCTGCAGCGGGTGAGTGAGGGTGGGGGGAGACGGAGGGCAGGCCACAAGGTGCCGCCAAAGTGAACAACGGTCCGGTCGAAGTGCGCTGCTTTTATTGATGACCCCTTCCCGGCCACACAGGGCTGTGTCCCGCCCTGTTTGCTGTCTCTCCCGCTCCCGCTGCCTCTGCTGCTGCAAGTGCAATTTCAGCTGCGGTCGCGCCGGCTGCGGCGCTGCCAGTGGTGGCTCGTTTGACGGTTGACAATTTGTTGGCTCCCGCTGACTGCGATGACTGCGAAAGTTTCGCCTCGTCGCCGCTGCTGCTGCTCGTGCTGCTCGGGCTGCTGCTGGCTGATTTCCCAGTCGAGCAATGATAATTTTGATATTGCTGCGGGTGGCTGCAGTGCAGCACCTGCCCCTGCCCCTCTACCCCTCTCTGCTGCCACAGTGCCGACCTCTGTTGGCCATTATTTATGTTTGCAACTTCATCGCAGCGCAATTCGTCTTGATCTCGGCCTGTAATCTGCCAACTTTTCTTACTCAACTTTAACTTTGGTTTAACGAGCATATTGTTGTGCTCCAGCTCCGGCTGCAGCAGCTCCTCACTCCCTTCCCGCTGCTGCTGCTCCTCCTGCCGCTTTATCGCAACACATTGCAGGCCTGCCCCGTTGACATTATTCGCATTTCGTATTTGCGCACTTTGCTCATTTCCCTTTGGCATTACGCACTGCTCCTGCCCAGCTCCAGCTCCGGCTGCGACTCCCTCTGCCGCCGCCTCTTCCCGTCCAGCTGCACTCACAACTAGAATCACAGCATCCTCAGTGGGCTGTCGCGTTGCCTTTTTGCACTTTTTCCCCGTGTTGCCTGATTTGGCCAGCGCCATTTTTGGTTGATTATGATATTCATTTGTGCATTTCTGGCTCTGCTTCTCCAGCTGTTTGCCACGCTGCTCCTGCTCCTCCTCCTTCAGGGGTTTCACTGCGAGAGAGAAAGAGAGAGAGAGTGGGAAGACATGTCAATATATTATAATATTTGCCTGGAATACGCGTGCAAAAACTTTGCACGACAATTGAAAAATTCAGAGAGAGGGGGGAAACCGGTTATAATAGGGAAAAATCGGATGCAGAAAATTACAGGGAAAGTAAAGAAAATGCTCACTTAATGTAGAAGCAATAAAACCCACTAAGTACTGGCGACAGCAGCAACTGCAGTGGGGGTAGGGGGAGGTAGATGGTTCGAAAGGGCAACAAGCAAAAGGGCAAAAGAGATAAAGCAAAAGTAGAAAAGTATCTGAGTCATGACTAGTATATACCCTGGCTACAACAGAAGCTATGCTGGTTGGCAGACTAGAGAAGAAATATTACAATTGTATACAAAGAGATTATAATGCTGAAGCTCTTTATATATCTAGCTAGAACTCTCTTCCACATAACTATATAATTTGTATAGTCTTATATGCATATTTTTACTGTTTAAAGGGCAATCATAGTCAGTTAGGCAAAATTTCTTAATGTTTCAGAGCAACGCTGTAAACTTCACTTGCGTCTATTCAACATATGCTTCTCTACGCTTACAGGGTATTCTCAGTCTGTTAGACACTCAACACTAACAACAATGCTTGTTGCTGTCAACGTTGCTAGTGTTGTTGTTGTTGTTGTTGTTGCTGCTGCTGTTGTTGCCACTTGTTAGCAACGCTGTAAACTTCACATTATCTCGAGTTGGCAACGCTGGCAGAGACGCACAGATTGAAAATGGCAGAAATACGGCAAACTTGTGCGGGGCTGCTGCTAAACTTAAAACGCGGCAGCAACTAAGGCAGCAGCAACAGCAACATCAGCAGCAACAACAGCAACAACAGCCCTGAGAGACTACGCACAGCGGCGTCTGCAATGTCAACAATAAGCAGCATGGCATAGGGAGCATAAAGCGTGAAAAACTTTAGCAATTTATGCGACATAATTATGCTATAAAAAAATAGCAACAACAACAAGAACAAGAACAACTAGACAAGTGCAATGGGAATAAAGCAGAAAGACTTTCCTCGACTCAACTCGACTAAAAGGTATCCTAAGTAAGAGTTGAGTGCGCATAAAACGTGCTTTCAGTTCATTTCAGTTAGGGAACTTTTGCGCTTAACTGTTGCCATAGTAAAGTGGCATACCCTGTGAGGGTAGGGTAGTTGAGGTAGCTGCGCTTAATCGACACTAATAGCCATTACTTACGACTGACAGTTCCAATCGCTGTTTTTATTATTCTGCTGCTGCCTGAGATTTACGTAAAACATTGACAATTGTTTAACTTGCCGAAGGTTAAAACTTTGCTACACCAGCAATTTACAATGGGGGAGGGATGGATAGAAAGAGAGGGCAAGTGAGCTAGGGAGAGGGAGGGAGAGCCTGTCAAAGTTTCTGGCTTTGTTTCGCTCAAATTGAATGGCATTTGCATTGTGTCAACAGCTTTGCCACTACACCTCGCCCCCCTAGGTAGGTAACGGTAACATTAACGTTAACGGTAACTGTAAAGGTAACGGTAAGCATCGCAGCGGCCGCTGGGACATGCGCCTAATGACAACGCTAATTTGGGCGCCATCTTAGGCAGATTACTAGCAGATATCCCAAAAGTTTGCACTGCTGCGTCACAGCAACTGACGCACTGAAGACATATTAATAACTTGTCCCCAGACCAGTCCATCCCGAGAGTTTGGATCATTACAAAGAGGCAACTAGAAGTGTATGTGTGTGGGTGGGGAGCGGGGACTACTTCCCCCTGCAAAACTTGCGCCTGTTTTGTTGGCCATTAAAAGCAAGTCCAAGTCCGAGAGATGCCCCTCCTCCTCCTCGTGTACTCACCGCCATCGCAGGGGAAATTCTCGGCGAGCAGCGTGAATAATTTATCCGACAGCAGGCAGCGTCCGCGCGGTCCCAATGGCACACGGCAAACGGGACACTTGACAGACCGGTTACGGCAATTATTGCAGAGCACGTGTCCGTTGCAGCACTGCCAGCCAGGCGGTTTGATGACCTGATTTCCAGTTGGCCCAGGTAGCAGCCCAGGTATATGCCAGGTGTGCCAATGCATTCGCAAAACAATGGACGATTTGGTCACGGGCGTAGTTCGGGGCAGCAGGGGGCAGCAGCAGCAACAATGGCATCAAGAGGTCATGCAAGCAAAAGCAGAGGCAGCAAATTAATAATGCACGAATCTGAATACTTAAGCTATAATTATATCTAAAGTTTGCAATATAATAACTGTGAAATAGGCCGCAAATTGTGAACTCAGCAAGTACAGTGGGCACAAGTGAGTTTCTACAGGCTAAAATATATTGAATATTAAGTATACGCATGCAGGTGAAATATGAAGACACCTTCGACTTCTTATATATGTATACAGCCTAACACACTTTATTTTCTACCCTATACCTATGTAAAATATATCTATAAGTAAGTCTATTCAATTCTCTCACAATCTGGAATAGTTGAACTCAACGTTTGCCCCACTAAACGTATTTCACCTTAATGGAAATACCTTGTTTACTACGCATATCAATCTTATAACAACTTTTATAGATGTACTCTATATATGGTACATATATATCCTTTATTGTACCGATTTGCTAATATGCAAATCTGGCAATCGTTTTGTGTAGAACACTGAAACTTTTGGTAAAACTTTCAGCTTCTTCTTCGGTGTTTCAGTGCTGTGATTTGGCAATCAGCATTTTCTTGATTTACCCCGGACTCTGCTACTTTATGGACAGCTTTCCAGCTACAGTTTTCCATTTAAATTGAAAATCAAATTGAAAATATTGCAAGCGGATTTAAAATAATACAACTGTATTTGATGTGCACAAAAACACTTTTGCGCATTTCCAGCCAGAGCGGAGCTGGCACAGCTTGGACTCACAAAAAACAGACACACACAGACACATAAAACATACATATACATATATATACATATATATAGATGTGTGTGTGTACTCAATGTGCTCTCATGCGCACGCAGAAACATTGGGATTGTCTCGAAAAATCAAAAAAATATAAGAGAAGAGGGAAATTTGTATAGAAATTCAATTGATGCTTTTTGTCTACATTTATGTATTTGTATTTGTATTTGTGTGTGTGTGAGTGCAGCAATAAAGCTGCAATTTTGGACAGAAGCTTGTATTGCATTTTGGCATCATTTGGCAAAAAATGAAATTGAAGTATTACGAATGTAAAGCGATTTGATTGCAATCATTTCAAATAAACAATAATCATATGCGGGCAGCGGCGGGTCCAGCTGCAAAGCCACCGAAATCACATTGCCAATGAAACAAAAGACATTTGGAATGGCTTTTCCTTTTCAATTTTTCTATAGCATACTTTTGTGCTGAGTTTTAAGCCGCACTCGCTGCGCTTTGATTGCGAGCAATTTAGTGTTGCATACTTTCGGGCGGCGCTGTAAAACTACTTTGATTCATCATGCGATGCACTTGATATACTTGTGTATATGTTTTCAACTGCTTATTGCCGTTATAGTTGGGTTTATTAAAATGCAAATTTATGCATATTTAATTGAATAAAATCTCGATTCTCGGGTGTTATTTAATGTCAACAGCCGAGCTCAAAGAGGGACGTCTATCTCAATGCAAATTTATAGAGCGATTTTATGCATTGCATAAAATACACACACATAGACAGACAGCTCGTATGTGTGTGTGCATGCTTGGCTGTGTAAATAGAAGAGAATGCTTTTTGTGAAACTATTGAAAATCAAGCATAGCTAAATCCCTTAATAACTTAATGGACTTGTCTGTTTGCATACACAAACAGCATAACAAATAAACATACGTACGTATACACACACACACACACAAGCAGACACCCGCTTTATAATGCCAAATTCGTGCTATAGTAATAATTGCCAAATATGAAACGAAAGCCGTGTACGGCTTGTGTAATCCTCAAGGTAGTCGGACAGGTTAGACTAGCCTCGGCTGGACTGGACGGGACTGAACTGGACTTATCCTCTGGCCTGGTGTCGTGCTGCATAAACTGATTTAAGGTTAATAAACAAATTACGCATTCAGTGCAGTGCAGAAACGGTAGCCAGTTCTCCTCCAGCACATTGAGACGAAAGCAGGAGACGCCATTTTGCTGCAGTGTGCAGTGGGATACGGGATTCGGGTCGGTCTGCTCTGCTTACCTGGTTTAGTCTTGGCCGGCATGCTTAATTAATGGCCAGCAGGAGCACACACACACTCTCACTCTCTTCTCTCTCTCTCTCTCTCTCGCTGTTGCCTTGCAAAATTTCATTTGAAAGATAACTTTACAATTTAAATGCAACAAGGCAGCAAATCCCAAGCTGCTGCGGCTGCCCTCGTTTTTATCTTGTCTAATTAATTAAAGTTATGCTTCTGCTGACACATGGCTGGCTATAAAATAAATTTACACCTGGTCAGCAGCCGGAAAGCATGGCCAGGAATTAAAGGATTTGGCCTTCTTCAAGCAGAACAAACTCTTCCAACTTCAAACACACAAACATCACTTGTAATTGAGCGGGCCATTCATTCGTATTGCACGACACGCCTAATCGACAATATTTGACTTTTAAATCCCCTCATCAATCATATGCCTGCCTGACCGATGACCGATATACGTTCAGATATTGCCCAGAAGTGCCGCCAGGCAGCCGAACAAAGCTAATCAAATCACATGCGGATGGCAAACATTTATCAAGCATACGAGATATATATGAATTTTCTATATACATAAAACATATATCACTATCGAATCAAATGTTAGCGGAATTGTTTGGACAGCTGCTGCTGCTCAACGACGGAATACTCTGTAGAAGGAAGATACTTTCTTGCTCATACACTGTAAATTGAAATATTTAATTGTTTCTGTTTTCAAATTCAAGTTTTCTTTTTCTATACATTTTTTACACTACGTAATATTTCAAATTAAATGCAAGTTAACATATACTATATAATCAATATATACCCTATATAAATATAAACTTGTTCTTCTCATTCCCTGACTATCAAATACCCTATACACAATGTCAATTTGTAATCAAAAATCAAAACTATTCAATTGTTTAAAAAACCCAATTTTTCTGCCTCCCTCTACGTAGAGTATCACATGACACATATGTTAGTACATATGTTATTCACACGTGTGTGTGTGTGTGTGTGTGTGTGCACAACAATACTAACGGGTTTTAACTAACAACATCGGCAGTTACATCAGTTGCATATTTGTAGTCATGACAGCGTCAGGCTGTGAGTAATTGTGTAAACAAGACCACGACATACCTGGGGCATACCCGAAGGGCATGGGCGTAGGCATGGTCATGGGTCTGAGCATGATCGGGGGCATGGGCGTGGCAACGCAATCACTGGTGCAGCTCAACGTTTCAAATTTATACACGGTCAAGTGATTAGCAACAAACTTGGCGCAGCGAAATCAACGCAAAGCCGGAAGAGCAATATGGAACAGTTGGAGAGAGAGAGAGAGAGGGAGCAGGTGGGGAGCAGCTGAGTCGGAAGTAATGCTGGGGGAGTGGCAGACAGGCAGGCAGTCAGGCAGGGCTGACACAAAGGCAAACAAGCGGCCAACTGCCAACTAAGTTTTGCGACCAGAGTTCCCAGTTTAGTTGAGTTAGATAATGACGAACTAAAACTAAAGCCGGCATCGAGCCGGCATCAGGCAACTGATGGCAACTGGCGACAGCCGACAGACATCTGGCAACTGGCAACTGGCAACTGGCAACTGGCAGCCTCATCGATATGCAACTCACAGGCGACGGCAGCATCCACTTGCCATTTGTTTCTTGCCTCAAGGTATTCTCGGCCCAAAGAAAACGAGAATGAAGAGCTTGAAGAAATGCATAACTTAACTAATGCCGACAACTATATACTCTAACTTTACTCAACTATAGAGCTGTTAGTAAGAAGAGCTATGTTAAAAGCATAATAATTAAAGTAAAATACATTTTTCTACGCTTTAAAGTTAAAGGATTCCAATAAAATTTGAGCTGACTATACTGAAGACAAAAAGCTAACTGAATACCAAGTTTTAGTGAGCTAACATACGAAATAAAGAAGTTACATAGGTATAAACATACGATATAAAGTTCCAATTAGTTTTTTTAGCTTTTAAATTACGATGCATGCTTCAAGCTAACTTAAATACTTTATAAAAACCTACTTCACTACTTTGCAGTAATATATCTTAAGCTAAAGTATGCTAACCCTATTTATAGGGTGTATTCTACTCACTTCGCAACAAACAGGACACTCCAGTAATTGGGCAATATGTTGCAGGCATGTTGCAAACTTTTGCAGCGACTGTTGATTAACTCCGTGCTGCTGCAAAGAAGAAGAAAAAAAAAACAATCAAATTGAATTTTGGCATTTCCAAAAGGTCTTAAGCCTAAGCTGTTTCCATCAAATATCATCTTTACTTCCCCAGCGCACATCAATCTAATCAACACTCGATGGTCTTCTGCAAAATGCTATTACAGTAATTAGTCGGATTTAACAGAGGAAAATGTGCGAAATGTTTTCATTAATTTATGTTCATATATAGATGAATTGACAGATTATTAACAGGCTTTTATGCAGCTATGAGTTCATAGGTTGGCTAAGAAAGCTACTAGAGATAACTGTCAAATGTAGAAATTTTTTAATACATTTTTCAATACTCTACCCATATGGGAATCTTCATAAATAGAACTCAATAAGGTAGACATGTTTTTAAAAATAGGAAAAAAATACATTTATTAAGAATAATTTTTCTAGTGTTTTCATTATCTACTCATGCGATATATCATATTTTTTAGCCATCGTGTCACGCACGCAACACGCTGCATCTCTAGCCCAAAAATGGAGGCAGTTAAGCCTTAAGCAGAGCCTTTAGCATTATTGATTGGCAAATTTATATGGAAATGATATGCAGGTGGAGTGTTGTGTTCGTGTTCGTGCATGTCTACGCTTGCATGTGCCTGAGCTTGAGCATGTCCTGTGCATGTCTATACATGTACATTTTGGGTTTTTGCATCCTTGCATCCTCTGTGTATTTGGGTCAATTGAATTTGTAATGCAGAACTGCAGATAATTTGTCAAATTTAATAAAATACCAAGTAATATGAGCGACAGATGAACACCTCGGGGAGTGCTCCCAAATGTCCCCGTACACCTGTACAAGTACAAGACACTCAGGTAACATGGCAACCTGCACCGGATGCAACCGGAGTAGGAAAACACATGGCCGGAACTGCATTTAGATTAAATTAGCACCAAGAATCCTGTTAAATATTCAACATATATTGAGGCAGATTACATAACTGACTTATAAGTGGGTCGAGCAAGTGTACCTGTCTCTGTGTGAGTGCGTGTGTGTGTGTGTACATCGGGTGTGCGTGTACCAGTTTATTAGACTAATTGACGGCTTTGCTTGAAGAATAATCATGCCTTGCGGCTGTTTGGCGTTTAAATTATTATCATTATTATACCACAATTTCTGGGGTGGGTCAGTAGGTGTCTTTTATTATGGAAACTGACCGCAAATTTCTAGGGGATTAAATTGAAGTTTTGGATACCAAAACCAGTATCTAATTCATTGTAAATAATTGATAATTCGATAACATAAATTGAATAGAATACCTCAGGGCGTTCTGCGATAAGTATTGGGAATATTGCAGGTATATTGCATATATTAATTACAAAATATCTAATCTTTCGATGCGGTTTGAAATGGCTAGGATAGGATAGGCTACTTAGAGTAGAGTTGCACGATGTGGAAGCAGTTTGATAATTGGAAAGTGTTTTCAAGAAATTGGCTATAAATTATGTACTTAAATATCATATATTATACGTGTGTATATATTTTACTAGATATGCTACAAATTGTATTAATGCAAATATTTTATAGAGAAAGTCTCATCTTACTCGTATATCACTTTAAGAAATTAGTGAAGATTTTTTATTAGTCCAAAAATATATATTTATTTTTTAAAGATGATATCATTGCATACGATATGTCTCTTACTTGGCATATCATCTGAGTGCTCCCCTTAATTACCACTGCAGCTAACTAGCTGTACTTTGCGACTTGCAACAATGCCACAAGGCAGCTGCAACAATGCAACAATGTGTTGCCACCGTGTCGCGCCTACTACGGGCTAATCAACAAGGCGTAATCAGTGTAACCAACTCAGCTGGCGCTGCTAATCAGCAATGCGTAGCGGGGAAGTGGGGAAGGGGACTACTTGAGGTTTGACCCATTTCGGTTGCGGGCCCGCAGCAATCACATCCAACTAAACGGGCAACGGGATAAGCCTTTGCCTTCTCTCCCCCCTCTCTCTGCCTGCGGCGGCAGTTAACTTACCACAGCATGCGCCGCTTCCGTGGGATCATCCGTTGGGTGGGTGGGGCTGCTGCTGCTGCTGCTGCTCGGCTGCTGTCGCCACATCATCATGGTCGCCTGGTCGGCTCCAGTTAGCCAATGCTCACGCAGTCTTGTGGCCAGCTCGCTGATCCGCATGCCAAGGACGTCGATGCCGTTGAGCTGCAGCAATGTGTCACCAATGCAGACACCGGCGCGTTGGGCATTCGACTCCGCCTGCACTCCGCTGACCCATGGATACGGGTCCCAGGGGGCGCGGCTCAAATTCAGGCCCAAGGCGCCTTTGGGTGCTTTAATAGTGCATTGCTGCAGCATGTTGTATGTGTGTGTGTGCGAGGATTTAAGGGGAATAGATGTGGCTGTAAGAGGGATAAAGTGAAAAGCTATTGAAATATGGATAAACCGTTTGTCGAGCATGTCTTCAAGGTCGCACGTACGCAGCGTTTCAAGTGTGTAATTTATGTCAGACAAAGGCAAACACAGACACACAACCCCTCACACACACACACGCAGAGAGGGTACTGGGCCGTCTTCAAAGGGGCCAAACATAAATTTTGGGCCATTTTCAACACTTGAGATGTTTGCCAGACACACTCACCCACACACACACACGCAGCACATATGTATTTAATTATCACACACACAACTCACACACATTTTTGAAAATGTATGCGCCGCGCTAAGTGGGCGTGTCAACGGCGCCGTTGAAGGCGGCCTTAGCATGCCCCGCACGTACGCAGCGCGCAAACGCCCCTCGTCCGCCCCTCATCGCCCTCTCAAAGGGTCGCTGGACGCTCTCTCACACTCTCTCTGCATCTCAGGCTGCCTTTCGGCACCTGTGCCGTAGCACAATTAATTAGAAGGCTGCTCAAAGTTGTCGAGTTGGGCCCGGGCGCTGTAACCGATTGCAATTAAGCATACGCCACCGATCCCAGTGGCGGCGGCAGCGTGCGATAAAATAGCGCGAAATTTGCGCAAATAAATCAAAAAATGTGATGGCGAAAAAGTTTTCGCCGCTATCGTCGCCGCCGCCTCCGCTCTCGCCTTGCCTTGCCTTGTGTTCGCCGCAAACGACGCGTTAAATCAATTAAGATCGGCAGGTGGACTGCGGAGCCGGAACTGCGAGATTGAAATACGAGAAAAAAAAGGTGAACGCAACGGAGCAAGGCAAGTGATGGGGGTAAACTGTGGGGAAGGCGGGCAAGCACAGTGCGTACGAGTAATTTCATCAATGAGTGTGCGGTGCGAGCAAGTTCAAGTATATCAAGTATACGCACTGAGGCCACAGCAGATACAGCATCCGCTAATGCGATGCCAGGGCACAGTGGAATGGAAAAGCATTAAAACATAATTAAATATTGTTTGTTGAGGCTTAACATAAATTAAAAAATTGTTTTGAAAATGCATCAAGGCACAGTGTAACAAAATAGCAAACGAGGTTTCATTAAATTTAATTGTTTTGAATGCTTACTAACATAGTCAAAAAATATTTCTAACATTTTTCAGTAAATTAAAATTCAATTTAATATTAATATAATAGTGAAAAAGTACTAACAACTTTTTTAAATATTGTTTGTTCAGTCAAAACATAATTTTGAATATGAAATATATTGCAATAAATTGTAAGTTTTCAACAAGCACTTAAAGCTTATTTAAACATGATTTGTTAAGGCCAGACATAATTTTATAATATTTTTATTCATACCAATTTACACCAAGGCACAGTGGAATATAAAATCACAAAACAATAAATTAAATATAATTATTTCGCATGTTTACTTGCGGCCAAACATAGCTCTTAAATATTTCCAACAATTTGCAGTAAATTAAATTTTAATAACAGTTGTTTATTTCAATGTTTGCTTCCACTGTGCACAGTTGTCATGGCTATACGAGACGACGCTTTACTTTCATTTCAACGATTTGTCATTCTCATCCGCATACGCGCAAATTCGCGTTTTGTTCCGTTCTTCTCAGCCTGAGCTCATGAAACAATGATATTGATTATCGCACAGTGGGCTGTGTGTGTGTGTGTGTGTGTGTGTGGGCACATTAATAATTATTCAAACACGTGTACGTACATCTATCTATGTATCTTTCTCTTGCCTCTCCTCCCTTTCTCCCCCCTCTTGTGCAAACAGTAAACTTGTTCAGCGACCACTTCACTTCTTGCTGACATTGGCCATGAAACTGGCGAATGACGTCGACGCTGCCAACTGAAGTATCCGCTTGCCGTGGGGCTAAAACACTTTGGGCCAAAATGCGTAAGAAACATTCACAGAAATAGAAAAGCCGCTGGCTCAAAATGCGCGAACTTGGCTTAAATAATTAAGCAACTTTGGGGGCAGTTTAAATGGAATATGCTTAATTAAATCGCGCTGCTGTACTACGCTTAATTACCAGGCAGATGCAAAAACCTTTTTCACACACTATACTTCCCCTTCCCGCGCCCCTCCCGCCTTCCGCCTCACCTCAGCTGACTTGCACGTAATGCTCCAATAATCCCTCGTTGCCGTTTAATACATTGCAACAGAGTTGCCCCGTTATGCGTTGCTTTTTCGTAAGCTTCTCGATCTGGCGCGTTTTACTTGGACTTAACTTATGTGTGAGTATATATACTATATATCTATATGTGTGTGAGTGTGCCTCTCCGATTCGTCTCGGTACCGAAGCTTACAAAGTCGCGCGTGGATTACAACTGAGCGAACTAGCTGGAGCTGTGTGTTGCATGTGCGAAATAAAAACAGCTGTGCGCTTTGCCAATGCAGCCAACACACACACACACACACACACACACACACCTTGCACACAGCTGTCGCTGTATGTGAAATTAACACGGGTTTTTTTGCCCGCTTTCGTTTTCAGCCAATGGCCAACAAGGCGAGACAAAAACAAACTCACACGAAAATTGCGTCACAATTACACAAATGCAACAGCAACAACAACAACAACAAACAAGAAACTGTAAACAACCACAGCAACAACAAAAACAGCTGAAAACGAAATGTATGGCAGAGACCCAGAAACCCCAAACGGCCAAAAAGCAGTTGCGCATGCGCCTCGATCGCCGTCAACAATTACAAAGAGCTGGTACGCTCTCTGTGTGTGTGTGTGAGTACAGTGCGTGACACTTGATTAGGCGCGGTACGGGTTGCGGAAGTTAAAATTATTTAATAAAAAAAAATAGAATCAAATTTGAAGATTATTCGTTTAGAAAGAAAGATAAAATTTATGCATAATTATAAATATTATATTTAGAATATAACTGGTATTATCCAAAAAAATATGTTAATTAAAATTTAAAAATGAGAAAAAATCTGAGTAACATAAAAACAGAGAAACCTTACAGAGAACATATACAAATATTTATAAAACTAATTAAGCTGCTCTAATCAGCTCTTTTAAAGCCAGAAATGCTGCTGCAATTATTAACAAGCAAACACACCCTTTCTCAACACACCCTACTCAAAATAGTCATTTGTTCTTTAATTACAATTAAATTCAACAACACTCTGGGGTATTTATATAGGTAACAAGCTCGCAAAGTGAGTGTACTTCCTCCTATTTATCGTGGCAACAAAGCTTGTACACTAAATTTAGCTTTAATTGGGCTTCTTGCGCTCGCTTCCGTCGCATTCTCGACTAAATACTAGATAATAATTCCCATGCGAATTAGACGCTCGCATTGCTTGGCTCTAGGGCCCAGCCAAACTATACTTAGGTGCAAGGTCGCTTGGGCCATTAAAAACCCATAATTATTACACAAAACTCAAACTGGCCCACAAGGTTGGCCGAGACACAAGACGAGCGGGCTTCACACACCGTTGGGTACGCAACATTTATAGATTGTGCCATTGCCCCAAGAAGTTGCCACTTACTTTAATTTATTTTTCGAAATATATCTATATGATTTGTATTATTCGCACGTATCGATACGCGGCACACGTCAAAATGCACCGCTGCCGCACTTCACTTCGCGTTACACGCAACTTGCGAGCGGCGCCTGCGCAAACTTCAATAGCTCAAAGCAAACTGAATGCGCGGCCAAGCCAAAGCCGCAGCCGCAGCCGCAGCTGACAGGCCAAGCGGCGTACCAAGCTCAACTCCAAAGCGCCATCTGCGAAGAGCTTGCAGAGAGAGAGATGGAGAGAGAGGGAGCGAGACTCTGCTCAGCGAAGCTTTTCGGCTGCGTTGGATTAAGCTCTGCTTAAGACAGAGAGAGATAATGAGACAATAGATATGATAATTAAGGTGTTGCTACTTAAGAATCACAGCCAAAAAAAGGCTAAGTTTTTATAGCTAAAAACTCTGAAAATATTTTGATAAATCTATTACAATCTACTGTTTCTATAAAATCTTAGTATAAAATTAATTGTATATCAAATCTATAGCTGAATGATTCGGAAAATTATAAATGTTATACAAACAACTCATGCAACTAGTTTTCCTTCCATTAATATTTTTAAGTATCTCAAATTCATGTAAAAACTTAAGCTTAAACCTTCTGAAACCTTCTATAACTTACATATATTTGGTGAACTGTGGTGAACGTCAGGAAATGTGTTGAAATAAGCCATAAACATACCATAATATTAAATACTTTCAAAAATTGGAAATCGCCCTTGTTAACTGCACTTGAAATTGGTTATTTGCCTCTTGGCCAATTCTAGCGTACCATAATTGATGGGATTAATAAAAATCAATTGTTGCCACGGCCCTGCCATGAGGCTTGAAGTGCTTGAACTCGTCTCAGAGACCGATGCGAACTCACCACACACACAGTTCAATACAGTAATTGAAAACATGAAATTTAATGTCGGAGTGGGGCTTCTTAAGTAGTTATACGACGACAAGCGGTTGGACTTCTGTGGATACTTAAATACAAACATTCGAACAACAATAACGGCAATTACGGAAACCATTCGCAAATACTCTCAATTGCATCGATAAATTACATAAAATCCAATTAAAGGCACATTAAAATTCTTAATCAAAACCCAAACCAAATCGTGGCCAATTTTTGGAACCCGCAAGCGATTCCAAAATTGGGGCAATTTGACAGTCAATGTCAAAATTATATTTCGGCAACAATTTGTTACTGGACTATTTATTTATTTACTCGTGGTCTTTCAACAATCATCGCAATCCAAACGTTGTGATCAGGGAATAATATGATTTTTTTCCATGCGAAAATAATATAATAATTTGACTGCATTCTCTTTTTTTTATTTTAACCAAACCCGTTTCCGCCCAGAGGGAGGATGTGTCGCAGGTGTTAAGCCCTAAAGAATTTATGTAATATTTAAAAAGGGAAAATTTTTACAATTGCACGCGCGCTGGAATTGAAATGTTTTGGATTCCTGTCTGTCTGATTTTTTATGCATATTCGAATATTTATGAATTAATTTGCCAATTTAATGGACTCGTCTGTCGTTGTTTATCGCAAAATAAATAAAAAAAAAATATAAATGTAAAAGTTGTACATTGTTATGGGCTATAATTAAAGTCTTTTAACTATATTCCAAAGATCTACTGGGCTTACTAGTTTTTTACAGCAATATATACTACCCGGAAACTTATTGATGGGCGGACTAATGACTCGTTTACTCACTTAGGATGACGACGTCTCTATAAAGCAGCATTCCATAGAATTTACACTTCGTTCTTCAAGAGTTGTTGAGTATATTGACTTCAATTACTGCCAATTCACACCTTTTCGATGTCAATGCCTTAATTATTGTAAATACTTATATATAATATACACTCCATGCATAAATTACACACACTGAGCATATTTATTTATATCGCAAACTCTGGGTTAACCAATTTTGTTGTTTATCCCAAAAAAAAATGTTAACTTGATCTTTGCCAACCGCACAAATGTTTATCAAGCTCATCGATTCACTAATTTCCATAAACATACGATCTGCCTCTTTCTCTCTCTCTCTCTGGGTCTCTCTACAGCTCCCTCTCTCTCTCTCTCTTTTTCTCTCTCTCTCCCTCACTTGACCTTAGACGGAAATACGCTCTTAGCCATAACTGAGCGCGCAGCTGCCGCCCAAAACTAACGCCAAAAGTAACCAAAAAAATAACAACAAAAAACGCTTACGCTGAGCCGCAGCTGATGCTGCTCGACAACATCGGTTAACCTTAGCTGACTGCGCAGCTGACGTCGCAGTCGACGTAGCTGCTGCGTATTGAGCTTCAGTGAGCGTTGAAAATTCTGAGGCAGTTTGTCAGCTGGAAGCGTGAGTTAAACACGTCGTCGCCGTCGCCTTCGCCGTTGCCGCAGCGTGAATAATACGAAAAGTTGTCGAAATAAAAAGTCCAAATAAAATTGTGAAAGAAAGCTCTCTGTGTGTGTGTGTGTGTGTGTGGTGTCTACACGTGTTCAATGCAAGCCAAGGCAACAGATGTCACAACGGGGCTTTACCCAGAGCCCGAAAGAGCCGGGTCTACGGTGCGTCTCTTGAAGATACCGCGCGCAGCGCCCGCTATAGAGGAATACGGATTTCGTTTGACGCGTAGCAAATGGGATCCCTATCCCTGGGTAACTAAGGCCATAGAGTACCTATATCTTCATTTTTATCGATATATGTTTCTCCCATCCAGGTTAGTGAAGTAATCGCGGGCACACCTGCCTCGTTGTGCGGCCTCAAGACCGGTGATTGCATTTTAAAGGTCAGTTGCTTGTGTGGAGTGTTCGAATACTGTTCAAATAGACTGTACTATATATAGACTGAATACCTACTATAGAACTCTATGGCTAACGATCTTATCTGGGCGCACATTTGCTTGCCTGCTGCAATCAGTCAGGGGTGAGTGCTGCAGCATCTGTCGCCACTAATTGCCTACACTGAGCGAAACGAATGACAAGTAAAATGGCAAAAATAAAATACTCAAATAGTGCGGTAGTAAAATGAGAACTTAGGATGAACTAAGGAAGAACTTAGGCTGAACTTTCTTTCTATAATATGTTATTAGCCCTTAAATTTCTCTCAGTGCATGCACAGCAAGCAAAACACTTGGCTAACAAAAGCAGGTAAACACAATATGGTTTCATTAATCAACCGCTAGCTGAATGCTTTTACCTGGCATCCTAAACACAGGCTGTTTCTATATATCTTATATACATATAGAATATATATAAGGATATATACAATGATATTGTTAACAATACAACATCGTTTCATGACAAGCATTCTATTGTTGTTTAACACCTAAAATAATACGAGGGTCGTTTGATAAGTCCGTGACTTTTTGTATTTTCCGCGCACCTGCTCTAAATACAACACTGCTCCTGTCAGCAGTTATCGATTAACAGCTGACTGTAAAATTTTGAGAAAGCTGCGTTTTTTGGTTTGCGTTTTATAGGCATTGAAAGCAGACGATCTCGTGAATTTTAACGAAAATGGAAAAAAGTGAATTTCGTGTGCTAATTAAGCATTATTTTTTGCGTAAAAAATCCATCACCGAAACCAAGGAAAGACTTGATAAATATTATGGGGACTCTGCACCATCAATTTCAATGGTTAAGAAATGGTTTACTGAGTTCCGTTGTGGTCGTACCAGTACAAGTGATGCCGAACGTTCAGGTCGCCCAAAAGAGGTCGTCATGCCAGAAATCGTCGACAAAATCCATGGAATGATATTGGATGATCGGAGAATGAAAGTGCGTGAGGTAGCTGAGGCTGTAGGCATCTCAACTGAACGGGTACATCACATTTTACATGAATATTTGGACATGAAAAAGCTTTCCGCGCGATGGGTGCCGCGATTGCTCACACACGACCATAAGCGCAACCGTGTGACCATTTCAAAGGAGTGTTTGGCGATGTTCAACCGCAATCCAAACGAATTTTTGCGCCGTTTCGTTACCGTAGACGAAACATGGATCCACCACACCACACCAGAGACCAAAGAACAATCAAGACAGTGGGTTTCTCCGGGTGAACGTGCACCAAAGAAGGCCAAGGTGGGTCTGTCGGCCAACAAGGTCATGGCCACAGTTTTTTGGGATGCACAAGGTATCATTCACATCGATTACCTTGAAAAGGGTAAAACGATCACCGGCGAATATTATTCAGAGCTTTTGGACAGATTCGATATTGATTTGAAGCAGAAACGACCGCATTTGGCGAAAAAAAAGTGCTGTTCCATCAGGACAATGCACGGGTGCACACGTGTGTAGTCAGCATGGCAAAATTTCATAAATTGGGCTACGAACTGCTACCCCATCCAGCATATTCTCCAGATTTAGCCCCCTGTGACTATTTTTTGTTTCCAAACATGAAGAAATGGCTCGGCGGTAAGAGATTCGGGTCAAATGAAGAGGTCATCACAGAAACAAACGACTATTTTGAGGGCCTTGAGAAAACCTATTATTTGGAAGGAATAAAAAAATTGGAAAAACGCTGGACTAAATGTATAGAGCTAAAAGGAGATTATGTTGAGAAATAAAACGCTTCTTTGACGAAAAAAATATATTTTATTCAAAAAGTCACGGACTTATCAAACGACCCTCGTACTATGCATATTTTATAATCGTATAGTAAATGAAAAAAACAAATAAAAAAAAATCATATAATTTACAAAACTGGATAAGGTAATATTTGCAATAATAATTACAACATTTCCTACTGGCAAAACGTTGCGTATACGTTATCTTGAGAATTGTACACAATGCGAGCTCTTATAAATAAGATAACCAAGTTTGCCTCTCATATTATCATTTATGTTTTATTAATAAAATATTTCTGATGAAATTATTGCAGAACTCCAGATAAATTCAGTAAATAAACATAGTAGATAAATGTATTTATAAACTCGAACTAATGTAAAAGATCATTCCCATTTATTATATTAATTTGAATACTTTTATTTTTCAGGTTAATGACATTGACATTATAGGAATGCGCATAGATAAAATAGCCCAAATAGTTAAGGAACAAAAAGATGGCGTTACTTTTAAGTGCTGGCGAAGTGACTGCGAAATCGACTGTGATGAAAGCGTAAGTAATGAAATTCAGATTTAATAAACTCTCAGAAAATAATATATGTATCTCTCGAACTTACAGAGTATCTGCTGTGTGCCCATGCCCACCAGCTTGAGGCGCCTTGTGATCATCGTGGACAGCATTCTGAAGGTGATCGAGTGCCCCGTGTGCACTGCGACCATCTGCCCGCCCGTCATGCAGTGCCAGAACGGGCATCTTCTCTGTCTGGAGTGTCGCATACGCTCTGCGAAGTGTCCCATGTGTCGGGGATTCTTTACGCCAATGCGATCGAGTGTTGCCGAGGAGATCTATTCCATTGTATCCAGCACATTTCAGGAATTCCAGTCTACAGGCAAACTACGGCATAGGATTTTTGGCAATTTGGCCAAGTACGATGATTCCTCCTGCTCCGTTGCCAAGCAGCCTCGCAAGCCTTGGCTTGCCACAAACAAAATTCTCAACAAATTGTTGCAGAGCAGCAAAGCGGAATCTCTGGAAAATCTCTTTAACTGCAATTCAGCCAAACTTCTGCGGGCCGAGCACGTGATGAGCGTGGAAAGCGGCAATGAAAAGCGGACTGAATTAACGAGCACATCAAAGCCACAAGGCACTGGGAGCGGAGCAGCGGGGATAGGAGAGCAGAGCAAGTGCTCTGGCAGCGACAGCTTGGAGGCAGACAGTTTGTTGGAGCAACAAGACTTTGAGCGGGCACAACATGGACAGACAGCGGAGGAGCGAGGCGAACTCTTCTGCCAGACCACGCCCACTCCGGTTACCGCCCCATCTGCGCTGAAAGAGTTATGGAGCGAACCACCTGTCAAAGCAAAATCGAAGTCTCTGGCCGCCCTGTTGTTGCTACACTGAGCAGTGGCGGCGTCTTAGGGGGTACTGATCCGTATAGAATAGAATATGTAATATAATATTAAGTAGATAGTATTATCAGCTCTATAGAGATTACAAACAAATTATACCATATTTATTTCTTAATTTATTCTTCGTCTCTTGAGAACTTCAAATCAAAAGTCCCCCGAGGAGTCAACGAGATTTCCACAAAAAGGTGACATAAGAGCAAAACAATATAAAAAATTGTTTGGTCAGAAAAACTTACCTGAGGCTGACTAAGCAGTAAAACTTTATAAAGTTAAAGGTCACGCTGTCCCCGGGGAACAAACTTAGAAACTTCGTATAACTTATGGAAATAATTTCCCTTGACAGCTTAAGGAGTGAGAAAAAAATTCTGTTAAAAAGTGAACTATAGAAAATACTTGATCCTCCTTATAACTACGCCTCTGTCACTGGCATATCGTATGCAAATTCTCTCCTGCAGCGAAAAAGAAATCGCGCCCAAATCGTGTCTTTAACTGTCCCCACAAATCCGCTTTCCTCTTTGCTCGCTTTGAGCAATCGCAATCCTAACCAACTTAATCAGCTTTCGACCACTTATCAGTTTTCCGCTTTCCACTCGCTTTCCACTCGCTTCCTCCCTTAGTTTTTCTTGCACTAATTAAATTAAATTCGAGTTGCTTTTGGCGAAAGTTTTCTTATCTCGCGCCCTGTAAGTCAGACAAAGAGCGCGCAAAACGATTGCAATTTCCCTTAGTTCCTCAGACTCAAAGACATTCATCGCAATGATTCGTCAGTTCTTCGAATACGAAGAAAGTGCATGAAAGCAAATGCTAAGATGCTCTTCTGGCAATCTAAAGGGGGCACTGGGACTGCACAGCACGAGTCAAGTGAATATATTCATTTCAAGAATGAATAAATGACTCTTTGTCATTCGAAGGACTGTGCAGCTGCATCAATAATAAAACTGATCGATCTCAAATGACTGAGTGAATGTCGTTAGCATTGGCATTTTTCCATATAATATTGTTGGTATTCGTAACGCCCCATGGTATCGCTCAGGAAGTTCATATACTTGGGTATTCGATATTTAAGACTTTATAAATAATGATTGCCACGCAATGAGTTCTTGACTGGAGCTTCAACAACAGATGCTTCCATTTGAGCGAAGAGTAGAGAAGCACGACGCTGATATACCCTATACCTAGTATTTCTAATTGAAAGAGAATGAAATAATTTTCCTCTTCGCTGCCTGTCAATACTCCCTTTAGAGTACACTCTACTCTGTACGCGGTATTATTACTGGTATGAAAAACACAGTGCGTAATAAAAAAAACTGTTTTTATTATAAATGCCCGTCAGTGACAGCCCGCCATAATGACGCCATCCCTCGTTTGGACAACTATTATGCCGTCCATTTACCGTTTTTCAATATTCATGTAAAGGCCCTGAAATTAAAAAACAAGAAAGAAAACCGGTTAACGAGAGCAAACCCTAACGTAAATACTCTCATATAGTTAAAGAAAAAAAAAATAATAATTAAAATAGTTTGAGTAGCCAGTAATAAATACTTTAAATATGGGCTTACTATTATGGTATATAAGAAATTGAATTCAAGAGTTGAAGAATTATACATATGTACATGTGATAACTATGAAGAACTCTAATGAAGATAGCTCTCTTATTATATAGATATATTCTTTATATTAAATTTAATCTCTAATTGACAAAATCAGCTCAGCTTGTGCTTAGGAACAAGAAGTTATATGCCTATATACAGTAGAGTTGTGCAAGTTAGACGCACAAGGCGTTATACTCTACGTATAGGGTATTCAAGGCAGTGATGCCAGCCGTAAGGGTAAGCTTGACTTTAAGTAAATGGACAAGTGTCAGGCCACTGACAACATGGCGCCTTTGGTCTTATTGTTGTGGTGGTTAGTGTTGTCGCTGTTGTTGCCGTTGTTGTTGCCGTTGCCAGTGTTGTCAGCAGCAGCAGCAACAGCAGCAGCAGTCTGTGCCTGCTCAGTGAGGCCGACTGAGAGCGATTTTCTTCTCTCACCGAGGCTCAGATTAAAACGTCATCAAAACCGGAAGTGGCAGTTTAATTTAAGCGCGTTAATTGAATTCTATTTTCCCCGGCAGAGTCGCCATTCTGATGCGGCGATTGATTTGCTTTGTGCTGCTGCCAGCGGCTGCATTTGCAGTAGCAGCAGCAGCAGCTACGTTTGAGCCGCGTCTTGCTGCGCCCCCTCTCGGCCACTTCTCCCTCCTGTTCGCCGCTTGGGCAAACTTTAATTACGGACTTCGGTTGAGTATTATGCAGGCTCGTCCTTGGCTCCCACAAAAAGGAATGTGCGACCACAGGAAATTGTGTAAGCTGCAGAGTTATTGTTACATTGCGCACCCAGTATTTTCCTCCCTCTCCCACTCCAGCCCCGTGATTTTTCCTCATTTTCTTTGGCTTTGTTTATACATAGTATTCCGCACATTTTCTAATTGCATTTCATTATCTGCGGCAAATAACTATTGAGCTACAATCCGGCGAGCTTTAAGTGTTTTACGCAACGGCGCAATGGCGATGGCAACAGCAATGGCGGATCTAACGGTAACGGGAAGCCATGTCAATTGCGATTGCGATTGCGATGGCGATTGCGGTGCAATGCAATTATTTCGATGACTTCGATAGAGAGAGAGAGAGCTGAATGGGCTCGAATATGCTTGAGATGGGAAGGGAATGCGAATTAATTATTTTCAAGAGATGTTCCAATTGATCTGGGCAAGCAATAGGCTGAGCTCCAAGATGAGATGAAAGCAGTTCGATAAGTTCCAGTTCGAGTGGGATGAAAGCAATGCATAGGGCAAGTTTCGAAGACAAATTGATGTATGATTGAGCAGGCAGAGATAATCAGAGAGAAAGTAAGAGAACATAACTGGGCAAGTAGAACCCAGGTTAAAGACTTAAATTACTTTATATATTTCAACATCTTATACCTAAATATCTCCCATCTTTTTCCCACATATCTGCAGCCCTTTGGCAAAACAGGAAAGGGCATAAGCCATCTACTAAAAGTTGCCCACTTAAGACCATCATAAGTACCAGGTCATTTCTCAGTCTCAGCGTATAAACACACTCTCTCTCCCTCTCTCTCGCTCTGGCTTAGACCCCCCGCTCATAGGCGTAACAATGGGAATTTTCAATCAACGCAATCTTGTGGAAATACTTAGTGTTTTCCAGGCACGACTAAGTGCCTGGAAATCTTAGACAAGTTTAGGCGGGCAACAAAAGTTCGGCAACATCAATAAATAAAGCTCGAGCTGGAGCTGGAGCTCGAGGTCTGGCCAACATTTACGCATGCTAAACTTGTGTGTGCAAGGTTACAGGTCAAAGTGTATCGAGTGCGTGTATACGATGTGTGTGTGAGTGTGTGTGAGTAGAAGGGGCGTTCCACATGGCGTATGAGTGCTTATCGTAGCCATTGCAGCGTCTGCTGCGCTCGCTGCCTGGTAACATTGTGGCCACCGTCGAAACTAGTTGCATGCAACAATTTTGAAAATCTTTTAATGACGGCAGCTGTTTCACAAGCAAAGGGATACGTAAGCGGGGGCGGGGGAGGTGCAAGGAGCCCACACAATCTTTGAAACTTTGCAACGTCTGCTGCCGCAGCTTTGCTTTGGCCGCTTCTTTTGGCTGCTGCTGCTGTTGTTGTTGCTTCTTTTGTTGCTGCTGTTGTTGTTGCTATTGTTGCTGCCGTTGTTGCTTCTTTTGTTGCTGTTGTTGTTGCCTTTAAGTGCGACAGCTACGAACATGTGCGGTTCTCATAAATTTAATGCCAAAAGAGCATTTTAAGCACGCTGCCGGCAGGCATTCGGTTCAGTAAGCCTTCTAATTACGCTCATGGAAAAACTTTTTGTTCCTATGATATATGAACAGCACAGGGCACAAGGCGGAAGTTCTGGACTAGGTAAAGCACGACTGGAAGATACTCTGTAAGCAGTGGAGTATGAAGATTGAATAGAAAATACTTTACAGTCATAGTATTTCGATTGTGTTTGTAATGTTTCTATAGAATAGTAAATAATAAACAAATCAATCCCAAATAACACTTAGAATAAATAGAAATATATACCTTGTAAAATATTGATTTAAATTAAATTAATATTTTTGATTTAATTAATAATTTAAAAAAAATAATTCAATACTCTTAGATTCCTCTTAAGATTCGTCATAAGCTCCCATTTCTAACAGATCCCTTTACAGGGTATTTTCGGGTAACTTTTACTACCTACATGCATGCGCATATGAATATACTCACCCACTCAAACGCACACACACACACGCCGGCTGCGGTATTAACAAGCTTCGCGTCGAAGCAGGTAATTAATTTTATAACCGTAAATGAAACATATTGGCGTCTGGTGTGTGCATTTTATGCATTTAAATAATTTCCCATCTGCCAATATTTTTGGGAAAATCGTCAATGGAAATCATTAATTTAATTAAAAATTAAAACGTGCCACAATCATCGAACGCAACAGAACGGGAAAAACGACCGCCCACCCCCCCTCGAATATTGCACATATTGTAAAATTTTGTTTGGTTATTCTCATGTTCGTGTTGTCGGAGATTTTATGAATTATAAAATGTACCTTTTATTTGGGCGACAAGTGTAAAAAAATACGCTGTCAATGTGCAAACTTAATTACGGGCGCACTTCCCATCCATGTGGGCTGCCACGCCCCCCTCCCTCGCTGCCCTTATCTGTTTCTCGCGGATTTGATTACATTAAAATGAATTCGCGTGCATTTCATAAAGAGTCGGAAACTCATTTCGAGTGACATTGATTTTTATGGCCATGCAATAAAGGACTATTTTACAGGCTGCTCTCGGTTCAGCTCCGCCTCATCCCCGCACTCCCTGGAACCCCTCCATATCGTCTGACACGTGACTGACACATTTCATTTCGAGATTTATTAATTGAAACATCAGTTTTTAATCAGCAGGGCGTAAGAGCAACCGACTGAAGAGGCCAGATTCGGTTTCCAAAAAGGACAGTCAAATGAGAACCTTGTGGTAAGATAGGGTAGATCTGGAAGCATAAATGGAGTTTCGTAAAAAGAAGAAGGAGACATCTGCTGCTATAATATATATATTTTTAATCAACTGCTGTCGGTATGAACACCTACATCTCAGAGACTATAGGTGCTAGAGCCCTTAAAATTTGAATTTCACTCCTTTAAATATCAACTTTGTTTAAGAAGTTAGCAAGGAAACTTACAACCACATACATCTTTATATATCATAATTTAAACTGAATTTTAAAGCATTAACACTCTTATTTCTGAATCAAATCTTACCTGTAGCCATTTTTACCTATTTTTGGATTCCTTGTATATTCCTTGGATTCCTTGTATATTTAACACCTCATCAACTCTTTATTTTTTCAGGTTTTTCAACTTCCGCTCTGTTTTTGCACACACTACCCGCAATTACCGTAAAGAATTTTCATATTTTCGAAGTTGAGTGCAAAAAAAAAAAACATTACGGACTGCAGTCCGGTTCCGTAGTGACCGCAGGAACATAAATTAAAATTTCATTGATTAGAAAATTGTAAATGCATGGAATTCCAGCGTATCGTCGTGTGGCAATCTTCCGATTTGCATAATTGCCAGCGAAAACGACAAACGCACAGTAAACCCGTCGACGACGACGACGATAGTGGGGGGAGGGGTCTGTCGTGGGGTCTGTTGTGGGATCAGCACACGGTTTTTGGTACGACTGAGGCTGACCACGGCGCGACGCCTCATAAATATCGCAAGCCAAAAAGCACCGCAAAACGACGCACAGGTGCACGACGGTACTGAATAAGTGAATAAGTTCACCCACTAGCTAGGACCGATGTTCGGGGTTCCCTTTTTTAATTAAAATAGAAAAGCAGAAAAGCAACAAAATTGGTAGAGAGTGCAACAGCAGAGGGTGTTCAACTAGAAACACGGTAAAGGCATCGTAGTACAATCGATAATTTCGATAGTTTAATAATTTTTTCGATACTGCACTTGTTTCTAATTTTTAAACAACTTTGCCTGTAATTTTCTTTATAAATATATTTCGCAAAAGGAGCACCCGCTTGTACACTTATGAAGAATTCATTTAAGTTTTCATTTTCTATCTTTATAAAGGCATAACTTTAGTTTTTCTTTCGCTTTAGTCCAACTCAAAAATCTGTTGGCACCATCAAGGCCCCAGGCAGCTCAGCAAATGGGCTACTTCTCTATATATATGTATACAACATACTACTGTATGTTATACCATACCATATACCATGTTCATTTGCGCCCTCATCTATATGTAGTAGTAGGAACCCAAGCGCTGATTAACAAAAATAAATTTTTAGCGCGTTGCCAGTGTGTGCAATTACTTTGCCGCCCTCCCTCCATCACCCTCACCCGCCTTATAAAGCTGCAGGGCCTCTGGCGTTTGCAGTTGGGATTGTGTGCGAAAACATTTAACCCCCACTGTGCGCTAGCAGGGGCGGATGGCTGCAACTTGTGCACTTTAACCCCAAATAGAGAGAACAGCAAAAACACAAAAAAAAATAAGGAAAACAAAAACAATAATAACAACAGCATGCAGAGAACCGGAGAACAGAACTCTCGATCCGAAAGCAGCTTGAACTGCGGCCACTTGTAGCCTCAGCGTGCAGTCCCAAATGCGAACAGGCTATCCGACTAGTATTCTCCACATGAGTGAGTGCGAGGCATATGTGGGAGTGAGTGCGAGAGAGAAGTCAAAATTGGGCTGCTGCTCATGTTTTATGGGTATATTCGTTTGGCGTTGCATGTAGTACAGTGTGGCCCTGCTTTTAATTGCTTTACATTTTGTTGTTTATTTTTCTGCCATTGTCACGTGGGTGTGTGTGAGTCCTGCTATCCCTCTGTGTGTGTGTGTGTATGTGTGTGCTGTGTTTGTTTGTGGCCAGTAATGAAGACCAGTCTCGGCCTGCATATTAACTGACACACTCGCAATGCTTTTAAATGCGCATAGTACAACGTGGCCTATGAGTCCCCGCCCCCTCCCCCGACTAAGCATATTTAGTGTTATTGTCGTACAACGAAAACAGAGCGTAGTTGCGCCTGGCAGGACTTGCTGCGGAGGGAGGAGGAGGAGGACAGGGAAGGCCGCTTGCGCTGGTGAAAACAAATTTTAAGCACGGCTTTCATTGTCTGTCATAAGCATAAATGGTTATTAATATTAAAGTTCATAACGAGGCAGTTCGCTGTCTCTCTCTCTCTATCTCTCTCTTTATTTTGCAATCCCGCTAGCTGTCCCGCTCTATTGATGGGCGTGTGTGTGTGAGTCTCATTAAATGGCCGCCGTGTGAAGCTGGCGGACAATTAATGGAATTGCACATTCGTGCCTTATTAGCTTGAGAATATGAAGCTTAAATGCAGAACGATACTATAGGGGGGAATTTAGAATAGGCAGAGGTAGTACATACAGGTCTATAGAAAGCTTATATCCAATGAAACTAAGTAAATTTTTATATCTTTGTTAAAAATCTATTAATACATTTATTAACTAATTCATATCATATAATAAATCCCTGCAGAGACAAAAAATTAGAGGCTCCTAAAACTAAGCCCTCACATTTATAATAATAAAAATGTTTGTAATGTAAGGAGCACCCCCTGTAAAAATACAAAATATAAGGAAATAAAACATGTGAAAAATATTTTTTATAATCCATAAACCTTTCCGAAAATGCACACAAAATGGCAGAAAAATACTTCACAATTTTCCCATTGATTACGAAATGCAATCAAATTGAGAAGGAAATGAAAACACACACACACTCACATACACATACGCACAGCAATCCGAACAATTTAAGAACTTAAGCGGCTTTATGTGTTTTATATAGAGCGATAATTAAGAGTAATATAAAATGCATGTTAAATACGAAGAATAAATTAAATACCAATTAATCAGGGAAGCCCATTGTAATGCCTCTGCTGCTGACTCTCTCGTATGACATTCACAATGGGATCAGGTTAACATCGTGAACAGATGAGCAATGGAAGAATCTCTACTTGTATAGATCGAAATTAATGAGGAAATTATATTTCTTTATAATTATTTTATAACTTCCCATGAATGAATACTAAAGATTAACTGGGAATTGTAAACAAAAGTATTATTATTTATTTAATTAAATTATCTATTAGCTAAAACTTTGTTGAGTACAATAAAAATAACAATAAAATTTATTTATAATATAAAACTAGTCTAAAATATGCTTAATTTTCGCTGGGAAGACTTTGCTAATCACTGTAGAAAGTTGATTTGAGGAACGTTTTGGTGCGTCTTGTTTGGGGTTTGAACTTAACCTAACTTAAAAATAAATCCTTAATAATTATATAGGAGTATGGCACGTAAGAAATGCAAGATATAACTAATTGGGATTTTTAGAACTTGCTTATATACAACTTATTGTAAATATCTGTCTGTATGTACACTCATAAGGCACTTATTACTGGCACTGGCTGAGATCTTTGGATTGGGAAGATTTAGTTGTTCTGTAGATGGAACTTAGATGAACTGCATGTCGTAGTGCTCGAAATTTTGATCGAGCTGCGCCTCAACTTCGCTCTTGACGCGTCCCTCTCCACCTGGCAGGGGACTGTCGAATGCATCTGTGAGATACTTTCGCACATATTCGAAGGATACAAACTCGCTTAGCTGACAACTGGCAACATCTGTGGATCCGCTGCCAGGCTCCACTGTACCGCAGAGCAATTGCTCCAGGTCGTTGAGCTTGTGGAAATTCTCCTGGCAGTCGATGTTGTTGCTCTTGTAATTGTTGCTGCCGTTGCTGTTGCTGTTGTGGCTATTGTTGTTGATGTTGCTGTTGTTGCAGTTGCTGTTGTTGCTGCTGCTGCATGTGCTGAGCGCATCCGTTTCCGCTGTGGAACGTATGTTCGCACATTCGACGCCCTCTTGACCGGCTCCGGCGACACTATAATAACCAAAGCCGGCATATGTTGCAGCTGATCCGATTGTCGTGGCTGCTGTTGTTGCTGCTGCTGCTGTTGCTGCTGCTGTTGTGGCTGCCACATCATTTGGTGTGTGCTCGATGATGACAATGCAATTTGACAACTCGTTAAATTTTATTGAATTGTTATTAGTTGCAACATTGTCTGCGCTGCAGGCATTGCGGTTGCCCATGCCCATGCCCGTGCCCGTTTCCAAGCCCATTTCCATGCCCATTCCCATGTCCATTCCGGCAGCCATTGTCGTCAGTTCCGCCTCCTCCCGCCGTGCAGTGCTCTGCATGAGCAGCGCTGCCTCGCTGCAGCTTTGACTGCGCTGCGGCCGTTGCTGCTGCTCACCTGCAGCAGCATTGCCTGTGGCTGTGGCTGCGTAGCTGCACTGCGTCCTCAGGCTTAAAGCGGACTCTGAGTGGCGGCGTGTCTTGGCTGTCTTCTTGCCGTTGCTGCCGCTGTTGCTGAAGCTGCTGTTGGTCATGTTGGTGGCGCCACTTGAAGATTTGCGTCGCATTAGGCCGTGATTTTTCACATGTTTGCGTAGACTGGAGGGATCCGTGTAGCGCTTGGTGCATCCAGGCAGCTGGCAGGCGTAGGGTTTCTGCAATAAATAGAGGAAAAAGTAAGGTTAGTTTTGGCCACATCGATTGCCGGCAACATGGCAAGCTGCCGCCTAAAAGTATACAATTAATTTAGGCTACAACCGCAGGACGCACAGCATGTGTAGCATATGCAACATGACCCGTGCCCCATGCTCTGTGTGCCCCCTCCTAGTGCGTCATGCAGCATGCCGCATGCCACACACACACACCCAGCCTATTTGCCCATGTGAAATCGCTCTGAAATGCCATGCTGCATGTTGCATTTGTTTGCGCGCTGTGGCATTGTGAGGCAAGAATAAAGCCAGAAGTGGCAGCATAGAGGCAGCATAGAGGCAGCAAAACCAGAGAGACACAGACAGCGGCAGCCAAGACCAAACCGCATTCGCAGAGACAGTGGCGTAGGCAGTAAGGGGAATAATTATTGTACCAGACCATAAACGATTCAAATATATGTATATAACATATAGGAAAAACTACAAAAAAGTTTTAACTATATTTTCAAGGTATTTTAGTTATTTAAATTATTGTACACACAAAAAAAAACCTCTAGCCTTTATATTTAGCTTGAAATGCAGTTTTTAACAATTTAGAAAAACTTTAGGCAGTCTGTTCAGCTTTTAAAACAAATTCGCTATATATAGAAATGTTTTCACCAAATTTGCTGGCGCTAGCTCTTATAGTCTCTGAGATATAGAGGCTCATACAGACGCAGAGAAGGATAAATGTAGAAATAAGCAGGCAGATATAGCTATAGCATCTCGATAACTGAGGCTGTGCAAGCGTAGAATACATTAAATCACTATCACATCTTATTGTCTCTCAGAGACACATCCCTTTTCAGCTACGCCACTGCTTTTTACTGCACACACACTACAATTTCCCGCGACCAGCGCATCTCTTTGTGTATTGGTGTGCGTATGCATGTGTGTGTGTATGTGTGATTGGCTGGCGCTCATTGCACTGAGAATGAAAGTAACTCGTTTAGTTTATTCGATTTCCCTGCTGCCACTTGCCGTTAGCATTTTCCTAGCTGGCCTTTTCCATGCCGCTTTTAACCTTTTTTCCGGTTGTCATGGCGGATGCTGCTGCCGTTGCCGTTGCCACTGCTGCTGCTGCTGCTGTGCCTAACACAAACACACGTAAGAACTATAAATCAATCAGGCAACGAAATGCGAAATGTGCACATGTCATGCAGGCAGCAACAGCAGCAGCAGCAGCGACACCAGCAACATCAGCGACAGCAACAGCAACAGTGGCTGCAACATTTTTAGAATATGTGACTCAGCCACAGCTGTGGACAGTGGACAGCGAGGAGTATTTGGAGTGACTCTTAAGCTTAAACCCGGCCTGGCACGACTTAAGCTTTAAGCCGGAGCTGCACTCGGCACTCGCTACTCGCAGCTTGGAGCAGCTTGGAGCAGCTGGTAGGCGACCACTGCCGCGAGCTCATCAATTTCGCCTTTGACACGACTCGCAAATTGCTTGCACACCACACACACACACACACCCACACACACAACCCTCACACACCCACACACACAACCCTCTCACACATCCGCCCCCGTTGCCGTACTCACCGTATCGTAATGGGTTCTTTGATGCTTCGCACGATCCGAGCTATTGCTGAAGGCTTTGAGGCAACCTTTATATTGGCAGCCATAAGGCCGTTCTCCTGTGTGCGAACGTTGATGAATTTTCAAATTTTCCAGACGCGAAAATGCTTTATTGCACCCGGGAAACTGTAATGAAAAGTGGTTAAAAGTTGTCATCAATTGAATGGGGGGGACATATGGCTGAAGCGTGCTCAAATTGAAATTGAAAGCTCGCGGCATCGCTTCCTCTCTCTCTCTCTCTTCCACTCTATCTGCCTGTCTCTCTCTGTCATTGTTTGCCTGCCACTCCCACACATGGCCAAATTATGAACTTAGCTGGCAGAAGCAGGCAGCAGCAGCAGGTCAACGCGTTAGCTGAATCTGTTTTAATTGGCCTCCAACTGCCCACTGAAGTGTTGCATGCCGCTTTTTTTTGGCTAAAACACGAGAGCAACAGAGAGAGAGAGAGATAGAGGGAGATAGGGAGGTGAGAGAAAGAGTAAGAGATAGTAGCAAGAGGGAAAGAGAGCTGGCAGGCCGTAAAAAATCCTAGTCAAAGGAAAAGAGCATATAAAAAGAGGCTTAGTTGAGAGCCAGCCCACTTAGTACCAACGTACAGTGGTGGCACGCAAATTAGTGCCACTTGTTTCGCGGCACTTGCAAATGCGTTTGATTAGCTCATCAAATTGAAGTTGTGAGTGTAGGCACTTAAAGTGTTTGAGTATAGTGAGTATGCTAAAGAGTAGGTACAGTAGAGTCTCAATTTATGAAAGATATATGCTATTAAGCTACTTCTGCAGTGTTGCCAAACTTCTTATTTGAATCTTTTTTGACTTTATCATAAGAAATCTTTAGATTTGCGACCAATACTTAGTATTGTAGTGTCTAATATATTTTTCTAATAAATATAAATAATTAAAAATCATTATAAAGCACATATGCCATAAAATTGTCAATGCAGCGTTGCCAAACTTCTCAGAGTTGAGAAATTTAACTTTTTTTAAATGTTTGAGCAGAATGCATAGTATTGTGAGTTTTTCTATTTAATTTAAAGAGTAAAAAAATATTATGAAACAGCTTAGAAATCTTTTGAAATTTCTTTACTTCAACTAAAATTAGAAAAATTGATATTCTTGTCATTTTTCCCTTTCTACTATATTTGCCTTGCTTTGTTTTTCTAACGATGTCAGCGACAACTCTGCAACTCAAGTGGCTGCCGCGGGGCAACACTGTCCGATTTGATGATTTGTGTCCCGATAAACACGAACACGTGCAACAATGGAATGGAAAAAGGATGGAAAAGTCATTTTCCCGGAATGTTTGTTGTAAACAATAACAATGGCAAAATATTTATAGCTCGACATAAACAGGAACTGCAAAGGGCAGGGGAAAGAGAGGGGGAGAGAGAGACTGTAGTCGGTACTGTACATCATCAACTTACCGGACACTTATTGGGCTTCTCGCCGCTGTGGACTCGCATATGGATGAGCAGCTTGTAGCGTGCATTGAAGGGTTTGTAGCGCCTGGGGCAGTCCAGCCAGAAGCAGGAGAAATCCTCACCCTTGCGCACATCCACATGGCATTTCTCGATGTGCTCCACAAAGATCTGCTGCGTGGGGAATTCCATGTCGCAGCCAGTCCAACGGCAGATGAGAGGCAGTGCCTCGGCATCGGCTTCCATGGAGTTGACCTGCTCGTTTGTTGGCTGCACAGCGAACACCTCATCGTTGTCCTCCTCATCCTCCTCCTCCTCGGGCTCATCCAGCTCAGCCTCAGCCTCTTCCTCATTGTCTGGATCACTATCGATGGCATTCTGCTGCAGCTGCAGCTGTTCCATGGGCTTTGCCTGCTGCTCGCTGCTGCTGCCCAGCACAAGTTCATCCAGCTCATCAATGGTCCAGATGATCTTGTGCTCCCTGTTGGGTTTCTCCAGCTCATTCGCGATATTATGCTGATAATTATCGCCGGCAAACTCATAGAGCGATGTGTTATTCTGGTAGAGATTGGAGTAGTCACCGTAGCTGGGTGTGCCGAAGGTGGAGTTCATTGAGGGCAGCTTGGTTGGAGTAGGCTGCTGCTCCTGCTGCTGCTCCTCCAGCTTGATGGGCTGCAACTGTTGCTGCTGCTGCTCATAAATGTTGCATAGCTTGGGCGACGGTTCACGCTGTTCCATCTCGCCCAGATTAAAGTTCAGCCACGCATCCAGATGGGGGGAGGAGCAGGGAGATTGATTTTTCGATTGGCAATTAACATCATCATAATTAAAATAATCTATGTCCTGATTGAGTCCACTTGTTGTCGCCGGCACGGCCGGTGCACTGCAAGGGGTGTAGGGCGTCTGTGGAGGCTGAGGCGCAGGCGGATGCGGCGCCTGCAACTGCAGCAGTCCGGCCAGCTCGGAGTAGCCACCACATCCACCTACACTTCCACCTGCATTTCCACCTGCATTGAGGCGCGCTATGTCCTCGGGCTCGAAGCGAAAGACATCCTCGCGATTCAGTTGCGTGTACTGTCCCTGCTGGTAGGGCATGCCCCGGGACTCTGTCGAGGCACAGACGATATCATCGCGATCCTGCTCATCATCCAGGCCGTAGCTGAATACCGAGTTGGGCGTCTCGGTGGCAAAGCACAGATGCGAGAAGTCTGGAAACTGCAGGTCATCGCTGCAGGCAAATCCATTGGAGTAATTTGATTGCATCGACTGAGGGAGCTGCTCCTGCCCCTGCCCCTGCCCCTGCTGCCCCTGCTCTGCCTGTGGCTGTATGTGGGCACTGAGCGGCGGCGACATGTAGGCATCATAGCAGAGTTCTGTGCCGCAGCTCTTGTTGGTCTGCGCTAGCTTCGCTTTACTGTACATCTCCGCACCGGGCAGGGATTGGCTTTGATTGGGAATGGTCAGTGGCAACTGTTGCGGTTTCATTGTGGAAGACATCTTTCGATTGTGTCACATTCGCACTTCCGGCAGCTCACACACACACACACACTCGCACACACACACGTAGAAGACAGAAGACTGTCTGTCTCGCCTAACTGGGCCAATTGCCAAAATAAAATCGACGACAGCGCGCGGGAAATCCCACAAAATGACACGAGAGTTTTCACTTTTTCTCGCTTCTTTTTCGCCTTTTTTGTTTTATTTTCTTTTAGTTTAGTTTATTTTCTTTTTCTTTTTTGTTTTTAGTTGCTTTGTGATGTTCACGCCACCGCGTCGCATCTGACAATAACCCGCAGTTCACTGGCATCGCGATATTTAAATGCCCGGAACGGTACAAGAACGTCCTGCGCGGCGTCGCTGCTGCTGCTGCTGAGGTTGCTGCTGCTGCGACACCCTGTCATGATCGGTATCTGTCTTGAGGCTGCTGCTGCTGCTCTTGGATTTTTCTTCTCCTTCCTGCACGCACATGTGTGCGCGCCGCGCCGCTTGTTGCTGCTTTTAGTACTAATTCTCCCTCTCCCTTTGCCCTACCAACTCTTCATCTCTGCTGTCTCACTCTACGCATCTCTCTCTCTCTCTCTCTCTCTTCCCCCTTTGGCTCGCTGCTTGCTGTCGCCTTTTCCATTCGCCTGTCACATTTGTTGTAGTTTTTCATTTGCATGTTTTAGTTGTTGTTCTCGTTTTCCTTTATTCTTTTTTTCTCGCGTTGTTGTTTTTAATACGTTCCGTTATTTTGGTTTGTTGTTTGTATATAGAAAAAAATAATAATGTGCGAGTTTGTAGATCGTTTGCAGCATCCGCGAGAAAAGTCTCTCGATTATTGTCAATCCCGTGTAGTAGTACAGTACAACCTGCTTATGAGTGATGAGTGAGGGCACTTGTAGTGCGAGTAGAAATAGAATTTGATATAATAAAATATTTAAACATATAATAATTACACATATTGCAATTTTTAAACATTAAAGAACATTTACGATCATTACAAATATTTTTAAAAATAAATAATAATATGAAAATAAATAATCTAAACAGATCCTTTCATTTAATAGAGATATATAACCGTTGTCTTGGAGTTTCTATGCATTAGTTTAAACTTATTTTCTTATATTATTTATAATACTCAAAATACATCTTTTATTCTTTTTGAAATTTAGTCTAGAATTTCTGAATACATTTTTACACTTTATAAAAATATACATATATTTTTTAGAGCTCGTTTACGTTAAATAAATTCCAAAAAAAAGGTTCCCATCTAATTGCAGGATCTCATAGATCACGCAGATCTCAATCAATGCCAAACTATGCACGCATTTTTCTTCTTTTTTTTTAATTTCCAACTGAGCGCGTGACCGTGGACCTTTTTTGCTGCTGCTGCTGCTGCTGTTGGGCTGCGCTGCGCTGCGTTGCGCTGCGTTGCGCTGATCTTGGCACTGGCACACATGGTGCAAGTCTGTTTTAGGTTCCAATTGCCCCCGACCCTGGTGCAGCGTGCGGAGTGCAGCTGCTGCCACTAGACGCGGTGTATGCCTGTCGAATGCTTTAGCACTATTTTTTATTGCCACATAATATTATGGCTCCATCTCGCTCTCGCTCTGTCTCTCTCTCTCTGCTTGTCTCTCTCCCACTGCAGTTGCAGCGGGCGCATTAAAATATACAGTATGATATACAGCATGACTATGAGCTAAATTTATTAAGGCAACTCATTTCCACAACAACCATTTCATCAGCAGCATGAGACAAATAACGCACACAGCCCACAGGCAGAGGCTGAGGTAGTGGGGGCAGTAGGGGCAGCAGGGGCAGGCAGTGGCAGGAGGCGTAGGCAAGCACTGGCAAAGAGGCGCAGCAATTGGATAGAGAGTGTTGATGCTGATCACTTTGCCCTGTCCCTGGCCTCAAGTGCAGGCTGCCTCCCCCTTGCCACCTTATACGCACTCTGCCCCCTCTATCCCCTCCCCTCTGCAGCTCTGCCTTGCTCTTTTTGGCTATTTTTAGTGGCATGCTGCAGTGCATCCCGAGCCTGACAATATGTTTTTAATTTGTGCTGCGAAAAATGCATTTGCAGTTGCATTTGCACTATTTGCATCGCAAAGTGCATCGCTTATTTATGTTCCCTTTCACATCCCTTTCTCACTTTTCTTCTAGCCCTGCCTGGGGTGCCCTCAACCTTTGTGCGGCATTTCCGCCGCATGACGCATGGGGTCAGGTGGGCCGAGCCACAAGTTATAAACGAAACATTGTGGGAAGGATTATGGCATGGAATTCAAATTGATTAATTGCCGACAATCTGTAGCCGAAGACAGCAGCTCTTGGCATCTAAATCTTTCAGTTCTTTCTCAAATTCTCAAATATTTTTATATTTTCCAAAAGCTTTGCAATTATTTTCAATTATTTTCCAAGCTCTTAACAATTTTTAAAGCATATAGAAAATTGCTTTATTAGTAATCGATATATCCGTTTCAGGGGGCTCATCCCATTTTTAACCCGAAACACACATAAGCGAAATCGCAAATTGTGCGTTTTATTTAATTGAATTTTATTTTATTTATTTTTTTATTTTCTTTTTGGCAATCACCACCGCTTGGCGCACGTTCTGGGCCCACACTGAGTGACAGCAGCTGCTCGTCGCGCTGTGTGATGTGCGCATTAAGTCAATTCAGAAACGTTTAGCACACAACATTTTCGCCACTTGTCATTTATATGCATGAGGTCTCTGGCGTTGCACCAACACTTTCCCAAGGGGGGGATTGCAATAAATTTGCAACTGCATGTGGCGTTTAGTCTACACAAATTTGGCAAATATTTAAAAATGTTTCTGTACTTTAGTTTCTATTAAAGATATATTGCTCAAATTTTGCATAATTTAAGTTTATAATATTTACTCACAGTCTATTAAGTTTCATGATAGTACGAAGTTAATCATGAGAGTTACAGGCGAAATAAATATAGTCTTTAAATTTCATTCGAGCTTATTTATTACTCCACTATCTGCCACAATCATATAACAATGCAGACAGCATATTATTTTATTATGAACTCATATTCACCCCTTTGCCTACGCCTCTGACCATGCTGCCGGTGGCGTTGCCAACGCAGTGTGCTCCTTCGAAACTCGCCAACATTTTGGGCGCGTGTCCAAGAACTGCGAAAAAAAAAAAAAAAAAAAAAAAAACGATGAGAACGTTTTCATTCAGTCTCGTTTGGTTGTCCAAAAAGTGCGACAAGTTACATCATTGTTAAAATTAGTTGATTTTGGTCGAATTCGCTGTCCGGTCATCGTTGGCAGACGCCGTCGATAGCCACGATAGAGACGCGTCGCGACGGACACTTGTGCCAAGAGGTGAGAGAGAGACACGAGACAAGATCTTTGCGATTCGATTTGATTTTATTGCTTATTTTCAGTACGATGACGCTCAACATTGTCTACGTTTCCCGGGAAAAACTTAACCATTTCCGTTGTCACTCGACTTTCGTCTTTCTATCTCAATTTTCGAAACACACATTATTAATTTTCACAGAATATATGATAATTTGTCTTCTGCGAGGCGACGCGCCGATGCGTCGCCAGATCGACTTCCATATTATGACTATACTTCTCGTTCGTCGTCATTTAACTAAGAAGGGAAAGAAGACTTTATAGATAATAAAATAGAAATTTATTTGGTTTTTCCTAGACGCAAAAATGAACTGTGACATACAATGCCCATTTAAATAATATTATAGTTCTTAAATTTGAACGCATGTAGTGAGTCAACATCCCCGTAGCATAGCTCATCGTATTTCAGCTGAAATTGTTTTAAACCCATCAAATTAATTAGCACGATAAACTTACATTTAAACTGAAGAACCCTCATGCAATTGCAATACATGTGTATCGTACCACGAACTGTACGATACGATATTTAATATTTTTCGTTACTGCAAACAGTTGAAATGTAAATTTTTATTTATTTTCCTGCAATTTGTGCAGTTAACACGAGGCATTCTGTTTGGCCATCGATTTCCCAGATTTCCCTGTTTATTTTCCGCACTCTACACTTTCAATGGGCAGCAGGCAGGGTCGCTGCCTGATTGGGTCGGCAAGTTGGGTAGGGTAGGGCCAGCCTGGGCCGGGCTGGGCAGGCGTAACGCATGGATGCTTTAATGAAAACTCGTAAATAAAATACAGCAAAAACAAAAAAAGAAAAAAAACGGTACAAACAATGCTTAAAACAATTTATTTTTTCCACAATAAAATGAACGTTCAGTGACGATTTGTTAATGAAATTTTCAGATTTATGCTCTCCACTTACATTGTACAGTGGAATACTTTTCTCCCGCATTAATTCCGCTTGAAATTGACACTGAACATGGTTTAATGGGTTAATTAATAGTTTTAAAACATTACACAGAGCATTTAACAAATTAATCGATATTAAAATTGATATCAACGAAATTTGTTTAGTTAATATGAATCTTGAGATTCATAGAAATAATTTTAGTTGTATTTTTAGATTAAAAGGGTTCAAATTAACAATATTTATTTAGTTTAAAAATGCTAATATAAATAATAACTATCGCCTTGACCATCGGTAAGATATATCAATGATAAACTTGAAATATGATTCCTTGACTAGATTCAAGTTAACCATAATTGAATTGATTTATTAATACTATATATTCAGCAGCATATTTTTATGAGACTTAAGATATATAATACTTCATAAACGATTTATTTTATTTTTTATTAAAACAATCTTGCCATGTTTCCTGATACTGACAAAATTGAAGAAACACACACCTATGCAATATGTATATCGTATTATCTATAAACTAAAACTGTTAATACTATCGATAGTTCGACACCTCTAATCGCCTAACACATATGCCTCGCATTAGTTTTGTTTATCAAATACTTGACGCATCGGCGAATTTGTCAACCTCAACAAAAACTCCAATTTCGATATACAATTTGTAATTGGAGCCACGTCTTGAACTTAAACAAGGAACACACACACACACACACACATATATATATATACAATATCACGGGGCGATGTATCTGTCAAAATGTCAAATGATTGCGCTGACAAGCGTCTCGTTTGGCTCCAATTTAAATTAGGGAAAAGAAAATGGGAAAACGAATGTGAAGCGAGAACGAGGAAAAGGAAAAGTGTCACTCTCTCTCGTACGGATCGTACAGCAAGTAGTAGTGCGGCACTATAGCTGGTGCTTTGACCCCTTGACATGCCACAACACTCACACACACACAGACACTCACACACACTCGCTGCGAAGTCGAGCCGCAACATGTGTGCCTAGTTCAAAAGTTGACAGCAAATTGACTGTATTTATAAACATTTAAAGGCCGCGCACAATAAAACCAACAAGCCATGCGTGCACGTGTGTGTGTGTGTGTGTGTGTATGTGTGAGTGCATGTGTGTGTGTGAGAGTGCTCTCCTGTGTGCCAGTATACGCCCCCAAATGCATTTTAATATGCAATTTTTATGATTATTGCCCCCCAAACTCAACATAGAACATTGAAATTGCCTGGAACTGGCAGTTAAGTCATTTTACGAGCCGCAACGCCCTTGGGGGGCGTGTCATTTTACAGTTTCGGTGGCATTTCGCCTACTCGTTATACCGTCCATCTGCCAGTCCGTCGAGCCTCAACTGACCCCAGAATCGGTATTTACAGTTTCGTTTAATTAGGTAAACATGTGATTTATGCGCCCGACAATCGCAGATACCGGATACCAGATACCAGATACAAGATACAAGATACAAACTGAAACTGAAACTGAAAACAAATCCCGACACCATCGAAGCGCTACAAAATGTGCGTAGCGTGTTTTGCATACCAAATCAATTGGCCATCAAAACTTGCTACACTTGGCCTGGCCAAAATGTCATTAACAGATTTTAATTGGTTTTTCCCAGGCAGCCCACAACAGAGAGAAATTTCCAATGTTTTCGCAAGCTTTAAATCAAAATACTTTATAAACATACAGTAGTAGCGCTTTTAAACAGATGTTAATTAATCATGCTAGCCGGAATATTGCACGGTTAAAGTTTAAGCTTAATTAATCAAGAGGTTAACAGGCTAATTGAGTCGAAAAGTGTTGCCAATTTGATATAAAAAAGAAGCTCACAAAAAAGTTATGACTTCGTTTTAGTATGACAAGTTTTACGCACTTCTGAAATTGTTTCCGAAAAATTTCTGGTTAGCTTGTGTATGTTCTAATAAAGTTTAAAGAGCGAAAAGCTAGTATGTTACTAAGTGTATTAAAACAGAAAATCTTTATAAAAGAAATATCATAAGGAAATGATAATATATGTTATTTCCTTCCCTACTGCCGTACCACTTGATACGTGCCCTTATAATATATTTCTAGCTGCAGATCATAACTGGTAAGCTGCTCTATAGAGAGTAAGCTAGTTGCCTTAGTATATCAACAGGTTGTAGGATTTCTTTACCTTGTCTAACAAGTAAAACAATAAAATTGAAGAGGAAATAAAAATTAAATTCCAATTGAAGCAAGTTTAAGATATACTTTCTAATGGAATGGTCTCAGGTAAGTTAGCAATCAGCCTTGATTTGTGATCTCCAAGCAGAAAATTCCCACGCACATAACTCACGCCTTCATCAGAAGAAGTGAACACACATTGAATGTCTCCCAGTGGAAAACGGGGTCGATAATCAGGCCCGGAAATGCCTCGTTTGTCCGCAGCTCATAGAAATTAAAAAAAAAAAAATCGGAGAAAAACGAATGTCGAAGACAAACAATAAACACCCAGAGAGATGCTGTGCTTATTGCCGACTCCAGAGACGACTCTGCACCAATCCCAACCCCAACCCCAACCCCAGAGACCCTACCCCAATTTCTAGTCGAGGCGCTGACAACGGCACATTCGAGTTTTCAATCAGCCTGGCATTGAAGCGTCACATAGGACACGTCGGGGACTTTGGGCCCGATAAACCCAGTCTATGTATGCATCATTAACGCCTTTTTAATAGGAAATTATGCACAAGTCTCGCAAGAGCGAGAGCTGATTATTGTGAGAATTTCGCGGAGCAAGGGCTTCCCACAAACGAAGCTGTAGAATAAAGATATATGTAAGTATGCTATATATCTGGAAAACTTTAAGTCCCCAGCTTTAGACATCCCCAAGCATTATTAATGCATTTTATTTTCCGTATTATTTTTTCATTTTACAAGAACGTTTCGTTACGTCATGCTTTTTATTATTCTTAATTTCAGTAAAATTCACTCTGCAGGAATATAAAGAAAAAACAGCAGTCTTTGCAGAAATGGAACACAGTCACACATCCCATCTCTGGCAGCATCCCCTTACGTTCTCATATGCAAGCCTTAACTGTCTACGACAAATTCAACTTGCATTGATAGCAAAAAAATGTTTTAAATACTTTTAGGAAAACCCAAAAAAAATAAGTGGAGCTGCGTCTGGGAAAATGCGAGCAGTGCACAAGGCAAAAGAAGAAGGAAAGGTGAAAATATGTAAGAAAAATGCAATGTATAGTACAAGTTCATAGTGTGTGTGTGTGTTTGTGTGGGTTGAGGCTGAGCAAAGTTTGAATACTCTTCTGTAGCTTAAAATTCTGAGCTGGATCTCGGGGACTATGCGTTGCGAAAAACTAAAATTAAGTAGGAAGATACCTAAAGGACACCTGCAGTTGGGGGTCATTTTAAGCTTATGATATATTCCTCGTAATCAATGATATTCAAGTCTGGAACAAACCTTTCAACATATTCGCTACACCCTATGCAAAGATGTGTAGGGTAAAGAGAAAGGTTCATTTTTACTGCAGCGCTGGTAACGATAAACGAGAAAAGAGACAGAGTAGGAGACGACATCCAGGGGTTGACAGGGAGAGAAAGGAACGAAGACGAGGATGGGATGGTGACGGAAGCGCTTGCAACATTTTTCTTAATGTGTTGCATTAATTTCACCAGCATAAAGATACAAAATGCAAAGCGGAAGTGCAAGGCAGTTACATTTACCTACCCACAGATATGTATGGTTATAAAAGTATATATATATATAGAATACACACATACAATGTAATGCAATAATGACGAAGAGAAAGAGAGAGAGATAGGTCGGAATGCGGTGTCAGGGCGAAAGAAAAATCACTTTGGCTTTGCTGCACATATAAAGAAAACAGAGTGTAGAAGCTCAACAGAGATTTTTGCAGAAATGCATTTAGGGACCCTATCTGCATGCTGCTTTATATGACACATATCTAATGAGAAGGGCCGTAAATACGAAAGCATTTAACTGACAAACGTCATATATAAAGACCCCATCCACACAGACAGAGAGGACAGCAGACCGCAGACAATGACATGAAATTTAAAAACAGCCCGTTAAGGGTTTTTAATTTTATAAAGTGTATAAATCACACACCCTCAATGACCTCATAAAAGCTGCATAATGAGCAGCAGAAGCTGGATGTACAGACATGGACGAAGTCTTCTCGGTCTGCGCCCGCCGACAATTTGATTGCATGTTGTCCAGCTCAGCTAATGGATATATGGTAGAGAATAACGGGTAACATTTACTGGATGCATTCAATGCCAACTGAACTCATCACTTACCTAGAAACTTTTCACTGACAGAACTTTAATATCTTTTGAGTATTTTTTATAATTGTTTAATTACTTTAACAAATCACATAAAGAGCATAAAAAGAAATCTTAAATGTTTTACCAAGTATAAGAACCTTACATTTTTCCACCCAACTGATAGGCAGGCAACTAAGGAATATAATATATAAAATATTTATAAATACAAACAAATGGAATCTCTGTAGAACTTACAATAAAATCCAATCCAGCCAGGCGGCCGCTGGGGGCAACACGATCTCCTGTTCGCCTCGGATCATGCCCTTAACAATGGATCGTGCAGCTGACTGCACACTGATCAGTGGATAGAAAATTTCGAAATTTATTTTTTTAACCAAATCGGTAACCAATTCGTTGGCTTCCAGGAACGATAGCATCACAGTGCAGACTTGTATGTTACAGTTTTTCTCCTGAGCCAGTTCCGTTCGCAATGATCTCATGTGGCCTAGAGCACCGTACTTGCTGCCAATGTAGGCGCCGAAAAAGGGCATCGGGAGAAATACTTAAATATATTAAAAGAAAACAAGTCCGTAAGGCTACAGTCGAGCGGGCCCGACAGTAAGATACCCGTCGCCCAATTACCAAAAACCATTACAAACGTGTAATCACACTTATAATTTAAAACGAATAATTCTCTACAAAATTGTCTTGTAAATTGTTGTTCGAAAATCATAGCGAGGACCCTTACCTAAATTTCCCAAATATCGAAAATTTATAATAATCCATTTTGATATTTTTTAAATGTAGAAACACTCAGGTTGTTAAAACATAAACAAAATGTCATTCCGCGTAAAAATCGATTGATTTTTAAGAAAGTTACGATCGGTGCAAAATGTGTGTACCAGGCCTGTTGAGCGTGTTACATGTCTAATTTTTTGACCACTTCGACATGATTTTTGGGCCAAAATTAAGTATCGTTTAAAATCGATTTAAATGATTGCTTAGTACTAATTTCGACCTCCGCAATCGATTAAAACTTAAAACTCGCGATTCAAAATTCAAAAAAAAAAAAAATTTGTTGAAATTTCATAGGGGGGACCCTTGTCTAAATTTCCCAAATATCGAAAAATTTCAAAAAGTCTTTTTCGAGATTTTTTAAATGCAGAATCACTTAGGTTGATAAAACATAAACAAAATGTCATTCCGCGTGAAAATCGATTGATTTTTAAGAAAGTTACGATCGGTGCAAAAGGGAACTAGCCCTGTTGAGCGTGTTACATGTCTAATTTTTTGAAGAAAGTTACGATCGGTGCAAAAGGGAACTAGCCCTGTTGAGCGTGTTACATGTCTAATTTTTTGACTACTTCGACATGATTTTTGGGCCAAAATTAAGTATCGTTTAAAATCGATTTAAATGATTGCTTAGTACTAATTTTGACCTCCGCAATCGATTTAAACTTAAAACTCGCGATTCAAAATTCAAAAAAAAAAAAAATTGTTGAAATTTCATAGGGGGGACCCTTGTCTAAATTTCCCAAATATCGAAAAATTTCAAAAAGTCTTTTTCGAGATTTTTTAAACGCAGAATCACTTAGGTTGTTAAAACATAAACAAAATGTCATTCCGCGTGAAAATCGATTGATTTTTAAGAAAGTTACGATCGGAGCAAAATGAGGTAACTAGCCCTGTTGAGCGTGTTACATGTCTAATTTTTTGACTACTTCGACATGATTTTTGGGCCAAAATTAAGTATCGTTTTAAATCGATTTAAATGATTGCTTAGTACTAATTTCGACCTCCGCAATCGATTTAAACTTAAAACTCGCGATTCAAAATTCAAAAAAGAAAAAAATTGTTGAAATTTCATAGGGGGGACCCTTGTCTAAATTTCCCAAATATCGAAAAATTTCAAAAAGTCTTTTTCGAGATTTTTTAAACGCAGAATCACTTAGGTTGTTAAAACATAAACAAAATGTCATTCCGCGTGAAAATCGATTGATTTTTAAGAAAGTTACGATCGGAGCAAAATGAGGTAACTAGCCCTGTTGAGCGTGTTACATGTCTAATTTTTTGACTACTTCGACATTATTTTTGGACCAAAATTAAGTATCGTTTAAAATCGATTTAAATGATTGCTTAGTACTAATTTTGACCTCCGCAATCGATTAAAACTTAAAACTCGCGATTGAAAATTTAAAAAAATACAAAATTTGTTGAAATTTCATAGGGGGGACCCTTGTCTAAATTTCCCAAATATCGAAAAATTTCAAAAAGTCTATTTCGAGATCAGAAAAATGTCGCCGTTGCCGTTGGTGATTTTAGTTATTACAACCAACAAAAGGATAAGCGGAAGTATACAAAACAATCCGAAAACACCAAGATTTGTCCGCAATTTTATCAGATCTTCAGCGACAGACATGTTGTACCAAAACCAGTAGATCCTTTTAAAATAAGTTTATTTTAATCTACTATTTCGTTCCTTCAACGTGTGTTCCGCACGACTGTGGAAAATCGAATGACTCGCTAAGCTTCTAATCGATCTATCTATAACTAGTGCTAGTAAATTGAATAAGAGAATACTGTAATCGTACACGTATCTGAGTTACTAAGCAAAACCAGTTTTAGAACGCGTTTCAGAAAATTAGATATTAATATTACAAATGTGTAATTCAGTATGCTCTATTTCTTTCTATATTCATATTTTATATATTTTCAAAACAAAACATACGCATGAAATAAGGCAGTTTCATTTTCAGATCGGAATCGAGTTACAATGTTAGAATTAAAATTTATATTATTCAAGTTATGAATAAATAAAATTTATCTAATGTACTTCATCTTGTATTAATCACATTCTTTGTTCTCTTAAAAGTTTTGCCCATTGTAAGAATAATAAGCTCTTCTATCCAACTGATTGGCATCAGACTGAAAAAGTGAAATAAGTTTTGCTTATTACTTGAAGAATTTTTTTAAGAATTTTCTTGTAAGACTTACACATATATCCTATGCAGCCATGCGCCAATTTCTGGCAGTATAATCTCCTTCTCGCCCTGGAGCATGCCCTTAACAATGGATCGTGCAGCTGACTGCGCACTGATCAGCGGATAGAAACGTTCAAACTTTATCTTTTGAATCAAGTCGGTAACCATCTCGTTGGCCTCGAGGAACGATGGCATCACAGTGCAGACATGTATATTCCGCTGATTTTCCAGTGCCAACTCAAGGCGTAGCGATCTCATGTGGCCAAGGGCACCAGACTTGGTACCGGAGTAGGCAGAGTTATAGGGCAGCGGGAAAAGAGCTAGAATCAGTTATATTGATCAGCTTCGATTTCGAGAAGAGAACCAAAACTCACCTGCAGCCGAGCTGATTGTTACAATGTTGCCCCTGTTCATCTCTTTCATGGTGGGCAAAAAAACGAGTTTGGTCTAGAATAAGAAGCAATAATTTATTAGTTATGGAATACCCTACAACATTAAAACTCACCCAATAATGCGACGTAAAATTGACGTCAATCATGCGCTGTATATCTTCTGGTTCTGGATTCAAATAATTTTTGTGCATAAGAAGTCCGGCATTATTAACAAGTATTGTTACGGGTCCCAAATCATCTACGACATATTTATTCAGTTCTTTTAGCTCACTAAAACTAGTCACATTTGTCTGGAGATAGATTATAAAATCACATTATTAGATAAAAGAAAATGAACTGAACTTACCTTGTAAGCTTTTGCCTTGACTTGCGCAATCTCATTGATCTGCCTGACTGTTTCTTCAGCTCCACCTAGATCAATATCCACAACAGCAACATGGCAACCGATCTTAGCCAATTCCAGCGCTATGGCACGTCCCAGTCCATTACCAGCTCCAGTTACCTGGTGCATAAGTCAAGAAGTTTATTTCAAATACAATTCGAATAGAGCCTTGCTAATAATAAGTGTAAAAAACCAGTTGTTCTAACCTAGTTAAGGAATTTGATGGTCAAGTTTAAGGTTCAAGATTACTTCATATACTGAGTTATATATAAAACACCTTTACTTTTACTTTTTCTATATCTATATTGTATGTGTATACCGGAATTCATTGTCAAGACTAAAGTTCAAGGTTTGTTTTACGCTGTTTGCCTTTTAAAAGCAAAAAACTTGACTAGGCAAGGCACTGACCTAGCCTAATGACACACTTTTCTCGACGTTGTCTAAACTAGTCAAAAGTTCAGTGATTTATTTCTGTATTTTATTAATTCCGTCTTGTTCTATCTCACTATATATCACTTACCACAGCTACTTCATCTGTTACATTCTTCAGAGTTCTCCATCCAATTTTACTGTATAGTGCGCTAAAGATTTTAGCTACTAAGACCAACAGAAGAATTACAGGAAGAATAAGAAATATTCCCAAAATGCCAATATTAGCTCTCAGTTTTGTCAGATTTCCAGCGATCGACATAGTGTGCACAAACTTATAGATCTATTTTAATTGAGGTTTGTTTTCGTCTATATTTTCGCTCTTTTTGACGTCTGCTTCGAGCGACTGTGCGAACTCATTTGACTCACGAAATTCAACTCAAATCGTTTTTAACTGACTGTGCGGAATTTTCGGAGAGTTAAACTTGATTCATCGCCCCACTTGGTGATTATCTCTGTATATACATTTATTATAACAATCAACATATAATTGCTTGAACATTTGAGTATGCGTTGCACAGTTAATACTTTTTTAACCTTTTTCGTAAAAAAATCACAATTAAAAAAAATAATAATAATAATTTTAAAAAGTTTTAAACATCAGTTTTTCTATCCATATCTCAAAAAACGAATAAAAACGAACAACGGGAAGCCATTCTGTAGAACGAACTCTCTTAATCTTTTTCAACTTCAATTGAAATTCTTGACAATTTATGATCTCTTGTAAGGTGCTCTTCTTCTCAGTCGTTTCCTTTAAGTCATAAGTGTCATCCGGCTGCATACCCGCCTTTTTAGTTGTCATTTTTCCAGTTCGATGCAAATGGAAATTATTAAGCACATTTGTGAGTACCGCCCTTCCCTCCGACACGACTCGACGCGACGACTCTTCTTGTAATCGTCTCTTGTGTTTTATCTTTATAATTATGGCATTCCCTTCGATTGCTGGTTCGATTTTCCTTTTTTTTCTTTTTCTCCCATTCCCATTTCCACTAGCCTTGAGCACCCGTTAAGAATTTACTCCGTATTGTTGTCTTTGGTTTAACCAAAAATCGGGTCTCACTTCTTGTAGGTCTTTTTTATTCCTGCTACTATCGAAGATTTTTGATTTATGTAGGACAGATTTATACTCAAGTATTTGCAACAAGACCAGCACATGGCAACGGTAAACATATGGTCTGCTTATAGTAGAGGGCAACACTTTGCTGGGTACTGCTCTCTGACACGCTTAATGTCGCATGCCACACGCCGGGCAGCTCACAATGGAAGGGATAGAGAAAGAAAGAGGGAAAACAGCAAAAGCAGGAAAGTATGCTGGTCACTCAAGACTGTTCAAAAACTTTGCCAAAAAGTGTATCATAATGGGGTTGCGCATAGAGATGGCAAAATTAGGCGATATGACACGAGGTAGATAAATAAATCATAGAAAAAATAAATTATTATCAATTAAATGCATATAATATATAATATAATATTAGATGTAATTGATCTGCTGATTTCATTATTATATATTATATTATCTGTTCGTGTCACGACTCTTGCTCAGCTCTGCTCGCGAGTTCCTCCTCAAAGTGCTTAAGGTGAGAGATTAGAGAGGGTTAAACCTGTGCTCCAAAGTTTCCCACGCAGCGCGGCGCCGTAGCAGATGTCGCAGTCTGACAACAGAGAAGAAAAGAACGGAGTTGAGTAGAGTGCAGGGTGTTGAGAAAGAGTGCTTAGACACGTTAATGTTAATTACTTTTTTTAATATTTTACACTGCACTCAAAAAAAAAAAAAAGGGAAAATTTCAAAAGGAGAGAACATAAAAAATAAAGAAAAGGAAAAACGGGATAAGGGGCGAGGTAATTTCTCGACGCGCCTGTCAACACCGATTTGAAGTGCCAAAGTCAAAACTTCGTAGTATCCTACGCAAAGGAAACACTTTCTCATGGCACCTTCAGCGAGGATCCATATGTTTTCGTTTAGACTAGAAAGCTACAGGATCGAACAAGGAAATAAATTAGCTGGTTGCAGGGCAAACAGAAACAACAACAACAACTACAGCGACAAGTACTTAGCAACCCGATACACCCGGATCGGTAGTATGTATGTAGTATAGAATCGGAGCTGCCAGTAGCTGCCGCAAAGGATATGCTACTGCTGCGGCGCGCACTTGTGTTTGTTTAGGTTCGAGGATAACAGTTTCTCACGCAACCGATGGCACTTGAGGCGACAGTTGCATGTCATAATTTAACAGTTCACTCGGGCTCCTCGAGCTCCTCGACCTCTCGACTTGTCGCTAGGATACTACTACAGATGCTGCAGCTGCTGTTTATTTAGCTGAGGTTTCACGAACCTTGAACCTATTTTTTTTTTTTTTTTTTTTATAGCTCTAACTGGAGTCATGCGACAGGAAAGCATTTCAAATTCTTATTGACATATTTATGCACGGTTCAAGCAACCAAATGAGCATTTTCTGTATCGCATGGATCGTTGGCAACTGTCTCTGTATGCTATCCCCTACCCCTCCCTTCCCCCTCTCCCAGCTAGCCACGTAATGACACTCATGTGTTGCAGCATGATTTAGGGATTCTCTTAAGAGGTAAAAGTATCAAGTACTCTGCAAGATTAATCCTCCCTATCACGATGCGCAGTTAATTGAGTTTTTGAGTCAAGTGAAAGTGATAAAAGTAATAAATCATATATAGTATAGTATATATAGTACTTATTTCGATTGGGTGAGTTCTCTGCCTAATGTGCCACCGCTGTTATATTAAGTTATATTAATTTTGATTATCGATTGATAAGATCGATTGAAAATTTCTACATTTTAAGTACAAGTAGAAATCTTTGATTGTAGGCCAGAAAATGTACAATTTTGTTTAGGAGCTAAGCAGAATATTGTATTGCCTGAGATCTTGATTAGCGGGATGGTACTAGCGTCCCCACTTCCTTGTACTAAGTGTCCATCGTTTAGTAGACCAGCGACCAGAGCTAATAATTATACCCAGAAAGAAGATAATCAGCTTGTAAAAACAAATAAATATATAATCTTTAGAAAAATAAAAAAAAAAAAAAAAACAAAATAAAACACTTACGAATTTCTTCATTGTAGAGCAACTGTTGATTGATCTCTAAGTATTCTTAAACCTTTATTTAATACAGATTTTACAGATATTGCATTCTAGGTGTGACTGATTAACCTTATCAAATGCGTGGAAATATTGATTATTAAATCGTCAATAACTTGGCAATGGATCAGTTTTCCTTTTATTATAAACTTACTTAGTAGCTGTTTAGGCCATGGATTAAAAAAAAAATAATTATACCCAAAAGAAGAAGAAAAAGGCCGAAGGAGACATATGCGACCCCATAAACTATATATATTCTTACTCAGGATCACTAGCCGAGTCGATCTAGCCATGTCTGTCTGTCTGTCCGTCTGTCCGTCTGTATGAGACAACGGTTCTCAGCTATTAAACAAGCTAGAGACTCCAAATTTGGCAGAATGATTCATGTATATCCTAGGCAGTAAACGTCATTTTCAAATTTTGGTTACCACGCCCACCGCCCCCGTAAATCAGAAATTAATTTTAAATATGCGATTATTAAGCAAAGTATTGAAGTCTTAACTTTCAGCTTTTGCATACATCTAGATAAATACGTTGTGAACTTATTCTATAAATTGCAATCCAATCGGATAATAAACAAAGAAGTTACGCAAGTAAACGTGTTCCATTGATTTGTGATGCCTTGCCTGCAATCTGCTGCCAGCCATGTGCATTTTCGATCTTTTTAATGCGAAAATGGTTATGTGAGAGTATGAGATCGAAATAGTAAGTTAGCCGCAAAGCTAATAGTTGCGGCGATAGTCAAATGTGTTGAGAGGCCGGCAATCGAACAAAGAAGTGATAGAGGTTCAACCTCAACCCTCAGAAGAGGCGGCGGTTGAGTTTTAATTACCTTTTTTTTCGCTTCTAAAAGTTTTTTTTTTCATCATTATAACATTTAGTTTCATTTTTCATATTTTAACAAATTATCTCATTCAATCCAATAAAAGTGTTATCAAGACAATATGACACATTTGACCTAATGGTCTAAATATGCAATTTTAGCGTGCGCGGAGCGCAGTGACGGTGGTCTAGTTGTTTAGATGACGGACTCCTATGCAAACGGCCAGAGTTCAAATCCACACGGCGAAAAAAGAATTTACCTATTTTAATTTTTTTATGTTTTGTTGTATTTTATATTTGTTTATAAATTCAAAAATTTATCAATATTTTTCCCATTTATCAATATTTATTTAATCAATTTTATATTAAGTGTTACATTTTGCCTTTTAAGATGTTTTGCATGCTGTACTTATGCGTGCATGTATACAATACATGCATGCGAAGCTCACACATGCATACATACATGTGTGTGAGGCAATACACAAAACGTGAGGCAGGTCAGTGCTTTCTTAACGGACGTCTAAATTAAAGAAGAAGCAGTTGACGCTGGTGTGTGTGTGTGTAACGAATATTGGCACGCGCCAAAAATATAGATATCTCTCTCTCGTTCTAACTTATGCTATCGACTCTTGTCTATTCGGCTTGCTTTGTCCCTTCACTACTTTTTTTTATGGTTTACTTTAAATATATATGTACACTGAAAATCCATGGCATCTTACAGTCAACGCGTGACTGTAGCCTTTCCGACTTGTTTTTTTTTAAACTAATAATATTAAAGATAAAATATATAATATGACATGATTTCACTTAGGTTAATTGTGGAACAATTTGATTATTTGAGCTTCAATAATAAGTTTGAAGATACACCTCAATTTTTATCTTTTTCATGCTCTTTATATGTATGGAATTATTACTGGAAAGCAACAATATAAATATACATATAGAGCTTAAGTGCATGGGGATTGCACAGGCGGCAGAAGCCACAGCAGGGGATGGTGCCCAACCAGATGTACTACGTGGCCAATACTGTTTGGCCTATGCGCAGCCAGTGTTGCCACACAAATCGAAGCGATTGCAGGCCTTCTTCAAGCTGATGCAATCGCACGGACCCTTCCGAAGTGAATTCAATGACGTAAGATACCCTAGCTATGCTTCATGATGGGGTAGATTGGTCTCAAGTGTTTATTAGGCTTGTTACATTATACATATATATAGATATGCCTGTTAAAAATGGTGTTTGTCGTAGGTAAACCTTGAGACTCATTAGTTAAATTATTTAAATATGTCATATATATACCATGTATATCAGTTATATATCGAATTGTTAAGGCAGAAACCTATTTCTCTTGATCTACTTATTGACCAATGTCAATGTAATTGAAGACATCGTCACATTCAAAATCAAAATCATCATCACTTGAATCCACCGGGTTCTTCTTCTCGGTAGTCTCCATTTTTTCCTGGTCCATCCCATTATTGGGGGAAGCCACTTTATTCTCTACCCCAGAATAAGTTGGGGTCTCTTCCTCATCGTCAGTCGACATGCACTGGAAAGGGCAAAAAAAAAAAAAAAAAAAAAAACAAAGAAGTTAATTATATATAGAGAGGATAAAGTATTATGAGGTATTACTTCCAATAACTTCTGTTCAACTTCGGGAGCGGCACGTATATCGCATTTGAATTGGAAGCTGTTCCAATTCAAATGCGATATACGTACCGCTCCCGAAGTTGAAGGTCCATCCTGCTTCTGCCTTTTCATTTGCATTTCGATTTGCGCTTAGATGCCAATTTCTTCTTCTTGCGAGCCTTTTTATTGGCATTACGCTGCAAAAAAAAAATGACAGCTGTCATATGAAAAAAAAAAAAAAAATGGAGTACCTGCACTGCTTGCTGCTCGCTGTCGCTAGAATCAATTATTATCGGTGACATGATGCTACCCCATACGGTACAATTATCTGATGGTCCCTCAAAAGCCTTAACTGATTCATCATCGTTGCTCGATGATATAGTTATAACCATACCCGTTTCAGCCCTTTTACGTTCCTTCCTCGATTTCTTCGACTTCTTCGATTTCTTGGATTTCTTCTTCTTTGATGATTTCTTGCTAGTTGAGGCAGCAGCAGCATCAATAGATGAAGTCACTTGCGGCTCCCTCGGCTCTCCATTCATGGCGCGACGCATGAGAGTTTCATACTGAGAGAGGATAGAACATTCTAACTAACCTATCTTTCCTTTTGTTCGGCAAACTTACACTATCGATCCGCACATAGGGCTGATTTGGGCAAAGCATGGAGCGAAGGAAATCCTTATAGTGCTCTTTCCACTCCGCACGCGAAAACTTATACACACCAGTTAGATGTATAATCTGAGACCACAAGTGCAGTATTTGCTGCCTGGAATACTGATGTTCCTCCATTTTAAGGATTAAATAAAATTTAAAGATTAAAAATAAAATTATTTTCTTGGCCTTGATACGACTTCGACGAGCACTGAAGTGAAAATGAACGTCTAGGAGACTGCTTTAACTTACTTGAGTTGAATTATCGAAATCAGCCTTGCCTAGAAAAATGTGCACATTTTTTGACACTTTCCCACATTGCTCCTTCTCCTTCTTTCGTATACGTTTTCAGCTGCCACGTGGAAGAAAAAGCAGGGTCGTAGAGTATAATGTGAGGTTACCTTAACTATTTGGGTAATTGTTTATAAGACCGCCCTCACCGAAATCGCACGATTTTCAATATTTTTTTTTGCAGAACTATGTGTTTTGACCTCCTGAACACGAATCCGTTGTCGGATGATGGAAATTTTGCGTATTTTAAAAGATATAAGTGAAAGAAAATTGGCAATTCACTGTTTTTCTACACTGTTCGATACATCGATAAGTAAACAAAAAGACTCATTTTACACGAAATTGTGTATGTGTATGTGTGTCCAGCTGACAATTGTGTGATCTGCTGACGATTTGCAGTGTGCAGAAACTTATTATTTAAGTGTTGCAAATGAAAATAATACATAAAAAAAAGTTATATATTATATATAACAAGACTAAAATGGAAAAAATCGAATATTATTAAGAAAACTAAAGCGCCGTAAGCAAAAAAAATCGCGTGATTTTTTTTTTTTTCAAAAATTTATCGTCTGCGGCGGGCTTTTGGGGCGCAGTCTACAACACTACCAAATGTAAGCATTGGGACACGCTTCTTTGGGGCACCAAACAACACTACCAAATTACACTAATTCACAAATATCATACCAGAAATACAATGAAAACGGTTAAAATAATTTTTGGAAGTGGAACCTGCGCTGGCTCTGTTCTACTGTTATAATGGCATACAGAAACAATTAAAAGCAGCAGCTGAGCAACGGAACGCAAACACTTTAAGGATGCTGCGAAGAGTCTCGGCTAACGCTATTATTAGCACAACAAACACTCGACAATTACACTCACACTCGCACTCACACTCAGAGTGAGAGATAGAGAGAGACTCACATGGGTATAACCAGGCAACGAGAGAAGCTGCCTGTGCACAATTAAAAGCGAAATGATAAATACGACTAAATAAACAAAACACAAAAAAGGCAGTCGAGACCAAAGTTGTCCTGGGCGGGTCCAGACAATGACAAAAGTCGCCCGGCATTAAATAATTTCACATGCCCAAGCACAAAAGGAAACTAGAGACAAGTTTAGGGCAAAACAAGTGTGCCAAAATGTGATAGACTAGCGGAATACACTGCAAATGCAAAGAAAATTATTATAGTATTATTAGAAGTTCAGTTTTAATTATGCTTGAGTTTAACTATAATTCTAATGCTCAATTCTGTATCATAATATACTACTCGGTAATTCACTACCCTCTATACATACTACTATAGTAATAGATACTATACTACCATAATATACAGCTGACAGCAAAGTCAGTCAGGTGCCCTGGCTGTGTGTGTGTGTGTGTGTGTGTGTGTGTCTGTGAAACTAGTTAACAGCTTTTATTTACTCCACAAACAGACGGCAAAAACTGTAAAAACAAACATTTTATGGCTCCCTCTCACACACATACACACACACACACTGGGACACACGCACAGCAGCTTCAAGCTGAGATTTTCCACTGCTGGAAAATGTTTTTAAGTGGAAACTAGAGACGAGAAGTGGAAACGATTTTAGTTCTTTTAGTGCCTTCTAAGGGAAACTTAATTCCGTGCTTGTCAATTGCCATGGCAGAACGTACATATCTTTCACCTGTTTTAAAATAGGAACAGTAAGAGCTGTAGATACGAGGAGTACCCCTAATGAACCTACAGGGAAGTTGCTACTGATCGCAGCATAATCGAAACTTTTAATCATAAGTTTGCAAACAAAACACGAGAGCTCGCCCGCCTCCCCCCGAAAAACAGTTTGAGCGAACTCACTTTGGGCTGTCACATGGCGTATACACAATTTATGGTCAACGCATAAAAACCAACTGTGCAAACCCCCAACAAACCAACAAAAATAAAAAAAAAAGTTACCAACAAATTCATAAAGTTTGCAACAATAACAAACATGACAACAGATTGACCAAAAGGAAACCCCCAAAACCAGCAACAATGTTGCCCACTCAAAAAGTGGGCCAAAACCGAAGCAGATTAGTACGAAAGTCGTTGAAATTGTGTAAAATTACAGCAGAGAACAGAGAATAAGCGGATGAATGATGCAACAGGTTCCCCCACACATCCCCCCTCCCCCCTCCTGGGATGTATCTTTTAAACACTGTACAAGTTGTACGCACAATGTACCATGTTTGTTTACGGGTTGAATGCATACATAGTATATGATTTGTGGCTGGATAGTTAGAGAGCTCTAGAGAATTCTAAGAGTTTACTGGACATGCTCATGTTCTTGTCAACTTCAATGCATTTCTAATGCCAAACAATGCTTATGCAAGCCCTTTTGTCTCTTGTGCACCTGACACATCGCATTCAGTCGCAGCACGCTCTACCCTTCTCTCTCTTTCTCTCTTTATATACATATATGTTATATATCGTTCCGCCAGAACATTCCGCCTGGACAAAATGCGAACAGAGCATGTATGTTGCCTGTGTTTGAGTTGTGGGTTCGGATTGACTTGACAGTTCTTAAACTTTCCATACACAAATAGAATATATTAAACTGCTGCAGAGGTAATTTATTGATTTTTATTTTAATATACTCTTAAAGACAGCAGATATTTCGATTTTTTCAAGTTATATGCAGCATCTTTAGAATAATGGGCTGAGAGAAAATCAGCTTCGGCAGGAAACATATTTTTCAAAAAGTTCAATGATTTCTTTTGAATAATTTTTAGTTTTTAATAAATAATACTCTATATAAAAAAAATAAATATGATTTTATTTACTGCTGAAAAAACGTAGTCTAGAATAGGTTATTAGTAATTTAATTATAATATATGATATAGATTATTTGTTTATACTATAAAAAGTAATTGAAAGAGTATCTAGATGTTCTCAGCTGCAAAGATCTTTCCATATGCCTGCATCTTTAATCCCAAATCCCACCAATTCCCACCTTGCAGGGCTAATAAAAAAATGGAACGAGTGCGCAACGACCGCAGTATGGGGCCAAAATTGATTTGTACTTCGGTTGTCGCTCGCCTATTTATAGAGAGCATTTTTTAGAGTTCATAAAACTCATGCACACAACAACAACAACAATCCACAGATCCACAGAACCACATCCCCATATTATAAATATTCTATTTTGAGTTGACGCTTTGACAAGTGCATATGAATATTATGAGTATTGCAAGTGCGATGAGTATAATTGATACACAAGTGAGTTGATATGTATAGTATGGATGTGTGTTTGGATAGAATAAACGCTTCAACACTATTTGCATAATTGTATAGAGTTTTTAAAATACCTTCTTTTTGTTCGACTGCAAATTGGCGTTATTGAAGGTTAAAGCGACAAAAACTGCATGAATATATATACGTGTATGTAAATTTATATTTTTAAAAGCAATTTGCCGATATTGATGAAAGTTAATTTTCATTTTTGACGACAGGTGAGACAGATCGAGTGAAAGTTTCCCAATTTGAAATTGACGCAATAAATTGAGCGGACTAATATAAATATTTTAATATTGTCAAAATTGCTAGGGAATCAACATTAAATCTAGGAATATTCGATAGCTAGTATAATTATTAGGGGAACTTGATAACTTGCTTAAATTTAAATATTCAAATAAGTTGTAAAACTGAAAAATGCTATAACATTTTATAAAAAAATAATAAAGCATATTAATAGTACTAAATAAATGTTACAAATACAAAAGAACTCAAAAATAATTGTAAGAAGTATTATATAGTAGAAAATATAATAATTATAATATAATAATTTATATAGCTATAAATACTGCAAATAGTACTAGGTAATTCTAGATGTGATAGAATAAAATTAAACTGTAAATTCTCCTGAGCACACACACACACGTTTGACAAGTATGAAGACATCTTCAATTTGGGCACATAGAAAACATCAATTGCAGCTTAACAGCAATGCCAATGCTCGAGATGGGGAAGAAAGGGTGAATGGGAAGGGGGAAGGGGGAAGAGAGAAGAATTGCCGAAGCTGGACCACATGGAGCGTCAAACAGACACGTCGCACTGCCACTACGCGAGCTGCTCGAGACGAGGCGCGAGCTGGGCGCATGGAATGAGAAGCGTGTTGTGGCCCTCGCTGGGGTATGGGTGGATGGGGTTGCATCGCGATGCACGAGTTGCACGCGCAGTAAAGTCAGAGTCGGAGTCGGAGTTGGAGTTGGAGTGGGGGCAGAGAAGACAGTCGTAAGGAAAACAATAAACAGAATTCCCGAAGAGTGCAAATCAAATGCTGTTTGGATATTGGATACGATTGGATCTGTAGTGCTCGTGGAGCGAGGACACACGATAGAAAGAGGCCACAAATCGATGCACAGACAACTTCGCGGGGGCAACAATAAACACACACTGCGAGAGAGAGGGAGAGGGAGATGGAGAGGGGGAGAGGGTTGGCTTAGTCGTAAAACACTCGACGAACCTCGATCGTTTGTAATTGTAGCCCTGGTACAGTAGTAATTAGTGCGCTTTATTTATGGAACTAAAAGACGTTGCGCATGCGCAGCCTAAACTGCGTGTGTGTGTGTACGTGTGTGTGTTCAGGTGCTGGGGGTCTTTGTGAGCAGCAGCAGCAACAGCAGCAGCAGCAGCAAATGTCATAATTGTAATTAGAATTTATTCCAGAGCAACTTGGTAGTCTTTGGGGAATACACGACGTGTCAGCAGGTCGCAGCCGATGTTGGTGCCAGTACCCTAGGGTATGTATAAGAAAAAACTAAAGAGGATACAGTATCTTAAGACTATCTTAAGAAATTTTGATTAGATTTAAAATTAAATATTGCTTGCCTATTATTGAGAAATTTTATTGGATAATTGTTATATTTTAATTATCTTCAACTAAATAAAATTAAAATTAACTTCAATATTTTCTTTTAGTTATATATATATACTATATATATTTTTAAATAATTACAACCAATTTACTTCCCTTTTCTACTGTTATATTAAATTAAATTCAAACCAAATTCTCTATTTCCTTATATAATATACTATTAAATAATTAGAACCAATTTTCATTCCTTTTCCATTGTTATATTGAAATGATCTTAAACTAAATAAAATTCAAATCAAATTCTCTATTTCCTTATAGTTATATGTATACTATATATATTATTAAATAATAACAAGCAATTCTCCCGCTTCTTTTAAAGTACGTGGTATCTCATAGCCACCATTCCGTTATCTATTAATTATGCTCCGTTGTTTATGCACATGTCGCTGTCTCTGATTATCGGCTTTGTGTTGAATTCTATTTGAAATTTCAGCGTTCACTTAATCACATTGCCTGCACTTGAGCCTGTGCGCCATATGGGGTCCTTTGCCTTCTCTCGTGGTGCATCTGTGAGTTGCTTTGTGTGTGTGTGTGTAGGCAGTATATTACGGCAGCAGTTCGATAGGCTGTTAGGTATAATAATAATAAGGCGAGTGTATTGTGTTTACATTAAATATATACTCAGGCAATTAGGTTACATACATACCTAGCACATGTACTATCAATAACAACGATATTAATTAATTTATTAATATGTGCATCGGATTAATTATGTTTCTGACTTGGCCAACGATAGTGCTGGAATGCGTGTGTAAGACATGGATTGAATTTGGACTACAATTTCATTGATAATTATAAGATTTTCAAGGGAAATGGCTGCGTCTTTAAATTTTGGTATTCGATTGATTCAAAATATTGTGAATCTAAAGATTTCGAAAATTTTCTAGATTTTCAGATCCCAAGAGCACCTTGAAACCCACATAACTTCATCGCATCGTTTAATTATGATATTTGTTTAAATTAACTTATAACCTGGCAATATCCAACATATCACTTACTTTAATTACCGACCATCATGTTAAGTGTCAACATAAGCAAATATATTTACTAACGCCTACTATATAGCTTCATATAACTGGCTATATATATATGGTATATTCGACGGCATTTAATTAACAATTATTTATACTTTAATTCGCTCCAATTGGCCGGGTCTGCAGCAACTTCAACTGCCGACGCACATTGAATTTTATGTTAATGGCAGTTGAGTTGGGCGGAACTCTCCAACTCTGTCCAACTTGATATATGTACACATACACATATGTATATATATATCTGTCCGCACTCCGGCTGAACGCCATCAGGCATTTGTGCTGTTAATTTTTCATTAATCTGCGAAGCACTTATAGCTGCCCGTTAATTTCGACGCTCTTTTCGCCCGTAAGCCTAATTATAAGTAATGAATATCTCATCGAATATTTAAAGAGTTGGCATTCTGATTTCCGATACTGCGATCGACACATCTGCGGTAGATAATGCCCTTTGCTTTATCGACATGGTGTGGCATAACGGAAATGTTGGCAATTAAAAAATATATTGAATGCATTTAAAATGTATTTTAAGTATTGCTCGGATTGCTCCGATCAACGAGTCAGTGGTCTGTTGCATTAATAAATCAACGGGTGATTCGAAAAAGTATGCTATAAAAATTAAATCAAACCGCACAGTGGGGAATATTGGAGATACGCAAGCACAGATAACTGTATTCACCACATAACTCACTCAAGCTATAATATTAAAAAAAAAATCATTACATTCTCAAAATTTGCACAGATTATTAGTAAAATGATTTCAGTTTGTATTTCGAACTCTTTTTGATATAAATAAATAGTTTGTTATGCCTATAACTACGTAATATCCTAGCACATCTGTCTACAAATTGAATTTAACTGCACGGTAAACTCAGCTTAGACATCACGATGTAGCACTTCTTTCCCCAATTGATCTGTTTATTTCCAGTAAAACAGGTGTGCACTACGCACATTGAAATGATACAGACGCAGCAACATATAATCCTGCCACTTGGTGGGCAATAGTCTGCATAAGAAAAGTATAAAAAATTAGATCTCTATCGATTAGAAATTTCATCAATTTCTCATTCACCTGAGCAGCCAAACAGTTAGTGCAAAAATTTTTGGTACATAGACCATGCGTTCGTTGAGCAACACGCCCTTGACAATTTTCTCAGCCACATATGGTGTGGAAAGTCCTGGATAACTGCTTGAAATGCTGTAGAAAGAGATATATATATTTTTGAAAGCTATCATCCCTTTCTTGCAGTGTAACCTACCCTGCATCGCTGAGCAGCGGCAGATCCCCACTTGTCCTCATCATATAGGCATTGGCGACTGTGGTGCGCACATAGTCGCAGTCCGAGAGACGCAGCTCGGCGCGCAGCGACTCCATAAAGCCCATAATACCGTATTTAGTGGCCGAATAGATGCCAGCGCCAGGCAACGGTACGAGCCCTAAAAAAGTAGAGAATAGTCAGTTAAAAGAGCCCATAAAAATCCCTGTAAAACACTCCAAATGAAACCCACCAGCCAAGGCGTTGATGGCGACCAAGTGACCCGATTTACGTGTTATCATCTTTGGCAGAAATTCCTTTGTGGTCTGAGAAGAAGAAACATTGTAGCAAGTGTCAAGCACTCCAGCTGAGATCACCCACCATAATGTAGGAGCCAAGATTCAGCTGCAGAATAGTATCAATCTCATCGCTCTTCAGATGCGGCGTTGAGGTCATTGGCATCAGGGAAGCATTATTCACGAGTATCTCAACTGGACCCAATTCCTTTTCCACTTTGACGGCCATCAGCTGCAGCTCGCGGGGCGAGGAGACATCGTTCTGCAATGGAAAGAGGAGGAGAGATTAAATCATCATCCTTCTTTCTTTCGTCTTTCCCTTACTTACCTTGTAGGCCTTTGCTTGGCAGCGAGGTATTTTCGATAGCAGTTCCACCGTCTCATAGCAACCCTTTGAGTTGACATCCACCACAGCCACCTTGCAGCCCCGACGGGCCAGTTCGAGGCAAATTTCACGACCCAAACCGCTGCCACCGCCGGTCACCTACAAAAAAGCATACGTGCTGTATAAATGGTACAATATATAGGTACACAACTGTGCGTGTGTGTGTGTGTGTGTGTTGTACTCATTATCTTAGTACAAATTAATTGGCTTTATTTGCAAACAATGAGGAACTTAGATATGTGCATCTCTTTGTTCCGATTATGTGCCTACAAACAATGTTAGAGACTAGTTAAAAATTTGTCAGCTTACAGTGATGACTCGATAAGGTGAAACTGTGTTTATTTTGCACATGTGAAATGTGGGAGATAATTCCACAAAAGATTTTACAGAAAATACTCATACGCATATGCTAAGGCTTGTTGAATAACAACTTTGTATAATAATATTGCAGAATAACAGATAAGATAGTACAGATAAGATGGAGCTTTAAAGTAACTGTCTCTAATTAGGGCGAACATATGCAAATTAACCTTATTCCATTTAATTCCAGATTAGTCAAGATAAAAAGTTGCTCTAATCTCTAACCAATTGAAGAGTTCTGTGTATAGAAAGGGAATTTCGGAAAATTATATTAAAATATACTGAAACAAAGCTGTTAAACAAATTGAATGAAAATACAATTTATTACACATTTTCATTGCATATGTGTTTGTAATTAAATCGAAATCGAAAATGATAATGTGAAACGTTTTATTTGCCAATTTTAATTAGGTATTTCATTTAAATTCCATTTTCGGCTCATCAAAGTGAGAGAAACAAACACTTTCGCTGCGTATCGACACTTTTAATGGTCACTGTTATCAGATTAATTAAAAGACGAAGCGTCGATTATATCGAGCGAGCACTGTGTACACACTCACATCTGTGTGTGTGTGTGTGTGTGTGTGCCATTAGGTTCCATTTACCGCAATTGAGTGACTTTTGACCGTAATTAAAACGCCGTGACCCCTCTGTGTGCCGAGTTCAAACTAAATAAACAATGCGCCCAACATGCAGAGATACAGATACAAATGTGTGTGTGTGTGTGTGTGTGTGTATGAGCTCACAGTGCTGTTAAAAGTAAAGATATTACTTGAATGAAATTTCAAATCCAACGTGATTCGACTTATCAGTATGCAGTGATGTCAGCATTTTCCCGGCATGTGCAAATTATCTAGATATCTCTCCCTCTCTCTCTCTCTCTCTCTTTATTTTAATTCTCTCTCTTTTCGCTCTATTTTTATCTGCATCTTGTTTACGTTTCCGATCGCGACAAAGCACGAAGCTGTGCAAACGTCATCAGTTTGCGAAAGAAAACAAAAGTGAAGTTTCTCAGATATGTAACTAAAACACACACACACACACGCGCTCTAAAACCTGTTTTTGCGTATTCGCGGCATCGCCAACTGCATTTGTATCTGTATCTAAAGCTGTAGCTGTATCTGTATCTGTGTGAACGATCGTAGAGTAGAACAGGCTGCGCTTTAAATGACGCATTTGTGCAGGTATTTCGTGAGTGTACATATTATTATGCACATGCCTGTATTTTAAATTAATAACTGCCGCACCTCAGGCCAAGTTTGAGATGATACAGATACAGATACAGATTCATCTGTGCATGGCATCTGCCCACATGCACGACAAGCTTTTTCGGGCAGCACGCATGACCTTGACTTGACTTGACTTATCCGAAAATATACGAACGTATTGGCAATACACACTCGCGGGCAATAAAATATGTACATAGCTCAGCTTCGATTTCGATGTCGTTGCTTTTCCAAGCTGCGCAGACAGTGTAAACAATTTGTAAATAAATAATGCATAAACAAAGCGATGGCATATAAATATTTGTTTAAATAACAAAATGCTTTGCTAAGCGTGCCAGCCAACAGCCGCACCCAAATGCAGCCATTGGAAAACTCAAAACTCGAAAAAAAAAAAAAATAAGAAAAGAAAAGAAAACTGCGTGACGTTACGCCTAGAAAACACACACGCACACACACTTAAGTAATTTTCCCAGCTTGGCTGCAATTATAGAAAAAGCCACACCCGCTCCCGACTTACCAAAGCCACCTTGCCGCTGACATCCTTCTCCTTCAGACCGAGCGCAAAGAGATAATCCAGCAGATGCTTGAGAAAGACCGCAAACAAGACGAAAGGCAAGAACACAAGAAATACGATAACTTTCAGATTGTATATGGCGCGAGCTGTCTCATCGTTGCGTTGCGCCACTGTGGCAGTGGGCGTGGCAGATGGGCCAGCATTGCCACCATTGCCAGCATTGCCACCGGCTGTGGAGGCAGCTCCTCCGGCAGCATCAGCGCTGCTGCTACCATTGTTGGGCGCCACCGGAACGTTGGTTGTGGTACGTGTGATTGTTGTTGTTGTTGCCGTTTCCACCATTTTCACCAACAACAAAATTGCTTACTATTTTGTTTTTTTTTTTTTTGTTTTTTTTCTATATATTTTTACCGTTTCTCGCTCTCGTCAATGCAAGCCGCACGTGCGTTAACCAAACGATATCGAATAAAACTAAAACCTACGCGCGCAGCTTACGACTGCGCGTCTCTTTCGGCAACGCGAACTTGGAGATCGCTTGAAATCGTTGACTCTCTCCCACTCACTCTCACTCGCTCTCTCTCACTCTCTCGCTGCCAACTTGCCAGTTATCTTTGGGTGAGTGTCGTCGATGTTGCTTGTGCCTCTCGCAGTGGCAGTAACTAAGGTGCTCGAGAGCTTTGAGTGCAATTGGAAGACTCGAGTTGACTTGACTTGTTTTGGCTTGTCTTGAGTTGAGTTGGACATGTGTGTGTGTGTGGGCAGTTTCACCTGATGTCTTGGCTAACGAGCACACACACACACACAAGTAGGAATGTATGGGTGCAGGCAGTACGTGCCGTCCGAGTAATTAAACAAGTGAGCACGCCATAATCGAGCGGTAGTTCGAGCCCCAAACCAATTTTGAATACCAAACAAAATCTGCATATGGAAACCCAAAAGCAAATTCCATTTATGGTGTTTCCAACACTTATGGGCTGGCAGAAAATCATAAATACACAGTAAAAATTGTGGATCCTAATTAATACCTTAAAAAGTTTATGATTTTTAAAATATTTATAGTTTTTTACCTTTTGTAAAAATGAAAATATGTTAAAAGTAGAAATATCTCATTTATAAAAACGATCTAAAAATGTAAGTAAAGCTCTTTTTCGTATTTCGAAAAGACAGAGAAAGTATTGAGTATTGTAATGAATGCATTTTTTACAAATTTTTATGGGTATTTTGTATGTTAATATTTAAATGTATAGATACAATTTTACATTAAAAAATGGAATATTTATAATATTTTTATATTTATACTAACAGTCTATATAATTCGTATGCCTCCTATGCCATCTGCTACTGGGTATTTGAAGCAAGTTGACAATTTCGAATCTCTGAGTAAGTTTTTGAGCTCTTTCGTATGCACTCTACGCATTCGTCAACAACGAGACCTGCCCCGTGCTTGCACACCTCAGTAATACCCACTCAGTACCCACTCCACTGGGCATAACCGGGCGACCGACCGACCAAAGAGAAAGCCGTTAAAGTTGTATGCGCGCCTGAGGCCTGAGCATTCTTATTTGGCACTGCCCTATGTCAATGTACCCCACATATGTTTATGTGCATATTAATATTATTATTATTATTATTCTACACGTATTATGCATGTGGCAGAAGAACGAACGCCAACCCAAACACAACATCTGCTGTCTGATCTTTGGCTTTTCGCACATGTGCGCGCACAACTTTTTTAGCATAGAACTGAAAAAAAGAATGAAGGAGAGGAGAGGAGGGGGAAAAAACAACATGAAAACACACAAGTAGTAGTATAAATATGCATATGAATATCCAACATAGTATTCCTCTTCCAACGTTTTGACAGATTTGCAGCCGCGCCCCAAGACGGAGCATTGACCGCATTAGCTAGCTAGCTAGACGATCGATCTATAAGGTCTCAAATTGTGTTGCAACTGAATTTTATTACCTCCATTTCAGTTAACCATTCAAAAGAGGTTTAACGTTTTTCACATAAAAATGTACATAGTACATAAAATAGTTACTTAAAAATACAAAACTTAAAAACAAACTATGCATTCTTCATTGCAATTTAAAAAGCGCCTTGAAGAAACATCAAATTGAACGCATTTTAAAAATAAACTTTCTTACTGATTGTACACATTCACAGGTCGTCGTTTTGTGGATTTCTATTGAGTTAAGAAATAAACCACTTTGTACTTGATAACTACAGCTGTTGAGCACATTCTGTAATTAAAATAAAGCGAAGTTTACTTAACGTTTAACGAGTTTATATATATGAACTAACTTACTTTTAAGATTAATCAAATGGTTGGCATGTTGAACCAACTTGGAATTCTGTGGATTTCGCAACAGGGCAACAGCTGTCTTTTCAATCATTCCCTCGATGCTATCCAAGAGCAAGTCCTTCTTGCCGCACTTTATAACCAACTGATAATTGCCATCTACAGAGCGGGAGACTTGCCAATCTGCGGGCACAGAATGAAGATCGCTGCTGTCGTTGCTTTCGATCTCCTCCTTGATATCGTGTCGATGCGCACTACGACGCAACTTTCTGCCACGTTCCGATTCAATCTCTTCGTCATCGGAGGCACCCGACAGCTTCCGCTTATTACTCTGCAAGTTTCGTTCGTCTTGATTACGATCCCGCTTGGGACATGTGCAAATTTTACAATACAACACCTCCTGACCCAATATATCGCCGCTGCAAGAGGAACACATATAATTAACAAGATGAAATATTTTGGGATTGCATTGCCAACCTTATGTTTTCAAGACAGAAGACCAGGCATGTTTCTTTGCGACCAAAGCATGAGTTCTGACAGGCGAAGCTGAAGGCGAGTGTTTGTCGAATGAATCCGCCTCCTTGATGGCTGGAACGACTCATGTTCAGAGGCACAAGTACAGAGTATCTTTCCGAAATGCTTTTGCCCTGCGCTGTGCCGCAGTATGTGGTGCTGGGATTCTCACAGCGCAGCAAGCTTTCCCTCATGCTGACATTGTCGATTACTGTAGAAAAAAAAAGATGTAGTTAATACAAAGTTATATACAAAGCAGTAGAAGCTCTACTTACTCTTATCAGTACTAAGGTGATTCTGACAACGCAACACAGGTCCACTAACATCCTTGACAAAGCAAAGGAAGGCACGTAGATTAAGCGGTTGTATAGGCATTTTTATTCTAAACTTTACATCAATATTAAACGTCTTGTTCATACGTATATAGAGCTTGTTCAGAGGAACTGAATACATCCAGTGCGACTTAGGCGGCTCATCGAGTACCATTTTAAAACAATAGTCAGCGTTATTATGATTTTCCAACTTGGGCAACGAATTAATCTGTGTCTTGATGTCCTGCAACATCATTTCACGTAACACCGATTGCTAGAAAAGAATAAAAAATAATAATTAATAATATTCCTTTTCAATTATGCGCCCCGCTTGACTGCTGTTAATTATTTATTCAAGTACAGGACAAGTGACACTTGACGTTATTTCGAGCTCCGATCAGACATCTAGATGGTATTTGCTCGATAGGGCAGAACAACGAAACGACAATTAAGTGCCAGTAAGTAAATATTTAGTTTAGTCAGTTAAGAACCATTCCTTGCAATGGCCATATTTGGTATCCGTTTGTCGCATGTACCGATTCGCGGTCACGCCAGGCTGATCCATGTCTTGCTCGTAACACTTGTGGTTCTATTAACCACATTTGGTCTATTTGGGAATCGGTACACACTGCAAGGACGACAGCGTTATGTGTTCTCTATGAAATATCTGGCTTATTCCATGTTGATGACGGCCATCTTTACCAGCATCTATGTTCATCAGATGTATCTAGACTACATCAACTCAAAACTCAATCTGAGGGACGCAGTCAATCTATATAGTTATATGAACATAATTGTGGCCATTATTAATTTCTTTACCCAAATGGTGATGAGCAAACGGGTGGCACGAATGATGAGTAGTGTGCCACTTTTTAAGACGCTGAATGTGCTTCAAATAGACGGTGGAACAGTAATTAGATCTGTTGGCTTGGCAATGATTAAAGTAATCGTATTTCCGTTTATTATTGAGCTGGCCTTGATTTGGCAGCAGAAACGCTACGAGCCTGAATTGCGTTGGACCTGGACACTGTTTAAGTTGTTTCCAATGATCATTTCAAATTTTCTAAACAATTGTTACTTCGGAGCCATGATTATTGTTAAGAATATCATGAAAGCCATAAACATAAGACTAAAGCAACAGGTGCATCAGGTGAATCTCATGGAGCAAGATGGTGCAGAAAAACTCTACTCAAAATACTATCGCATACAGCAGTTTTGCACAATGTCCGATGAGCTGGATATGTTGGCAGATAAATATAAAATTATTTGCGTACAAGGCAAGGACTACATGGCACTGATGTCGCTCTCGATCGTCCTGTCATTGATATGCCATCTGCTTGGGATTACCGTTGGCGTCTACAATCAGTATTATGCCATCGCGGAGTCAGTTATTGGCAGCAAGCCATATGATGGTTTCGGTGCGTTTATAAATCTGGTGTTTCTCACTATATCTGTGCTGGAAATTGCATTAATTGCATATTTAAGCGATGACATGTTGTCTGTAGCCCAGGATACTGGTGTCATTCTGCAAGAGATGCACCTGGAGCAGGTCGATTGGCGCTATCGACAGGGAGTACAAGCCTTTACGCTTCTAATCGATACAATCAAATTTAGAATTAAACCAATGGGATTATTTGAGGTTGATTTATCACTCATCAACAGTGTCCTCTCCACAGTAGCCAGTTTCTCTCTTATACTTGTGCAATCGGATCTATCACAACGCTTTAAGTAGTCTTACCTGACTAAATTGCATTAGGTTGCCCGACTGTAATTGGCCAAACGTAAATTAACAAAATAAACATGATATTATCAAATGTACTTACATTGAGACCTTGGAGGAATGCCAACGGCTCGCTAGGCCTGGGGAAATAAATGTTTATTAGTACACATGTTTGAAAGATAAGATTTGTTTAGCTGAGGCGGGACACCTGTTGCAACACAGAAAATACTCACATTTCTTCGGTATTATTCTCTTCATTTATATTTTCCAATGCTGTCGTTTCAGAGGTTTCAAACACATCCTGCTCCACGGCATTATCAATGCTCAACCTACACAGATTATATATATTTAAAAGTAATTAACATATAAATCAAGCCAGATATACTTGTTTTTTTGCGTGTTCAGATGCATGATATGTCAATCATACCTTTCTTTCTTCCAGGACATCGGTTCAGCAATGTACATTCTTCAGACAAGTTTTAAAAATAATTAAATACATAAATATATGTATGTTTGTGTTTTCCAGTTTAATTTATTTATGTTTGAAACTCAAATTACCAAACAACAAGCGTCTGCTTCTTCCATTTCGCTATTCACAGCGATACGTGACTAGCATCTTAGACCAATCGAAAAGCAGCTGTTTTCGATAAATATCGAACAGTGCCCAAATTAATCACCAGCTGTGCATTTATTGTAAATCACACCCGAAAGTAGGCAATGGAATTTGAATAACAAATATTGGTTTGCTGTCAGTGCTGCCAAGTTAGCGTTTTTTTTGCCAGCTTTTTATTTTTTTTTATCAAAGTTTAAACGCGGGAAAATTTAAAATTGACCCAGTGACCAATATATTTCCCATATACAATTACTATAAAATGAGTCGACGATAATGCGAAGTTTTGAAAAAATGTTTACTGGGATATTCGTTGTTTACTTTATTTGCGTTATTTGCAAACCGTTAATTAAAGATATTTCATTATTTAAGAACAGCACCAAAAGAGGGTCAACAACCATTGCAGAATCCCAACTCATCGAAACGCATGCCTCTTGAATCTTTACGTCAATTGACAATAAAGAAACTTCGAGCAAAAAAAACAACAAAAACTTGAAAAAAAAAGTCTTTATTCAAATCGCATTTATGTATGTATGTGTACGTACATGCATTTATACCTATAAGTATAGTCACAAACTTGCAAAATAAATAATATATGAACAATGTATTTTCAAATTAAACTTTAAATACTTAATGTAAATTAAAAATGAATAACAAATTACTATATTAATAGATCTAAGTTCTAATATTTCGTATTCGTCACGCTCTCAACATCATTTGACGCATTTGTTGTCGTTGTTAAGTTAGAGTTTGAAGAATTGTTTGAGTGCCTGTTGAAACCGAAAATTAAATGACTCAGCAAATTCAAAATAAAATAAAACAATAAAAACTTGATACACAACACAAATCGTGATTTAGGTTGATGAAATGTGTAATTATAGTAATATATTTACCTGTAGAACACGTAATGCTGCAACATGAAGAAAATATCAAAGAGTACAGAGAATAATCCCAGTCCAAATTTTGTTGGATCACCAAATATTGAGACCCAATCGTCTAAAAGTAGAACAATCGAAATGAGGTTATTTTGGCTGAAAATTAAAATTCTAGAGTGAGACTTACCGTAGTTGTGCGCATTAAGAATCATTTGCAGCATGCTCAGGCTGCCGCCAGTGAAATCCAGTAGAATGTTACCAATACTCCTAAAATATATAGATTTCATATTAAATATATATAGTTAAAGTAATCTCGATCTCTACGCACCATCCTTCGGTACTTTTTCTGCGAAAGTTCATCAGGGCTTGCGGAATATACTTTATGATTGTTATGGCCAATTTCACATAGCTGTCGAAGATATTATCAAAATAAAATATAATCAATTTAAAGCTGATCGATTTCTCACCTGCAATAGTACAGAAAGTCCAGCCAATGTATGACTTTGCCCCCGGCTAAACCGGCTGAAATAACCACGACAAGTGCAAATATTACCAGTAAACCGTAGGCTATCTTGGAGACACGTTGCGATGCTCTCTATGATAATATAAAAGAGATATTATCTGAGATCTGATGCAATCAATTGATCACTTACCTCATAAGTGAAACATTGTGCAATTGTTATACACGTTGCGAACATGGCGTGCAATGAGAAGACAACGTCATTAAGCATAACGGGATTTACACCATGTGGATGACGATTCTCGTACTCGTTCTGCAGACCCTCGTTGAAATACAATCCGCAATTGAACACGCTGTATAGCGTAAAGCCGACTATATTGAGGGTTATGAAATCAAAGTTAAGTCCCTCCACCGATTTGCGACGAAAGTTAATCCATATTTGGGGATAAAACGAAACCGACCAGGCCACAAAGTAGATCCAGCCAAAGACAATCGAGACATATATAATGGCATTCGATTTGGCCACAAGAACGCGCACAAAAATATCCTCAGCACTGGAGAAAGAAAGTTATACAACGTGATTTATAGAGATAAATTTTCAATGTATGCATATAGTATATAAGAGAAAGGCTTAATCTATGCATAGATAATGATATAACATGTATATACATATATATAGAGTAGCAACTCACATCCAACTGTCTGCAGGTTCGCTGCTCGCTGTAATCTCCACATGACCCGCCTGTAGACCCGTGACTATAATCGTCTGATTAAATGAAGAGCCCGCTTGATACACAAAGCTTTCAGGATCCAGGCTCAAATGATCCTCATGTTGTTTTATTAACTTCACATTAACATTTTGGCCAAGATTATTGCTAAAGAATTGAAATCATAAGATTAATTTACATACACATGATCAAAAACTAATAAAGAAACAATTTTAAATAAAATTATCTCAAGTTTTCGAAGAAGTTACATACCCAGTTATCACAAAGGTTTCATTCTCGTTCACAATTACAGTTAGATCATGAGTATTTACAGTAAAGCCAAGATTCGTTTGCGCATTTCCCAGTGCAACTGGCGTTAGAACACAACATTGTTAACAATTTCAAAGAAATAATAATATTTATTAATGACTTACTCGTGGCGAGCAGGGCAAATGCTTTAAGCAAATACACCCTATGTGGTTCCATCTTTCTTCAGTTATAACTGCAAATGGAACAATGTCGTTATAATGCCGTTTTGACAGCTGTTTCAAAAGAAGAGAGAGCACATACAGACTTAGGAGTCTTGAGACTGTTTCATGCTACAGTTGGTGTTCTGGTATTCTACTCAAAGAACTCTTCATCCAACAGTTGGGTTTTTACTTAAAAATGTTTTTTTCTTTTTTGTGCATATCGATTCCTTCATTCAGTTCTGTCCTGGTTTATTATTTATTAATGATTCATTGACAGCTTCGATTGGTATTTTTACTGCATCAATCAATGAAAATGTATTGTAAAGTTTATAGCAATCAAAGGGAGTCTCTCTCTCATAAAGATAGAAATACATATACACTTATAACCGACCCATTGTTTGAGCATGACTTTAATTTTTTGATTTACGAGTTAATTGAAAGTACGCTCCAACTGATGTGTGTATACAACATATAAGTACATATATCTATACCGTGTGTACATCTGTTATTCCGTCAATTACACAGCACAACAGCAACAATGTTAATTGTTTTAAAAAAAAATTCTCTTAGTTTTTGCACTCAATTAGTTTATATTAAGATTACAGGCTAATTGCCGGCAAGTGTTTTTTTCTATAGATATGAATCGAATCTCCGATGACCAGGCAAAATCCCAACTAAAATCACTAAATAGGCGAAAAGTATTGCGGCTCGATTAGATCTTTTGGAAAACAACAACAATTACTTATCAATATAATTTCCTAGAAAAAACGTGTAGCTCAGTGTTATCAATGAACTTCGTACAAGATCGTCACTTTTATTGTACAAATCTGCAAAGTTTCAATCAATTTTGATGCACACTTATCTATTGATCAAACTCATTTGCATTGTGCGAAAAACATTCCAAAATACTTGGAAAATTGCTCTAGATAGTAATTCGCGCGACCTTTTCTGTTTTGTTTTCAATGTTACAACTTGCAATTAAATCGAGCTTTTTTTTTTGTTCTACACTCGAGCGGGCCCAGCTGGGAGCCAGCTGTGCGGGCTACAAGAGGGACCAGACGTACGAATCAGACCTGCATAAGTATGTACGTACTATACACACCGATGTGCTATCAGAAGACGTTTATAAAATTATATGGCAACTGGTTCTATATAGTTCTATATGTTTGTAGTACGCATGTGGAGTACTTCAACTCGCGCCGCTTTGACTGCGCACCGACATGTCGTGGTCCATAAATATAGTAATAACAAGCTCTCTTTGGTCTGCCTATTCAGGTACACTTATTTATAACGTAGTCAATGACTTTGCAGAATCATAAAAGAGCAACAACAACAACAATATCCTGAGAATCGGCTTATCAGTGTGTACTGCTGATAATGTTAATCGTGTTCTCGTCAAACTCGTCATCCCAAAAATTTGTGCAATTCCCAAATGCCGTATTAAGAGATAATGAGTGTAATTTGCCAGAATTCAAAACCCAGCTGAAACTGTTAATCGCTCGAAAATGCGCTGAGTCAGTTCTACTGGAAATTGGTTCAAGTCCATTTTAGCTGAATACACTGCAATTTTGTGCAGATGCGAAGCGCGGTAAACATAAACAAATACGCGTGCATAATGTATGTATGTATAAGTGGTATCTGTCAATATAACATATGCATATTATCCAACCGTTTTGCCAATTGTATAAATAAACCATAAATAATTCAACACATAAAACCAATTTTAAACGTTTTGCAGCCGGATTAGAACTTTCACTTGGAAGCTTGCGAGTTGGAAAGTGTTCAAGGTACATACATATATATATATATATATATCAAAACAAAAACTCCGCATCAAATCGCACCGAACCGAATTAAATAAAACTGTGATTAACTAAAGACACAACTTAGCTAACTGCCCTCTCGAAAATCAAGATGTTTGCGCTTTAATAAACAATATCCATTCTTACTTAGCTTAAACAGCGTGTTTAACTGACAATTAACGAGGCGGCAGCTCAAATATGTGTGCACATTTCTCTCGGTGTGCGTACGTGTGTGTGCGTGTGCGTGTGTTGTGTTTACGATAGCGACAACGACGCGACTGCCAAGATACTGAGGCGCATTGCACAGCTCCAATACTTATAAACGGAGCCCACGCCGCCGACGTCGACGCTGCTGCTGCCTCTTCTGCTGCTGCTGCTGCTGCTTGACTCTATCTCTCGCTTCATTCATTTCGATTTTTGCTTTTGTTTTTGCAGTCTTAAGTCTTATTGAGTTGGATGCTTATCGTGCCTTAAAAGGGTACTTACTCGCATTTCTAATTATACACATCAAAACCACAATGCGACCTATACCGGCTTTGTTAAATTCGTTATACAATCTGATAAATTCCCCGGATGTTCAGCTACTGAAGTTAACTAACTATTCAGTTTAAACAATTTATAAAACCTGTTTCTGCTTTACAGTGTTCTTCCATTGAGTGCTTTCTTATCAGACCTCATAAATATATTGAAAAAAAATAGTAATTAGACAAGTGATTTAAAACTACATGAGTTTCAAGAATGGCATAGAACACTATCACATATTGCTATAACTCACCTCGAATACCTTTCTAAGTGATATAAACATCAATTCGTTATCAATCCTGAAATGTAATTTAATTTGCACACACAGATACACAAGATGTTCGCAAGATGAAATAATACAAAATTCTAAGGAACATAAGAGTATAATGAACGTAAAACTAAAATTGTAAATTAATTAATAAATATAGAAGAGTTTTCGTGTTCGCTTCCAGGCGTATGTCGTATTAAAATAAAATGATCGAAAATTACAAATAATAAGAGGCCATTCAATGTGATCGATTTCAGTTAAACAATATCCGAAAGTTACTTAATCTTGATAGAACATGTTGCATTGGTTTTGAGTCAAATTATATCACAGTTCACAAACTGATATCTTAACGAAAAACTCAAGGCGAATAAATGGCTCCAAATAAATAGTAAAAAGTAATAATAAAATAAATAGAACATACACTTCTGCGGTATGCGGCGTATGTGTGTATGTGTGTGCACACAGGCACAGGATGCGTAATTCGATTATATCCTAGCGATATACATATGTATATTCCAGTCGTTTTAGCTTGAGTAATTATTGCTGATTGTTGTGCCCGGCACGTCTGTTCTTTTCTAGTATCAGGGCGCGACTGAAATGACAAACAAAAAATTCAAGGTTTACCATGATACGGTTCGGGTCGCATAGGCGCGCTTACCGATAACGCTCGTAGAATCCGACAATTGTGCCGAGCTCTTGCTTGAAGAGACGCACGAGCATGCTGTCAAAGCCCTCCAGTTCGGGCAGACTGAACATGTTGAATTGCAAAAGATGATCCTTGGATGAGTCTGCCTCCGAGTAGACGGCCAGCCATTTGGGTATTTCTTCCAGTAAATACGGATTGGCCGGCACTAGGGCATTGTGCGTATGCGAAGGCGGTGCATACAGTGGTGCCTCTGGCCGTATGGCCTTGGGCGGCTCTGCCGATGTGGTGTATACGTAGTAGGACGTAAGACATGGATGCTGGCGTTGACACTGGCCAGTGTACTGATTCTCATAGTAGGTGCCATGCAGTTTGGAGACAACACGACGCCACCCCACAGGCAGACCTTCACGCTCCAACGGATGATTCCAATGTGTGGTATGCGCATTGTGATCAATATAGTATTTACGACCGTGCAAGGTATACTGTGTGGCCCAGCCGGGCGGTAGTGGTAGCTCTTCGCCTTCGTTAAGTGACTGCTGCGAGGAGACTTTCTGTAAGGCTCCATTGGCATTGTTGTCGCTGACGCTAGAAGTGCTGGCTGCCGGTGGCGTCAAGGGCGGTGCATAGAGAGATTGAACTGAGGTAGACACACCACGTACACTGCTCGAGCTACCATCTCGCCCACTAACTCTTAAGGAACCAGTCGAAGGCACCGCCAGATGCTGATGATGCAGTGTGGCCGACGAGGCAGTCGTGTTGCTGTAGATGGGCGACTCCGAGCGTTGCGACTGTGTAACACGCATCGAGGAGACGCGAGAGGGATTCTCATAAATAGGATACGAGTCGCTCGAATAGCTTCCAATCATATGGGCTGCCAGTTGTTGTTGCTGCTGCAAATCTAAAGGTGATCTATGGATACGCAAAACATATATGTATAGCTGGGAATTTTGCTAATGTCAATAAACATTACCTTGTTTGTGGATACCGTGCTTGGTGTTCATTAGCTGCCATGGTTGAAGGTTCGAAACGTATCATCGATCCATATGATGCAGAAGGATGTTGATGTTGCTGCTGTTGATAAAGATGCTGCTGCTGCTGCTGTTGTTGTTGTTGCTGCTGCTGTTGTTGTTGCTGATGTTGCTGTTGCTGCTGCATAGAAAAATGAGCTGGGGACGGAGGACGGCGTGGCAGTGGTAGCATATTGGCATAAGAAGCACTGAGCAGTCCCTGATCTGCGTCATAGCTGGTGGTCGCAACGTGCGGATTAGAGTGCTTCTGGGTCGAGTAACTTCGCTGGAAACCCCTTGTGGGTGTCTGCAACAGTGGGGATGATTGTTGGCGCCGCATGCGATCAATCTGCTCAATGTTCACATAGTTGTTGCTGTTGCTGTGGCTGTTTCCTTGACTGGGTTGATTGCTGCCAGCGCGAAATGGTGCCACAGGCGGATGTGTCGGATGCTGTACATGTTGTACATTGTTAAGTGGCATTTGGCTTTGTGCTCGCCGTGCATGATAGTAGTCCGGCTGTGCATCATTGCAGGAGTACGTATTCCGACTGGTGCTCGAGCTGCGTGGCTTGAACTCACAACTTGGTGAGCTACTGGCGCAGCGTTGCAGCGACTTCTTTTTGGCTCGCTGATGTTGATCTGAGTACGAAGTCCACACATTGATCACCGGTATCTCTGGCGGTGTGTCCTTCTTTACATACTTCCCCACTACGCCCTCTTTGTGTGCCTGCGATTTCTCCTTGCTCCGGCGCGAGAGCATCGTCGGTTTACGATTGCACAGCAAAATTGTTAAATAGTTCATGCAACTCAGACGTCGTAGCAGTTCCCTCAACCTACGTATTACTATTTGATTAGGAATAAACCTTTCTTGTTTTGCAATTTTATATTATTTCCTATTATTTATACATTTTACGTAGCTGACTGCCGTAAGGTGTGTTAACAATAGAGATGAGTGTTGCCCTTACGTAGTGGCGAACTATCACATATTCTCCTGAGTCACGTTCACACTTGTGATTGCATATCCACAGATTTACAACTTAAGCTATTTGCTTAAACTACGTATTATTTTCAATAATTAATGAAAAAACTTCATTTTAATCTATAATTTTAACTGTCTGTTATGCATTCACAATATTTTGCCACTAAAGCGTGATTTGCGGTTTCTTGTATCTTAAAACACTTTCCAACACTTATCGATTAGTATTTTTTGTCATTCCTTTACAATAAAATACCAACAGCTGGCAGATACTAAGCGCGTCGCACAGTAAACAAACAAAAATTAGCAATTAATTTATATTTCAACAATGACAACAGATGAACGCAACTTTAGATCTAGTTATTATGAGAAGGTCGGCTGTTTTAGCGTCGAGGAGAAGAAATCACTTAATAAACTACTGCAGGATGATATACGCAATCTGACCAAACTAAAGCATTTCGTCTACAACTACACAGTCCCAGCGCAACAGCGTAATTTGCTCTGGAGCCTTATAATGGGCATAATGCCACTCCATAAAACCAACACGGACTATGTGCGGAAACAAAGATGTCAGGTGTATCATGATTTGTTTAGCGCCGTGACTGTGATGCGTTGCGTCGACATGCACACGTCTAAATCTTTGGTGCTGCACAAGATGTGGCTACTAGAAACCAATCGATTGCTACACACCAACAATATACGAGGTGGAGCACAGCCAGATGACAATCACTTTATTGAAATTGTGCGCTCACTTCTGCTGATATTTGACGACAATGTCGAAACATATTGGATTGCCAAGGAATTCTACCAATATACGCGCGAACTGAAAAAGGAATGTGTCAAGCTGAAGGAACTCACGCAAACTCTGCTCAAACGCGAAGACAAAGAGTTGTTCCTGTAGGTATTAATATATATACACTCGTACTATATATACGCTCTATAAACTGTATTATTTCTATCCAGTCACTTAGAAAAACTTGGTCTTTTCGAGGAAAGCTCAATCCTGCTAGACAACTGGTACACCACCTGTTTTGCTGGCGTCATTTGTGAGACGGTGCTCGTAAAAGTTTGGGACAAGGTCTGCGGTGGCGCCAAGAAAATTGTTGTATTTCTGTTCATAGAATTGGTGAAAGATATTCGATCTGTGATATTTGATTTAATTTCTCAGGATCAACTAAAGGCACTCGTTGAAACCGTAAGCATATAAATAGTATACCTTGTATGTACTCAACATATTTTCGTTCTCTCGCAGGTCAAAGATTTCGATGGTGTCATTGTTAACAAAGCCATTAAATCCTGGCACAGCAATAACAGCGAAGTTGAATATGCACACTGATCCAGTTAAAACTGCCGACTGTTTGTACTAATATATATTAATAAGCGACAACAAAAGTAAAAGGCATATGAACTAAATGTATTTGAAGACCACATCCTTTTTATCGGCCACCGTCTGCAGCTCCATCGTCACGGGACATTGCATCCAGTAGGAGAGCAACTCTTCCGTATATCCGATAAGGAAGTACATTTTACGTGGAGGAATCGCTTGCCGTATGATAGCTGCAATGCGAATAGCATTGTGCTGTCGCTTTATAATGACTTCCGAGCAAACCAACCCATGCCATGTGCCAGTTATGAATTTGCGCAGGAAGACATCTTCAATCGCCGTTTGAGATGGACGCAAAGCATCCTTCAGAGTGGCTGTCAAAATTGAAATACATTAGAGATGTAGTGTGTCCAATAAAAGAAAACTGCAGTGCAGCCACTTACATGTATTCCACGAGTTCCAGGACTTGCGGTGTCCAATGAAATGTGGGGGATTGGCCATCTCGTAGGTGAGGGGCCTGTTGCGTTTTGTGGTTATGCGGTAACGTCCGGACTGCACGCGACAGCATACTGCGCTAGTGTGTATTGCCGATTTGTTATTCAGGCTAAGCTGGGCCTCTGCCAACGGCAACACCTGCAAGGTTGCCTATAAAAATATAGTCTGATTAACAAAACTCTTTACTTTTTAATTTGTTATTTTACCTTTTTTAAGAAATTCATTGTTTTTTACGACGAACACAACTCGGCGGCTTTTCAGCTGTGCTCGAACAGCTGTTGGGCGTGACGTAACGTAACACGACTAGTGATGGTAAACAACAAAAGTATATACGCAAACCAATATTCAGCTGCGTCTAGCAAATATGGTGTCCAATTATACATTGTACATCTTAAAATAAATAGAAATTTATTTAATGAGCTTATTGCTTTCATTTTTACGTATACAACATATTGTCATAACTTGCGTTTATTTCTTGCACCTTACATTCACCTGCACCATGCAAGGTAGCTATCGATAACCTGTTGGTATTTAAAACCGATAACATCTAACAGCAAGATCAATAGAAAGAAAGGCAGCTGCTTCTGCGCTGTACGAATTTTTACCTAGCTCGAAATTTACAAAATTCCTAGTTATGGATAGATTAGTGGGTCTGCTACCTGTATGTTAATTGCACTACACTGCAGTTCCTAGTACTTGCTGAGGTATAAAGTCCAACGTGAGAGTCGTACGCTAAAATAAAAGTCGAAATTATTTGCAACAATGACGCTGAACGAAAGCGACGCTCACAAGCAACTCGAACTGACGCGCAACTTTCTGGAGTTATCGAGAAATGCCGACACCTGTGGAGCCTTGCGCAGCTCGGACTGCATTCAATTGTTGGTACAAATACTACATGCCAATGACGATGGAGCAAGTGGAGGAGGAGGAAGTGGAGCAAGCACGGCACGGAAGAATGCCAGCCTTGCACTCCACAATATTGTGCAGGGAAATCAACGTGAGGTGAAGGTGCTTCGCTTGCTGGATCAGATTCACGACTATAGCTGTAATTTTTTGCGCACGCAACTGCAGAGTGGAGGTGAGTCCATCGCGGATGATGAGGAACGTCACCCGTTGGCTGCCATGAAGCTACTGATGAAAGCAAGTTTCGATGAAGAGCATCGCCAGACCATGTGTGAGTTGGGAGCCCTGAAAGCCATACCAAATCTGGTACACCTTGATCATGCTGTCCATGGGCCAGCAACTGGACGAGAACAATGCAATTTACTGCGTCGCTATGCACTGATGACGCTGACTAATCTCACCTGTGGCGAGGAGAACAACAAATCTCTGCTCTGTGGCCAAAAACAGTTCATGGAAGCACTGGTGGCCCAACTTGACACGCACTCAGCTGATCTCGATGATCTGTTGCAGGCTACAGCGAGTGTATTGCGGAATCTCTCGTGGCGTGCGGACAAGCACCTGAAGACCATATTCAATGAGCTGGGCACTGTGACAGCTCTGGCTGTGGCTGCCATGCACAACAAATGTGAAAACACCCTGAAGGCCATACTCTCGGCTCTGTGGAATCTCTCAGCACATTGCAGCACCAACAAGGCAGAGTTCTGCGGTGTGGACGGAGCACTGGCATTCCTGGTGCAAATGCTCAGCTATGAGGGACCAAGCAAGACCCTGAAGATAGTCGAAAACGCTGGCGGCATATTGCGCAACGTGTCCAGCCACATAGCTGTCTGTGAATCATATCGCCAGATCTTACGTCAACACAATTGCCTCGCCATTCTTCTGCAGCAACTCAAATCAGACAATCTGACGGTAGTCAGTAACTCATGCGGCACACTGTGGAATCTCTCTGCCCGCTGTCCCGAAGATCAGCAGTTCCTTATCGATCACAATGCCATTCCATTGCTGCGTGCCCTCATCACTTCCAAGAATGCCATGATAGCCGAGGGCAGTGCTTCGGCACTAAAGAATCTGGTGAACTATCGCGCCGCCCTGGAACTGCAGCCACTTGGTGAGTTGCCGGCAAATGAGCTAAGCAATGGCCATGCCGGTACGCTTCCACGACGCTATAGCTCAATGCGCCTTAGCAACAATCCAACGGGTTCTCTGAAGAAGGTGCGTCCCACTGGCGGAAGCGCCAGCAGCACGTTACCTCGTAAATGCGAAAGCCGGGAATCCATATATTCTGGCAAGTCGGATACAGATTCCACTAAATACTCCACCAAATCTGATGGCCCAGTAGTCAAAAGTCATTTTGGATTGCCGGCAGAAGAGCAGCCCATCGATTACTCCATGAAGTACAGTTACAGCGACCACAAGCCGGTTGTTACCAAGCCCACATTCGACAATTCCATCGATCTGGATCAGCCAACGGATTTCAGCGTACGCTATAAGGAACGTCGCTCGGCGCAGAATGCGCTACCGCAGCCGGCATTGCCGGCCGGCACCGAGGAGAGGGAGGGAAGCGAAATCTTACTTATATTAGATGAAACTGGAAACCGTTCATCTCCGCCGCTGGCCAAATCAGCATCTGCCTGTGACCTAAAAAGTGAGGAGTTACAACCACGTCCCAAGACACTCAACTTACGCAGCAATGCGCTAGAGAATTTGTCCACGGATAAGAACGATGGGAGCGTGCGCACACCAGATCCGGAGCCAGGAGAGCGACCGATTAACTATTGTGAAGAGGGCACACCAGGCTGCTTCAGTCGTTTCGATTCTCTGACCAGCTTAATGGATGTGGCACCGGTTAAACAGGAGAAGCAGGCTGTTGAGTCTAAAGTATCGACTACGCCACCGCCAGAGCCAATCCCAGCGGCTGCACCCATCAACAGCAACAGCAAAGATGTAGACTCAGCACTGGAGACACCGCTAATGTATTCAAGGCGCAGCTCGATGGATTCCTTGGTCAATGACGAGACCATTGGCTGTGATGACAATGGATCCGTCATTAGTGAGTACAGCCGTATGCAGAGTGGCGTCATCTCGCCCTCCGAGTTGCCGGATTCTCCCACACAGAGTATGCCTCAGTCGCCACGTCGGGATCGCAAGCTTCATTCTGAACAACAGCAGCTACAGCACACCACAACCTCGATGAGAAATTGCCATAGTAATGACCACAATGGAAACGATGCACCACTTAATTACTGCACCGAGGATACCCCTGCGCTGCTCTCCAAGGCGGGCAGCAATAGCAATCTCTCAGTGTTATCCATTGCCTCCACGGCAAACGATATGAATGGCAACAACGAGCAAATGCCACGTCCAATCTCCGAAGAAGATGCAATATCAAAGATGCGCTGTGGTGGCAGTGCTCTTCCTAGTTATCTACCCGTAAAAGATGAGATGAATAAGTATTATGTTGAGGACAGTCCCTGCAATTTCTCCGTCATCTCAGGACTATCCAATCTGACAGTTGGCTCAGCTCAAGTGGGCCCAGTACGCATGCCCCTCAAGCCACCACAGTTACTGCCGCGTAATGCTGAATCGGCGCCAAAGTTGCCGCCACGTCGTAGCACTACTCAAACGTTACCTAAGCGAAGTGATTCCCTCAGCTCGCTATCCATGGACTCCGACGATGACTGCAATCTGCTGAGCCAGGTAAGTACACCACAACCTCTCTTCAGTTGGTTGCTGTGACAACTAAATCGTTTTCTTCCAACGCAGGCCATAGCTGCCGGCAGTTGCCGACCTCAACCGAGTGGAGCCAGCACGAGCAACAGCTCGAGTCATACAAGCACGCTACCGAAAGCGAATGGACACCGACGGCAGACGATTACCGGGACGAAGACTGATTACAGCTCGGATGACTCACTCGACGACGGGCAGTCGAAATCGTTGTTTGAGCAGTGCATATTGAGCGGCATGCACAAGTCCAATGACAACCTAGAGAACGAACGCAGCGATCCTCCCAGCAATCCACGCTTTGTCAGCAATCAAGTGCGACAGATCGAATCCATGTTGGCGACTGTGCGACCACCGCAGGCACGCTCTGCATCCTCCAATCGCCAAAAGCAGCATTGGGTTTGATACGAATTTAAAGAGTATACTCAATTTGCATTGTCACTTGGTCGTTTTCTTTATCTTTTAAATTTATATTTAGCTTTCCTTTTCTCTATATAATGTACACACTGCAATAATATTCTTACGGTCTCAATTTGTCTATAGTTCAGATTAAAATTTTTACTTAAATTTAACAATTGCCCATTTCGGTGTTTGTGTGTGTGTTGTGTGTCTTCATTGGTCAACTGAAAACGGGTCATTCGGGGAAACTTATAAACAAATATCGCTTCGTAATGGGTACATTCTATATAAATAAACTGTAAAAGGACTTAAAACTTGTCAGCATTTTTTTTTTGTTGTTTTGTTTTTGGTAGACTATGCCTAGGTTTGGTTGTTTTTGATGTAGTTGTTGCTGTTGCCGCTTTTGATACTTAATTTTCGAGTGGGTTTTTCCAGCTGCTGCATTCGATTAGGGACTTTTTCTCATCTGTTCTCAGTAAAAACGTTTTCGCGCATTGCGATCCTTGAAATAAGATATGGCAAATATGGCCACAGCCGCCGTCACAATAACAACGAACAACAGGATAAAGAAGATTTTGGCATTTGACATTCCCGGCTTGGGGTCTTCTTTATGTTCACGCGGTGGTTCAAATGTTTTGGCATTTGGTATTAGGTGAGTGCGTTTCATAACTTCCTCGGGCTGCAATCGAAAATAAATAATTCTTTGACCTAGAGTATACAACAGTCTTAATACTCACAGTGATGTTTTTGTCAATGTCGAAGAACTTAAAGCTGTGTATATCATGGTTATCTGACAGGTCACCTGTTGTGGCCGACAGACCGAAGTAATAACCTGTTGGCAGTTCGACATTGTTTACCACAAAACAGTTTTTCCATTCGTTACGATTCTCCAGATCCGTCGATACGGAAAGTACATCGTTCTCGTAGCGGATGCTGATATACGTCTCGTAGTCTACATTACGGAAGCGAACCTCACAACCTGCGAGCTGTGTGTGCGTGCCATCCCGATCATGATCGTAGCTCCAGGTGCCGTTGTTCACCATGGCACTCAAATAGGGATGTTGGTGCTAAAAGATAACAAACAAAATATTTAGAAATATGCAGAAAATTCTATAAACATTTTACTTACGTTGTGCGGCCCATTGTGATTGCTGTACGTGTCTAATATGATCGACAGACCTGAGAAATGATCTTTGCTGCCAAAGACAGGACCCGTTTGCATGCGATCCTTTGTGTACCAGATGGCGAAACCATCACCAAACAATTCATTACCTTTGCCATGTACCTTGAACCCTACATGTACCTCCCAATTACGGTTCATGACGGGCTGTTTGAAAAAACCGATTCAATTCGAGATTATTTTTAATTACATTTTGAAAAAGTACCGTCACGTCAGCATACCGAGTAATTCCACAGGGCACCGCTCTTTGATTGCAAATCTGGCGTCAGTCTTATGTAGTTGCTGGTGACCATTGTGTTGCCCAGAAAGTCCCAATGGGGTAGTATAACGCCAACGCCTGCCAAAAAAAGGAAAGATCATGAATCATGACAATGATATGACAAGCGTCTATACTAGATATCAGGCAAAAGAAATGCGCTCTTATCTTACCTTGAAATGGACGCACTAGGCTATGTTCCCGTTTCATGTACTCAGTCTCTTCGGTGCTAGACGCAAGCTCCAGCGTCAATAAAGCGCCAAAAAAAGCCAGGAGCCAGTATGTGTTTTTCTGCGTCATTCTTGCATGCGTTGGCGTCTTCTCTACAAAAATTTGGTAAAATCCAAGCGAATTATGCGTGGAATTTTCGGTGCTGATACCGGCTGATGAGTGGTTGCTTTTTATAATTTGCTAACAATATCGATAGAGGTGGTACCTTTACTGACTATCGACAGGGACTGTTATCGATATATGTTGGTATTTTTCATTGCATTTCCGTGAATTAGCCTAATAATGATACAAATGCCCTTAGAAATATATTTTCAATGAATAGAATGTAAAACAAGGAAGATCCGTCTATTTATTTGAATAAATATTGAAATTTGTTTAAAACCAAATCAAAACAATAGCTCGAGACACCCTGTGCGAAATCATTATCGACACGTAGACGTCTGCAAACAGATTGAAATCGATATATTTAAACATGTTACAGCACTGAATCTCGTTACAAGCGCGCACAATTTAAATAATCGGCTAAAAATATATGTGCTCATGCTGTCCAAAGCAGCTCAGCGCTTATGACTTATGCAAATTACATGGTTTGACAAGTTAATAAATATTAAAACTCTTCCCCATCGAAAGTAGTTAAACGCCAAGTTTAAGCAACATATTTACCGCACGCATATATGCAACAGCGCAACACCGCAACCAGTTTCAGCTAAAAACCAAAGACTATAGTTTGTCTGTCAATGCGTCAATTTAACGGTATGCGTTGCTGTTGTTGTCGTCGCTGATGCAGTGGCTCGCGGCATACGCATATTTCGCGCCTGCAATTGACGCCCAATGGAAAACGCAAAAACCAGTTTCAAGAGCCCCAAGAGTTTTCTTCCTCGCAACAAGCCACTCGAGAGAGCACGCGTTACTCATACGCCAATCTGAGGCGTACGACTTACTGCGTCGGGCATTGTCAAGGTCGATGTCGTGAGAACAGACGCTAAACGCTTCATACATATGTATGTATGCGATAATGTGTGCATGTTGTATAATGCAAATCGAATTGGAATTGGACCGGAACTTTGGAATGCTAACGATTTGAACTTGCGATCGCTTTTCATAATTCTCTATACACATTTGGGCACAATTAGCTAATTGGCAGCTAGAAAGCAAATAACTGTAAAATATTGTCAACCGTCTATGGCGGCATCAGCCTTTGCCACATACGCTTCCTCAACACATCGCTAATTGGCATATAACGAACGTAATTAAGTTTATTAGAATCACGATGCAACATCGTCATATGCCCCCAGGAAAGTCATTGAAACTCATCGCAGCGTTTTGGGAGAGATGCAACAAAATTGTATCCCAAAAAAAAAAAAAAAAAAGCAAAGCTCAACATGACTGTGCGTGATTTCTTGCGAAAGTTATTGTTATATCATGCTCAAGTTATTTATAAATCAATGAATGGGGGCCTGAGTGGAGAAGACGATAAAAAGAATACTTGAAAATGTAAAGCATCAACCTGTTTACCCTGCCAATTGGTATGATACACATACATTATCCAAAATAAAACTGCTGTAATACATGTTACGCTAATCTTAAAAGATTACAATGTTAATTATATTTACTATATTGAGTTCATCAGTCACTCTTAAGTTCTGTAAAGTATTCAGCCTGGCAAGCGTATTTCAGCTTCGTCTTAGCAAAATTTTCGCTTCTTCCTTGTTGCATATTAATGTGAGAACACATTTTTAATGAATGGTAGCAGTTTATATTAAAATTCCGCTTTTTATTGCACACTGACAGTTGAATACACTCTACGTATCAAATATAAAGTATGAAGTTTCAATTTCATTTGAGACACATTCAAACTGCACTTCAAAATACACTCAAATTGTCTGAGTGTTTTTTTTTAATATGATAATAATTTATTATCATTTAGTATATTCAGTAAGGGCATTCAAAATAATCAAGTATGTCGATAAATCGCTTTGAGACATTTCACTTTTTGCCGGCATTGAACCCCCCAAGCACAGAATGTGCGGTTAGGATGTGTTGCTCATTTGAATTTCCGGCGATCTCTTTCTCTTTGTTCCTTCACGCACTTTCTCATATTGCTCGGCGCCTTTCGCTGCTTGACTTCCGTGACGGGTTTGATTTAAGCACATATATGTATTATTTCTGATTCTCAGTGAAAGAAGCACGACATGACGATGGCGTTAATTGGCCGCGCGTGTTGCCATCGCTGATTAACGAGGGGCGGGCGGATTTGTAATGTGGCAAACAGGATAGGCGCATACATAGGAGCAATTAGTGTACGAATACATAGTTGAAGCTGCTGGATCAGCAACTATTTTTAGCGCATTTAAAAAACCATTAATCTGCGGTGTGAGCTGTCCGAGTGCGGACAAGTGTGAGCCCAAAAAAAAAACGATACTTTTTAATTTTTTTTCTTGCTGCTCGCTTTGGCGCTGATTTCAATTCCTCAAAGTGGCAATAACCTCAGGCTGAGGCCAAAAATGTTTTGCGGGCCAATGATTGATAACTTTAGGCCAGACGAACGACTAAATAGTGTTTCAATTAAACCACAACAACAACAACAAAAGAAAGCCAAAGTACACGCAAGGCGATTTGTTAATTGTGATCGGCGATAAATCAATGGCAATCGGCAATCGGTAATCGGCAATTAAGCTGGCTAATTGTTGCACAGTTTACAGCAATTGGCCAACTGAACTTGACCCCAAGCGAAGACAATGCGTTGGACTCTGCTTCTGTTGTGCAATTGTACAAACATTTATAAACATTTTTCTTATGAATAATGAACATAAAATATAAAATTCAATTAAATCTCTTGCGGTTTGCCATGCCGTGCCCTGTGAAGGCGCCTTTGCGGCCGCGCTCGGAGGCAGCTGACACCTGATGTTGGCTGAACTTGAACTTGGTATTTGTGCGAGCATTCGTAGTATTACCCCGCCTGCCACACTCTTATGTCTCTACCTCCCCCCCCTGTGCAAACACAAGCAGCCTTCGCTGATTAAACGCACAGGCAGGCGGAAAACATATCGAACGCATTGCTTGCATTGCAGCAGCGACAAGTGTGCAATTCGTATTTAATTACTGACATTAATTTATTGCGAGGTGTGTTCAGTGAGTTGTACACGCTTTTGAGTTAATTCCATGCTCAACGTTGGCTAATTGTAGCCTAGTGAAATTTGTTATATGAGCTGCGTGGGGTGCTCAATTGACTAATGGGGGAAAATGCGGAAAATTTACATATAAGTTAGGTGTTTAATACTTCTCTTTGTTGCCTCTTAGCCTTATGTCTTTCTCTTTCTATTATGGAACCCAATGAGCACAAAAGAATGTAGTTTCTGGTCTTGGCAACACACTCAAGTTGACCTCGCATAGCTACAAATCTGCCTGCATTTGCATCAAAAGTTTGTGCAAATTTTGTATCTGTAATTGCATCGTAAAAATGTCAAACTTAAAAAGCACTTAAAACACGCTACTCGCTAATTGACAAACGACCCTCGCATAGTCGTTTTTTTATCACTGCTAAAGGGCTGTAAATGTCAGGTGCACACGTGTGTGTGTCTCTGTGTGTGTGACAGGTTTATCTATGTACACTGTAAGCGTGCGCATAGCTCACACTCATCTGTCAATCGGTCCACCTGCCCGTCCCTCCATGTGGGCTAAGCCTTCTGTGCGCGACGCTTCCGGCAGGCGGCAGTTCGTGCGTTATGATTGTGATATGCATAATGCCATTTTTAATCGCACCAGCGAACATAACGTAAATTGTCATTTAAATCAAGCCAAACGGCAGCGCTCTCTCAACGCTTACTAAAAGCGGCCAGAAAAACCAACAGCAACAACAACAGTAACAACAGCAGCAGCACGACAACAGCCATCGGGCCAACAACGGGCCAACAATCACACACAAAATTTCACGGTCAAAAACGAATGAGGCGGAAGAAATTGCCAAAGTTTAACAAGCCTTTGTTGTTGTCGTTGTGGCAGCTGCTGCTGCTGCTGTGTAGTTGTTGCTGCTGTAGTTGTTGTTGCTGCTGCTATCGCTGTTTTCACCTGCAATCAAGCCAAGGTGCCGTCAGAGCTTTCCTAGACTTGCATTTGCATTCGATTTGCATAAGTCTCAATCAAGACTCAATTGGGCGACCCCCCATGGCAAGTGCAGCTCGCGAGAGGGAGAGAGAGAGAGAGAGAGAGACCCAAACTACCAAACAGGTTGCTCGAAAGGTGCACAGTGCCTGCTAGAAAGTTGTCCAAGAACAAGCAACATCACGTGCCGCACGTAGGCCACAGCTGACTGTTCCTATCCCTGTCCCTGTCCAATCTCCCCCCTCAAATGCACTCAAAACACACTCACTCACACTCAAAGTAACAAAGAGCGAACGTAGGAGCAAAAAAAACTCACTCGAAACAAAGCGAACGACGGCCACGTCGACGTCGACAGCGACGGCGCACGCTTTGCCGTGCTTTATATAAAATCAACTGAGCATTTCTGTTGGAATTCATTAAACGTTTTACCGCACAGCTCGACGTAGCCACAAAATCCGCCCGACTACCGAGTCTCCCGAGTCCGCCAACCCGAGTCCGCAACTCAGTCCGAATCCGACTACGACTCCGACTCCGAATCCACACACACACACTCAAACACAGCGTGCCGTGTTGACATCAGGTACAGGCATCCAGTCGCATGGTTCCCAGCGCATTGTTTCGTTTCGTTTGACTCGCGTTACAAGCAAAAGAAATACAAAAAAAATTAAAGAAAAAAAAAATAAAAAACATAACAAACAAAAAACCAATTGCAATCGAGACAATTGTGTGCGTGTTGTAAAAGAAGTGCAGTGCTAAAGAGTTTACAAAAAAAGAAAAAAATTCGAACGAAAAGCGAATTAATATTTTTGAAATATTTGTTAACTAATTGCAGCTCAATTAACAGCGAAAAGAAAACGCCAAACAGCTTAATCAACATGAAATTCGTAAGTACTGGCAATGCCAATTTAGGCAATTGTTATTGTTATTGTTATTTTTTTGTTTTGTTTTCACTCTCTGCAAAGCAAGTTCGTTGCCTAAGTCTTTTGTTTTTTGCCAATGCCAAATGCGACAATTTTCACATGGTGGCAACATCGGCAACATTCACCACAGTGCGCGCATTTGTGTAGACCAATTCAGAATTTTTTTATATTTTTTATTGGCCATCGAATTTATGGCCAAGTCGCCGCCCGCCGCCCTCCTGCCGTTCCAATTGTTGTCGTGTGTACTGCGGCTTGAACAAAGCGCACCGCAAGCGGGCCAAATATATGTCAATTTACGAGCAAATATATATAGATATACATATTTGTATAAATATGCCTGACTGCTAGACAATGGACTTGGACTTTGACTGCGGCCGTGCCACACACCACACGCAGGCACGCACTTTTCCAACGTTTCTTTCCGCCTTCGAGTAAATTACGCGCGTTTTCAACTCGCAGAACAAGCTGCAATTACAAAAGAAGTTCAAGTTCACGTCGAAGGCCGCGCCCGTGTGTGCGGGCCAGACAAGCTACAGACGGACGGACGGACGAACGGACAGAGAGACCAACACTTGTTTGCACAGATCAAGCTGCGATACAAGCTGGAAAACGTGCTTGGGCATGCGTTTTGTAACTTAATTGAAAAAAAGTGCGAGACACACGCGCCAAAAGTGACCAAAGCCAAAGCCAAAGCCGATGCCGTGCAGCGGACCGACCGCGCTGCCATTCAGAGTCACAGTCAATTGACCAAAACGGGCGACTCTACAGCTTCTTGGCCATTGCGTGTCGGCCAACTGTGCGTGCCTATGTGTGTGTGTGTCTCTTGCAGTGTGTGTGTCGGCCATAAATTAAAAATGCCTATGAAAAGTCTGCGCTCGATTCATTAGAGCAAATGTTATGCAACCGTGCAAGCAACTGCAGCAGTCAGTAGAGTAGGGAGAGGGGGAGGGGGTTGTATACTGCAACTGACGGCCTTTTCATCCCAGCAAGCAGCACCCTGGGAACCGCCATCAAATCGCTGGCAAATCGCCAGCAAATCGCTCTCGATTAGGCAGCCCCGAAAATTGGTTAGACCAAAAATAAAAAAAGATTTATTAATTGCTCGACAATCGCCCCAATTCATGGCTTAATCGCTGCCATCGCCAGCGTCGTCGCCGTCGCCGTCGTCGTCAAACCGTCCGCGTGTCGTCGTGTTGTTGCATTTTACACGCTTTGCGTGTGGAAATTCAAATTAATTGCCGCACATTTTCGTCGTACTCGTGCCCGAGTTGCCTTGCGTTGCGCTTGGCTTGCTCTCTGGCCTAGTCTCGTCTAGCTGGAGGTCTAGAGACGAGTCTCTAGCCTGGCTCGGGTCTGGTCTCTGGCCTGGCCCGGGCCTGGTCTGCTCTTTCTAGCAGCTAATGAAGATGCCGCTTGCCCAATGCATTTCAAGCGGCTCGAGCAATTGTCATGCATAATTGCTGCATAGCGAGTGTGTGTATGTGTGTGTGCATATGTATGTGTCTGTGTGCGTGTGTGTATGCGTGTGCATATGTGTCTAGGCCAGGCGAAAATGCATGACAAGTGCATGACTTGCAATATGATTTTGTAAATTATTTGGGTTTTATTTCAAAAATTTGCTAATTACAGTTATTTGGAAACAGAAATAGAAAGATTATCTTTAGATTTTAACTGACAGTTTGCCAAGCTTTCAAGCCCTTTAAGCATTATAAAAACATTGTTTTCTATAGCTTACCTTTACACTCTGTAACGCCAGTTCGTTGCCTAAGTCTTTTGTTCACTTTTGTTTCCCTGCGAAATTCAAAACTTTTTAAACTCTTGTGGAATTTTAAATACGTTTTTATTATTAATTATAATCCCTGAAATGCGCTGCTTTTCAAATGATATATTAACATTTTAAGGTTCAAGGCTTGAGAACTGCCAGATTGCATATTCAATTTGCTGTCTGAATTTATTGAAAATTCATTAAAAACTTTTTGACTTTTCGACTCATTATGATTGCTTTTTAAAATCGTTTTGTAGCTGCTAAAAAGGTCTTTAAAAAATGATGCTTAAAAATGCAATTAATTTCCATTTCAATTTTTGGCTCAAGATATGCAGAAGATATAGCTAAAACTTGAGCTAAATCTCGAATTTCTAGTATTCATTTAAACGTGCGTAATTGTGGATGATTCTGCTCTGTTTTGTCAAGTTTTAGTCAAAAATCCCGCTACACGCTGTGTGCCATGTTAGGCGCTATCTATATAGCATCAGGAGATACAGAGAGAGAGAGAGAGAGAGAGAGAAGAAAATCGTTTTAGTTTCTTTTTTCGACTCTTTTATTGCAATACGTTTAGTGCGACGCGATTAGCGCTCGCTGTGCTCGCCAAGCTGTCGCAATCAGAGCTCTGGAGCCATGTCTGGAGACATGGAGTCAGCGTCACAGTCTCAGTCTCAGCGAGAGTCAGTCAGTCAGTCAGTCAGTGAGCTGGGCACAGTCTGTCCCCCAGTCAGTCAATATGCATGGCAAGTGCCGTGTGGCGTACACATGTTCACATGCGCAGCTCATGGCGCTGCTTGCAAAATAGTCATGTTAGATTTATCGGCAGATTGGACATGGTACAGCATGGACAGACAGATGGACAACGACTACACTACCATTACCATATTTATAAGACTGTCTGTGGCATACAGATAGATGTGCGTGGCGCGTTCGCGTTCGCGCTCGCGTTTCGCTTGGCCAGTTTGTCATGCCCACTAAATGCTACAAATTTGCGCCGCCGCAGTGTCGCGTTGAACTTGAACTGATTTTGTTTGTCAGTTTGAATTCGATTACGATTACGATGACGATTACGCGATTACACGATTGTGCTCGATTTGCGGGTCAATTGTTGCTGTGCAGGAAAAAGGAAAAGCGTCTCGATTCTCACGACAATTTGGCACTTCCTAAGCCAAAACAAGTACAGAGTCAAATTGATGCTGGATAATTGCAACGGGCAAATCGCAAGAGCAATCATCAGAGACCGCGACGGTCAGACACGGTCAGACATGGCGGCAGCCCGACATCATTTCCAGCTATTAAACACAATTCAAAGTAATTTCCAGTGCCAGTTGCAGCACCAGCAGCAGCAACAAGAGCAACAGTTGCTGCAGTTGCTCTTGTTGCACCTACAAGCTAACAACAACAACATTCGCTGTAGAGCGAATTGGAAAAAGGCATATCCAGACGATCAGACGAGCGTGGGGCGTCGGGATCGTCGAGCCTTTTTTGCTTCCGTGTTGAAAGTTATCGACCAGTGTTGCCCAATCGAGCGTTAACCCGCCGCCATTTGCCAGCCGAATTAGCATCGCTGCCGCTGCTGCTGCTGCTGCTTAGCCGTGGGCGTTGCAGTCATTAACAATAGATAACAATTATCAATTTGTTGCTTAGGCTTTTGTTTTTGTTGTCCGACTGTCTGTCTGTTCAATTGTTCAGCGCATTCACTTTTGCGCATGACAAAATCCATTCAAAATAAGATTAATTAACACTTCAGCTGCCATTCGCGTTTCCCCATTTTCCCTGCACACACACACATGACTCACACTCGACTCGACTGTGGCAAAGTTAAGGCGATTTATTTAATTTATTTTAGCGCATTTTTTACTTTATTTTTTAATAGTACGAAAGAAAAAAAATATATAATTCATTTTAAAGCCAATCAAAATCTAAACGCCAATAAATGCCAGAGCATAAATGAAAAATTTGATTGAAAAAACCAACTGAAATATGCATCTCTCAGCTGCCTGCTGCACCTGCATATACCCTGTGATATCATCTGATATCATCTGCATATTTAAATGAAAATTAGTTTAGTCAGCGTTGCGGTGGGGTTAAAAGTTCGTCATCGGGTTCGGAGAACTTTGTGAACTTATCAATTTTCCATTAGTCAGGTGATGAAATATTTTTGATTAACTATAGTAAATGCATATATAGACTTAAGATTATTATATAGATTAAGATTAAGCGCGTGTTAATGCATATGAGTAACTAAAGATGAGAGATTGGCAATTTCCCTAAATATTACTCATGTTTTACAGAGTATATAGTTGAAAGAGAGCTAACATGTCCTATGCTACACACATTTACAGGGTATAAAACACACTGCTAACAAGCCAATGTTGTTGTCTCTGTTGTCAGTGCTGCTGCTGTTGTTGTTGTTGTTTCTGCGGTTTTTTTTTCTATTGGGGTTTGCCTGCGCTGGCTTCACCACGGCACGCTCACATGTTGCTGCACTTAATCATTGTTGTAGGTTGTGGGTTGTGGTGGGTGGGTTTTGTTTTTTTTTTATTTTATGGTTTTTCGCATGAGCCGCCGTTGGCCAACTGCCGCCTAGCCAGATTCTTGTGGCTGCTACCACAGTTCGAGTACGCGACTTGGGTGCCCAACAGAAACAGTGCAGCGCAAGCTCCGCCGCCCAATTACGAAATCATATCTAAGGTCATTTGTTCAACTAATTTGTTATGGCTTCGATAAGGGGGGAGGAGAAGAGGTAGAGAGAGAGAACACAAGTGGCTGAGTTGGAGCACATGAGCTATGACAGCAATTTCAATACGTTGCCATTTGATTCCCAGCCTTATGGAGTCGAACAAATTAACTCACATTAGCGTGTGTATGTGTGTGTGGATTCCTTGCGGCACAGCAGAGTTGAAAAAATAAGTCGATCAAGTGCTGCTACTATGCCTAATTTATTTAATTAGTTTAAACGATAACTTTCAAATCGGCTGTCACAGTCGACTTGAGCTGAGAAGTTGTTTCACAGCAATGCGAAGAATGCTGCGTCATGCAAATATACACTGAGAGAAAATATAAAATATATTTATATATAAAATTTGCCCAGCCTGCAAATAAGCTTTATATAATATTCTCTATTTATTTTTTAATTTGTCTACGCTTCTCACACACTACTTTCTCACAGTGTAGCACACCCCATTAAGCTTTACGCTAAATTGTCATTTCCTATTTGAGTTTCTCACCATATATTGCTCGAGCAAGGAGGGGTGCTGCGCCTCCTCCTACGCTCCAACCAAAATGCAACATTAATCATACGTTATGTCCCAAGTCGAGATATGTGTGTACACATGCTTCAGTTGGCAGAGTATTTTGGCGTAATTATCACATGGATTTCCATTCGATCACAGAACCCCAAAGCGCCTCAAATGTGGCAACAGACGCAGAGTCTGGCTAAGATACAACAGCAACAACTAGAGACATGAATTAATTAAAAACTATTTTCACAAGTTGGTAAAAAATAGATGAAAAAAAAACTCGAGACTTGTCTCTGGTTTGTCTGGCCAACTGGTCGCCTTGTTTGCATATTTTTTGATTATTTCAGTTTAGCGTCGACTTTGTTTTTCTTCTCTTTGCTGCTGTTTGCATATTTTGCACTAATAGCAATTAGCATTGTTGTTGTTGTTGTTGTTGCTGTTGTTGAGCTTGTTACAGCTGCCTGTTTTAATTTTTCAATATGTTTTGCTATGTTACTGTTTTTTTTTTTCATGCCGGCCACTTTGTAGGGTGCTTCGGCGCACTTTGAATCAATTGCAGCGACTTGTCCAAATATTGCGCATACGCCCTGTGTATGCAACAATTGCAGGCGCGCCCCATTAGGCAATTAATGAAGCACAGAAATAAACAAAATAGAGCACACTATATAACAATATAATGCCCCGGCCAATTGCCAATTGGCGAAGGTGCGCACAGGTGCGATTGTATATACACATGTGTGTGTGTGTGTGTGTGTGTGTCTGCACTAATTTGCCTGCACAGCTGGCACCTCGGTCGTAATCCGGTTCTATTAACCGGCAGCCCTATGATTAGCGTCCATTCGACACGTCAATTGCGTGACGGCTTTATGAATCGACCGCGACTCGTTGCAGCAACACATTCACCCGCAATGCGACGCGTCCGATGGGAAATCAATAAATTGCGGCGCCTTCGCGGACAGCCAACACTTTTGTGATATTTATGGCCAACGCGAGAAGCGAGCAGCGAGCCAATTTGCACAGCATGCAGTGCTGGCCCCCATTGATGCACGCCGCCGCCGCTGCCGCTTCCAGAGCGCTGGCAAAGCTTAACGAGCTCGAGCTGCGCTTATCGCGGCATTTGATTGGATTTGCCTGCGAATTGGGTCACTCCATGCGAAATATGCTACAACAATGCTGATGCAACAAAGGAGAACAGGCAGCAGCAGAGGCAGCAACTGAGCGACTTCAAGATATCCTGTAAATCAAAAGGAATTTCAACCAAACTATCGATTACTGCAGCTAGTTTATCGATTTTCTTTTAGTAAACACTGTATGGCATAAGCTGAGATTGTTTCACTACTTCCACTGCACTAATATACCCCGTTTGCTTGTACTTCACTCAATTCGTTTAAAGAGGTCGCTGCAATTGACATAAATTTGTATAAAAACGTAGGCCATTTTTTTCCTTTTTTCGTTTGCTAATTACATGTCTAATTTTTTTTTTTGCTGCCTGCTCTGCTCTGCATATGAAAAATGGCCAATGAGACGTGGCCAAGAACTGGCTCGTAGCAAGTGGCTCGTGGCGCGAGTCAAGTACACGACGCGGGCATTCTATGGCCAGGCTGGCACGGCTTAGCCTCTTAATTGTTTTCTACTTTATTTACTTTTAGCATGCATTGGCATTGGCACCGTTCGCAATTGTTAAATCGTTTTGACCGTATTCACTTGGCCAACTGTATAATCATAGCAATGTCTCTCCCTCTCTCTCTCTCTCCCTACAGTTAGTCACCATCGCTGCGCTCTGCCTGTGCCTGGCCTTTGCTGCTGGCCAACAATACTTTTTGGGACAATTTCCGGGCCGTTCGCGTTTCGCCTTCGATCCCGTGGCGCTGGCACAACCATCGGCAGCGCAGGTGCGCGATCCTCGCCAGAACAGAGGTAAGTAGTGCAGCACGGGATCTATGAGAAACCACTAACACGTCATCTTTCTCGTTCTTTGTCTCCTTTTCTCTCCCTCTCTCTCTCTATCTGTCTCTGACTTGCAGGCCCCGTTGTGTTCCCACCATCGCCCCCAGATGCAATTGAGGAGTCAAGCGGCGTTGTTGTTGGCGCCTCCGGATTTGGCTTTGTGCCGCCGCAGCAAAGTAATACGCTCAGACGCGCGGTTTAGGCAATTAGTAGTGCCACACACACACACACACACCTAATCACAATCACCCACACACACACACACATGTACACAAAGCTTTATTAGTGCAATTGAAGTAGTGTTTAAATATTATGCAGCCTCTTAGTTAATGCAGTTGTTTATTTTAATCGTTCTCGTAATTGTCTTTTTAATGTACCCTCCACACCATGTCCAATTCACAGGCACAATCTTTGGTTAACTGCACACTCAAGCACACACACACACACACAGCCAACCACCCGCCCACACTCAAACACACACACACACACAACCTATGCACAATGCCAAGCAGCACCGGAAACGGAAATGCGCGTCACACTTAATTGCCATTCGCAACACCCCACGTAAACCTATCCTCCCCACCCCCCTCCACAATTCCCAACACATCTACACACACACCGACTAACATATTAATAATACTATATATAATAGTTGTTTATTAGGTATTTTCTAATTTAACCCTTGTTATCCAATTGCCAACTCACCCGTTCTTATTATGATTATTTTATGATTTTCACTTTTTATTTCGTTCTTTGTTATTTATATGTTCCCAATTCGATAATTTCACATTATGATTTCATTTTATTTGTAACACGAAATCTAAATTATAAATAAAAAAAAAAAAACAAAATATATATTTTATTGTAAAAAATCAAAAACAAATGCACAACACAAAGTATTTTTATTATTTTACACCTATTCGAATTTATTTATCTATGTATTTTTTGTAGTTTTTTATTTTTACTTCTGTATTTTTTGCAACTATTTTGATTTTTACATTTTAAGCGCACCTCTTGCTTGATTTCGATTTCGATTACCATTTCGATTATGATTTTTTGTAGCGATTACTGTAAGTGCACACACGAAACAAGCGTCTAATTAACAGCGCCGGCTTTGAAGTGCGACGACACAAATCGAACACGAAGGGGAGCGATAACTTTGTCAGAGATGGGAGGGTATCGTGCGGGGTATCGCATAATGAAACCAGCAAGTGTAACGACGAAGCCGGTAACACCTCGCGGTGCACACAGCTTCACCACATTCGACTGTGGAAGAGAAACACGAAAGACACGAAATGAGAGATAGAGAGAGAGAGAGAAAGAGCGCGAGACGCGGCTTATGCAAATCTGAACTTGAATTCGTTAGCGAAACACAAAGTATACGATCAAAATCGATCAGATTCATGCGATTATGGGCTATTAGTTTGTACAAAAGAGGCTATATATGCCTTTGTCTAAGATCAGATAAGGACTTTCGGAAACTACAGCTGAGCAGGTTTCTTCATCATTTAAAAATTGAAATCATTTACCATTTCAATTCAATAAACCTTCTCCAAATTCTATAAACTTTCTCACTGAAATAGTAATTAAATATCAAATGGATACTCAAATGAATTGGGTTTTAGAAGAGATATGCAAAGCATGTTTAAAGTTCAAGATTTAAAGATGATCTAAGCAATGCATGCCAAGCTTTTGAGCCTTCTCCATCTCTGAGTGTGCAATTAGTGCAATGAAAATTGGTAAAAAAGAGAGTTATAGCAACAAAATATGAAGGCTTTTAATGACAAGCAAAAATGTGTCGGCCGCCAGTGGCAGCAGAAGCAGGTGCTGCTGCCGCGGCAATCAAGCGTCGTGCCACAAAAGGCTACGTATGCGAATGTGTGTGTGTGTGTGTGATTTGCATACGTATGTGCTGCCAGAGAGACACTCAATGATATGCCGAAACTAATGCTTTGCAATATATGTATGTATGTTTGCCGTCGATTTTCTTACCAAGAAAAACGAAATGGAGCAACTTTTTTGTTGCTATTGCTGTTGCTGTTGTTGTGGCATAGGTAAAGCCGGCAGGCAAACGGAGGACTTGGACTCACTTAGTACACAAATGAATCGAAAGACATTTCACAATGAACAAACGACCGAGAGACCCAAAGAGACAGTGAGACAGAGGCAGGCGACCAGGTGAATAAACGAACAAACGACGTTAAGTTGAGATAATTTTTACAATTTGACAATTTATGCACGATTGCCGATTTGCCAGTTGCTGTTAGCCGTTTAAACGCTTAACCGTTAAGCTGCCAGCCAAATGGCCATTGTGTAATTAGTTTTGCAAGCCTAAAGTTCTCTGCACACCAAAAATACACACACACACAGACACCATGAAAAATGGTTACGCAGCATACGCTTCCTGATGAGAGGACTGCCTGCGGTTAGACGAACGCAACGGCAACGGGCAGCAACCTCGACTGCGACTGCGACTGCGACTGCGACTGCGACTGCAACTGCGACTCAAAACTCCATTGAAAGCTGCTCAACAATTGGCCCCCAACGCGACGGTTGATTAATGTTCAATTGCCACAAGAAGTGGGGCCCCCTTTTTGCTTGCCTGCGCACCACAGTTGCCACCCACATTTGAAATTCGTTTCGAGAGTTGCCCGTCGGGCATTCTAAAACTTACTGGCAACGCCCCAGCAACAGCAACAGGCAGGCAATAGGCAACATCAATTGCAGTTGAAACGCGCACAGTGGTCACACTTGCTCAAACACTTGACAGGAATGTTGACGCCGTGATTGACGCCGCCGCGCTTAACCTTCATATGTAGTACACGCACACACTCTCTCACACACAACACAAACAGTGTGTGTGTGTATGTGTGTACCCTGCACATGTGAGTTGGTCAGTTAACGCCCGCGCTTGGAATTCACCACTTGGCAAGCAGTTCAAGCACAAGCTCAAGCACATGCACAAAGCTCCACTAATCTCAAGTGCACACACCCGCCCAAGCCTAACATGATTAATTGTAATCGCAATTTTAATTGTGGATTTGGATTTGTATTGTAATCGCGCCAAGTGACCGCCAAATATTGAATTGAATTGACAATGTCTTTGTTTTTGCCTCTACCTTTCGCCTTCTTCTTCTTCTTCGTTTTCTTTACAGCTGTTGCAGCAGTGGCGGCAGCGGCCGGTGGCGTGGATCCAACATATTTCAGCACAACATTCCAAACGCCCGACACGTCATATGCCACATTCAATTTCTACCGAAGTCCGTACACACACACGCGCTACACGTACTTTTGAGCAAAGAGCGTAAGCTGCAATCGCAATGGTAATCGCAGTCATAATCGATATCGCGTAGCCGATAGCAGAGCGCAGCATCGTGAGTCGTGAGTTGAGTCGTGAGTCGGTCGAGTCATGTGTAAGTAGTCAGTTAATGAGGCACCTAGGCAAAATACATATCTATAACTAACTCTCCTGTAAATAAATGTGTAAAATATGCAACTTGCGTTTTATTTGTATGCGTATACGTACGTATGTCGTGCAGTCGAGTGTGCAACACAAACATATATCACTTTGCTCTCTCCCTCTCTCTCTCTCTCTCACTGCTGCAATCGTTAAGGAATGCACTGGCCAAAGAGACTCAGGAAACGAACTTGAAAGCGTGCAAGCGTTAAGCAAACAAATCAGCTTTGTTATCATTGTTGCCCGGTTTGTTGTCGTCATTGTTGCGCAATTGCCGCAGCCACATCTGTTATACATACATACATACATACATATGTGTACTATGTAGTGCAGTGCATTATGCCTGCGATGCTTATCGATATGGCAACGCCAACGCAAACGGTAGCGGCGCCTGCGCTGACGCTAACGTTGAGGTTGACGCTGCGAGGCTGGGGCTGCCACTGAAGTGTGAACCAAAAACGCGTCATCGTCATCTGGCTACGTTTTTGGGCTTGGAATGTTTTATTTGTTTGTCGTTGTTCGTTGTGTTGTTGCTGTGGTTGGCAACGCGAATTGCGCGAAATCTGCGCAAGCGTTTGCCTTTGCATTTTACAACAGCATGACACGCCGCAGCACACAATTGCATGTTGTTGTTGTTGTTGTTGTTGCAGTTGCCTTTGCCATTGTATGTAAAATTACGTATACGCCTTGTATAGGCCAAGCCGGTGCCCGCGGTGTTAATTTCCATTGACACTGGGAGACACGGAACGGCACACGGTATACTATGTACATATACATATACAGTTCCAATTTATATATTTCTTTATTTATTTAAGTGTGTTGCAGTTGTCAGCATGTTGCAAAGCAGCGTCAAAATATGAATAAAAAAAATTGATCAACAATTCTCGAACAATTGCACAACAATGCAAGGCAGCGGATCATTAGCGGTAGCACCGGCGGCATGATTCACAGCCCCAAGTGCCCCAAAACCTAACAGTCGTAAAATGGATGCAGTGCGCCGACTACAGCCAGGGCCCGTCATAATTTGTATTAAGTGCAAGCGTAACGACAAAAGCCAATCGCACCGCAATTGCCAATTGGCAGCTCCATCGCGGCGTTGATAACCTTGTTGACCACAAGAATTTGCAATGAAATGACAATTTGCTGAATGCCAACTGGATTTATGTCTGGTCGCCGCAGGCAATAAACGAAACCACTCACACGTACGTATTGAGACTGAGCTAGTGTGTGTGAGAGAACAATCATGATTGAGACGCCGCGTGAACCCTAATCCCAATCCCATTCTGGTTCCCGTTTCCAGTCAAATTTTTTCTCACAACGTTGCCATGCCAGTTTTTAATTAGCTCAGATCTATGACATGACTCACAATTTGTCTGTACACACCTATTTGAGAGCAAATTTTGCTGTTCTATTTTGTCTACCAAATCCTGTATGCATCAGATCACGTAGTCAAAAAAATCATACTGACCTTCAGTACACTAGCACTAATTGATTTGTACTTCGATTCCGGTTTGCAGCTGTGGCGCTTGTCATTAGGCGAATACCAAAAAGTTTAAAGACCCTCCTGATATGAGACCAGATCATTTTGTCTACATATAATTAACATAATTTGCATTGACTATCTCTTTTAATTGTTCTCGTACTGCTGCCAGTTACCTTTCTAACTATAACAAACCACATGGCGAATACAGGTTTTTATTGTTCCTTTAATCGCAATCAGTAAAATGTAATCAAAAAACCGTTACTCTGACGTCAATTACCCAACACTTAAAGGTATCGATATTCAATGTCGAAATCGAACCAAGTTGGCAGCATCGCTGAGAAAGCTTATATCGACCAGCCGCCACACATCTATGCGGGAGGAATATTCTAGACTAGACAACCGCTGCTGCATTATTTCTAAATATTAAAGCAGGTAAATATGCTGCAGTGCTATAACAGAGGATGTGGACAACTCTTTGATCCAGCAACGAATAACGATGGTAAGTGTTACTTGAAGACAATGAATCATTTTGTGTTTACAGCACATTGTTATTTTGCACAGAATCTTGCCGGCATCATCCCGGTGCACCGTTTTTCCACGATGCCTACAAAGGATGGTCTTGCTGCAGCAAAAAGTCGGTCGACTTTACAGAGTTTCTGAACATCAAAGGATGTACTTTGTCGAAACATTCAAATATTAAACCTCCAGAGCCCGAGAAGCCAGCCAAGGATGATAATGTATCGGAGAAGAGTGAGGAAATTGTAGTGAGAGCACCCATAAAGGAGTCGCTGCCCAGGCCAGCTATCGAAACGCCATTGACTGTGCTGCAGCCTTTAGTCGCACCAGCCCTTAAGGAAGCCATTGATGCTTTAAAGATTAGCACTGTTGCTGCACCCACATCATCGGCACCAAGCGAAAGGTAATTGAGATAAATTATTCGATATTTCTCTTATTGCTTACCATGTATTCCTATTATCTTTCAGTGGCCCTACCATCGGAACGAGCTGTAAGAACAATGGATGTAATTACTCGTTTACAGACACAAGCAGCGATTACGGCGAGTGTACCTATCATCCTGGAGTTCCCATCTTTCATGAGGGCATGAAGTTCTGGTCATGCTGCCAAAAGCGTACCTCTGATTTTGCACAGTTTATGGCTCAAAAAGGCTGTGTCTATGGACAACACAAATGGGTCAAGGACGTAAGAATCTATCCAATCCACTTAACTGGAACTATCAACTCAGTTTTGCTACCTTTCAGGATGAAGACAAGAAAGTTGTACAATGCCGCTACGATTGGCATCAGACCGCCACAAACGTTGTTGTTGCCGTCTATGCAAAGAAATATCATTATGCACAAAGCTTTGTGGAAGTGAATCCCATTCGAATGCACGTGTCGCTAGTGTTCCCCGAGCAAGAAAATGCCAAGTTTGATTTGGATTTAGAGCTGCGTGGCGTGAGTTTCTGATCATTCGTCTTCGTTGTACATTTTCATAATTATCTGCCATTTTAGATTATAAATGTTGCAAAGGCTTCAGTGCACATGTACGGGACCAAGGTAGAGATTACGCTGCCAAAACTAGAACCAGGTTCTTGGCCAAAACTTAATTTTCCCCGTGAAACACTGCCAGCTGCACAGAAAACGACCAAAAACAAACCAAATGCTGATCACACAAGCGACGAGGAATTTGATGACTTGGATGACATCCAACCCGTTCACAGCCATGGAATTAAATTATCCGAATTGAGTATGCAAAAGCCGAACGACCTGGATTGATAACACGCTAGCATATTATTTGTAAGACTAAGTAAAGCCATTTCAGGTGTTAGGCTGTTTTGTTTACAATACACGAGTTTGCCTTAGAGAAAGCTTTAGTTTAATATCGCAGCTGGGTCTAATCATCATCGTCGTCGGCACCGGGTACCCAATCCTCATCGTCCTCATCATCATCATCCAAATCAAGTTCGCCAATATCCTGGAATAGTGCTTCATCGATTTTGACATTCTCAATGCTATCACCGGCCTCCAATAGAAACTTAATGTCCGAATCGTTCAATGTGTTGTCGCACATGAATAGCTCTCGGCCTGTCAGCTTCTTTGAGTCATTGTTCTTCTCTCGTTTCGCAGCTATGCCCGTGCTTTCCTCAAACTCCAGCTTCCACTTCATAAAGGTTTCCACCGTCACACGCGTACCCTCGAATTTCTTACGTTCCGCTTCCTCGGCCTCGTTCACCTTGCGCACTCGTTCATCCTCTTGATTTTTCTTGTGCTCATCCCATTGTACATTTAGCCATTCCTGAGCACTGCTCACCAACGAGAATATCATCTCCATGCCAATGTTTTCCTCGATTGTCTGTCGCAAATGCTCGAGTAGCTGTTTTTCGAATGTGTCCTCAAAGTTCTCAGCATCTTCGATCTCCACAAGCGGCGCTTCATCTGGATATGTTGCCGTATAGGTAAACACTAGCTTGCATGTCAAGCCCTTTTCACTATCCTCAGCTGCATCCGCATTGTACTCTTCAGTGGCAATGGGGATTTGAAATTTGTGGAAAGGCTCTGTTTGGAGAACTAAATGGAACAACAGGCAATTTTATATGTTTACGATTGAATTGAGGTTACTGTTTACCTTCCATTTCACCACAGTAGATGGAATCGAGTGCTTCCACCTCATTGGTTTGATCTTCCTTGTAATTGCGACTCATTGCGTTTGATTAACAATAAAATTACAAATAATAACAAAATTTCCAATGATGCCGTGTACTGTTTCTCCGGCGTTGCTTTGAGGTTATTTGTTATGAGTGTCTAGCTACGGTCAGACTGTTGATGTTAAATGTAATCAATATGCTTCATACATCAATAATAAAAAAATCATTTCAAAATCGAATTTATATTTTCATTAGTATTACTCAGCTTTTTTTTATTTACTTTCTATTGACCCGTTTATGTGTGGGGATTAATTGAATATATATATTTTTGCATGTCATTCTGTGAGAATATGACATACAGAGTGCCAATGTTGCCACACTGTTGAAAATAGTTTAAATTTTTCACAGATTAATCTTGACTAAGACAACTTTTATTCGTAGTATGTAGTTATTTACTCTAAAATTATGAACCACAGTTATCCGACACATAATATATATCTATTGTACATCAAACAAAACTGTTTAAAAAAATTAAATTAAAAAAGCAGCTATTGTCCAGCAACGAAATAACAAAGAAACATGTTTAGTGCTCTGGGGCTTCCAATCTGAAAAACATTTTTATGAATAAATTATGCAAAAGGTAATACTAAGCAATTAAATACATACTTATGTACTGTTATCAGATGGTTAGCATCAACTTTGGTATCTTGTGGCGTCAGAAAACAATATTGTCGGCTCTGAAAATCCATACCTTCTTGAATAAGTAGCTTTGTAATGAATGTCCTATTAACTTCATCCTACAAATGGAAAAATTACAGCTATAGACTTGGATAATTTACATTTGCAAGCAAAATCTTACTGTAAATACGTCATATTCGTCTAAGAAATAAAATGGATGATCGGAAGTACTCCAGAGCCCTTTCAAAAGCGATACTGTCGTAAATGATCTTTCACCTCCCGATAAACTCCTAGTATTTGATGTCTTATTTCCACTCGGTGGATAAGCACTGATTTCCAAGGTTTTCTCTCTATGATTAGGTATCAAATCCCCCTCAAATTGGCGGCACACAAGCGCTTGCTGAAAAATAAAATATGTCAAATAAACATACTTTATAAACGCCATTCAAAATCATACCTTATACTGGAACTGAACCATGGTAAAAAAATGATATCGCGATCGCTGAAATCGCTGTGCCCTCGTATGGTATGCCAGCTGCAGTTTCTCCACAATACTTAAAATTTGATTAAAATTCTCAGTTTGCATTTTAAGATTTTCACGCAATGTCGTCAATTTAAGCGCGATCTCTTCGCTGTTTAGGTTCATTGCTTCGAAATGTTTCATTTTTGCCTTACAACGGCTTATTTTTTCGCGTAAGCTATCTTCACTTTTATTCGTCTCAATGAAGTCACCCATTTTTTGTGCTTCTTGACGTAACTTCTCCAAACTAGCCTCCAATTCTTTTTTATCCTTGAGCATTGATTGCAGCAATTCATTGGTTTGCTTAAAACGTCGTTGATTTTCTTCATAATGACGATCTAAATCACGCAATTTATTTTGTACATTCTGAGATTCTTCCTGAATTTGTACGATTTTTTTGTTAATACTTTCAAGAATATTATTTTCACAATTCGCTTCTTCTTCCGCGTGTTTCCTACGATCTTGAACATCACTTAGTTGTTGTTGCAATGTTTCACGTTCCTCTTTAAATTTCTCTATTTTTTCTGCACTGTTCGTTAGATGAGCTTCAAGCACATTAAGTGCGGGAAATTCTCGGTATTCGAAGTTTTCAATATCCATAATTTTCTGCATTGCTTTTGTATTAGCATTGTGATGTATATTGATCTCTTCACTTTTCTTCTTTACTTGCTGCACATCATGGTCTAGTCTCTGTTTGGCACCGACAAACTGCGGCTGCAACATTGCGCTGCGCTGCTGTAGATTATTCTGCTCGGTTTTCAGCTGCTGCACACGGTCATTTACATCGACCTGTATTAATTTTGCCGGATTAATGCGAATCGAGTAGACAGCATAGTTGGGCGATGGAGAAAACTCGAGTCCCAAGTTAGGTACAAGTATTCGACTCAAATTGTTCGGCACATTTTCCGATTGCGATGTAAGAGATTCGGCTGTGTCTTTGGAATCGGTAATCAATACTGTCTCTATACGTATCGCATCAATAAGATAGTTCATCACCACAGGATCATCACATCTGGAAATGGACATGTTAAAAACAAACAGACTAATAATAGTTTCATAAATCGCTTACGTTATTTCATCCATTAATACTGTCGTGTTGGCTGCGCTAGCTTGTACTTTATTCTTGGATACATTGTACACACGATTCGTAAATGCACTCGTGATAATGTTAGGTATATTTCCACCTGTATATGATTTTTGCAAGAGAGTTCTCAACGCAATGCGATCCTTGTCGGAATTAACGATATACGAACGCAAACAAGAGGAAAGTTGATTTTCGATAAGATCACGATACTTAGGATTAGGCACGGCAATGTACATTCCAAGCGGTCCACGTGGGATATTGTGGGAATTACTGCCGGAATACTGTCTCTTGAGAGCAAGCGCCACTTCCATCGCATGTTCCCCATAAACGGACATTTTATTTGATTTATTGCGAAGCAGTGAGTCTATTTCCCATTGAATACTTTCTGTAACAAAAATTTAATATTTAGTTATGTATATAATATGGACATATATTGCTTACGTTCAGATTTTCGCAGATTATTCAGCTCATTTTGCACAGAATCAACTTGTTCTTTGGCAACTGGTAGTCGACTCTTTATATCGTTCTGTTCGTCTCTAAGTTTTGTTATAAGCTCATTATTTTCGGCTACTTTTACTTTGAGGTTTGCAAGTGTCGCATTATTAGCTTCTTTAAGCCGCCTTACTTCAGAATAGTCTTCTTGGTAGTTGTTCAAATGCTTTTGACAGCCCTCATACGTGTTTGTTTCCTCCTTTAAACGCTTTTCAACATTTTTTATACTAGCCTGTAAAGAGCTTGTTTGAAACCGGCAATCCTGAACAACTTTTTTTACTTGTGTTAGTTTTTCTTCTTGCGATTTGTAGCTTTCCAAAATCCGTATTTTCACTTTTTCGAATTTTCTGCAATCTTAATATGTTAGAATACGTTTAAGGTTATAGTGTTGGTTTTATTTAACATACTGTAACTGTTGGGAGAACGTCTCCTGTGTTTCATTCTTCTGTGCCGTCTTTTGTGAAAGGTCATCTTTTTTTTCCTCAATGAGTTTCAGTGAATGTTCTCTTTTAGAAATCTCATCCTGCACCTGGGTCACTTTTAGCCAGGCTATCATAGTATTAGCTTCTTTCAATTGAGTCTGCGAAGATTATATAAAAAAGCATTATAATAGAATTCACTATTTTATGATTCACGTATGGACCTTTATCGCTTCCTTGTTTTTTATTATTGCCAGCTTCTCCTCTTCTTCTGTACAAAGATTTTGCAACTTTTCCTGTTTCTAGTTTATCGAAATAAACACATATTATTTATTATTCACAATATTGCGAAGTATTAAAATCAGTGTTATTACCATTTTAAAGAGCTTCACATCATAGTTCAAGTGCTCTCGTTGTTCAAAGCACTGGGATAAATTAGTTGCACATAAATCCAGCTGAGTTGCCTTCATCACCAATCTATAGTTAGAAGCTGGTTCCAAGCTATTAAGATTTAAAATCTGTAAACCACTTTCACGTTTTATAAATAAATTCAACTTACTCTTTGAGAAATTCACGAGATGCCTCCTGATTAAGTACAAAAATGGGATTCTCAACGCTTATACCAAAAAAAAGCAACATACGACGTATATCGTCCAATTTCCTAGACACAGCTCGCCTGTGTGCATCTTTTAACTCATACGTAGAGCTCGATTGTCGCAGATTGCGCACAACTGTGATATGAGGACCAAAAACATCAGACTTGTATGGTCGTAGTCCCGTATTGCATAGGGTAATCTCAATGGATGCATTTGTCTCTCCGTTTTTAATTAGTTCTGTAGTAAGGAAATCATAATATTTATACGAAGGTTACTCAAATATAATAAGGCCGAGTTACTTTGTATACTGCTAGCGCGACTTGTAGAACGGGCACTAGCGGCAAGTCCTAAGGCAAGAGCTGTGATTACCGCACTCTTTCCACTTCCATTGCTGCCGACAAGAAAGTTGATATTTGGCCCAAACTCTATATACATGTTTGAATGGCACATAAAATTCCTTAATCGTACAGAAATTATTTTGCCGCATCGATTGAATGCATTTTTTGCAGTTAGTCCATACTGTGAAAAAAAAAATATTACATTAGTATTACAAATTTTTACAATAAAATATATTTAAAATGAATACCGAAGGGTTTTCCGTTGCTGAAGACCGATTACTTGTGCTTGTTGACGAGTTGGCGTCCCTGGATGAGAGCTTATGAGATACCGCGCTTGAAGAAGATGCCTCAACAAGCATATCCTCTTGACCATCATCACCAACTATTTGTTTGCGCTTCTTGTTTTTTGGCGCTGAAAGTGAATCATCGCTTTCGGATCCCGAAGACAAATGTTTCTTTCGAAGACGGCTTCGACCCATTTCTGTCGAAATTAAATAGTTTAATTTCATGAACAATTCTAACTTCGTATTGCATTGGCGTATACAAAAATTCGCGCGCTTATGTTTGTTTACAATTAAGTTGATATAACGATACGGAAATTTAGGCAAAAATTAACATAATTAAAATTAATTACCTGTTTAATGCAATCTTAAATGCAAAATGTCTTAAGTCCGGTTCTGCTTTTATCTATTAATATATTATTTATGACGCAAATGTGCAACAAACGCTAGATAATATGCGAACAATAGACGGTTTGAGTGTGACCAACTTTGTATTACATAAATATCTTATGGCGGCAATGCATTAAAATACTGATTCACTCAGACCATTGCTAGTATTTATTAATTTTATTTTTTTCGAATTCGAGGTAAAAAGAAAAATATCCATTATCCAAAAAATAAAAAATCCGTTAAGTATCGTAGATCGTGCGTAAAAATATATGAATTTAACAAAAACAAATTATATTTTTATTCAATATTTTCGACTTTTGTAACTTATAAAGAAAAAACTAAACATTATTGTTCTCATAAGGAAATTCAGGGCCTATGGAGTTTATATGTTTTAGCTTATCACTTATTTCACTCCAAATAAATGATTTCTGCGCTAAAAGGCTCATATTACCAATGACATATAGCCCATATCGTGCACGCGACATGGCAACACATATACGATTCTCTTCCGAGAGGAATCCTATGTTTCCATGTTCATTACTACGTACCAAAGACAGTACGACTATATCGGCCTCCAAGCCCTGGAAACTATCCACAGTAGTAACTCTGATTTCCTTTAAGAGGGCCACGCTAGAAAACTGCGAATACAAGTTATTTACGTATTTAATTCTCAATATGAACTTACTTACCTTTTTTTTTATTGATTCCACTTGCATTGAATAGGGTGAAAGTACTACAATTTGCTGACTATCGTAGTCACTAACATCTTTCAAATAACGTACAATTTCAAAGGTTTTCAGAACTTCCCAATCATTTTTTAAGAAACTATTATGGATTATAGTCTCCGGCTCATTATGATCAAGTAAAAAAATATTCATTGACATATTACGTACAGCTGGGAAATTTAGAACGCTTTCGTGGCATAACAACTTATTATAAAACCCGGGACAGAGCAATTCCGCAAAAGTATTTCGCATACGATACTGAATGTTCAGCAAGTTAACGTAAAAATTTTCAAAAATTAATCTCTCAAATAGAGATTTATTAGTACTGCTGTCTCTAAATCCTTTTATATAACTTGAAAAGGGCTTAAGTTGCTTGTGATCCCCTATCATAATGACATGCTCTGTGTAAGGAGTAAGACAGGGCAATATGTTAGCTTCCAAAATTTCAGCAGCTTCTTCGAAAATAACTGAAATATAAATAAAATTAGAATTATTAATTGGTAAGTACTGTTTAAGAGATATTCTTTTACCGACGCGGCTCTTGAGAAAGCGAAATACAAAATTCATACGCGCTGCGCATGTGGTTGTCATCGCCAGTACATTTTTCTTAGTTATCAAGTAATGCTGAAATATCATTTTTATGCAATTAAGTTTCTCCTGAGCATTCCAGACTAGACGCTGCACGGACAAAATATTATCGTATGCCTGATCTGTATTGTTGAAGGTTGTATACAATGACTGCAGATGATTGAAATGTTTCTTTAATTCCAGTTGGACCATCCAATACAGCCGCTTTAGCCTCTCATTTATCATGTGCTTGTTAGTATCGGCTCGTGCATTAAACTTTGCCACTTCTGGTACACGGGATTGGCAACCAAAGCGCACAATGCTGGTGGTATACGAGCTGAGTTTCATCAAAAACTTATCCAAAGATTCGTTTGTATGTGTCAGTACGACAATGGGTGCACACAATTTGGCATGTTCTACCATGGTCTTTACCAGCTGCATCGAAAGGTGGGTCTTGCCCGTTCCGGGTGGTCCTTGGATTAGATTAAAGTTTGTCTTAAGCACACGCTGAAAGATCTCAGACTGAGAACTATTAAGCGGCATTTTGTGCAATTTATTTACAAATTTCTGGCTCTCATAGACATTCTGTGGCTGTGTCTCTTTTAAATAGGCTGGCGGGTGCGTTGAAGTCAATCCGTGCACAATATAATCACTCATCGGAAAATTTATAACATTGCTATTCGTTAGATATTTGTAAGCCCTCTGGTATGGTTCAAAATAAACTGGAGCTTCGAACATAATTAGCTTCTTACAGTAAATATTGCCAATATTGAACTGTCGTACAATGGTTACCGCAATCTGAAAGAAGATTGATATACAATATAAATCTAAATATATTATATATTCAGAGCTCATACATAGCCTCGTTGCTGCTGCTTGACATCCGTATCGACCACAGTGGCCAGAATGAGATTTTGGAAATCATATCCAGTGCTTAAACATAGCAGAGTACCTATCTTAAGCGTTGACAATGTTTTTGCATCAACTGTATTCAGCTGTACATCATGAGCCTTACGCTTAGAAGCTAATAGATCTATAAATAACAATTTAGATCTTTGGGCGTCAGCGAATTGTTTATTTAGCTTTATCTGAACATTCTCGAAGGCAATGTGAACGGGCTTGACTCCCATCATATTGCGCTTTTGATAGAGCATCCGCACCAGTTGGCGCAGGGGTAGAAGAAATTGCAAGCGCAAAATCAAACGTTGGCTATTGATGTACTGCGTTGTGCTGATATAACTAATTATAAGTTTTGGTTGCAATAAATAGGCATCCTCTTCCTGCTGGAGCCATTGCTGCAGCTCTTCCAGACTGGGGTATAACTAGATGTGAAGGGAAAATTTATATATATATATATATTATATTATATATATGAGAGTAATGTATAATTCTTCTTCTTACAAACATACTTCAGTTGCTGGGTTCGGTTCCGCTAAGACATCTTTTTCAACACTGAAAACGCTATTAAGTTGCTGTAAAAACTCCATGCACACTGGGCGTTTCTCAATCGTTGGGTTTTTGTTATTTTTCAAGTGCAGCCAAATGTTGAATAGTATTTGCATTGCATCCTTATCTAATGCTCCGGCCCGTTGAGCTTGCAACAAGATCGTTTGCAAATAACATATAATAGTGTCGACACGCGTCAAGTCCGTCCACATGGTTCGGTAGCTTTTCGTGCATAGTCTACGAACGATCTCCTCATAATGGACAAGGAGTGGTGTGCACGACGCTACCTTTTTAAGGATGCCATGATGAAATCCGGGAAGCTCTAGCTCACACAATGTTACCAATACACGCGTATAGGTAAGCACACGTTCCATGTCATCGTCGGTCCCAATTTGATCGACATAGAAATCTGGATATTTTTCTGTTTCCAAATAGAGAAACATATTCAAAGGCTGCAAATTAAGAATTTCTAATAAATCCTCTGTTGTTATTATTAGAGGTTTTGGCTCGGTCACACGATTCCGGTTGTTAGGTTTTCTGAAAAGCGGCCTCTGATGATTTTCGTTTGTATTTTTTCGCTTTAAGCTCCGTAGGATTTTGTCCTTTTCAGCCTGAAACCATTCCCAATCGCCATCGTCCCCGAATATCTCAATCATATTTGACATTTTCACTAATAATAGATTAAAACTCTGTGGAAGTCCCCGTTATAGCAACGAAGGTATACATATATATACTTTATATATGTATATGTATAGTAATTATTATGGTTGTACTAAATTATGGTTTTAATCCGAAATGTTAGCAACACTGTTTTATGTTATAGACTGCGCTTAGTACTTCAAAGATATTTAAGTAAATATATATCGTTTTACATTTAATGTAAGTTTTAATTATTCAAGAATTTCAATACAACTTGACTCATTACGCGCACAAAACTAAGTATTAGATATTCTGCAAAGTGTGACCAATATTTTACAATAAATTGCGAAATTCTCTTGTTCCGTCTGCTTAACAATAAATAATTATATAATTATATAAATGAATCTTACATATAATAAAATCTATATCTTAATTTGACATAAATATTATTTTATTTTTGACATAAATATATTTTTATTATTAATGATCAGTAGTAAAAGCTTGCATTAAATACTAAACAGAGTAGATGTTAGTTAATAATCGAAATCATTATACTTAAAAAACATGCATTTACAGTTATCGACCATCTCTAATAAACACGAGCTAAGGTAATTTGCAACACAAACCAACTTCGATTTAGATTGATAAGGGGTATTCCCACTTAGACTGTCAAAGTGCAAGTATCAACAACGCAATTAATTTATTTCACCATGTCTGAATCAGATGAAGATTGGTTTAACAAGGATGAAAACGAGATTCTGTCTGACTTGCAGCAACAGGTGGAACGACAACAACTGAATAATGCGGCACATGAAGAGCACATCGAGTTTTTTGACAAAGCCGGTAAGAAATCGAAATAATAATAGCATTTGTTACACAATTATTTGAAACCTGTGACCACTTAAGCTGATGACTATGCCAGGCAACACAGCCGAGAAGCCGCCGACCACAGCAGCAGCGGTTCGAAACCTACTGGTCGCTTCCCCACCGCAAAGTTTGCCGCAGCTGAGAAAATGACTCCGTTGGAAATGTTTCTCTATTTCATGGCAGATGAACGTGATCTATTCGTGGGTCAGTTGTCGGCTAATGATTCGCAGAAGCGTATATGCCAATATGTTACAATTTTGACAACAATATCCCAATTGGAACTTGGTGGTTTCGATGAGCAATTGTTATCCGGATTCGCCAAGCAGACGGTGCTGTTGCAGCACGTCAAACGTTTTGCTGATAGACTCTTTGCACCCGCATCGAAAGGAAATTTAGACGAAGACGCTGAGCGAATGTTGCGTAATATCAAGTGGTTACTTATACGTGCCCACAAACTTGGCGTCTTGAGCAAGTCAGGTTACGATCTTATTGAACATTTTAAAATATTACTTGCTCAATGTCAGCGGCCAGAGCTATTACAACACTCGCTGTTCATAGAATTCTCCCATGAGCTGAGTTTTTTACCAATCGTTAGTAATGTAAAACATGAGATCTATCCCAACCTTGAAAATTTACTGCACAATGAAGCAGTTCAGGTGGCGCCTGCTGCCCCCGGCGATGTAGCCGGCTATATAAACTGGCAAAGGCAGCTTCTTTGTGAGGATTTTATGTATCCGTTAAGTGAATTTATACAGCGTCTGCGTAACAAAGTCGATATTGATATTCTTGTCGAACAACATCTGCTTTGGCCGAACACAGATATCATATTGAATCCCGAATTTAAGGAAGCGGAACGAAGCAGTCTTATCTTTATGGATTCTCGGCCAGACGCACGACATGAAAACTGTCAGACACCTATATCGAATGTCCATCTTTTGGCTCTTCAAAACTTAAAATCTGGGACAATGTTATGTTTCACTACAAGCTATGACTTTGACAACCTTATACTGGCCATTGTTGGCCACACACAACCCAAGATATTAATGGAAGGCTTTGTAAGATATATATTTATATACTGATTTACTGTGATATATATTTACTTGTAACCATAACACTTTTTTCTTTAGTTGAGTGTGGAGATCATCAAGCAGTATAACATCGGAAATATCTATGGAAAACAGTTCATTATGTTTAAGGCACCTGTCTTTTTTGAGCCATACCTTCGCGTTCATAATTATCTAAGCACTTGCAGTGCTGAAAATTTTCCAATGCGTCGCTACATAGTAGACGGTGAAGTAAGTGAGAGAAAATATATTTTCGATATAAGTATTTCACAGAAATCGTCCTATAGATAGATGTCCGTAAACCTGCGTTTCTCGAACCGGACTCAGATATGATTAACTATCAGAAACTGAATGATAAACTCACCAAAGAAACAAAGCTAAATGACATGCAAAAAGTCGCTTTCAGCACCGCTGTAACGAATGAATTTAGTCTCATCCAAGGTCCGCCTGGAACGGGGAAAACGTATTTATCCGTCGAGCTGATCAAAACGTTGTTACAAAACGTGAAGCATTTAAAAACAGGTCCCATAATTGTCCTAGCCTACACTAACGACTCACTGGATAAGTTTTTGGTGAAGATCTCCAAGCACACGGACAGCATTTTACGATTTGGCTGGCAGACACGAGCACCTGAAATCGGAAAATATAATGTACAAAATATTGTTGACGCAACGATGGTGCCGTGGCAACTTAAGCGCGTCTGGTGGCTGATCAAATGTGAATATGAGGATCAGTTTAAGAGATTGCAGGCATTGCAAGCAGATTTCGATGGCAGCGAAGAGAACTATTTAATTATAAAAAAGGAACAGGATCAATTGCAAGTGATCAATGAGAAGATAGTTACTTTGCGTACAATATTCCAGTATTATAAAGCAAAGGATTACGCACTGTTGGCCATGACAACCACATGTGCGGCTCGTTTGAATTTTTTATTCAGGTTATTGGAAAGTAAATGCTTCGTCTTCGAAGAGGCTGCCGAGGTGGCGGAAAGTCATGTCTTGGCCTGTCTTACACCCTACACCCAGCAAGTCATTCTAATCGGAGACCACCAACAGCTAAAGCCTTACACGGGTACTCATGCACTTCAAGGTTTGCAAATGTCGCTCTTCGAGCGTCTCATTACCCACAAATTCCCAGCCACAGTGTTAAATGTCCAGTATCGTATGCGCACTTGTATCGCAGAATTGCTTGTGCCCATTTTCTACAAAGATCTAACCAGTGATGAGTCTGTGAATGCATATCGCGAAATTAGTGAAATGTCTTTCAACATGTTTTTTCTGAATCACGACGAGCCCGAAAAGCAATTGGTGAGCATTATAAACATGTTGTGTATGTTATGTACATAATTCATGATGAATCTTTTGCAGACTGACATGTCCTTTGTAAATCCATACGAGGCTGAGACTTTACTTAATCTTCTTAACAAATTGAATAAGTACAGGGATAACAATATTGTTGTTCTATCGCCGTATAATGCCCAAGTCGAATCTATTAGGGAGGGCTTGGGGAAAAAGCTGAGAAAATATGTTCAGGTCGCGACGGTGGATAGTTTCCAGGGTCAGGAGGCCGATATTGTGCTCTTATCGCTGGTTCGTAGTAATCCATCGGGCCAGATCGGCTTTTTACGCCAGCCGAATAGAGTTTGTGTGGCACTATCTCGAGCCCGTTGGGCGCTCTATATGATTGGCAACATGGAAACGCTCCAGCGTGGCAACAAAGAACTATGGGGAGCCATCAATACCAAATTGCAGGCGCAATGTGCAATTGGAAATAAGTTTCGATGATAGTGGTATCCTGAGGAAATTTTAATAATTATATTTCAATAAAGAAAACGTTTTTTTTTTTTTAATTAATGCTTCTTTAATCTAATCGCACTGTTTTTGGATGAGTTTGCTAATCAAAGTTGTCTTTTGCCGCACGACGCAATGAAAGTTTTCAAATTATATTCATCATCTTGTTGTTGTTGTTGCCGTATTATGTTGCCAGAAATTGTACACTGAATGTTGAACATTGTTGTTGCTCTCAAACCGTTTAATCGTAATGCACTTTTAGTCGCTATTGCTACTTGATTATGATATTTAAAACTTGTACGTATGCTGTTCTCTCTTTGTTGTTTGGTTTTTTATCTTTGATTATACGATACTATATACTGACTGCGTTAACAATATTTAGAACTTGTTGCTGCCCGCGTGCGTTCGCTGTGGTAATCTCTGTCATCTGTATTATACATGCATATATGCTCATCTTTCTCGTCTCCCTCTATATATACGTATTTGATCCTTAGTGTAATCGCTAGTTCAAAATTGCAGACTCTTTAACCGTATAAACCAACCGAATGGTTTTCTAACCTTTAAATCTGTGACTGACTCTAGATCGGTACGTGTACATACGTATATATACATTATATATAATATATACATACATATATTCTATGTATGCTGTATGGATTTCAATGTACATTTATGTGTAATTATTTATACTTAAATATGCTTGAGAACGCAGTTCATCAAAAACATCTCTTTTGTATTATTTAAATAGTACATAGATATACATATATACTTATACATACATATATATGTGTGTTTTTATGTGTGGCCCAGTTATTGTTTGCTAATTAAGGCAATTTTGAAAAATCATCAATTGTATTTTCTGAATCTGTTATTTTCTTCTTTTTTTATAGTATTGTTACTTAATTTTTACACAATATTTTCGTATCTTAGTTTTGTTGCATTTTTTACTTAAAAATAGCTTAATTTCTTGTTGTTTTTGTTTATGTTTTCTTGGTTTGCTTTTGTGTGTCTGAGTTTATCTGAATTAACTTAATTAAAATAGTCTGCTCTACATTTATCCGCAATAATTGTTTGTTTTGTTTGCTGCTGGGTTGCAAAACCCTAAATTAATTATGTGTATTTATATAGTTTATTCGATGCTAAAACTCAAATTAAAAAATATAACGAGAAAGGCGGCGAGTTAGAGCAGCAAGTAGTATTGTAAGTAGTATATACGATTATCCGCAACTCTGTGTGGGTGCACTTTGACCAAACAATTCCGATTCGATATCAATTCGCCCGTCATATCGGTCGCATTCGGTAACGGCCCACGCACACACGATCCAGCGCACAAAGTAGCGGGTTCATCATCATCTACAACTTCGTCAACTTAGAATCTAAATATTATTGTGGGATTGAAATCATGCCAGAATCGGAACTAAAAAATAATTAATTAAACCTGAACTATATGTTGTTGTGATAAGCGGAGCTCTACTAAGACGTCGTAGACTTACATTCATCATGGGAAGGGTTTATTTTCTCCTCAATTTCTTTCTTTTTCTCTTTCTCTCTCTCTTTCCCTATCTCTCTGTCTCTGTCTAACTTTCTGTCCCTTCCTCTTAGTTGCTGTCATTGATTTGATGGAATATTGGAAGGTTTGCGCAATGATCCGTGCGAGGCCGAGCGAATGCTACTGGTGCTGCTGTTAATGTTGCTGTTGCTATTGGTGCTGATGTTGCTGCTGCTGACGATGTTGTTGCTTCTGTTTTGATTGTTAATATTGTTGGCTTTGCTGTTGCTGCTGCGATTGTTGCTGTTGTTGCCGGCGCTGCTGCTTGTGCTGCTGCATCCTCTATAATTGTAACGCAACGATCCGCCACTGCTGCTGCCGCCACCACCACCGGCTGTCCGAGAGGTCGTTGCTGTATTTATCATTGTCGTGGTTGTCGGCGTCATCGTAGTCATTGTCAGTTTTGTTGTCGTTGTTGTCGTCATAGTCTTGGTCAACATATTCGTTGGCCTGCCGCGCCGTGTCTATTGCTACCGTCGATTAATTAGCCCATTGGGAGGCGCCTGCTGACTGGCTGTATGCATCAGCTCCAATTCCACAAGCAATGGAAAATGATCGGAGGGTATGTGCGGATGCGGGCAACCGACCACTTTATTTTCGCGCAGCCAATCATTCGAAACGGGACCAAGCAAGCCAAGCGGCACCATGCCCGTCTTTGTATAGAATATATAATCGATAATGCCCTTAAAATCGAACGTATAATTTGTGTGCGGCATTATGTCCTCACTGTAGGCGGACGCCAGCTTAAAGGAATGCGTAAACTCGTTGGTATCGTTGGACAGCAACCTTTGCAGGCACAGCTTGTAGCCCATGTCCTTGAAGTCCAGATGATCCATTGCCACACGTCCCTTGCCCAGAAATTCCACTACACCCGAATCGGGCAGCGAATTGAAATCACCGCATAGCAACAGTTGCACACTATTTGAATCATTCTTGTGTCCCGGCCGAAAACTGTGACTGGCCTCATCGATGATCGTCTTCAGTTCGTTGCTCAACATCATTGTCTGAATTAGTTTGACATCGCAGAATTCCGGATCCCAGTGAATGTGGGCGGTGCACACAAGCAGCGGCTGTGAGATCTGTGTCACCTCCGACATTGGCTCCCATGCGGTCTCCTTTACCTTAAGCAGAGCGGCCAGACCGATGTTATCTTTGGGCATCACACGATTCAGCATGTTGTCCGAGCCCTCCGCATTGGCCATGGCCAGTTGATTGAATTCGATTAGATGCTCCTTGATAAGCGTGAATCTGCACGAGAATAAATACAGAATTAATTGATTTTTTTTGATTAAATTTGTTTGTTAATCACTCACTTTGATGTTCGAAAGAATATCGCACAGCCGTCCACATATTTTCGCTCCACCTCGGACATTGTCTTGGCACGGGATTTGGGTGAGAAGATACCCTCGTAACCATCGTTCTTGAGTTCGGGTAAAAAGAAATGATAGAACTGCTCCGTTTCGATCTCCTGCAAACTGATAATATCCGCCGCATAATGCCTTATCTCATCAATAATTGACTTCTTGCGATATTCCCAGCATAATGCCCACGACGGACAGTATCCATACATTTGCCGCGTCGCATACTTATCGCACAACACATTGTAGCACATAACAGTGAAAATGCCTAAAATTAAAATGATAATTATGATGAATACGCAAAATGAATAAGAAAATGATTCATCTATTGGGTTTACTTACAGGCTGGTCTTGTTTTATTGGGCTTCGCAAGCGGCAACCACGGCCTTTGGGGCGGTGGATTAACGGTAACTGCAAAGAGATTTAAGATGAGCAAAAGTTAGTTTTGGTTCATGCGAATAGAAAGGGAGACTACATTATATTATATTATATTTCAACACCCGCTAGCACACACACACACACATATATACAACCAACCACACTCACACTCGCACACTCCACTGGCACACTGAGGTCGCTTCTCAGCAGTTGTTGTGGCTGTTGTCGTTGTTGTTGTTGTTGCTGCGATCGTGTTCGCAAGCGGTGAAAGTGACATGCAAAAGCAATCAAATCGTTGCTTCCGCCTTCGGCAGGTGACGTCGTCGTCTTTGTTGGCAGCGGCGGCCGCTACGGCAGCGCGCTGCTGCTGCTGCTGCTGCAGTTGCTGTTGTTGGGATATCTGCAGATCTGGACCCGAGTTTCTCCAACCATTGACATTCTGCGCCTGCGAGCGCACAGTCGGTTGCGCTCTTTGGTTTGATTGCGAATGCGAATGCGAATACAGATGGGCGTGTGGATGCTGGAGCGGGAGCGGGTGCGGGTGCGGGTGTGGTTGGGCAACGACGACGCGTGCCACCCGACCGGCTCCAATGGTGTTATTATGCGTTGCCGTTGTTGTTGCTGTCGTTGTCCGCTGCTGCTGCTGCCTATAACATTTTCCTCGAGGATACCAATTGCCCTTGCTGCCGTAACTGTATATCTCCTTTTCAAAAGTCGCTGATCACACACTCCTCTCTTTTTCTCTCTCCTTCTGGTACTGGCTTTTTCTTACAATGTGTTGATTTGTTTTATTTTTATTTTTTTTTCGTTGTTGAATTTTTATAATTTTTTTTTTTTTTTTTTTGGGAAGACAATGATTGTTTTTCGGCTGTTGCTCGGTTTATCGTGTTTTACCTTTTCTGTTAATTTTGTGCAAACGTCAAATGAGCAACTATATGAACAACTTTCACTATTTTTTTAAACAATAAATTTTGAGATTTTTCATAATTTTGCTGCTGTACACAGTTGGGCGACTGAGATTTATTTTAAGTTCAGCTTGAAAATGGCTTAAGTTTTTTTTACTGCATTAGCTGCAACTGCTTCTGGTTTCCTATAATTATTTTTATTTTTTTTTGTATGGCTTTATGGCACTTATTCTCACATACTTTTGTTATGGAGCCTCAAATTTTTTTTTTATTTGCAATTTGTTATGGGTTTTGATTTGTTTCTATTATTGCTAATCACGTGCGTCTGTTTCCACTTGCTCTATGTGTCTGTCTCCATAAACCACACATTTGATAAATATCAATTACGAAATAAATAATATAAACTAGATATTTTTTTAGTTTGCAAGTAGTGTATGGAAATGTAAATGGAAATGAAAATGAATAAATTGAAAAAAAAAAAGACTTAGGCAACAAACTCAATGCCAACTATGTATTTTCTCAAAAACACAATCACGACCACAACAAAAATACTGAAGTGGGGCAAGCAGGAGACGTCGACAGATCGAATGATGGTAGGAGGCGTCTTCGAATTGCAAAACTTTCGACTTGCGCCCACGCGATGCCCAGAGTCGAATTATTTTTACGACGGATAATCATAAGATATAGAGAGAGGTAAGAAAAATGAAAATATATTTTTGAGCAACGAGAAATTAGCTGAAGCAACGAGGCATGCTTCAAACAAATTGTGTTGGAACCCAGAAATTATAAAAAGACATGAGACTAAATACACAAGAGACATGTCTACACATTTATTATGTATTATACACTCTATATATGTATATGTACATTGGAGGCATTCAACTTTTGCAAGATTTGAAGATCCCTATAGCGACTTTCCACACTCCTTACTTCAAAAATCATCAGATTTTTTTCAATATCTTCATGTTTTGGCAATTAGCTTAATTTTGCATCAAAATAGTGTGAATCTAAGGACTTCGATTTGACCTCTAAATTAATTTTGCATCAAAACATTATGAATTTAACATTCGCCTATCCATGTAATATTTTAAGAACCTTCCAACCCCATAAATTCGTCAAAAATCATAAAATTTTCATGGGAGGTTGTATGTGCTTCAAAGACTAATAAATATACTTTTGATTTCAGTTTTAACATGGGTTGATCATATATTCATGCTTTTGTCTTCCATATATGTAAGATTTTTCGATGGAGCCAAACATTGTTTGCCGAGACCGACGCACAGCCCTTTCTATAAGATTTTTCATGGTCGTTGGCTGCGATGGTGCATTTCAAAACAAAAGAAAATAAGACAGCGAAAAAAAACACAGCTAAATAGATGGGGAGAGGCAGAGGAGGAGTGAAGGGAAGAGAAGACAACGAGGGAGAAAGAGAAAAAAAAAACAAAAGTTCGAAAGGCAAAAACCCAAGTGAGCGTATCGAAAAAGAAAGTGAAATTCAAATTGAAATTTGGTGCGATTAACAACACCAACACACAGCACTACACACACACACACACTAACAGACACACACACAAACACAGTCCGAGCCTGCTTACTGGTTTAGTCAACATTTTGTATGCACAACATGCGATTGCGATGACGATGACGGCGCGTCGAGCAGGAGGAGGCAATGGCATAGCAAGAGACGGCTGGCCAGGCAGTGGGGCCAAGACAGAGGTGGCTGGAGCTGATTTAGTGTGATGGTGGTGGTGGTGTTGCTGAGGCAGCCAATGAGTGGAGCAGCAGGCAGGCAGGCAGGCCTGCTCTGAATAGAAAACAAAAGTCAACTTGCCACTTGCCACACTTTGAGCTGCAATTAGATAACTCGTTTCATTTGCACCACTTTTTGCGGCAACATCGATACCAACTCGGCAAATGACTGCCAATGTTCAATGGCGTTGGCCGCGCCGGTTAATCGTTGTCGTCCAAGTCGATGTTGCTGCTGCTGCTGTGGCTGCACTAACCAACTTGATGTCTTTGCTGTCTTTGTCGATGCTACAACTAAAACAATCTCGCATTGAAATCATAATAATGAAACTGAATTTAAGGTGCACTCCACACTCGCACACACACACACACACACACACTCGCACAAACCAGTTCAACAGCATTTTTCATGCACAAATATAAAACGAACTGCAACGCGAGTGTTAAGTGGCCAAAGCACTGTCAGAGCGAGGGTCGCTCATCAAGTTGTTTGGACAAATGCGTTGCTTGATAATTTTCAACATATATCAGAGAAGTTTCTTTAAGTTAATTTGCATTAAAACAAGACTTTGATGATAATGAGAGCTGGACATAAATTATTTGCTTGTTGTAAAACAAAAATTAAAAATTTGGCTTTAAATTTGATTTTCTTTTATTTACGAAAAATTAGCCAGAATCTAAAATACATTTAAAGACACTACATTAACAGTACAGAGTATTGCCTAAAAATTTGGTAGCTCTAGCTCTCTCAGTGCCTGAGATATAGCTGTTCATACAGACAGATGTGGCTATATCGAAGCGTTTGTTAATGCTGATTAAATATATTAATTAAGTAAATATATATAAGAAGCTTTATAAAGGTATTTTTTTTTGTAAATTAAACCCTAATATTTGCATGTAAGTAAACAATTTCTGAATTTTGTTGAGGCTAAATCCACGTAGAGGGCAAATTCAAATGCAAATGAAATTATTATTGAAGATTTAAGAGTACTATAAATAGAGAAATTTAATATATAAACTAATTGTAGTCAATATGTGACTATAACTAATGAGCGCACCTCGTTCCCGAGGACAGGCAGCAGCAACTGGTCGCTGACTTATCGCGTCGACTGTTGCAACGACTGACGAGACGCGACGAGAGGCGACGCGATGCGACGCTCTCGAAGCGCCTCTCGTGAGCGCCACAGCTAGCCGTATTCAAAGTCTGCGCGACTGCGACTGCGAATTGTGCTGCGTCACATGGAAAATCAATTGAGAAATGTGCGCAGCGGAGTGCACACTGTACAGTGTACACAGTGCGCACCATGATGATGATTATGCAGACACGAATCGTGTGGTGTGCGCGCTGTTGGCGGATTGAGGATGCTGTAGCAGCTCTTGGCTGCTGCTGCAGTTGGTGGTGCAACACAGCCACAGCCGGTGCAGCCGGACGACGCGTTGGACTGGCGTGGGCTTTCTTTCGACAGCATCTTTGTAGGAGTTGCTGCTGCTGCTGCTGTTGTTGTTGTTGTCTGGAAGCTCACGCGATGCTGCCACGCGGTTTGGTTACGTTTATTATTATTTTCAGCTTCTTCTGCCTGCTTTTGCTGCTGATCCACTTTCAGCTCTTTTGCGCGTACTTTCTCCCCCATTTGGAAAGCAAACTGAGACTGCGACTGGGACTCCAACTGCGACTGCGACTGCGTTGGGGACCTGACATTGACACAGCCCCAAGCAGCAGCAGCCAAAAGAGATCTCTAGCCGCCTCTTTGGGACTTGCAACAATCCGAGGCTGAGCACAATTTATGCGAGGGCAAGCCCGAAACTTGCTAATTGATCTCAATAATAAAGAAGATGGAAGTAAGTCAAATGTGTTGACTGGGAAAGGTGCGAGAGAAAAGCAGATACGCCAGATACGGTTATATAATTCATTTCTATGTCGGGGCTGTAGAGTTAGTTGCTAATTTCGATGAGTAAACTTTAAATTGCATTTAATAAATCAATGATCGTTAAATAATCACAGTAATACAACCATAGACAACCCTTAGATACCCCAATTTCAGTACACTAAAGCTCTAAACTATTCCAACCGTGAGTTGAATTTTTTTTTCTTGGCGAAGCTCATCAAATCGCCCTCGTATGCATCTCGTGTATAACTCACATTGCGCCCTAAAGCCGCCACCCGGTTCAGCCAACTTTCTAATCATTTGCACTTCCTTTTACGCAACAACAACCTTGATAAGAGGCCCAAAGCCCAGACATCCATATAAAAAAAAAACGAAAAAAAACCGAGACCGAAACAGAAACTGAAAACGAAAATGAAAACGGGCTATGCGCCACTTCCGCAGACAACAAAAAGAAGAAAAAACAGACAAGGGACAGACACAAATAGGAATAATCAAAATAATAAAATACTTATGTATAACAAAAAAATAAAAAAAAGACTAGTAGAGAGACAGAGAGAGAAAAACCAGAAATAACATTTCCGATTTTGTTGCATATTCATAAGAAATGTGGGCCAATTACGCGAAACGGAAACGCGCCGAAATATTAAAATCAAAACAACAACAACAAAAAAATACAACTGTGCGATGACACAGCAGAAAATCGAAAATTGTAGACGCATTTCGTAACCGAAAGAAATAATAATAAAAAAAAACAGTTAACAATTCAGAGAGAGAGAGAGAGAGAGAGAGGGAAGAGGTGAAACTCGAAACTCAGCTCGGATCACGCCTGTGCCAATTAATGACTCAGTTAACAGCTGTTTTATTGGGCTCTTATTATTACTTTTATTATTATTACGATTACGTTTTGTTCGTTGCGGGTTCTGTTTCAGTTATATGTTTTTTTTTGGCACTCATTTCGCCCGTTTCTTTGCTGCAGTTATAAATACCGGTTCAGGTTTACCATGTGCTCTACTAAATCACAAATAGCAAGAATAATACAAGTCGGCTAAGAAATACCCTGCAAACTATAGGCATTTCGTTAGATCTTCTATTCAACTTTAATATGTAAATATAGGTCTGAGAACAATGTATATGTATATTATGTATACACATAACTGTTGTATTTACGTTTCGATCCCAATGAAATTTACAGATCACAATCACTAGGCATGTTTTACCAAGTCTAAGACCATCAACTATTATCAGTATAATAAAGCTTTATATGCAAAACAGTAAATTGAATTCGTTTCTATTGATTTCCAGTGTGTGAGTGGGTAGAGCCATCCAATAAGCATAATCCACGTAGGTGTATACTATGCTATAAGGCGAGCTGATCCATACTGATCTCTTTTATTCGTAATGGCGCATAAAAACATATATATCTTTCGACTTCCTGCATAACTATCTCACCCAGTTTTTATTCCGTTCGTGCAGGGTATTATTACAATAGGCACTTGGGAATTGATGACGATGGAGACACGTTTAAAATGCATTACTAAGCATAAATTGTCATCAAAATTAAATTAAATAAACGCACAAACTGGCTTAAGCCAATTAAACGATTAGGTAACAGTTATAGCAACAAGTACACCGACAAAAAAAATATAAACCCTGTCATCAGTCACAAACACAGACAGCAGCAGCAACAACAACAAATGGCCATAAACCTACATAATAAAAACAAAATTTGTACAGCCACCGTTGAAGCCCAACACCATCATAGAAGGTAGAAGAAGCAGAGGGGAAAAACGTTGAAAATTAATTCATGTTGTGCTCATTTCGTGAGCATAAAAAAGAAAGAAAAAAGAGACTAAAAGAGCGCGTCAAATGAAGCACAAACGAAGCTGAAACGATTCCAAAACGATGTCTAGATGTTAACACCATCTCGCAAGATTCGCTTGGCTGCCCTATAGAGTGCATCGTCTCTCCTCCTCCTCCCTATTCTACTTTCCAGCAGCTAATTGCCCAACGATAGCGCTCATGCAGAGTTGGAAATCTGAATGATTCGTCAGTTTATTTATTAATCGGCATTTCAATAGCTCATCTTGAATCCCCATCTGCATATATATGTATCTATCCATTTCGATCTATTGAAGAGATTGCGTTTAACCCTAATTAACTTGCAGATTGCCGCAACAATGATTCGCTCTTTCCATTTGTATAGCAAGAAGAATTAAATCACTCTATAGGGTCGTCTTCAGGTACATACAACAATAAGTTCTTCTTTCGAGGCAACCAACCCATTGTCTGCTTTGTGTATCTTCTATTAGCAGCTTCAGTTTAACCTTAATTGTCTATAAGATGAATAAATATATTTATATATATTTTCTGAAACTAGGCATCAGTAATTGGCATATAGTGTTTCTGTTAATTAAAGTACCGCACTGCAAAATTACCTACATAATTTTGTACAATAAGCAGGCATAGAAACTTGTATTTTATATGATATTTCGAAATTCCAAAAATAAGCTTTAAAACACTACACTATATACCAGCAATGACACAAAATTTTGTGGTTCTAACTCTTATAGTCTCTGAGATATATGTGTTCATACAGACATCGACACGACTATTGAAAATCCAGCACTTCACATAAATCTGAAAGTTTACGTGCATCTTCAATTATTATGTTCAATGCATTTTCCATAGAATTTTCCGAAAAAATTATCTTGATTTTATTTACAAGTCTTCCAAGTATTTCTGATGAACCCACACACTCTTCTTGTGATGCGAGTGCGTGTACTGAGTATAGTATTATAATAATATATTACTTATGTTCGCGCATACGACCCACATAACTAGCTGACAAGGTGCACAAAGATTTAGGAGAAAATTAAAGTCAAACAAGAGACAGAGAAAAGGAGAGAAAGAGAGAGAGATGGAGAGACAGACAAAAGCTGTTGTAACTAAGTAAAGTACCGACTGCCTCGAAGTAGCACTTTATGGGTATTGTTACTCGGTTCGCAGACGACACGAACGACTGCAAACAGAAATTGCCTGTGAAAATAAAAAAAAAACAAGTCGGTAAGGCTACCGTCGCGAGCGCACGACAGTAATATACCCTTCGCCCAATTCTCAAAAAAAAAAAATTTTTGTTACAAAAATTTTCAAAATATCGAAAAATTTCAGAAAATACAATTTGATATTTTTTAAATGTAGAATTACTCGGGTTATTAAAACATAAACAAAATGTCATTCCGCGTGAAAATCGTTTGATTTTTAACAAAGTTACGATCGGTATAAAATGAGGACACCAGGCCTGTTGAGGGTGTTACATGTCTAATTTTTTGATCACTTCGACATGATTTTTGGGGCAAAATTAAGTATCGTTTAAAATTGATTTAAACAATTGTTTATTACTAATTTTGACCTCCGTAATCGATTAAAATTAAAAACTCGCGATTCAAATTAAAAAAAAAAATTTTTTTCTGAAAATTCATAGGGGGGACCCTTACAAAAATTTTCAAAATTTCGAAAAATTTCAAAAAATACAATTTGCTATTTTTGAAATGTAGAATTACTCGGGTTGTTAAAACATAAACAAAATGTCATTCCGCGTAAAAATCGTTTGATTTTAAACAAAGTTACGATCGGTATAAGATGAGGACACCAGGCCTGTTGAGGGTGTTACATGTCTAATTTTTTGACCACTTCGACATGATTTTTGGGGCAAAATTAAGTATCGTTTAAAATTGATTTAAACAATTGTTTATTACTAGTTTTGACCTTCGCAATCGATTAAAATTAAAAACAGGCGATTTGAAATTTACAAAAAAAAAAATTTTGTTGAAATTTCATAGGGGGTACCCTTACAAAAATTTTCGAAATATCGAAAAATTTCAAAAAATACAATTTGCTATTTTTTTAAATGTAGAATTACTCAGTGTAAAAGGAGGATGTAAAATTAGGGTATCGGGCCTGTTGTAGGTGTTAATATACGTGTACATTTGCACAAAGTTAGTATACCCTTTTTAGACCATTTTCAATGAGCGAAGGGTACAAAAATGAAGCTACCAAAGAGAATAGCAAAAGTAGTTGTTCATCAGCATGAGCAACACGATGAACCGGCAGCCGGCAAGCTGGAGCAGACGACATTAAAAGTGGAGAAATAAATGTAATAATGACATTTGTGGCCGTTAGATTCTTAACTGTTTGACATTTTGCGTAACCTTTTTCGTAGACATTTGACCTTTTTTTCTTCCTCTTCTGCTGCTGCCGCTGGCGAGACTCTTCAGGAAATGGGACTGCTGTTGAAATGGAACTGGGATGGAGAGTGGACTACTTGACGGGGCCTGCCTGGCATACTGAACGACCAACGGTACAAAAAGACTTTCAATTTCGCTGATGTGCATGAATGTATACATATGTGTGTGTGTGTGAATGTACCAATATATGTGTCAATCAAATGAGGTAAGAGAATTGAAAAGCAAAAAACAAACGAATGGAAAATCGTTGTGTCCAAATCAAGTAAAAGGTGGCAAAAACAATGTAAAACCTAACGAAAATAAAAAATATATAAGTTTAATTGAAACCAACGTTTGTATACTCTTTACTTTAATATACCTTGCGTCAAATTTGATACAGATTTTAGGGTATTTCAGATCATCTTGTTGTATTCGAATATAATTAGAAGACAACGAAAAACTGATTTTGATAAGTAATACTGAAAATATATGTACGTTTTCCTTCAAGTTTGTTGCCTAAGTCTTTGCAAAATGATCATACAATATTGTCGAATAGTATAGTATAGTATATTTCTACATAGAACTGTTTGATAAATTAAAAAATATATATTATATATTATAATTATAAGATTATGAAAGACTGATTTAAGTCTTAGATTAGAAATACTGAAAACATGCGTTCTCCTTCAAGTTTGTTGCCTAAGTCTTTGCAAAATGATCATACAATACTGTCGAATACTCTGGAATCAGTATAGTCTATTTCTAAAATAGAACATAATAATTGTCTCTCTAAGAACATTGCAAAGTTGCCAAGAAAGCCGCTCTTATTGCCCTCGGGGAAAGGGCATGTGGAAACAATTAAACCGACTGAGGTAACTGGGGGGTGGGGGGAAAGAGCATATATGGCTAACGATGAAATGCTCCGTTGGTCGACGATGGCGGCAAGAACAAGACAACTTATGGACTCGAGACGCGACCAAAAAGACGTGGACAAAGACAACGACGAACGCACTTATTGACGTAGCCAAACACATTAGACACCGGCTGACGCGCTGAGTCAAGTCGCTCTCTTGGATTGCCGTCTCTCCGCCGACAACGACGACGACGACGACGACTTCGGCTGCCGGCAGACGGCAGCGGCAGCGTGATGGCGCAAACAGTGTTGCAAATGACCCAATTATCCACTGACCCACTCAACGCGCGTCCCAAACGGTTGAACGATTGCCGGCTCGCACTGCCGGACAAGTGGACAACTGGACGACACTGACTGTGGGTTGTGAAAGATGATGGAAAAGCTGCCCGTCAGTCGACCCGGTGTGGCAAAGAAGCGGCAAATAAGAATCTTAAGCGGGCTCTTTAAGCACTCTCTTTCGAGCTTGGGCTCGGATGACGAGAGACCCTAAAATAGAGACATTAATTAACCAAATGACCGGCAATTTGTGGCCCACAAAGAAGCAAAAATTAATTTGCCAGTTACGGTTATTACAGCGGTGTCGCAGCTAAGAAGAAGAATACGGGAGGAGAATAGGGTTCGATACCAGGCAGGGGCGGGCAGAGTGAGAAGGAGCCGCCGCAACTCTTTCAATTAAGGCAGCGACAAACGGGTGAAAGGTAGCTGCACAAACACAAACAGATATATATATATACATATATATCACACGATGAGCAACAATGGAGGATGGTTCAAAGTTTGCGAAGCAATTCAAAGTTGGGTGGCTGTAGAAATGTTGGGCCAGCTAATGTTTTGGAAAGTTCATTCTCAAGTGCAGCTTCGGTCCCAAGATCGCAACTAGAGTGTAGAGTGTAGAGTGAGTGGAGTGTAGACTAGACTAGTAGATTGTAGACTTGTAGTGGAGACTGGAGTATGTTTACCCTGTCTGCCCATCTGTCTGTCCGTCTGTCTGTCTGTCGGTCTGCCCATCTGTCTGTTTGTTTATTTATAAACTGTCGACAAGCACAACTCGAACTCGAACACGAACGTGCCCCATTAGAAATCTAGCAGCTAACTGTGTGAGGGAAACAAACTTTTCGGGGCTATCAAAACATTAATCACGTTTGTTCGTCGTTTTAAGAAAAAATCATTTCACAGTGCACTCTGCTGTTTGTTTTCAATCGTTTCGGTCTTTTATTTGTTTTGTATTCTCGTTTTTTGTTTTGTTTTGTTGGTTTTTTTTTTCTTTTCTTTCATTTTCTTTTATTACTATTATTATTGAGCTCTCGTTTATGCTTAATCAAAATAAATAATAATAATTGCCATATTGTGTGAGCGTAAAGAATATGAAAAACTTAATAGTCATACTATATACTTAAGGCTACTAAATGGGAATGCGAAATATATATGGTATGGTGAGAAATACTTTGTTATTTGTGCAAAAACGCTACTTAACTGGACAATACGTTTACAAATAGAGAGAGAGGGAAATATACCTCTTAGCAAAACAGTTTACAGTTTACAATTACGTTTTACAATTACAATTAGAGCTAGTGAAAATCTTAATTAAATAAATTAGTTTGCCAGCAATAATTTCTATGTGGGGAATGGTAACAAAAGCCACCGCCGCTGCCGACGGCAAGGCCGGAACTCGACGTGATCGTGGAAAACTGTGACATTTTTCCAGACATCGAGACATAGAAAATACACACAGACTCTCATACAAGCAACAGCAGCCTACCAATCCAACATACAACACATCCCATGCGATACGACGACGTTGCGATTTCAGTCTCGCTCTGCTCTCGCTCGTGAGTTTCTTTTAATTAAAAAAGGCGAAAACTTTTACTCGGCGCCAACTACACTAAATAAGCAGGTAACTAGGGCTGTTGTTAGTGTTGTTGTCTTAGATTTTATGCTCACTGATCGAGCTGGCATAATTAGGGGCGGGGAAATAGCCTACAATTTAGAAACGCGGCTTCATTGATAAGCAACGACCTTAACCTTCAGCTGATCGGTTTAATCAAAATTGAAAAAAGAAATACCCAAGAAACCAAGTGCGAGTATCAGTTGAGAGTATATGAATACAGGTATATAACAGTAGCTATAGAAAATGCAATGAATACATTCACCAGTTGAGTCTAAAACTAAGAAAATGAGCGTAAATGATTCAAATGATTTGAATTGTTGAAAGTAACTTGAAAATCAAAATGATTTGAAATGAAATGAAAGTAACTTGAAAAAAAATTATTTGTTGTCTTTAAAATGATCTCAATTCGAATGAAAGTGTATTAAATGAATAAAACCATCTCAATATGTAACGATACCAAACCCCACTCTAATGTTATATTTCAGTATATATATAATGTTTGATCTCATGATTGAATGAATTGTAAGCCAAATGCTTGAAGATACAAGAAAACCCAAATGAGTTAAGATCGATATATTCAACCCACTCAATACCCTCGTTTACAGCACTTGTCAGAGATCATTGCGTATATGTTCGAAGTATGATATGATTATGATAATATATGATTAACTTAAATATGCTAGAGAAGTTCACTTTGTAGCGCTTTATATAAACTAATCGTTACCTATAACCGACCCAAAAATTATGAATAATCAATCAAGTGTTAATTAGGAACGTGTCTTAAAAAAGTCTAAAACAAATATCGGTAAAAAAATTGAAAGGGAACGAAACGTAAACCCAAAAAGCAAATGTTTTAGTATAATACAATAAAATAAAAGACTTATGATTACTATGCTGTCTAACCTCAAAAACGTTAATGCACAAATAACAAATATATATAATTAAGCAATTTTGTATTGCAAATTCAACTCAAACTTATTTCAAAATTTTTATATATATAGTATACAGTGCACGCTCGAAAATTTATATATATTGAGATATAATATAATGTATGTCTCATATAACATTAGTTCGCTCCATCGAGCGTGCACTGTATAAACGTAGAATCGCCATTTTCGGTAGCTCCCATTTTCAATTGTTGTTGGTTATTTTATAATTTTTTTTTTTTTTTTTTTGGTTGGGGCTCTCTTTGTCTTTATACGATTTCTATTACTTTTACTATAGACAAAAATCTGCATAAGACTCATCGTTGTTTGTTGTTTTGTGGTGTTTGTTTTTGTTTTTCTTCTTCTTCTTCATGTTGTTGTTGTTGTTTGCTCTTTGTGGTTGAAGAGTCGCGATTGTCTGGGCAAAAACAAAGAGACTCAGCCGCAGTGAAAGTGAAAGTTGAAGTGGGTACACACACACACACACAGCAGGCTGCATATATAAATCTGTGTATATACAAGGCTTCCAGCCGTCTTCAGTCATATCGCCAAACTTTGTTGTTGTTGTTGTTGAGGCGCCCATGAGTTTTTAATTTCAATGTCTTTCGTTTTGTTTCTTTTCATTTTGATGTTCCCTTCAATTTCTCTTCTCCAGCTGATTCGCTTAATTTGTGGGTTAACGGTTATTTCGTCTTTTTGGTTATGCAACGCACAGTCACACACACCCACACACACACTCAAACACACTCACACACACGCCCACGCAGTTGTAGACCCACATCAATTAGCTGACTCGAATTTCCAAAGGGGGCCGGGACGAAAAACTATTGTCGTCGTCGTCACGATATTGTGGAAAATGCTGGCTTCAATTTTCCAACCGTGCCCAGTATTAGCTTCGTTGTGGGTGTGGCATCGCTATCGCCGCCGCCGCCTTTGCCAGCTGTCATTTCTCTTGCGTTGTTGTTGTTGTTGTTGCGCCAAACCAAGTCGAAGCAATTGTTGTAAAATTGTTGCTGCGTTGTCGCCTTGCGATCGTTTTGGTTGCTGCTGCTGCTGTTGTTGCTGCTGCACGTGTTGTTGTTGTTGCAATCAACTAGAAAATCCATCGCTGTGGGCGTTACAAAATTCGTATCCGTCAGATTTAAATGCTCAAAATTGAAGACAAGCGCCTCAGAGCTATAGCTGCCAGCACTGTCTAAGCCACTATCGCTGCATGCGGATGCCGAACAACTGTCACTGTCTCCGCCACTGCCACGCCCACAGCCCACACCAACGCCTTCGGCAACTAATCCCATCTCAAAGGCTCCAGTTGTGGATTCGCATGGTTCATTCACCGCACAAGTCTCGATTAACTTGCGTGAAATCTCGTTGATGCTCTCGTTGAGCAGCGTCTCGGCACTGGAGGAGCTGCAGCTTGGGATGGAGCATTTGGCTGCTGTTGCGTTGGCTGTTGCTCTGGCTCCGGCTGCACCGCCTGCATGGCCAACAAAGCAGCTGGCAAACAGATCGTTGGCAATATTCATGCCGCTCAAAATGTCGCCATAGCCGGAGTCACTTGAATCACTTAGGTACAGTGCGGCTGGTGTCGTTGTTGTTGCTGCTGCTGCCGTTGTTGTTGTTGCAGCTGCAAATGTTGTTGCAGTTGCTGTTGCTGTGGCACGCTGCGATCCAATGACGCCCACAATTTCGGCTCGACTGCTGTCACCAGTGATGGGCGCAAAATGTTCCGTCTCCTCGAAATTATTATTGGCCACGCTCTGGGAACAAATTGAGCTGGCACATGAGTTATCCGACGATGTACTTGCATTCGCCTGCCCATTGGAGGAGGCATCCGAATGGGAGCGTCGCAATGGATATTCCCATAGCGAACGCAGCGGATCACAGTCACGACAGAAACACACACCATGACTGTGATCGTGTTGCATGTGTGTGCCAAAGTTGTTGCCCAGACTGCCGCCTGGCAGGGACAACAATTGCTGCGTGTAGACACTAGACGGTTGCTGTTGTTGCAGCTTTGGCTGCAGTGCATCCGCATCCAGCTTGAGCAACACTCCATTGGCTGGTTTGCGATCCTTCTTGCGACGCTTGCGTGGCTTGATGATGCGTGGCAAGCAGGTGTCCGCCACACTTGTTGCTCCCGTGTCCTGTGAAGTGTTGCTGGTGCTGCTGCTGCTGCTCCCGCTGCTGCTGCTGTTGCTGCTTCCGCTGCTGCTGCTCCCGCTGTGATTGTTGCTGCTGCTGCTGCTCAGCGCCTTCTGCTGCTGCTGATCCTGTGAGCTGAGTGCAGCTGGCGCAGAGTTCTGATAGCGCAGCACACGCGACTTGTCCACCAACTGGAAATTGTTCAGCCTCAGGGGTTGATAGCTGGATGCATGTGCTGGCCAGGATTGGGGTGCAGACTGTAACTGTTGTTGTTGTTGCTGCTGCTGCTGGTGTTGGTGATGATGTTGTTGATGTAGTTGATGGTGCTGTTGATGCTGCACCAGATGATGCTTGCCATTCTGCAGCAGCGGCTGTCCTTGAGCATGCGCCGCCAGCTGCGATATATTATGCGCGCCCGTAGCTGGCCAAGCTTTGCTGGATTTGCGCAGCAAGCGCTGACGCTGCGCCGGCGTTAGATGACTGCAGGCATTCGAGATGAGCGGAATGCCAGCGCATTCATTGATCCTCTGCTGATTGACCAGCTGCAGTTGTTGTTGTGGTGTGGTAGCATGATACGGCGACAAGCCATGATGCAGTTGAGCCTGCAGATTATAGCAGGCAGCAGCGGGTGCACTGTTCCGCCAGAGCTGCTGCTGCTGCTGCTGCTGTTGATGATGATGTTGCTGCTGCTGTTGTTGTTGTTGTTGTTGCGCAGGTGATGGTGCATGTACTGCATATCTAGCGAACTGGCAAGTTGCAGTTGCATTGTCTGGCGCACGATAAACGGCCACATGGGATCTCATAATCCTGCTGATGCTGTTGAAGGCGACAACACCTCACTCGTATCTCACGTGGTAACAACGGCGTCTCTTTTGTTTCTAGTCCAAATTTGCCGTGCGTTTCGCACATCACTTGGCCGCATTTGCAAATTTCAACACTTAATCCATGTGCGGTATGGTGGCGGCCATTTCAAAACAATTCTCACACGCACACACACACACACAGAGAGAGACACGCAAGCGACAACGACGAAGCAGTGCAGTGCAGCGCAGAGTAACGAAATTTTTGTATGAAATGAAAAGCGTCTGGAAAAAAGCGAACTGCAGCAGAAATAAACTGGCACAACGATTGGCCGCCTCAGCAGTTGTTGTTGTTGCAGCCGAAATTACGAAACACTTTGCGCAGTCGCAGCGCAAGAAGACAAAGAGACCGTCGCGTTACGAAGCTTAAAAAAACTTGTTTCGCCTTGAACTGCGTCCGGTAGCTGCTGCAGATCAAAAGCGTCCGCTCGCGAGCCAAGCTTGTGGCAGACTGACTGATGCCAGCAAATTCAATTTCATTCGTGCGCGCGCACACACAACAAGCCTCTGCCGGCTAACAGTAAAAGCAGCTGAAGCCCCCGTTATGCTAGCACGTTTGCGCACGCACACACACACACGCACTCTCTTGCTTGCGCTCTCTCACAAAAGACTTCGCTCTCACTGAACACCCGCTCTCGTGAGCCGATTAAGCTTGCGCTCTTTAAAGCTACTACTACTACTACTACTACTACTGCCGATAGTAGCTTCGGGCCAACGTCCAGCAGCTTTACATGTCGAGGTCGTGCAGTGTTGTCGTCGTCGTCGTTGTTGTTGTTGTTGTTTTCTCACTGCATTTGTTTGTATGTATGTATGCGCTGCATGTCTGCATGCCTGCATTTATGTATGTAATTTTGGCGCTTGCATTCAATTAAATTATAATTGATGTTTGCATTATGTTATGGTATTGCCATTAATGACAACAACAAAATTGGAAAAAACGTAAAACAAAAAAAAAAACAAATACCATGAGTGTTGAACTTTAATTGCCCAAATGGGTGTCGATAAACCGGTTAGGCACTGGTATCCTGATCGAATCGAAAATTAATCGAACAAGTGAAAATGCAACTTGTCGCACGGTCGATACCCTGCACACATTTTAAACGTATGCTACAGGTGTAAGTTAAGTAAACTTTGGTAACTTAATGCATAAATAACACTTAATTACTTAAATAGTGTTTCCTTTTTTCATAGCACTTTTAGTGATAGTATGCCCTATTGAACAATTCCCGAATGTCTACAGGGTATTTACAGACATTTACGACAGAGAACTTTCTCTTTTCATGCGCCTGTTTTGAGCTTTCCTTTTTGCCCACACACTCATACTAACACACGCAAACAGGAGCTCTCTCGCGCGCGCGCGCTTACACAGGCAATCGCGCACGCACACACAGACAGACGCACACATAGAAATAAAGTGACAATCCGTTACTCACATGACAAGTTGTCCAGCATGTAGGTGAGCAGTTTTGGTGTACCATTTGGCTCATTGTAGATGTTCATAAACTCCTTTTGCAGCGGATTGCCCATCAGACCGAGTATGACCAGATGGAACAGCTTGCCGATCTCATATGGCAGCACTCGCAGAAAGTTATTGTTCAACAGCAGCTCCCTGTGATAAAGATTGATAATCATTATCATGTTTGAAAATAAATTGGATGCGTATAGGTTGGAAAACCTCTACAATCCCATTGGGGATACAATCTCTACAACCTCCTCTACCCACCTCAGCTGTATGAGTTCGCCAATTTCTGCAGGCAGACTGCGCAGCTTGTTGCTGGACAGATCGAGCGTTCGCAGGCTAACTAACAATCCCACGTCCGCTGGAAGTCGCAACAGCTGGTTGTCGTTCAGATAGAGTGCGGTCAGATGCTCGAATTCCCACAGCGAGGGGCTAATGTTCCGCACACAGCCTGAAAATGTTGGAATATTACAGAAATGTGATGACTTGTTGGATAAGACAACTTACCTGTGATCTCCAGGCCGCTCCAGTTTGTCTTCTTGCCGGCGGCAATATCCTCTGCAGATAGAAATATCTGCTGTCTTCTATTCGTACTGTCATATTTGTCTTTGTTACGAGACATTTTATAGTAACCTCCTGTATGGGGTGGGTGGAATTATAATAATTTTAAAAACTTATATTAGTTATATTGTATTGCGTTTTGCGTTTTGTTGGGATTTGGGGATTTTGGGAATTGGGTTGGCTAGCTGTTGTTGTTGTTCTTGTTGTTTTAGCAAAGTTAGGGCTCATGTTAGGAGACAAAACCCGGCTTAGGCAATGGCAACGGCAACAAAAATAACGTACATATTTACATACATATGTACATATACATATATGCATGTATGATAATGTACACAAATATTTTCTTATTTTGGATTTAGTTAATTTTTTTTTTTTTTTTTTATGGATGTTGTGGGAAGTTGTTGAAACAAATCATAACCTTTCATAATAACCGCCTGATGATTTAAGCGTCTCTGCAAAATATTAACAAAGTGATTGAATTATTATTTGTATTAGTAATAACAAAAAATTAACAAATACACAAACATTCTTTTGAAATTATACATAAATTTCAAATATGCAAACCATAATTGTTTCAAAGCGCGCGAAATTCATATATGTAATGTATAAGCATAGGTATACCATACATGCACACACACAAACACAGACACACAGACACCCACGTGAAAAGATGTAAATGTGCATGCGTGTATGCACTTATGTGATACCTGTGGGGGAGGGGGAAAACAATAAAACAATTAAAATGTGTTGGGCAAACACTTGTGGTGCGAAGGGGAGTCGGTGGATAGATACGATACGATAAACTACGATATAATATGCAAACTGTATAGCAAGGCTCAAGCGGCTTAGCTTTGCGTCGAATTTATACCACAGTTAAAAAATGTACATGGATATGTTTGTTTGTATGCATGTGTACGTTTTGCATCACGTTTAGGTTCAGCAGCTGCAGGAAGTGGAAGTGGAGCTGCGGGAGCAGTGTGTAAAGCCCCCGGGCACCATTTACCTATGTTAATTTATGTACGGATTTGTATGATATCTTAGTTCTTAGTTCTGTTGATTCCTTGCTGCCTCTTCACTCACGCGTTCTCTTCAAATTACCATACAATTTTGATTTCTTATTGTGTTATTTTGATTGTTTATAATTGCACATAGACAATTGTAGTTCTTGGGAGAAATACGCGTTACTAAAAATTTTGTAGCAAAGCGACGAAATAATTTATTCCTGTTCTCGTTTTGGGTCGCATTTTCTTTTTTGCGCGTTTTCCTTCCATTTATTTATTGCGCGATTCGTTTTCATAGTAGTTCCTTGTTTTTGTATACATGTTGGTGTGGAGTTGCCACTTTATTGTCCAGAGAATAGAGATTGGAAATAGGAAGGAATTGGGTATAAATATGCTTTACATTTAATAAATTTTCAAACTGTTTTGATTCACAATTCAAATATATTATTTTTTATCTTTCCTATTGAGTACATTATTGTATTTTACAACAAAGTGGAAGTGGTTTAATCAAAACAAAACAAGCACGTAGGAACACTCAAAACAGACACACAATTATGGCCAAATTCGAACATGCACAGAGAAATACACATACAAACACGTTGAAATTGCGTACTTTTTGCTTTGTCAGCCACTTTTAGAATAATATAATTTAAATTGGTTATTATTTGGTTTTGCTGTAACTAATCTGCGTTTTATTCGTGGCTTTGCTCGGACAAACTTTTCTTTTTTCGCATTTCTCTTACACACACTCTTCTCCGCGGTGTGCCCACAGCGGGTGAAAATTGGCAATAACACGTATTTCTGGTATTCACATACGATCAGCGATATGGTCACACTTATTATACATTAATTGGCGATCTTGTTAAAATTGCACACAATATTTTTATTTCTTAATTCGCAAATAATAAAATTAAGTATAACATAATCATAATAAAATACAATATTTATTATTTTATATCTATGAACTATTCAGTGTATTTTATGTCGCAAATCATGAAAATAAATGGAGCTATAAGTTCCAATAAAAAAATTGTGGACATTCATTTGAAGTGAATTTAAAAATAATAATTATAGTATTTTATAAAGAAGTCCAGCAAAACATTTGCCTGTCACGTAAGAGCTTACGTCAACAGAAACTGCTTACGTTGCAAGTATGCGCTTATCGATATATTTTTATTCAATGGATGTGGTCACACTTACAAAAAAAAAAAAAGCCTGAGTTGAATCAAAATTATAAACTGTTATTGTTAATTTATCTTATTCATGATGTCTCGATGTTTATCTGAAGAACTGATTAAATATCAGAAACAAGAAGAGAAAGCAATCATGGATATAGCCAAGGATATGGATGAGGCTGGCAAGGAATTAGTGCGAAAATTTTATGAACCACTTGTGGGTATCTTATCTCATTACTCTTGGCGCCTTTTTATTATCAATGCATTTTTTGTTCTTTCAGAGAATCACATCCGACGATCTCAATCGCGACTATAGTCCCGCAGATATTAAACAGCTCTGCCTGCGAACAAAAGTACGTGTTGATATGACACTGTTCAATTGCGTCTATGAGGCCAAGAAACGCTTTGAGAAAAAAGGACGTCTGGCCAACCGTTCTGAGCGATCCACTAATGCCTTGTTAACCAAAGCTGTGCGCAAAAAGATGGTTATACCATATGCACAGGAAGAAATAGATAAATTCAATCACATACGGCAATGTCAACTGAAAAAGGAAAACAATTTTCGATTGGATCGCTGGCGCCTTGAGTCATCACAATCACGGGTTCTGGAGAGCACTGGCAGCACTAGTCACCAATCATTGTTGCTGGCACAAGTTCCCAATGATAATCCGCTACCTAACACACAAGAAGAAAACACAGAAGTATTAATATTTCCCATAGCAAATGGCACAGAATCGCAATCCTCTACGATTGGACTACTTGCTCACGAGCCGGACATGGCGGTTGGGGAAAAGATCGCTGCGGTCGAAAAGACTCCTGTAGCCAACTTGGATTGGGTTGAGGCAGCTGTTGAATACGACAGTGAGTCCATAACCCTTGAGACCCAAGAAATCGAACTGATAGACTTGCAAACCGAAAGTCAGCCCACAGATGATTACACCGTGTTCGGCACCCAAGTGCCAGCTACATCGACTCAAACGCAGTGCAGTGAGGCCTTACTATAGCTCGATCGATATTACCATTTTAATATGATAAGTATTTTTTTTGAATAAGCGCAAACAATTGTTGTTGAACATCGAAAATGTATAAAGAATTTATTTATGATTTCAATTACCAATTTATTAAACATTCTCTCGAATAAAGTATTAATTTATATATATATATAATATATGATTTTCTATACATTACATCTTTCGATCTGTGCGTTGTGAGTATAAAAATTTCCGTAAAACGTCATATTTTTCTCAGTAATGCTACTATCCTAGTTAAAATCGCGCATATTTTATCTTACATTCTGTTTTTTTCTTTTCTTTTGGTTACCAAATAATAATTAGTAAAACTTATGCTATAAAAAATGTACAGATAAATTGTTAATTATTACTCCCTTGCAATGGATGCCTGTTGGATATAAGGTCCGAACTGGGTTTCGATAATAAAAACATCTAGTATATAATTTGAACAATTATGATAAATTAGGGATTCAATATTCTGTACACACTTAAAATATATCTCGTGATTATAATCATATGTGGCCTAATGATAATTAGTAAAAACTGTGATATTTGAATAAAAACTGAATATACCGATATATCGGTTCTCTGTAGTTTTCCCATGTGAATCCATAGTGAATCCAATCCAGGGTTTTTGTTTGCTTCGGCGCGCCGAAGGATAACCTATTTTATATCCATACTATATACAAAGATTTACATTGTGTCTAGCCTATAATACACGCAACTGTTTACGAGGCTAGGGAATAAAGAATCTGCGGGGACATCTGTACATGTTGAAATTCATTCACCGGCCCCGCATCCGGGGCATGCTATGGCTATGGAAAATGATCAAAGATGAACTGTTCCATGAACAGGGATTCCGAATGCTAGTTGGATGAGTTATCACCCAGCTCGCTGACAGAGATGGTCATTTTCTCCTCATCGCCGCTATCTTCCTCATCCTCTTCATCCTCCTCGGTTAGCTCCTCATCATCCTCTTCGGTCATTTCCTCATCCTCTTCCAGTTCATCATCCTCGCCGAAACTATCAGTAGAAGCGCCGCCAACAATATCATCGCCACTTAACGTGGGCAGCTGCACAATTGTGGCACCACCTGGTGCTGCCGTAACAGTTGAGCCCGCAACTGTTGCCGCCACACTGGACGCACCGCTGCCACCGTTGGCAAGACCACCACTGGACGGGATCTCAATGGTCACTATGCCGCTCATGGTGTTTATACTCTTAGGTGCATTAATTTTCTGCTCCTGCTTGATGTTCAGCTCGATCAGATCGATGCCGGAGCGGGACTTGAAGTGCGTCTTGATGTGCTTGGACAGGTGATCGCTACGCATGAACTTCTTGTTGCACTCGCGACACTGGAAACGCTTCTCGCCCGTGTGTGTGCGTCGATGCCGTTGCAGCTCATCCGAGCGGGTGAAACGTTTGCCGCAAAATACCCAGGAGCAAACAAACGGACGTTCGCCCGTATGCCAACGCAGATGTGCCCGCAGATGTGACGTCTTGCCGTACACCTTGTTACAGCCGGCAATGTGACAGATGTGCTGACGCTTGCGATCCGAATGCTTCTCGCCGTCCGTGCAATTGGGACATGTGCATGCGACTCGCTTCAGACGTGGTTTTATCTCTGGCGCCGGGACAACAACACTTTCGCCCACATTAATATTCACATTGACATTGGTCGCCGCCGACTGTGCCGAGTGCTGCGCATTGGATTTCATCTGTTTGGTACGCGCCGGCGTCGTTACGGCCACCATTTGATTACCCGTGCTCATGGTGATCTGTGTGCTGTTCGGCTTTTGTGTGCTGCGTGCAACGCCTGCGGAGGCCAGCGGAGGTGGAGGCAAGGCTGTTATTTGTATGGAGGCTGGTATGGTCACGGTGGGCAAACTATTGCCATCGCCCAACAACTGTTGCTGCAGTTGCTGTTGTTGCTGCTGCTGCTGCTGCTGCTGTTGTTGCTGTTGCTGCTGTGGTGACTGTGGCATAATGAACTTGATCGGTTGCGGCTGCGATTGCAGCTGAAGTGTTGCTGTTGTTGTGGGCGTTGTTGGCAGAGTAACACTGTTGGCGGGAGAATTCGTATTGGATACACAGGAATCTGGTGGTTCCTGCTTGATATTCGTTATCAGCTGCGTGGGACTCTGTGGCTCCTGTTTGGGCATCATGGTGATCGGTGTGATGCTGATGTTGTTGGTGGCATTTTGTGCTGCTGCTGCTGCTGCTGCATTGTTGTTCGCCGTTGTGACTGCTGCAGTTGTTGCCGCGTTTGTCGCTGCCGCCGATGCTGCTGCTGTCTGCATAGGCATTGGCAGCTGGGTAAGCACCTGCTGGAAATTGGCTGCCATATTTGCAGGCAATTGATTCGCTTGTATGATCTGCACTTGACCCAATCCCGGTATATTCTGTATGGGTAAGGCTTGTAGATTCGTCGACTGTAGTTGTTGCATTGCTGCTGCAGCAGCAGCAGCATTTTGATTCGCCCTAAACTGTTGCAGCTGCTGCAATTGCTGGGCTGGTATCACAGTCAACTGTTGACCCTGGGCATTGGTAATGGTAATAGGTTGATTTGCTGGCAATTGACCACCAGCTTCGTTGATGGCATTGATCAGCTGTTGCTGCTGTTGTTGGTGTTGCTGTTGCACAGCTGCCGCTGCTGCTGCTGCGGCCGCCTGTTGCTGCTGCTGCTGTTGCTGCTGCTGTTGTTGCTGCTGCTGTTGTACCTGTTGTTGTAGTTGCTGGACTTGTTGCTGCTGCTGCTGTTGTTGTTGCTGCTGCTGCTGCTGTAGCTGTGCCTGTGGCTGAATAAATTGCTGCTGCTGCTGAGGATTCTGAATGTGAATAATATTTGCATTCGGCGGCAGCTGTGAATAGTTTAGGGCATTCAGTGGAGCCAGTTGAACCTGTGTAAAAGGAATAGACAAGTTAGTATGTGACAATCCCTTAGAGCCTGGACAGGTCAAAGATTGCTTTACCTGCTGTATTTGCCCGTTGGGCGTGACGATTTGTGCGATTTGCGCAAACTGCGGTATAATCTGCATTTGTGCTGCCGCCTGTTGCATGGAGGCAGGCATCGCCTGGATCGACTGCGTCAGATTGGATAGCGATGGTGGTACAGTGGTTGCTGCCGCAGCTGCTGCCTGCACTGGCACGTGCACAGTCTGGTAAATGGTTTGTCCGTTGGCAGTTTGAACAGGTATCTGCACCGCCACCGTTTGCTGCAACGTTGGCGCTGCCGGTGCAGGCTGTGGGAATTGCAGCAACTGAGGGGCAGCTGTTCCGGCAGCTGGTGCTGCACGCAACTGAATATTCTGCAATGTTTGTCCATTCTCCAGCTTAATTGTTGTTGCAGCCGGAGCTGCACCCAGCAAATTTGATATGCCTAGCAAGCCGTTTGCCGCTGCCATCGAGGCTGGAATCTGTATATTCGTGCCCGGAATGGTGATTGTTTGTGCTGCTCCAGCGTTCGCGTTCTGCTGTTGTTGCTGCTGCTGCTGCTGTTGTACTTGTTGCTGTTGTTGGACCTGTTGTTGCTGTTGCTGCTGCGCCGTAGCCTGAACTTGAGCCTGTTGGGCTTGCAGCTGCTGCTGCTGCTGTTGTTGTTGTTGTGGCTGCGTCTGCTGCACAATGTTGGCCAGTGGGATTTGTATATTTGTACCGGGTATGGTAAAGAGTTGAGTTTGTGTTTGCGTCTGTTCTGGAGCCGCCTGCGGAGCACGCACAATCTGACCGTTGGGTGTAATGAACGCCTGCTGGCCATTTATGTTCACCGGCTGCGCTGTGGCCAGTTGGGCATTTAGATTGGGTATAAAGATTGCCTCTTGGCCATCAATGTTGACCGTTTGCATAGCCATGGGCTGTACAATTTGAAACATGTTTTGGGGCATCCCAGCGACTGCAGTGCCGCCACCGAATTGCGATGGCATTTGGTGTATATTAATTATCTGTTGCATTTGTGGGGCGGCAGTAGGAGCGGGTGTAGCACTTGTATTGACTGTCTGCGCTGCGGCAGCAGCAGCAGTAGCAGCAGCACCGACGGCGGCGGCCGATCCCTTTGCGGGGGTGACGGGTGTGGTACTTGCCGCTTGGGCATTGTTATTGTTATTATGGTTGACCACATTTGCAACAGCGCCATTGGCTGCGCTTTTGTATTGCAACATTTTTGCACTTAATTAACTGCTTTGCTGTTAGCTGATGATGTTCGTTCCGAGACCTCTAGTTTCGGGCCATAAAATTCAACTTGAATATGTCCATTTTTTCTCTTCACACTGTTCACGCGACAAACTTATTTACATGCAGACACACACACACACTCACGAACACAAACATAGAAACACTGAGAAGGCTTTATTTACATTGCTTATTGTGGTATTTGAACATTGATTAGCTGCTAATTATACGAAATTGTAGTAATTTATATTTTTTTTTGTTTTGACAAACATAAACGCGAAAGAGAGATGAGCAGAAAAGTGACAAGACTTTTATCGGTGTCATCGATATTTGTGATATCGATTATTGCATTTTTATAGCAAACAAGTGTATTTATTAATATCATATTTTACTTGTGTTATTTAATATACTACTTTAAAGTTAGAATTTTTAAAAATATTTACTGGCAACGCTTATCACATATATATAGAAAATCGCAGTGGTTTGCAAAAACATCGCAACAATTGCATAGCATATGTGTTGCCTTTCCCTAATAGTTCCATCTCTAGCAAGGGTTATCGATAGCTCTCAGTTAAAGTTTCGATATGGGCCAAGAAGAAGCCAGCCGAAGCAAAATCCTCTGTGTGCATTGTTGTTAATCTCCTCCTGAAAGCCGCTATTTGGTCGTGTGTGCTCAATATGGAGGTGGATCAGCTGACATTGGCCGATGTGGTTTTTGTAATCGAGAACAGTGCAATCAATGGAGCGTACATAAACGAGCTGAAGACCAATTACATTCTGCCCACATTGGAGCACTTTACACAAGGTTCGATTGATGAGCGTGAGTTTCTCATAGCCGAACGCTATGCGACTCTTTATGGAATTGTTACATACAACACGGCTGCGAATCTGCTGGAGCCTGTTTGCGCCACCTATGGACCCTTTGTGCAGCCCCAGAAGGTAATTGAGACGATCGAACGTTTACCCTTGGTCGGTGGTGGAATGGAATCGCATGGACATCTGGCCGAGGGATTTGCTGCTGCCCACGGCTGCTTCGATGAGATGAACGAACAACGTCACATGATGGAGCAGACCAATTTGCAGCGTCACTGCATCCTGATCTGCAATAGTCCACCGTATCAGATGTCCGTGAACGAGTCCTGGAAGTATAAGGGCAAATCTTGTGAGCAATTAGCGGCTCTCTTTAATGAGCGCAAAATCAATCTTTCCATCATTGCACCACGCAAGATGCCGGTACTCTTCAAGCTGTACATGAAGGCGGACGGCGATCAGCCGATCACGACCAAAAACTATGCAAAGAACATACGTCATCTGGTACTGCTCAAGGGCTACAGCCTCAAGGAACGTGCACCAAGTCCGAATAGCATGGCTGTAAATAATACAGCAGTCGCTGGCCAGCATCCAATGGGTGCACCAGTTCAGGCAGCCGCGGTGCAGGGTCTCAACAACAATCCGAATGGTCAGCAGCCGGGCCAGGGCCAGGGTATGCCCATGGATACAAACCCTGGTCAACAGCAGCAGCAGCAGCAGGGTGGCCCACCACAGCAGCCCCAGCAGGTTATGAACATGAACTCTATGCCGCAGCAGCAGCAGCAGCAACCGATGCCCGGCGGGCAGGGTGGCATGTTGAACGCCCAACAACAGCAGCAACTGCTGCAGCAGCAACAACAACAACAGCAGCAGCAACAACAACAGCAACAGCAGAATCAATTTGTTCCGAATCAAATGCAGAATGCGAATTTCCAGCAGAATGTTGGTCCCGGTCAGAATCGCTGGATGTATCCGAATCAGCCTGGCCAGCGTCCGGCTTTCATGCAGGGTGCTGGCGGCAACAACATGCCGCTGCAACAGAATACAAATCCGAATTCGGCACTTATATCCCGCATCAATGCGCCACCCAATCAAAATGTCAATTCTCTTCAGCAACAACAGCAACAGCAGCAGCAGCAGCAACAACAGCAGCAATTGCAACAGCAACAACAGCATCAGCAAAGACTGCAAATGCTCAATCATCAGCAATTCAATCAGCTGCAACAACAGCTGGCACAGCAGCAACAGCAACAACAACAGCAGCAGCAACAACAACAGCAGCAACAGCAACATCCACAGCAGCAACAGCAGGTTAATCCCAATGCGAATGCCAACATGATGCCAGCTGTCTCTAATGCTGGCAATGTGCCAACACTGCAGCAACAGGCAGTACCACAGCAACAGCAGCAGCAACAACAGGGAAATCAACAGCAGCAGCAGCAGCAGCAACAACAACAACAGCAGCAGCCACAGGAACAAGCCTCGTTGCGAGAAAAGATCTGGACTGGTGTGCTGGAGTGGTCGGAAAAGGCCAAGAACGATCAACAAAAGATTACACATTCGCTGCAGTGCACCGTTTGCACCAACATCAAGGAGGGCGAGCCCGAAATTAAGGCGGACAGCTGGCCGTCCAAGTTGCTGATGCAACTGATGCCCAAGCATTTGGTTGGCAACATAGGTGGACAGTTTTTAAAGGATTCCAAAATGGTCGTTTTTCGTCCAACACCAGGCGAGGCGCTTGATTCGCTGGCAAAGATGATGACTTCCGGATTTGCAGGTTGCGTGCACTTCTCCACGGCCAATACGTCCCCCTGTGATATCAAAGTACTCATATTGCTATATACGCCCGATCGTAGTGCTTTCCTTGGCTTCATACCGAACAACCAGACAATGTTTGTGGAACGTTTGCGCAAGGTAATACAACAGAAGCAGTCGCACGGCAACATGCAGCAACAGCAGCAACAACAACAGCAGCAGCAGCAACAACAGCAGCAGCAACAGATGCCGCCGCAACAGCAGATGCAGCAAATGCTACAGCAGCAACAACAGCAGGGAAAATCACCCATGGAACTGCAACAGCAGCAGCAGCAGCAACAACAAATGCTGCAGGACAACTCGCAGCAGCAGCAGCAGCAACCGCATTATAATCAATATGGCCAGGTCAATGTGCATATGGGTGGAGGACCAGGTGGCAATGGTGGTGGCGGTGGTATGCCTGCAATGCAGCCACAAATACAGATGCAGAACATGATGCAACAACAGCGCATGCCACATGTGGGTCCCGGACCCAATCCGAATCTACAGCAGCAATTGCAACAGCAGCAGCAGCAGCAGGTGCCGCTGCAGCAGCAGCAGCAACAACAGCGCATGGTGCGTCCCATGCTGGGCAACAATAATCCCGGACTGCGGCAATTGCTGCAGCACCAGACGCCTGGCAATCAGTTTCGTCCCCAAATGGGTGGCCAACCGAATCAGATGGGAGCCGGCGGCCCGATGGTCGGCAATCGCAACTTCGACGATGGCGGCTATGAATTTATGTAAACTTTTAAAATGTTTCGTATTAAGTTGGCAATCAGCATGCTCGTCAATAGTTTCTCGATTTCTTGTATTAATTTATAGACAATTAACAATTATAAACATTCATAATTATAGAGCTTCAATAGTAGTTTACTTTAGGTCCACAGGGGGAATGAAGTTGAACTTGTTTGGTTTTAGAACTCTGAACTTCAGATATATATATTTTTTTATTATTAAATTACTCCAGCAAATTGTTGGTATTCCTGCTAGTCTAACACAAAGAAGTTTTGTTTTGGTACAAGTACATTAAAATATACAGGCTTTATATATATATATGTGGTATGTATGTATATCAAATGCAACTTATATCGATGTGGAGTATTCGGCCGGGAATTTGAACGTATGCTTTCCGGTCGATTGCACCGATGGCAGTAGTCCGGCATTGGGTATGATGTTCCATGACAATGAAAGTGTTACATTGCGGTTATCCTTCAGACCGTTTCCATCATCCCAGAAATAGTATTTGGTATTCATGTTCTTGAAATCGAGCACGGCATTTTCACCTCGCAGTATGATCTTGTCCCACAGTACAACTTGGTTCAATTGATTCGATGGTGATTTGTATTCGGCCGTTAAATAGATAAACAATTGCTTCACATTCCAGTTGAAAATGTTTGTGAGGTTTGTCTCCAAGTTGAATGTCAGAAAGCCGAGATCATGTTTCTCCCGCGAAGCACCATAATCAGGAACATTTTTCACCAACACCCTTACGGTATTTATGTTTGCATCGGTTGTGTAGTCCAGGAAAACCGTGGATATGAAGCAACAGAATGTTAGGCAGGCCAAAACGCTGAGGGAATATGCTACAGTTGCATTTCCTCGGGTAAGCACAGTATGCATTTTTGAAAATTCGCTTATTTCTTGAGATTACAAAAATAAAGTGGACACGTAGTTGGCGTTGGGACTTAAGAGTTCGGAATAAGTTCATACGAACGTCCTAATGGACTAAATCACAGAATCTTGTTCATTTAGTTCGTTCAATGAACAGTTATCTACCGGTATTATTTTTCCGGTTGAAATATTTACGACTTATGATTTAGGTTTCGACCCAACCTTTTAATGAGATACTATTCAATGGAGTAAGGAATCTGATTATAATACTGTTTGTTTAATCAAATGTTATCAATAATTAAACAGGGTCAGTTTACGTTGCACGTAAGATTTCTTACGATACGTAATGTGGCCGCATACCATACGTAAGTAACATATGTGACAACAATAGGCTCATCTCTTCTGGTTCAATTTAGAGGTGAACCATTTGAATTTTTCTCATACTTCTCTGGGAACTCATAAGCATTTGTCAATAACAAATTATTAAATATGTCTTGTTTCAGTATAAGTTTATTTTATTTGGTAATTTTATTAAAAATAATTGATATTCAAAATAGAGTCTATACAATTATAATGGTTTATTGGTCGTGGAAGCATTGTTAAATCACACGTGACTTGCAAATATCTGTGACAAGTCACAGGTTCAAAACTATCGTTCATCCCTAATTTAATTCAATATCCGGGAATAATATGGCGATCCGTAGAGGTTCAGAAATGACAGACAGTGAATTTTAGGCTGCTGAAAAATTAATTTATTTGCTACAAATTTGCAACGGTAATACGCGAAACTATTAAAAAAATGTTGCGTAACATGTGCTGAATACGTAGTGCATGTTTGCATGTCTCAACGTTTAGTTAAGTTAGTGAAAAATTGCATCGGAATATTAGTGTCGCAAAATTTTCCCTTGGTTGCTTCATTACAATTTACCTTCGTAGTCGTGCGCCTGCTTTTCAAATGGCGTGCGTGTGATTGTGGTTTCGCTCGGTTTCATAGCGTCCTCTCGCTTGCTCATATGCAACGTCGTGCCGCTGATGAACTGGCTGTGGTTATTTGTTATCTCGTTTCGACGCGATGTTCGTTCGGTTTCGTTCGGTGTAAAAATGTGTAAAGAGATTTTTGCCTGTGCTCGTTTGGGGCGAAGTCGAAAATGCTCGAAAAGTTTTATAAATAAAATGCTGCAGTTAATTATATACAAAAAATATTAGCCGTCCAAAATGCAGCATTCACCTGACAATAACATTGTGTACTTCCCGTGATTATATAAAGCATAAAGAGCACGCCGTGCAAGCATCTAAATTACCAATTGCGCATTGATTTCCTACATAAAAATATACAAAACCAACAAAAATTCATAATATAAATATAAAATAAATAGTTTCCCTCTCATATATGTCTGTGCGTTTAGTTTCTTTCTTTATTTTTTTTCTTTTATTAATAAGTTTCTACGAAAACGTGAATTAAGAAAACGGAAAATTAAAACGAGTATATGTATGTACATACATATGTACAATGACGAACGAATGAGTGTGCAATGGTGGAGCAGTGTAAGAATGCACAGAGTTGCCACACGGTTGCGAACCGCCTGTGCGAGAGTTTTATATACGTACATATGCGTGTTGTGTGAGTGCGCGTGTTTGTGTGTGTGTGTTTCTTCATCTATTTTGCCTTTTCACAAATGTATATATAAACATATATATATATATATATATATATATATATATAATATATATATACATATGTATATATAATATAATCTAATTCAATTCCCTACCAAAATCGATAATAACACAGCACACTTTGTATAAGAGGGAAATAAAACAAAATATATAAGGAATTAAAATTAAGTGAAATTTGCGTTTGGCGTTTTTTTCGATGGTATAAACAAACAAAATGTCAAATTATTTGAAGTAATTTATTATTGTCTAATATTAATCCTTTGATAAAAAACATTTTTGAATACGAGAAGCACGCGTGAGTTGAATTAAAGGGAGCCCAACTGAGACTAAAATGAATAATGATGCGAAAAATCATGATGGTGATGACTTGAACTTGAATTTAAACAACGTGCGCTCTGCGTATTTAAGCAAAATAGCAAAGCCCACAAGCACAGCTACAACAAATCCAGTAGCAGCAGCAGCAGCAGCAACAACAATAATAAACAAATCAGCAAAACAAATCAAAGCTAATAGCGCAACAACCCATGCAACTGCACAAGGACTTGCAGCAGTAGCAAAGAACAATAACAACAACAACAATAATAATAATAATAATAATAATAACAACGTTGTCAGGCAGGCGAATTATACCGGTCCGAAAATTGCAGCCCGACACTCAATAGCGGCTGCGCTCATTGCGAACAATATTAAAAATACAAACAACAACAATAATAATAGCAACAACAGCGGCAGCAGCAGCAGTAGCAGCAGCAAGAAGATTGTCAAGCATGAGGCGACGGTTGTTGGTGCCAAGGATTTGACAACTACAACAACAGCAACACCAACAGCAACAACGCCAACTGCAGTTGCGGAGCACGAGGCGGCTGCTGCCATTGTGGCTGAGCTAAGTCACTTGAAGACGAAGAAGAGTGCAAGCAGCAACAACAACAACAATATTAATACCAGGTTAAAAGTTAACAGCAACAACAACAACAACAGCACGTTAGCCACTGCCAATACTAACACCAACAATAACATTAACAACAACAACAACAACTCAAAAATGTCTAAAACTGTTGCCAGTAAAACAAACGCGCATAGCGAAGCGTCAGCATCGGCGTTTGTTACCGCTGGCCCCACAACTACAACTACACCTACAGCCACGCCCATGCCCGCCACAACAGCAGCAACAACAACCACAAGTGAATTAATAACCACAACAACAACAACAACCATCAAAACAACAATGAACGCAGCGGCCACCAATGCCACAGCAATTTCAACTGCCGATGCTGCTGCCAAATTTCGTGCAGCAATTGCTTCAGCGCCCACGCCGAGTAGCTCAAAGAAAACTCGTGCCGCATACGCAGCGCTAAAGCGTCAGGTAGCTATGCAGCATCAACAGCAGCAGCAGCAGCAACAACAACAGCAGCAGCAGCAAAATGCCACGCCTACCATAGGTGAAGCGGGAGCAGCCTCCTCCGTATCATCAGCTGGAAAAACAGTTGCTGGCAGCAACAAAGATTCTGCGCATTTAAAATTCGCAGCAACAACTTTGTTAATGGGAGCTGCTGCCGCTGCCGCCGATAGCAACGCAGGCGCTGCTGTTGGCCTTGGTTTAACATCCCCCCAGACAAGTAGTGCCAGCGCCGCCAGCTCAAGTGCCAGCGCCAGTGCGGCAACAGCTGTCGCTGTTCTCAAGCAAAAGCTAAAGAACGTCTCGAATGCCAACCGCTCTGCCTCATCATCCACGTCATCGAACTCCTCCCCTCTATCATCATCGGTGGGAATTGTGAATGCGATATCATCGGCGTTGCAGAACATCATCACAACGGACACCGATACAGATACCGAATTCTATCCTCAACCTGTCACCACAGATCTATCGGAATCGGAGGAGGAATCCGTTTCAGAGGTTAGTATATAGTTATATACCTTTATGCTTGGTAGTTTTAAATTTTGAGTTTACACATATGTATATGGGAAGAGATTTATTATAAAGCTAGATTTGCTCTATTTCGCTTTCTGTCTTTGAAATGTGAAAATTTCATCTTATTGCAATATATTTTTTTTTTAAATGCGACAAGTTTCTGAGAAGATATTTTTGAATTGCAACGAATAACGTGTTTCGTTAAGCTTAATTTAATTCAGAATGTGATTTGTATTGTTTTTAACTGATAACAAAATAGAACTATCGGTAGACAGTATAAAAATAAACTTTATTTTGATTACAGTTTAATTCCAAGGAATTTTTGAAAAGCTTTATCATTTAATCGTCCCCATACTTGTTATCTTATTATTTTATCGGTCGAATAACTCGGTATTTACACCCGTCCGTCCGTCCGTGTATGCTTCTATTGTAAATGCCGTTTTATCGTATTTGTGATAAGATAAAACAAATTAATTCGCATGCAAATCACTCGTCACCTTTTTATCAGCCAAAAACAGCTGCTGAGACAACGTGTAAAAGTGGATTCAGTATTAATAGATCACTGCAAGGTGTGTGTGTGTGTGTTTGAATATATTTCGTTAAATCATTAGCGTAATGTATGTATGTATGTATGTATACAGGTGCAGAAGCACATATTTTACCCAAGAACTTTTTCTATGTAGGAATCAATAATGAAACAGAAAATGTCCGTTATTCAAAGATTCTTCGCTTGAAAATCACGAAATTATACACCATACACGTCTCCTCCTCTCACTCCTGGTGGAATGAAAACCTGTTCCGTTTCGAGTAACAATTCGTATGACTCGTTGATTTAAACCTTTTGCTTTTGCTTTTCTGATGTGAATTACTTTTGTTTGGTATGTGTATGTTCATATGTATGTATGTATACGTACATAAATCAGCTGTGCAGCTGCTACGTTTGTGTGTGTGTGTGTGCGTGTGTCTGTATGTATGTGAATATCTCTTTGTCTGGCCTTTTGTGGATTTAGCACATGTATGTGCACATACACATTGACATTTGTATCTATATGTATATGTGTAAACATGCTGTCTACTCAACAAATCAAAGGTCATTAGCCAATACTTTCGTATATTCTGCTTCTTTTCGTTCAATTAACCAAAACGCCGACCCTCAACTGCTGGATGAGTCTTTTGTGACTCATTTTCGTGGTTCATTAATAAATTTTACATACGTCTAAGGAAGGGCAAGCAACTGCTTTCGTTAAATTAGAAAGAAGCATTTAGAGAATGCCGCGTTGTTGTTTTGCAGGTTAAATTTACACCAGCAGCAATTTCACTGTCTGGCAACGCCGGCATCCTCACTGCCGTTGTTGTGTGTCGTTGTAGTTGTGAGTGAAATCGTGTGTAAAGAGCAAATGCGAAAAACTACAAAGCTGGAGAAAAAAAAATGATACAAAAATAACAATAATAACACAAAAATGAAATGCATGGTTGAAAATTTATGTAGTTTATTGACCTGGTAATGCCTATACACATGATAAATAAAATGAATATTGAAAGTTAAATTTTGCAATTTTTGGGTGTAGCAGAATACGAAGTATTTTTATGATTTTCGTAAGATAAACGCACACACATATGCACTAAAAATGCACCCATATAATGCACACAGAGACACACACACACACACTCACACTCGGAATGTCCGTAACGAGAAAAATGACCAACGAAAGAGACGCACGCACGAATAACAGAAAAATCATGTCGTGGCTGCGACGGCGGCGGCGGCGGCGATTGAACTCGTTTGAATTTCGTTCTTATTTTTTCTCTCGCAGATATGCCATGAGTTTGTATTTGTGTACGCACACACTCTCGCACAGAAGTGTCAGTATATATTTTCTCTGCTGCTGATGCAGCTCGTTGTCTTGTTTTTTTTTTCTTTTATTAAAGGTTAAGCTGACAGCATTTGGCCCCATAACGATAATCGCATTAAAATAATTACTTAATATTTAGCGTGGTGAACATTTTAATCGTTGTTCCCTGCAAACATAGATATGTGCATACATACATACATATATGTACATATGTACAAAAAATAACATCGTGCTGTGCAAACGATTGGAATGACTCATGCAATTGTTTAAATTCCAAAGAAACCGTTTCAGTTTCCCTATGACTTGTCATAAAAAAACTAGCAGACAGGCAAAAACTACTGGCATTTGCATAAACACATACATAAAAACGTGAGATATAAGCATAACCACAAAACTGCATGTGTGTTGGGTTTTGAAATAAAATTAAAATGGAAATGGTAATGAATGAAAGCAAAAAGAGCGCAGGTAACAGCATTGTTTTTGTTGTTTGTTTGTTTTGCTGTTGTTGCCACTTTTCTTATGATCTGGCAATATAGGCAACTGAAATTTTGCGGCATATTTTTAATAATACACTAAAATTGAATCTAATAGAGCTAACATAGAGTCGGATGGTACGTATTCGCTATCGTGCAATATAAATTGATAAGTTTTATATTATTTTATAGACGCTTGTTTACATTTGACGAGCAGTGTTGCCACCTTATTTAATCACCATTTCATGCAATGATTTCGTGAATTAGGTTTCGGAGAGGCTGAGAGAGAAAAAATAGTAGCACAGAGAGATTGAATGAATACTTGTAACTGTTAGGAAAAACAAAATTTTAATTTTAAGTACGATTTGTGAATGTTGTCATAGTATGTGATATATAATAATTTAAAGAAAAAATACAAATTCTTGTTCTAACTGCATTTGGTAATCGGCAATTACAATTTCGAGCCAGGACTGGTTCGATTGCCACTTATTGAAAGTATTATGCGTGCATCCTTCAAAAAGTTGGTACGGAGTGTATTATCCACCATGGAGTTTACGTTGAAGACTTTTGTTCAAGTAATATATCAACGTGTGATATCTTGACTCTCAAACCAACCTCTCGATATGAATCTTACATTTATTGATCTGGGTTTAATTTACATACATGCATTTTTAGATTCAGTTATTTTTATTATTTATGTACGTTTCTTACGTTTCTCTTTATTTGTAGATCCTATTGGCATTCTTGTGTTTAAGGCCAGATCTCCTGGTAAGTTTCGCGTTATAAAAGCCTCAAGAATTATTGATGCGCTAAAACACTAGTTTTTGAAGATCTTTCAATGATTATTTAAATTTCTAATAAGCTTAATTTACCAAACTAAAAATAAACAAATTTTAAACAAATCTAATGTAGGTTAAAATTAAAAAACTAAATATATATTTTGGAAGGTTTGCCAAAAAGTACCTACATAATATTGTTGTATGCACTTTTATCAAATCGTTTTAATAATTTAATAAACCCAAAAATACAACAAAATGGGTTTTTGTTTTTGAAAATTAATAATAATAATTGAATAATACTATCACTTGGATTCTATAACAACACACAAAACATCACATAGCTGGCCTTAGACAACAAGAATGTGCTCTCTTTAATTGCTCTACTGATTTGTTATAGCTTTAATATAATCCCTAGCCACCTTAATTATTCACCTCTTAGCCGGCGAGCACAACTATACCTGGCTAAAATTAAACCTTGTTCAACGCGATTTTTGTACTTTATCCGAAATTATGATTTAGATCTAATAAGATTTTTCTTTCTGTTTTCAGGATGATATACCAGAATCTGATGCAGATAGCTGTCCTCATGAGGAAGGTGGGGTGCGAGAGGATTTAGATGAAACAGAAGAAGAATCCGAAGATTCGGATGAATCTGAAGGTGATGATGAGGAAGAAGACGAAGAGATTGGTAAATAATTTTAATTAAAATATTAAATTAAACGTTTATCAATTTTTGTCATTTGTCAACAGACGTCCTGCAAGATAATGATGCTGACGACGAAGAGATCGATGATGAGGATGACGATGAGGATGCGCCTGAGGTTAAGAACTATTTGCTTGAGCCCAATAAAAAGCGTTCGAGTAATATCACTGCTCTGCTAGAGGCTGCGAATGAGAAGGCCCCGGTTCTGCGACATGCCACCCACGCGATCGATGAAACCAAGCAGGCGTTAACCAAAATGCGTTGTGCCAGCAGTCCGCGCGATAAAAAGTGAGTAATAAAGTTGCTAAATCCCACATTTGCTATGGGAATTTGCAAAGAAAGCTCATACATGCAAATGTATAAATTTGTATTATCATAATTTGATAAAATTAACCTGCAATTCACAGTAGTGGTTTCTCGCGCAGCCTTGCCAGTGCCTGTGCGGACAACGATGTCAATACGGTGAAGAGATTGCTATGTAAGGGAAACCTGAACGATGCCGCTGCCTCAACGGATGAGGGCGAGTCGCTTTTGTCAATGGCCTGTTCCGCGGGCTACTATGAGCTGGCACAGGTATGTATTTTGGTCAAGAGATACAGAGGAATTTTTCGAGTACACGACCCCAAATACGATTATAATTAAAATAGTTGTATTAACGCAAGACAAATTAAAGCAAACCTTCCCATAGCTTGAAGTGTCTCCCGATATATTTATGAATATTTCTTGTCAAGACAGAACAATCATAGAGGTAAAGCACCACGATTATCTATTACAAAAGTATAAAAAAAGTGAAAATAGTTATGCTGAAAGCTGCTTCGATAGTATCTTTAGTTTCAATGTTGAGTGTCGTCAATAAGTAATGTATGTACAGTATAAAACACTTGAAAGTTTATAAGAGTGTTTTTAGGAACAATAATGAAAAACACTAGAACCTAAAATACTACATGTTTTGATATAATAGTTTAAAATATCACATTGATCATACATACAATAGAAATTCTGAAATTATTGAAACGATATGATAATTAATTTTGTTCTTTTATAAATTAAGGTATTACTGGCTATGTCAGCAGCTCAGGTGGAGGACAAAGGACAAAAGGACTCGACACCATTGATGGAAGCTGCCTCGGCTGGCCATTTGGACATTGTTAAACTGTTACTCAGCCACAACGCCGATGTGAACGCACACTGTGCAACCGGAAATACGCCATTGATGTTTGCTTGTGCAGGTGGTCAGGTAGATGTTGTAAAAGTATTGCTAAAACATGGCGCCAACGTGGAGGAGCAGAACGAGAACGGACACACACCATTGATGGAGGCTGCCTCAGCTGGTCACGTGGAAGTAGCCAAGGTAAATATTATTTCGTTCGTTTAACAAACTGTATGGAAGGAAGACTAGCAAATGATTAGAACCCGAGATTTGATTGTTGTTGCTGCTAAATGTTGTGCGTCGAGTTACTGATTAACAGCATTTAGTATTTTACAGGCATCCACCGTGATTTAGTTTGATCTTATCTGATGTATATCTTAGTTTTCGCAACGAGGTCGGTTTTGCTTCAATCCCTTTAATTGTTTTATTCCATTTCAGGTATTGCTCGAGCATGGAGCTGGTATCAACACCCATTCAAATGAGTTTAAGGAAAGTGCACTTACTTTAGCGTGCTACAAAGGTCATTTGGATATGGTGCGCTTCTTGCTCCAAGCAGGGGCTGATCAGGAGCATAAAACCGATGAAATGCACACAGCTCTGATGGAAGCTTCGATGGACGGTCATGTGGAGGTTGCACGTTTGCTGTTAGATTCCGGTGCGCAAGTAAATATGCCAACTGATTCGTTTGAATCACCGCTTACACTGGCAGCATGTGGTGGTCATGTGGAATTAGCCACATTGCTGATTGAGCGTGGCGCTAATATTGAAGAGGTCAATGATGAGGGTTACACGCCCCTAATGGAGGCAGCACGTGAGGGACACGAGGAAATGGTGGCTCTGTTGCTTAGCAAGGGAGCTAACATCAATGCCACCACCGAGGAGACCCAGGAAACGGCACTCACACTGGCCTGCTGTGGCGGTTTCAGCGAAGTGGCTGCTTTCTTGATCAATGGCGGAGCTAATTTGGAGCTTGGCGCTTCTACGCCGCTTATGGAGGCTGCACAGGAGGGTCATACCGATTTGGTGCGCTTTCTGTTGCAAAACAAGGCGAACGTGCATGCCGAAACACAAACGGGCGATACAGCTTTAACACATGCCTGTGAGAACGGACACACTGATGCGGCTGGTGTGCTGCTTTCGTATGGCGCTGAGCTAGAGCACGAATCGGAGGGTGGACGTACACCCTTGATGAAAGCCTGTCGCGCCGGTCACCTGTGCACTGTTAAGTTCCTCCTACAGAAGGGCGCCAATCCCAATAAGCAGACAACTAGCAATGATCATACTCCGCTTTCGTTGGCATGTGCTGGTGGTCATCAATCTGTTGTTGAGATGCTGCTTAAGAACAATGCGGATCCATTTCACAAGCTTAAGGACAACAGCACGATGTTGATCGAGGCCTCAAAGGGAGGACATACACGTGTCGTGGAGTTGCTCTTCCGCTATCCGCATATCTCGCCCACAGAACTTGCGGCAGGCTCAAATGCTCAGTCAGCGAATGCTCAGGCCGCCAATCAAATGCGATTGATCACAACCCAGCAGCAAAAGTTGTTGCAACAACAGTTGCAACACCAATTGCAGCAGCTGAATGCTCCGCCTGGCCTACATGAGCTATCTGAAGCGGCTCGCGCCAACAATCAGCAGCTCTTTCATCAACAGCAATTCAATGGCAATTCCCCCAACAATATTGTTGCCCTAGGTACAGGTGATTTCCTAGACGCTGGTGAACTCCAATTGACTGCGGCTGCTGGCGCCAATGATGCGGCTGTCACGGAGGAGTATGTTTCCGCTGTTGGCAGTGGTGCTGGTGTAGTAGGTGGCGGCATTGATTTGACCACATTAAGCGCACAACAAGAGGAGGGCCTTATTGCCAAATCCCGACTGTTTCATCTGCAGCCAGGATTTGAGCAGCCTCAGCAAACCACACTGCCGCCATCAGGGGCACAATTGGTGCCTTGCAAGCACTTTGATCTGGATATGGAGCATATAAATTCGCTGACGCCTCCGCAAAAGGCCCCACCAGCACCGCCTGTTCTCTTTCACACCGTTTGCCAGCAGCCTGTACTCCAAGAGCAACAGCAACCCCAGCAGCAGCAACAGCAACCAAAGCTCAAAGGTGTAGGATCGCGTAAGAACCGTCAAGCAGTGAATGCGCTGAAGGCTATTGATTTACCACTGGATGCGATTGATTTGCCCTTGGAACAACATTCCGAGCAAATTCGCTCACAGCCACTGGGAGAGGACGATAAGCAACAACAACAACAACAGCAGCATCAGTTTGGCGCCTCTGGGGAGGAAAGTCGTCTACAAAGACGTCGAGGCTTTGATGCACCCTGCGAAGCTAGTGACAGCAGCGAGGCAACATTGGAAGCCACTCCGAAAGGTATAAGAAAAACATTGAACATATGTTTACAGATTTTTTATAGATGTATTCTACTTTTAGCTGTCCCTGCCAATGAAAGCAATCAGAGTACATCCTTAACTACTGAGAACGCCTCGCAAATTCCAGCGGTAAGGTTGAATATTTTAAATATTTGAAATAAAAGTATTTTAATATCTCTCATCTTATGCTCCTGCAGCGCAACACCAGCGGTTCGAGCGCTATCACCCACTCCTCTGAGGTTCTGCAGAGCACTGCCATTAGTGACCGGCCCAAGGTTAAGGCCACCAATAAGAACAATCGCAAACAGGCAGCGGCAGCAGCAGCAGCTGCGGCAGCGGCAGCAGCACAACAACAACAACAGCAGGTATTGCCTTTGCAACAAAATCAAATGGTCTCCATTTATAATAATTTGGTAAGTACAAATCAAATATAAAACATATGAATGAAATAACAAAATTCTCATTAAAGCAATTACAACAGCAACAGGAACTACAGCTACAGCAGCAAATGCAGCAGACCCAACTACAATTGCAGCAACATCTGCAACTCCATCATCATCAGCATCAACGAGCCGCCGCATCTATTGTCGACTACTCCAATTCGCCGGCATCTCCGATGGCGTCACCCACTGGCGGCAGCAACAGTAACTTCGTTGATCAACAGCAGCCGCCCATGGAAGGCGTCGGAAGTGAGATGTTACAGCAGAAAGCAGCACTCGAGGACTTTCGTGGATTGCTCGAGTCGGCGGTCAATGAAGCGCGTGGCGGTCATTCTACGTTGGCCTGCTTAAATGATAAATTGGCTAGTGCGCCGAGGTTGAAGTTTCTCCAGGACTGGCAGATGCATAATTTTTTTGGTGAGCAACCCAAATCTCCTACTGAGACACCACCCGAAATGGAAGAAACCATTATGCCACCATCATTGGAACTTGCGGAGGCGCGGGGTGAGCTGAAGAATTTGGCAACACTCTGCTCCGCAGCTGAATTGGCTGAGGCCGTAACTGCAAAGGCTAAAGTGCTGGAGGAAATAACTTCGATTATGGAGTCCGACGAGGCTGAAACTGGTGAGGGTGAGAGTGAGGGTGAAGAAAACACGCTACCACCGGAACCTATTGAGCTGACAGACTACATTGTGGAGGAGGAGGAAGTGGATGATGACGATGAGGATGATGATGATGAAGAGGAGCAGGATACACAAAGCGGTGAAATTGATAAAATCAATTATGAAGACGAAGATGTCGATGCAGATGCAGAGGTTGATTATATCGATGAAGATGACGCTGGTAACGATGACGACGAAGATGATGATGCCTTCTTCCTTGATGTTAATGTTGCCGTTGGTGAATGTCATAATGTCACAAAAAGTGGAGCCGCTTTGCCGCCAAAGCAGCGTAAAATGTCAACAAGACTGGAGAACCTGATACTAACAAAACCGGATGTGTTGACCCAATCTCTGTGCGATTATCGTCAGGATTTGCCCAATTCTGAGCTGATGCATATGCTACCTTTAAAGGCAGCGGCAGCTAACAAAGCGGCATTAAACAGCCTGTTGCAACAGCAATTAGCCGCGGCCACAGCAGCGGCAGTCCATGCCAAGGCTCATAACCAGCAACAGCAACAGGAAACAGAACAATGCGGTAAGTCGATTATGATATACATACAACATTAATACAAATACTCAATTTTAATTCGGTTTTAATTAAGATGATGTAGCAACAGTGGCGACAGCTGGTGAATTGTATGCCGGACTAGAGCACTTTACCAACGATGGTAGTGATGCCACGCAGTATGACATTACTGGTGATATGGAGGACATATTCCAGGTACGTCAAGAAATGAACAATAACAATCAAAATTACTCAATTTTAACTTTACTTTGTGTGCAGGAGTTGGCTAGTAATCTGCAGTATCCCGAGCTGGCCGAATTCAGCCTTAATCAAATGTGCAAAGGACGATTCACTGGACATTGGTCCCAATCGCCCGGAAAATGGGCAGGACAAGAGCAGCTTTTGGCAGCCGCGGCAGCACAGCAGCATTCGCAGGCATTACTTAATGTTGGCGATTCACCAGCGGATGGACAGCATCCGCGTCAGGCGAATCTCGTCCTCCTTGACTATCCCATGCAATCACAGCAGCGTTTGCTTGATCCTGAGGAGCTACAGCAGTTGCAGGTGAGTCCATTGAACACTTCAATCAGTTAGTTTTTTTTTTTTAAATTTAAATTTTACTTCGAATAGCACCAGCAAACCCCAGTTGCATTGTTGCCATTCTCTGCGGATAATGCAGGCGCTGTTGCTGCCGGACAACAGCAGCCACAGCAGCAACTTCACCCAGCACTGCCTAATAGCGCCGAATTTCAGCTTCAGCAACATCAACAGCAAATCACACTTGAAAATGATCCGGAGTTGAAGCAGCAGCTGCAACAACTGCAGCATTTGCAGCAGCAACAACAACACTCAAATGCACGCATTTTCAAAGCCGTTGCAGCAGCTGCTGGACAACAACAACATCCACAACAACCAGCTACCAACTTTATTTACAATGTGGAAAGCGGCGATAAGAATACGGCGCCCGTGCAACTTCTTTTTCAACTGCCACCGGCCATGTCACAGCAGCAACAACAACCACTGCAGCAACAACAACAGTTGGGCGATAAAACATCAGATCAACAACAGCAGCCGACAATACTTCAGCATACTGATCAGCAACAACCGCATCTATTTCAGCATCGTGGTGAGCGGCTGCTGCAGCAGCAACAGCAGCGACCCCCTATACAAAGCGAATTAGAGCAGGTGGCGCAAGAGCTGTTGCTGCAGCAGCGGCAGTCATCCGCAGTTGGTTCTGTTGTTGGTGTGCAGACAAAGCACTTTAACTTGCAGGAACAACTGCTGCTTCATCCTCCGCCGCATATGCAAGCCCCAACATGTTCACAACATCAGGTACATGATAGATACTACTTGACAACAATGAAGAACATTTAGTAATCCCGATTTATTTCTAGGTGGCCACACAGACGCATACTGGCCCCGTTGTAGTAACCCAGCAATATACACAGTTTGCTCTTCAGCAACAACAACAGCAACAGCAGCAACAACAACAACAACAACAGCAGCAGCAACAGCAGCTTCAACAGCCGCAAAATGAGCTTTCCAACTGGCCAATGGCCACGCCCAATACAGCTGCGGTGGCAACAGCAGCCGGTGCGCCCAAATCTATGCCCGGAGGAATCGCTAAAAAGGCCATTGATAAGCAATCTCGCAAGGATCGTCGTTGTTCCGGTTTTCGACAAACGCCAGCTGGCAGCCAAGGTATAGCATTGAGATTCATTCTGTCTTGCAACGACGCCCAAGTTTATAAGTTAGAAAAGTTTCTAACGTGGACTTTCTTTGAGATGAGGCCTTTGCCTAATTTATACTAATTTCGGTTTATTTGTTTCGCCAACAGTGAATACCAATCAACATCAGCAACCTGTCGCGGCATCGACGGCTGCAGCAGCAGCAGCAGCGGCAGCTGCACAAAAACATGTACAATTGCAAAATCAGCTAGCGGCTGCAGCAGCTGCAGCTGTGGATAAAACAATTGAGATTGATTCAGAAACAGAGTCTAATCATGATACGGCTTTGACATTGGCATGTGCCGGAGGACACGAGGAACTTGTGGAATTGCTAATCAGTCGTGGAGCAAATATTGAACATCGCGACAAGAAAGGCTTCACGCCTTTGATATTGGCTGCAACGGCTGGACATGAGAAGGTGGTGGACATACTGCTGAAGCACACAGCCGAACTGGAGGCACAATCGGAACGCACCAAGGATACACCGCTTTCATTGGCCTGTTCCGGTGGTCGCTACGAGGTTGTTGAGCTACTGTTGAGCGTTGGTGCCAATCAGGAGCATCGCAACGTCTCTGACTATACACCACTCAGCTTGGCCGCCAGCGGTGGCTATGTGAACATCATCAAATTGCTGCTTAACCATGGAGCCGAGATTAATTCGAGGACCGGCAGTAAATTGGGTATCTCGCCACTGATGCTAGCAGCAATGAATGGACATACTGCTGCAGTGAAGCTTCTATTGGATCAGGGATCTGATATTAATGCACAGATTGAGACGAATCGAAATACAGCTTTAACGCTTGCATGCTTCCAAGGACGTCATGAGGTGGTTAGCTTGCTGCTCGATCGACGTGCCAATGTCGAGCATCGAGCGAAAACCGGTCTGACGCCACTAATGGAGGCCGCATCTGGCGGTTACATTGAAGTTGGCAGAGTTTTGCTTGACAAGGGTGCCGATGTAAATGCAGCTCCAGTGCCGACCTCAAGGGACACAGCACTTACCATTGCCGCCGACAAGGGACATCAAAAGTTCGTTGAGCTATTGTTGTCGCGTGGGGCGAGCGTTGAGGTGAAAAATAAGAAAGGAAACTCACCTCTCTGGTTGGCCGCTCATGGTGGTCATTTGAGCGTTGTAGAACTGCTTTACAATCACAATGCGGACATTGACTCGCAGGACAATCGGCGAGTTTCCTGCCTGATGGCCGCTTTTCGAAAGGGTCACACCAAAATTGTCAAATGGATGGTGCAGTATGTGTCACAATTCCCTTCTGATCAGGAGATGATTCGCTTCATTGGCACTATTAGCGATAAGGAGCTGATTGAAAAGTGCTACGATTGCATGAAAATTCTACGTGCTGCCAAGGAAGCGCAGGCGGTCAAGGCCAATAAAAATGCATCCATATTGTTAGAAGAGCTCGATTTGGAGCGCACACGCGAAGAGAGTCGCAAGGCTGCAGCTGCACGTCGTCGGGAGCGCAAAAAGAAAAAGAAAATGGAAAAGAAGGAAGAGAAACGTCGTCAGCAACAGGTTAGCAATGGTAACGATGACGATGATGGCAGTGACAATGACAACGACAACGATAATGATAAGGACGATGATACAGATAAGGAGGATGATGATGAGGAAACGCCACCAGCACGCGAAGAAGGCGATTCGGGTATCGATCAAGGTTCCTGCTCCAGCGGCGACACTAAAGCAGCTCGTGCTAGCTCCAATCAGCCGGATAATATAACCAGCGGCAACAATGGCAATTCCTCAGCCAAGAAGACCAAAAAACAACAACAGCAGCAGAAGAATAAATTGCAGCAGCAGCAACAGCAACAGGCTGCAACCAGCGAAGCGTCAGTTGTAGCACCAGCGGTAACTGTACCGCTTAACAAAGTGGCCGCTACCGTTAAGAAGAATGCGGTCAATGATGCAGTTAACCTGACATCAAGCAGTAATAGCATTAATCAGCAATCCGCTGGTCAGCAACTAAAGCGTCAAGGAGATGCCAAGCGTGATGAATCACTGGCAGCCGCAGCTTCAGCAGCAACAGTTGCTCCCACAACTGCAAAGAAAAGCAACAAGGAGACAGCGGGAAAACAGCGGCGTGAAAAAGAAAATCTTGCGCCCAAAGAGTCCACTGTGGCAGCATCCAAACCAGCTTCAGCTTCTGCTGGTGTGTCTGCAAGCAAACTGCAACCAGTTGGTGGCAATGAATCTGTCAACAACATTGCCACATCTCGTAAATCGTCAGGCTCCACGGTTGGAGCAACCAGCCAGACCAAACGCAGCGAAGTGGATGGATGGAAGGAGGTGGTACGCAAGAGCAGCGCACAACAAACTACAATTGTCAACTCATCGGGAACACTGACTGCAGGAGGTGGTGCCAGCAGCACTGGCGGTGCAAGCAGCGCAAATGTGACGCCCAATAATTCTACGACCAGTGTGAACAGCAACAATGCTGCTAGTGTTGGTCAGCATGCTCATTCTGTAAGCAGTTCCAGTTCCAGCTCTTTGGCCGCATCGGCCGCCCCCGAAATGACATGCAAGAAGGTGCAGGTTCCAGTAAACGCCATCTCGCGTGTTATTGGACGTGCTGGCAGCAACATTAATGCAATACGCGCCACCACTGGTGCTCACATTGAAGTGGAAAAACAGGGCAAGAATCAATCGGAGCGTAGCATTACAATTAAAGGATTGACTGATGCCACCAAACAGGCGCACATGCTAATCCTGTCGCTGATAAAGGATCCCGATGTGGATATATTGCAAATGCTACCACGTATCAATAGCAGCATTAAAGCAGGCTCAGCACCGAGTGCAGCTGCGGCTGGTAGTGCCAACGGCTCTACGCCACCAATGACGGTGGGCACGTGGGACAATCGCACTGCCATAACACCATCCGCTACGGCTGTGGGTAATTATTCCTCAGCTGCTTCGACGACATCCACATCGTCGAGCTCCTCGGCCAGCTCAACGCCGGCCGTGGCTTACAGCAATGCAACAGCCGGTGCTCAGAACACCAAACAGCAGCAGCAGACATCTGGCAAGGTACAGGGAAGCGGACGAGGAAGTGGTGCCTCAAAATCGAATGCCGCCGGCGGCAAAACGTCCTCTAGCTCATCGCGTGGTCAGAGTAGAAGTGCCTACAGTGGACAGCAGCAACCATTACGCGTCCCTGCATCGAATGGTGTTGCCGCAACACAAGCGACTAAATCTAAGCAGGAAAATTCCGCTTCTACACTCAAATCATCTGCAGCAACATTGGGTGGTGGCAGTCAAAAGGGCTCTGGAGCAACAGGAGCAGCTGCTGGTCAAAATAAATCCTTGTCATCGCAGCAAAACTTTGAAGGTGCAGTCTGGTTAAAGGCCACACCCCCTGCAACACAATCGCCCAAGAAGCTAGATACGCCTGGAGGACGCAATAGTAGCGGAGCTGTGGTAGCGCCATACGGACGTGGCAAACCTGTGGGAGGTGCTGCTGTTGGCGTATCGCAGTTGGGAAGCAGTGGCAACAACAACAATAACAACACATTGGCTGGACCAATTGGTACTTTCAACGTAGCCGAAGTGGCAGCTGTCAATGCTGCTGCAGCAGCTGCTGCGGCGAATGCGAACAACAACAATGTGAAGCCGCGTGCTGTCACACCCATTGCACCACCCAGTAAGCGCAATAACTCGCCCACACCGCAGCAGCAACAGCCGCAACAACAGCAGCAACAACAACCACAACAGCAGCAGCAGCAACTTCAACAGCAGCAGGGACAGCAAGGACAGCAACAGCAACTGCATCCACAACAACAGCAGCCACAGTTGCTCTCGCAACCAAACAATAATCAGAATCATCAGAATCTGGTGATCAACACGAATACGTTAAATGACCTTATGGGTGGTGAGAGTTTTAGTGCTCAGCTGGCGGCCAAGTTGTCTAGCGCCTACTGCCTTTTCAGTGACTATCACCAATCGCAGTGGGGCAAGTTGGCCGGCGATGGTGGCACAGTTTCTGGTAGCACAGGCACTGGTTCTGCTGTGGGCCTAGGAGGAAATGCTTTGGTTGGTGATGTTTTGCCACAAGCAGATGCATCCAAGGCACCCGGGTATAATCGTAATATACTTAGCTCTCCGGTGGGAAGTTCTAAGGCTTCATCGAATCATTCAACATCGCCACCAGTAGGTAATGTGGCCGTTGCGCTACAACAGCAACAACAACAACAACAACAGCAGCAACAGCAGCAGCAGCAGCAACAACAACAAAACCAAGGCAACCAGCAGAGTGTGCAGCAGGCACTCAATATAATCACCAATAGCACTGGGAACAGCGCAACTGCAGCCCGCTCACCGCTGGTCACAGACACATTAGCGGCAGCGGTTGGTAATGCAAGTGCTTCTGTGGTTAATGGAACACAGGGACATGGCGATGGTAATAATACAAGTGCCGCACACTCGCCCGGCGTCATCAAGCCACCAACGGCCCCAATACAGCGACCAGCACACGCTGTGATGCAAATAGTGCCGCCACAAGAGGCAACTCCCAACTTTGGATCGGCAGCTAATGCAGCATCCATTGCGGCAAATGCTGCAATGCTTAATCGCCAGAATAGAATACATCATATGCAGCGTTTGCTCTTGGATAAGGGTACAATGCCGACGTCACCGATGAACTATCCTATGGAATCGTCAGCATCCTATTTGTATAATCCTCGTTCGTCTGCCTTTGCACCAGGAAACAAAACACCGTTGCAGCAGCAACAGCAGCCACCAACAGGCGGTAACAGCCAGGGGCAAGGCGAGCAACAGTCCAACATATTTGCCAATCAGGCTATACAAGCGCCACCTGGTGCACGTCAGCTACCGGTCGGTGTAGCCGCTGCTGTTGCCCAGCAGCGCTGGTATGGTGGTGCTTTGGAGTATCCACCCTACAGTGGTCGTGATATGTTACATGTGGAGAACGGCGGCGTTATGGCCGGCCTAAACTCACCATCTGCCATGTCACCCAATCATGATGACATACGCAAGATGCCGCGGCCCATTGGTACCGAGAGAGCTGCTTCCTGGAAATACAACAACTTTAATGTGGCTGCATCCTCGTTAAATGATGACGCACTCGGCAGTGGATTGCCACCGTGGGCAGCCCATGAGACCAAGGCACAGCCGCCAGGTCTGCAACAGCCACATATGCCCTGGCATAAGCAGCATTACAGGCACTACAACAATGGACCCTATCCACAACAGCATGAGCCAATGAATGTGAGTACCATTGCTTCTTTATTATTAATTCTGTAACTTTTAAATATTATTTCCCAATCTACAGATGCAAATGGATTATCATAATATGCAGCAGCAACAGCAACAACCACCGCCGCCTCCACAGCAGCAGCAACAACAACAGCAGCAGCAGCAAGTTAATCTAATGCCACCTTCTTATGGCTTTCCACATTTTGTTGGAGCGCACTCAGATGTGACAGCGCATTTGCCGGACAAGGTGGAAGTATGGGAACACCACGATAAACACGTGAGTTTTCGCTTACACTAGCGATTTCCTTTTAATCAGTTGCTAATGTGCTACTCTTCCACTTGATTACCATCATAGCAGCCATGGGCAAACTACACCACAAATTGGTCTAACTGATGCTCCAGTGAGCGGAAGGAGGAGGAAGGAGTGAAACCGGCAGTTGCCAACGATTGGTGGCAGGCAGTAGCTTGGTATTCAACCGAGACGACAGATCCAGAGAGTGTGGCTGAGGCAGAGACAGAGTCAGTGAAAACTATAGAAGTAATAACGAATGTAGACGGATTGGAGCATATACAACCGGAATTAGACATAGCCAGTAGATTGTGAAGTTAAAGAAGTGAAAGGAAAGGGAAGTGCACCGGCAAAGCAGCAGTAAACGGGCAGGTCCGCTGAAAAAATGAAAATGCCAATAAATTCATTTGATTGTTTTCAACGCCTTTTGTGCGTCTGCACACACGCACACAAATTTGAGGAAAAAAAAATATAGAGGTACACACACACATACACTGATTCTCTAATGTAGCGAAACACAAAGAACTTCGGACTGGTTCATAATTATTTAACATTTATAGTTTTATTTGGGTAACTATTAAAATTTACTGGTAATATGAAATTCATTGAAGACCGAGTCGGTTACATAAAAAAGTAATCGAAATAGCCCACATAGCACACATTCACAAAACACACACCAGAAAGAACTCATGAAAATAAGGAAACATAAATACTATTTATTTTTAAAATGTACTTTTGAATAATTTGATATATTCCCTGAAGTAAAGTAAACAATATGTTAATTTTATTATTTCGTGTGAGCAAACGAAGCTAAAAACGAAGAAAAAAAGGAAAATAAATGGAAATGTGAAGGAAGCTAAGAAACACATACATACACGCAAACACACGTTTAATTTTAAGCTTAAACTCAGTCTTATGAATGAATATATTAGAAAGGTAACTAGCGAGAGCTAAGAAACCACACACACACACATACACAAAACTTAAAGCAAACCGATTATATACATATATATACACATATATTCATATTTAATATTAATTAATAAAATGCAACCAACATGAATGTCAAAAATCGTAAAAGTAGGCGCGCACTTTTCTCTCCTTTCTCTTTCTCCACTTCTCACAACCAGAGGGCAGGTGTCAGATGATTGACGAGGACAAACAGAGAAATAATATTTACTAAAAAAAACAAAAACCAAGCTAGCTAGAACCACCAGCTGAGGCTGCACGAAAAAAAGCAATAACAAAAGGCCAACCAAGCACGACATCGCGTTAGGGGAACCCCCAGCAAGAAATTACTTAAACACTACTACTTATAGTATACCCATACAAACAAACAAAAACACACCAACACAAGCTTACCATTAACCACACACACACATAATACACACTGTATTACTGTTAAACATTTTCGAAAAGATACGAAGCGAATACATTAAAATTTACTTACGTCTTTAGCTAAGAATAACAAATTACTCGCAAAAACAAACAAGGAACACCCACATACACACAACAAAATGACAGACAGATTTGTATTTAACAAATTAATACGAAATGTTTTTGACCTTTATATTTGTTCGATTCTTGTGTTCCGTGTTAGAACTTTGAGTTTTTCTTGAAATTCAACTCATTCAGCAGCATATAGGGAACGAAAAATGATACTAAAAAAACGTAGTTAGTAGAAATTTGAATTGCTTAATTAATTAAATGTAAAGGAAAAGGAAAACATAAAAACAAACACACACACACACGACAAGTAACGTTTTAATATTCCATTTAAAAGCAACAAAAGAAACTTAATTACACTCTTCAAATTGCATAGACGATGAAAAGTAAAATGAAAATTACGAATAAAACGGCTTGCCAAGTTTTAATGCTTATCCGACACTACGCGTAGGACGTCTTAGAGATAGAGCACAAGCATAAATAGCATAGAATGTGTTTCCAAATACATACAATAAAAAAAAAAAAAAAAGAAAACTAAAAACGCGAGTTGCAAACGAACGAAATATGTAAAAACACTTGATGAAGATGGCCGGAGCCAGATGGCATTAATTGCTTTGTAAAATGATAAAAAACAAATAAAACGAGAGAAGAAATGCAAAATAAAAAATATATACTTATATATATTATCCATAGACATACATACGCAGTCAGTTGCGCTACATGGCCTACACTTGCATTAATACGAAATACAAGAAAGGATAAAACAGTGAATACAGAATGATATGAAATTACCTTTGACCGCAGTGTTAAAGCATAACTATTGTGTAAGAGGAGTACGAAACGAAGATGAATACGATGTACTTTTTTTTTGCCTGATTGGTTTGTTTGTTTCAAACATTGTTTTAGCTGCAAGCAAATTTATGTAATGAAAGCGAAACGTAAAGTGAGCTAGATTCGTTAGAATTATTTAAAACATGTCACACACAAATTACAGACACACATACACAAATATGACACGAACACATGCAGACACACGCCAGACGGATCATACAAAATATTATACAAAAAAAAAAAAAAAAAAAAAAACAAATGAAAACTAAAACCAAGTTAATAGCTGCTTGGGCAGAATCAGCCGTTAATCGAGAAAAAATGAAAATAAAGCATAATATAGATTTTTTTTCTTGCGAAAAAAAATAAAATTCATAGATTTATTAATTTAAAAATTAAATTACACATAAAGTACTTCAAACATTAATGGAAGTATGCATGCGGAAAACAAAAAATAAACTAAATAAAAAAAAAGAAAACTACATACATATATGATATACATACATACTATACGGATTATTATTACTCTTATAATTATTATTATTGTATTGAAGGAAAAATATAAGAACATTAAACAGCATAAATAAAAAGAATAAAAAAAAAACGACACGTTTGCTTAATTTGTTGTGACAATTTATTAAGACTTGAGGTGGAAAGCATCGTACAATTGCATTGTAAGGCTAAGTTAAATAATGATGTGTTCCTTTAGACAAAAGGCTCAATGGTGAATTCTACAACGGAACAAGGTGTGGTCAATTCAAAGGCTTGCAGCACGCTGGGATGCAGCACTCCAATGCGACCTATGGTGGTGTTGTTGAACATCACATTCGCACAGCGACCAGGGAAGTAGCTGGGATCTGAAGTGGGTGAGTAGATAAGCAATATTAGTAAGTATATTATCCTCATGAACAGCCTACTTACCCTCTGTTGCCTGCAGATAGTATCCTTTGGTGCCATCGCCCGTCTTCCATGGAACCGAGAGCAACTGCATAACACGATCAAGCAGACCGTGCACAACCTCGAATCCGGCGCTCTTGTTACAGTTAACCGCGCACAGACGACGCTCGTTGCGTGCACCCACTTCGGTGTTCTCGTCGCTGACGACCACATCGCTAATCTCGAAAAGTTTTAATGGCAACGGCATCTTGCGATTCGCTACCACAGTTTTAAGCAGACCTGGCAGTAGAGTGGTGCGTACCACTTGGAATTCCAGCGTCTTAGGATTACCTATATGCACAGCAGGTAGGGCTTCGATCTTCTTGTTTAGTTTGCGTGCAATATCATCGCGTGAGCAGAGCGTAAAGGTCAGCGCCTCGGTGAAGCCGGCTTGAGCAACCTGTTCGCGCAACTGTTCGGTCAGTTTGTTCAGTGGGAATTGTTTGGCGATTTGCATAAAAGCTGGTAGCGATTTCTTGATGTTGTTATAGCCAAAGGCAATAGCAATATCCTCGTAAATGTCGCAAGCGTGTATGACATCGTGACGAGTCGGGGGAATCTTTACAATCAACGTATCACCATCTTTGGCATCGACGTTCGCTTCTAGATACATGCGGGTCAGCATATCGGCCAGCTTGGATGCGGTCTCATTTATACCAATGTAGGCATTCGCACGTTTCACAGAAACACGTTCCTCTCGCACAGGTAACTCCGGATAGGAAACAGTTGTACCATCAGTTTGCACCACGTCGCATGGCTCGACCGTGAACTTCTGGGCACAGTGCTCGGAGAAGAGGCACACAATAGTGTCTAAAACCACTTTGGCTTTGGTCAGATCTGTTGCAGTACATTCGATGAACACATTCTTGGTTTTTAGCGAAATTTTTGAGTGATCTCCATTGATGATCGGTGGCAGAGATAACACCACGCGATTGGCATCGTAAATTACCGGATAAACAGGCGAATCTCGAATGATAGGCAAATACTGCTTGAGCTGTGCGTGGGTCGCATAGAAATCCATCAATTGATTGCCGTCCAGTTCCTTCGTCTGATTGAGTGGAACAAATTTGATCTGTTCTGGCGCCAGTGCTTCGTAGCTGAAAGGTCCCTGAATGGTGTCCAGATCGTGAGTGCCGATGGCAACCAGCGTGCGTTTGCGGCAAATGTTCTGATGCAGCTTGTCCTGCAGATCGATGAAGCTATTGTACGAGTCCTGCGTGAAGGTGACATTTCGCAGTACGGCGGCCACAGCGTACGGACGGATTTGCTCCGTCGACTTTGCGATTTTAAGTACTTGACGCTGCTTTGGCTCAACAAACTCGAATTTGGGAGGTTTCACTCTAAATAGAAATTTGCAATTACGAATGAAATTTACATTATCTATTTGCTACTCACTGGCCCTGGAACACTCGAAGTCCGGTGACCAAACCCTCCAGGCAAAGTAAATCGTAGCGATTGGCAGGAATATCAATTCTGTAGATGATTTCCTCACTGGCGTCCGCTGCCGCCGCAACATCTCCTTGCTCTTTGGTTAACATTTGCTTCTCTGTAGTCTGAAGTTATAAGAGTATGATGAAATTAGCTTGAAGAAATTCTTCACAGATACTTACCACCTCGTCCAGTTCCAGACCGAAAGCGAAGCACAGCTCCTGGAACTCGTCATCAGCTGAGGAAAGGGGTAAACATTAGCATCGACAGTTCCACGTGGACGGGTACCGGCAAACTTACTGTATTTTTTGCCGAGTGCGTCGAAGAGCAAATCACGTTTAACTCCGATTGTGGGCATTGTGATGCTAGTTTTGGATGGTTGTACGTTATTTAAATATCAATGTAATTGATTTTTTATTAAGAAAAAGCCAAAATTATTTTTGTTGTTGCTTGATTCAAGTGTGTACACACTTTGCCAAAGAGGAATATCCCAATTGGAACTGTTATTTAACAGTCATGCGATTTATAACATTAACAGTTTCTGAGAACTTTTGCCATATTTTGTTTAATCAAATCTACCAACTGAAAATGATTTTTAAAAATATATTTTGAAGAAAACTAAATAAAAAATAAAAACATCCTAAGTAAACGTATAACAGTAGCACTAAACCAATAACAAATTCTAACACTGCAATTAACAGAGACGCGCGACTGTCTATCGATATTTAAAAAAATCGATTGCAAAACGTTATCTTTAAATTACAGTTATAGCGTAATTTTGTTGTAAAAAATTGTGTTTTTAGTTATGTTTACGCACCTACTCTGCCATATGTTGCAACTGAATATAAAAGTAAAAAATGCAGCACAATGTGTGTTATGCTTGTACGGATTCCAAATCAGCTGAAAAAAAGCGTGCGCTGGTGGCAGCTGTCGTCATTGTCGCCTGGCACTGCAAATTTAAAGCGAGCACAAAAAAATCGGAAGTAAAGAACGTTTAAGCTCGTTTCTTACCCCTCGAGCAACCGAAACGAGGTGTTTAGATCACACACACACACACGCACACACTGCGCACAACCTACACCTCAGCGCTTACCTGGCCAACTCAACTGGATCAATTAAGCAGGCAACGCGACGTCGAGACGCGCGTCAGACGAGACTCGGAAAAAAGGAACAAAGTATAAGACGGGTTGGAAAAAAAAGCTTGGAACGCGTGTGGCCAAAAACCTAATGAAGCGTTAAAGAATTAACTTGTGTTCAGCAGGTAAGTGCAAAAGAAAAAATACTAAACTTCATATTTAAACAGTTATAAGCTACGCAGTTCAGTTAACACTACCAGGAGCCTGCTTCCCTTGGGATGCCCAGGATCTTTTGTAGCGTTGATCTATTTCCCTCATAAATATGTATTAAATTGAGAGTCTCGACACAGGGTATGGTCACTCCCCGGGCACCGCGGGAGGAGTAATCGATTTAAAAACGCCTTCAACTGCTTCGCTGTTGCATTTTTCATAAGCATGTCCTTGCGCGCTGGCTTTGTGTTTGTTTGTTCAACCCTTGAAGAGATTGATTATTGTTTATATTTGTGCCTCGGTGTGCGTACGTATGTACATATATGTATATGTGAATGCAGTGCAAACACATGGGCAGCAGCCCATTGTGGCATGCGGACGATGCCAACGCCAACGCATCCATCCATTTGAATTGGGGCAATTAAAGTGTGTGGTACCAACTCACGGCTGAATAATTCTATAAACACGTGGTAGAAGAGGGGGGATACATAGAGAGAGAGAGAGAGAGAGGCTCACAAAAGCAGTGATACGATTGTTATTTCATTCTCTGCTTTTTTATTTGGATCTTCCCTGCCCTTCTTCGTTTTCTTCATTCTTTAACAAAGGCAATTAACATTAACCCCTTCGAGCGCGAGGGCGTTAATTCGGACACGAGCTCTTGGTCAATTTATCAAATAATGCGACCAATTCTTGGAAAAAGAAATAGAGTTATTATCAAGGAATGAGTAAAGGATCGAATATTGTTTGCTCCTTCAACCATATAGACCTTTCTTTACAATCCCGTCGGCATATTCGTCTGTAATTATGCTAAATATTGATTTCATATTTATTTTAATTTAGTTAGTTCTGCTTTAGAGTTAGATTTATGGGTTATACTTTCTTCAAAATGGCTACAAAAGTCGCCAGCATCCACGTTAGGATATCATAGATTTTTCGAGCACTTCTTTGTACTCTCTCTAAGGTGCCGCAACATATTGCACTAATTGCAAACTAGTTAGGTTTTCACACGTCTGATCTAGTTCTAATTATAGAATCCGCCTTTTCCGGCTGCAAAAATGCAAGAATCATTCATCAATTTGGTAATGCGATGGGAAAACCTTAACCTTTGGCAAACTCATTGTTTTTACTGGTTTTCCCTTTCTACCTGAACTATTGCTGTGTGGTCACTTTCAGGCGAAAGTATTCTTATACAGCTACTCTATGATATTGTGTAACCTATCTATCGTTTGCGGTTAGAAAATATCAATTTTCATATAATACAATTGTCACCTCGCTGGACCTCCAACAATTTCCAATAAAAAGTAAAACTGTCAACAAGGTTACTACAGCTACCTACCTACACCTCATTCCTCTAGCATACCATTATCAAATCAAGCTGATGTACTTATCAAACCCAAAATAATCCTACACTTGTTTTACTATGCACAAGCAAGATTCATCTGAGTTTTTATCTTATGCGCAATTTTTCAATTTCAGGAGTTGATGTTGAGAAATGAGGATGGCGTCGATATCACTTACGGATTTACATTTTATTTTTACACACTTGATCGGGGTCAAAGGTAAACATATCAATTACCTGCAATTGAGCCCCGTTGACAGACCATCCTAACTGCAGCTACAACTACATGTTTTGGCTACTGACCCGGGAACGCTGCAGTGCGCTGTCTTCCGAGAAAGTCATTTCTCACACTTGCCCATCGGGATTTATTTGTATTTCATTTCGATTTCTTTTGTCTGACAGTCTCAGAGTCAGTCCCATCCCGATCTAGTCTCAAGTGTCGCTCTGGAAAGTGTTGCTACTTTTCGACTTCTGGCTAAGTGTTGTTACCGTGCAGACAGAGGAACGATCCTTGAGGTGCCAAGAGCCAACAGCACCTATGGGAAATTATGTGAATTATGTATGGATATGCGACTGACGCCAACAGAGATAAACGAAATCCTTGAAACCGTTTGAAAGTTTCGCTTTCTTGTGCCTGCCAGACAGATTACCTTATAAATATACCCTGTGTGCCAAAGGGAGTTCTACAGTAGACATTCTTTTGGAAATCTTATTGAATAAAGAGTATTCAAAATAAATTGCATTAAATGTTTTGATACATTTCTTCAATTCAACATTATACATATTATATGCATCTACGTGGTATCCCTAAGTTTTGTATTCTTATGCACTTAACTTCTTAACTGTTGCGATTGTTACCCTAATTTTGTATTATCTGCAAAAATGAAACGGTCCTCTGGTTCTGGCCTGACCCAAGTCCGAGTTGCGCATCCATTGGCAGCTTCAACCACGCGTTGCATACCCCGTAATGGCACAATCAGCGGGAATAGCTTAGTCGACGCGGCCGCGGCGCACGCGTGTCATTCTGGGGCAGCAATCAAAGTGATATGAAAATTGCATGCGGGTTCAACAGGTTCGTTGTGCAGTACGATTTTTGTTTCGGTTTTTGTTTTTGCTCTTTTGTTTGCCCAAAAGGTTAAACGTGCGAATTTCACCAAAGGCAAAATACGAACGAGAACCTTTTTATTGGAAATGGTCAAAAAAGGGTATACTTACTTTGTGCAAATGTTTGTAACAGACAAAAGGAGGCGTAGTTGAGCCCATAAAGTAAATATATTCTTACTAGCTGAGTCGCGACGCGTCGCTTTACTCAAACTCATTTGAAATTTTTCATTTTATGAAAATGTAGGTAAGGGTCCCCCCTATGATTTAAAATTTTTTTTAAATTTTAAATCGCGTGTTTTTGAGTTTAATTGATTGCGGAGGTCAAAATTAGTACTAAGCAATTGTTTAAATCGATTTTTAACAATACTTAATTTTGGCCCAAAAATCATGTCGAAGTGGTTCAAAAATTTGACATGTAACACACTCAACAGGCCTGGTACTCTCATTTTACACCGATCGTAACTTTCCTAAAAATCAAGCGATTTTCACGCGGAATGACATTTTGTTTATGTTTTAACAACCGCAGTTATTCTACATTTAAAAAATATCATAAACGATTTTTTGAAATTTTTCGATATTTTGGAAATTTAGGTAAGGGTCCCCCCTATGATTTTTCAACAACATTTTTTTTTAAATCGCGAGTTTTTGAGTTTAATCGATTCCGGAGGTCAAAATTAGTACTAAACAATTACTTAAATCGATTTTTAACAATACTTAATTTTGGCCCAAAAATCATGTCGAAGTGGTTCAAAAATTAGACATGTAACACACTCAACAGGCCTGGTACTCTCATTTTACACCGATCGTAACTTTCTTAAAAATCAAGCGATTTTCACGCTGAATGACATTTTGCTTATGTTTTAACAACCGCAGTTATTCTACATTTAAAAAATATCATAAACGATTTTTTGAAATTTTTCGATATTTTGGAAATTTAGGTAAGGGTCCCCCTTATGATTTTTCAACAAAATTTTTTTTTAAATCGCGAGTTTTTGAGTTTAATCGATTCCGGAGGTCAAAATTAGTACTAAACAATTACTTAAATCGATTTTTAACAATACTTAATTTTGGCCCAAAAATTATGTCAAAGTGGTTCAAAAATTAGACATGTAACACACTCAACAGGCCTGGTACTCTCATTTTACACCGATCGTAACTTTCTTAAAAATCAAGCGATTTTCACGCGGAATGACATTTTGTTTATGTTTTAACAACCGCAGTTATTTTACATTTAAAAAGTAGCATAATGATTTTTTTTAAATTTTTCGTTATTTTGGAAATTTAGACAAGGGTCCCCCCTACGATTTTTCAATAAAATTTTTTTTTTTTAATCGTGAGTTTTTAAAAACGAGTAATATGTAGAAGAAGGGTATATTATTGTCGGGCGTGCTCAACTGTAGCCTTACCGACTTGTTGTTTTTCTGTTTTCTGTGTTGATCAGCGCTCGATCAATGCGAATGCGCGAAGAGGTTTTCGTTTTCGGTGATCGTCTCATGTTAATCGTCTGACTTCTTGAGCTCCTGCTGCCGTTGATGCGGCTGCTGATGCTGCTGTTCCTGCTGCGGTCCATTATCGAAGGCGTACCGTACGCGAATTTGCCGGATCGTATATATGGTATATGCAGCTAAAGCTAATTAAATGTAATTTGGTACTTCCTTTTCAGCCGAAATAATACATATAAATAGTATCCTTAGTTTACATTTTATTCGCGCTCTTCGCGCGCCCCTCATTATTATAAATTTTCGTTTTCTTTCAGCGCTGCAGACGAGACTTAAGGTCACGCAATGCCCAGACATACACACGTCCCTTTATTATGGTATGGTATATTATATAGGGCCAAAGCGAGTTCAAAGGAATTCGCCTGGCACTGGCACTTCAAGTGCAACAATACTACAAACAATTGCTCTAGAAAAGCGACCCTGAGAACCCTAAAGAACCCCAAAGAGAAACCGAAACTTGTTAATTGTTGTTGTTGTTGTTCCTGGACGAGTGAAGCGCGTACTTCAGCTTGCAGCAAAGAAACACTTTCCATTCAGGCCCAATAAGCGATCCATTGTGAAAAACCCTACTCACGAAGTTCATTCATGAAAGCGCGCCCCGAGCTGTGTCTCAAGTTGTTCTCCAGTTGGGGAGGAGGAGGCACTGCAGCAATTCTGCTGCAAATTAGACGCTCAATTACGCTGCGAAATTCCTATGTAATGAAGGTACATAGAATCTTCAGAGTGGCAGGAGTAATGGAGTGAGTCACTCGCACTCACACTCGAAAGTGAATCTTGACCACGTGGTTGGGTTTTCTCTGGTAACCCTTCGATCATTTTTCATAACTTTGCTCCGACCACATCCTTCCGTAAAATGTTCTCACACTTGACCCGCTGTGCGGCGGATACGCCCGCCAAAGATCGGAAGTTGTTCCGCATGCTCCTTTGCCAGCATCCTAGGCATATCCCTTGTCCTCATCATGCTGTTGTTGTTCTTGTCGAATCTTATTAAAAATTGTTATTTCTTTCGTGGCCCTTTTTCCTTTGCTCGCTCGCTCGCTCGCTCGTTGTTTTCTTAACATATATGTATTTTTTATTGCTTTAATCATTTTTATTTTGTGCGGCTTCCGTGCCACCTGTTATGCTTATAGCGAAGGTGTAGCAGCAGCAGCAGAAGTCCTCGGATCCTTGAGAGGCCTTTTTGATTTTTCTCAAGTGATTGCGTAGTTTTCATCGTTTTCGTTTTCTTTTTGTTGCGTTGCTTTTTGCTCTTTTGTTATAGCGCTCTCACTGTTTCAAATTTGAATTGATCACCGCGTTTCGATCTGGCCAAGGGTCGCGTGGGATAACGTGGGATCTCTCCGACCTATCAAAATAGCAATCACAATTTGTCGATTAGCGCAGTCTGATGCCTACTTCCGATTCAAGAGTTGAGATTAAGCATGAAATTAATTCCGTAATTGTTAGGCGAATTAGTCAGCGCAGGATTAGATGCAGCATCAGAAGAAGAAGCAGCAGCTACAAGGTCAACACGTCTGGCGCCAAACACTTGGCAAAGTATTGTCAGATCAGCCAAAGATCGGCAAAGATAGTTATCACATGTTGGCAAAACAATACGCCAGTATGGATCAAAGACAAAGTGATGCCGTGCGACAAAAATTGTTACGCTTCGCTCTGATCCCATCAACGGTAGATATAGTCAGAGAGATATATGTATGTATGTATGTAGCATCGATAAGCATCGCTATGACAAACAACCCGACTGACTGCCTGCGGGCGTGCCCAAACAATGACACAGTGGGCGCTGCATTGACCTGAACCGAGAAGGAACCAATGTGCCTGCCCTGTGTACCTGCTGTCGAGCGTGTGTATAATCTAGTTTTAATTTTCATGGGAATTAACCCATGTTCTCCGCATCCTTCTCCCCCTCGTTATGCAAACAACAATGTGCAATTTATGCGATTCGAGTATTTGTTTAAAAAATTGTGAAAATCCTCTGCACTCAGTCGGCTTGACTTCTGTTTGAGTAACTTATTTGCTTTGATTTTCACTTGACTTTTTGCCTCGTTTAATATGCTCAGCCCTGTTAGAGCGAGAGAGGGTATTATGAGAATGCAGAATGTAACATAGGAAGAGACACTGTCTTTATATTATTTACATTTTATGTAATTTGCATTGATGTTATTGCACTATTTCTATCGCTGTTAGCAATTATGTTGTTTAAGCTGTTAAAAAGTCCGATAATTACATGCAAATCGTGTTGTTAACATGAGTAACAGAGTTGCCAATCGATATCAGCGAGCGGCCATTAAAATTAGCACGCGAATAAAGGTTAAAAGTGCTAAATTCAATTAAATAAAATCAAAGAAGCTGACGGAACGTTATTCGACCTATATGTAAGTAGATATATATTTATATTTATCAGCAGAGAGTGATCATTAACGTGTTTTCTAATGGATATCTCCTCGTCGAGTGCGCATTTCCTCGCAGCATTTCTTACTTGTTTTATGATATTTTCATTTCCACATGGGGTTCCGTTTTTTATTTTTTCACCAACCACCCCACGTTGAATGGCGTCAATATTTGCAGAGCAAGTCAAACAAAGTTGGCGCATCCCATGGCCAACAATACAGGACAACAAGAACAGCAGCAATAATGCTGCAGTGTCTCGATTTCTCTTGGACTTTGCCTCGGCATTTGCGCTCCGCATATTTAATTGGCCTTTAATGAATTTTCAATTTGATAATTGGCAAAATGCCGCACACGAACGCGTCCGAGGCCACCCACGTGGTGCACGAGAACTCGAACATGCAACGCGAACAACTCACAGACTTCAATTCCCAAGATCCAATCCAGCTCCAACCGCAACTTCAGTTCCATGTTCACATGTCCGTTTGTTGCTTCCGATTCGACTTTCGCTCTCTCTCTGTCTTTCTTTATCCTGCCTTGTTGCCTTATTACACCGTGTTAAATGCTAATAAAATAAGTAACATACAAATTTTTCAATTTATGCACAAAAAGAAATTGGGCTACGGTTGCCCAGAGAGATGATTACAAGTCGGGACAACACTTTCACGGCCCAGAGGGACTTCTTAATAAGAGTCGTTGACATGCGCCTACTTTTCTTTCTGATTGGCATTACTACAGCTCCTACACGTTCCGCATACTTAACTAACTCAAGTTGGGTATCAATGTTACTTTACAAAATATGATGCAGTTTAGGGATTGATCAGGATTGCTTGCGAATTCGATTTCTCTGTATGAGCGCCTATATCTGAAGTACTATAAGAGCTAGAGCCACCAAATTTAATGACAATATTCGTATATATTGTCTTGTCCCAAAGTATCTTTTAGAATTCACCCTCGACTTACTTTAGGGTATTTTGCAGTCGCATAGTTCTTTCGTTATGCTTTCTTATTAACAGCTATTGGCATGCGCTCTGTGGAAGCTGCTCCACATCACATGACAACGCTTCCACATGACGGAGTCGTTGCCAGACGCAGAACGAGACTCAAGTTGTATTTTTATGCGTATTGACATGAAAAGTATGACCCAGAGATGGATGTACGTGTGTGTGTGTGCGTGTGCATGGAGGTATATGCCGTATTGTTCATATTTAAGCAGACTATAAGTGGTCAAAGTTTTGGGATCAATTGGAAACGTTAAGTGACAGGCACGCAAGGCGCCGGCTGAGTGTGAGGCAGGGACGGACCAAAGCAAAAATAAAAGAGATGAATTTGGGTTCTACGCATAGTTAACCCTTTCTCTCTGGGGCTGGGCGAGTATTTTCTTTTACTTCAGTTCCCCTTACTTTCAACTACACTCAGCACGTGTGTTTCATGTTGTCAATGCGCATAAAATTCAAATCGATATGCAAACGTTTTGTTGGCGGATGCCTTCACATCGCCAAAGAACGATAAGGTCGATTGGGTTACATGGTAGCCGGTACGATACGATCGTTCAACGAGCAGGTGTAACCGAAGGCGTCACTTGTGCAACTGTCACTCGATGTGCACTCGCAGCGCACTCGTAAATTGCACTCGAGCAGGACTTGAACGACTCGGCCGCGGGAATCGAGGGATGTTTGGCCAATAAATACTGCGTTGTGTACTGCGTGTGTGTGTGCGGTTTGTTGTGTGACATTTTTATCTAATTGACAAGGTTTTATTGCCGCCTGCAAAAGATGTGCACGGCAGATATACAAGTTGGACTTCTGCTTGGGGCGTGCTACTTGTCTGCCTCTGCGCCGGGAGTTGACTCAGATCAAAGGATCAAAAGGATCTCTCATTGCAGTTGCGCATTATGATTTCCAGCGAATCATTATGAAATCCCAAGGGCGTGTCGTGGACCCCCTAAAGAACCCCTGAGGACCACCGTGTTCTGCTGTCTCATTCCGCCGAAACTACAACTAAATTGAAAATACGTTTCGATTAATTGTTAGCGCTAAAATGTGAACCTAACTACGCCACAATTTCGATTCGTTTTACGCCGGGCACGCTTATTAGACATGCCCGAGAACGAGCGTGTCCTTGACGCTTGGCTAACAAGCTAGCGCCGTCTCGGACCCTCCGGTTAGGGCATATCAATTGGAAAATTTTCGCCAGCTTGTAATAAACAAGATTTTTCATTGCGATACCATGCGTTCCTGATCCGTGGTCAGTGCGTGCCGAATCGCCCTGCTCGGCGGCAAATTTGTAAAGGTGTCGGCAGGTAGTAGATAGTACATGGTAGTCTGCCGGCTCCGACAACGACGACGACGACGACGATTTAGATAGCTCGATAAGATGATTTGCTCTTTTATTTTCCGCTTTGTTATTGTGCTGACAAATCGTTGCCAGCAATCTGTATATGAGCTTGGATTTTTTGCAAATTTGTGCAGCGCTTAGTGGTCGACTTAATCCATTTAAAGAAATAAGGCTCTTGTTTGCATTTCCGCCCCATGTTCCGGTACATTTTGGGATGTGCTCTCAACCCCATAATCATCTTGTTAGCGGCTTTAGATTGCCACCGATAGGCAACCCAGGCCAGGCAAATTTTCTAGCGCCATTTTGCCAGCAGCTCAAGCTCAACAGGGCAAACAGAGAAACCTACCACGCACTGCCATTGGTTCCTCGTCTGTGGCGGCACGTGCTGTCCGAGGTAGAAGGTATAGTCGGTCAGGCAGGCAGGCAGGCTCGTAGGCAGTCGGGGGCAACTTGTTTACCTGCGCAATTCAACATACCTGCTGGCGGCAGCAGCCCTGGTGGTGAGTTTGAGCCGCTTTGGTATAAATAGCGCTGCCAGGATTAACCAGCAGTCAGAAACTCGCCAGCAATCGCAGCGAACGGTTCAAGTTTTTATTGTACTGATTACCAAACTCCGTTTTTATTACGATGTCGTCCAGTGAGATTTATCGCTACTATTACAAAACCTCTGAGGATTTGCAGGGCTTTAAGGCCGGTGCAACGGAGCCGTACTTCAATCCCATGGCTGCCTATAATCCCGGCATGACACACTACCAGATCAATTGCAATACGTTGGCCAATTCGAATAACTATTTGTCCGGCAATGGATTCATTAGTTTCGAGCAAGCTAGCTCGGATGGCTGGATCACATCATCGCCAGCTAGCCATCGTTCCGAGAGTCCCGAGTATGTTGATCTGAATACCATCTACAACAATGGCTGCACCTCTCTGCCACAGCAGCAGACACAGGTGGCACAGCCACAGTTTGCCATGCCGCTGGAGCAGTCACTGCCCCAGTCTGTGGCACAGCCGGCACTAGAGATAATGGGCTCACCCAATGTGGGTACCTGCAAGACATTGCCCGCAGCAGCAGCAACAGCAACGACAGCAGCAGCAGCTCCTGCTGCAAAGCCCAAAAGAAGCTACACGCGAAAGAATCAGCAAGTCGCAAATGCCACAGAGAGTACCACGACAGCCACGCCCCCAGCACAGTGCAACAACAACGGTGTGAATCTATATACGGATGACTTCCAGAATTTCGATTTCGATAATTCTGCGCTGTTCGATGACAGTGTCCATGATGAAGACGACATGATGATCTTCGACGATGATTTCGAGGCCGATGGCAATGAGGGTTCCTTTGACCTGGCCGATGGTGACAGCGAAGATGGTACGACCGCCAATGCGAATGCTCCAGCTGGCGGTGCTGGCAAGAGGCGACGCAACAAACAAGTCTCACCCGTGGTCAAGCGTAAACGTCGCCTAGCAGCCAATGCAAGGGAACGTCGCCGCATGCAGAGCCTCAATCAGGCCTTCGATCGACTGCGTCAGTATCTGCCTTGTCTGGGCAATGATCGTCAACTCTCCAAGCACGAGACCCTGCAAATGGCTCAGACCTACATCTCTGCCTTGGGTGATCTGTTGCGCTAGACCCCATCGCAGTGGCGCACCTCACCTCCATCCATTGCCAAATGTTGTACCTTGTCCTGTATATAGAACCCCAAGCTAGTGCCCAGTAGTAAATTATTACCTAAGTATTGATTATAGTTTAGTTTATTTGTTTTAAATGGAAGACAATGATTTAGTTCTTAAATACAAATTATAAAAAATATGAAATTCAAGAAAACACAATTGTTTCATTTAAAAAAGAGATCTACCATGTTGGAAGATTGCATCAGGCTTACAGGCTTGTATTTTTCAATTCTTATTCTAGTTGAATTGAAGAATTTAATGAAATTATGTACTGTTAAATACACATGTGATATGTGGGATATACTACATAACTTTGTGTACAATTTGAATTGCATACTTCAATATGGTACTGGGTAGCCCACAATCGATTGAAATTTTTTTGTGGATCGAAATAATTGTACAGAAATAATTTCCATTGTTTCCTCTATAACTATTCAAATAGTTGAACGATAATTATATACCCTCTTTTATTTATCCTCTTATTATGTTGTAAAAAATTTATTATAAAATAAATATACCAACTAAATTTTTTTATTATTTCTAGGATTATACGCAATTTCTTGCTACTTTTGATGGACTTCAAAAATGACAATACTCTTTTTGAGCTCTCTGTTCTGATTATAAAAGACTTGTTGAGCGTATTCAACTCACAGTCCTAACTTACTCTAGTCTAACTTACTATACTCATCATTATATTCTATGGACAACTGAGGACAACATAACTTATCCGGATCTAATTGGAATATATCGGAGTTTTCCCTAATCCTCTGCAAGAAGAACTGGATTGATCAAGTATAAGTAAGTACCTTTAACCCTACTGCGCCTTTCGTTGCAGTGATTCCTCTCTCATTCACATACACATACACATCCCATATATGTAGTCGCGCGCGGATTGAATTCAACTTTATTATAAGTATGAGAAGCAAGGTGATCGATTTGGCGCTTCTCGATCAATTTGCAGACAGTTCGACGAAATTAGTCGATGACCCAAAACAAATACGCGAAAAGTGATCCCCCCAAATCACGTTGTCGGGGGCAAGACTGATGCATCGTATTGTGCCGATGATGATTATATGCCACGACGCGCCAGAGTGTGGCTGCCAAATTAAGTTAAGTGTGGGGCCGAACGGTTTTCAGCCGAGTCCCGAAAAAAAAAAAAAAATGGAGCGCCACTCACAAATCGTTTAAAGGGAACTTCGATTGATGATCGTTTTTGTTGGATAACCGACAAAGGCTCAGACTAAGCTTAAGCTGGGTTAAGCCGCGACCTGGAGAGTTCGCAGCTTCTTCTCGGCGATTCAATCAGTCGGAAGATCCAAAACCAATTTGTTGATAGCGCGCGGCCTGACGATCGGTTGCCACCACCACACGCACTGGGAATCGCATTGAGCGATTCTCGCTGGGAATTGGGGCGCTTGTAGGCGGATGCTCGAGAGTGAAAGAGATAGAGAGTCGGCAGGACATGGTTACGTGAGCAGCGTTTGGTTCGGTTTGGTTTGTTTTGTTATCTTTCTCCTCCTTCTTCCGTTTATTTGTTTGTTTTATAAAATGCTTTACGGGCGTATCCAAAAAGCTCTCCCCGAAAAAAAGCGTAGGAAATTCACATAATTAGTTAGCTTCGATTTGGGGTTCGTTAAATTGTTAATGACTTAATTTAGAGAGTTCGCGCGACGATCGCGGGCGTCTACCGTACAGTTCCCTAGAGACAGAGAAAGAGAGAGAGAAACTGGCAATTATAAGCGTTGCCTCCGTATCCTTTGCTGGATCCCCCGTGTACCCTTTGCGCTCTCCTGTTAGCGACAATTTACGGCTTTGAACGCTTCCGCACAAAGCGTCGGCCGTCAATTTGTCAATTACACAAATTGTTTAGCTCGCCACGACACCAGAAACAGCAACAAAAACAACAAGAAAAGCTGCATTTCGATTTCAACCGAGTTGGGGCATCTTCCTGCCAGAAGCCCAGGGTTGGGGATGGCTTTGTGCAACCGAGCTACGTTCCGATCGCTGTGCAGCTGCACAGATTCGATCCAGCTTCCATTTTCGAGTCAATACAATTAGTTAGAATTCATGAATGGGAACCGACCCCAGCCAGCATCAGCTTTTGGCAATGCCGCCGCCGCCGGAGCAAAAGTCCAACTCGATGTCGTACCGAGTCCCCCAGAAGTCGGAGTCTCTTGCATGTCTTTGTCAATTTATAGACAGCTTGCCTGAGCATTATTAACACGTATTATTATGCATTCGCCCCGACATGCAGGGCCAACTTCCAAGTTGCAGGTTGCAGGTTGCACACAGATCCCAGCTTGCTTGCGAGATCTTCGTTCTCTTCCACATCTCATCTCCGCGCAAACTACCCATTCACCCTTATCCTCACAATATTTTGTGGACTTTTGCGTAAAAAAGAATTAATGTTCCGAAAATTTGTCATGTCGATAATTGGCGCGCTTTATTTTGAGGTTTTTGGGGTTTAGCTTTGCCTGCCCCATTATGATACACAGACATCCTCTGGCAGTATATATTGGTATATTTCTCGACTATGGGTATATCTGTATCTGCGTTAAACAAGTTAATGAGCTTTAACACCATCAATTTGTCACTTCTTATTAGCGTCCCCATGAGGCAGACAGACTTGGTATACGTTCGAGTAGTTTAACAAGCTCACAACTAATTGGGCTGCGAGTTAGTGGCAAGTGCGATAACTTAAGATCCGAATTGGTGGTTAAGCTGTCCCCAATTCTTGGATATTCTTTACCCAATGCTTGATTGCTCTTTCAGCGGTTTCGGATATTTGAAGTCCCCTGTGGCGGATTTCAACTAAAATTTATTTAATTTAAGCAATAGATTATAAAATGAATGCTTTGAAATTTTAATGAAATATTGTTTTCTTTTTATCAGAAAATATCGAAAAATTAAAAATCAATTATCCGATATACACGTGTTGCTTTGACCTGCGGTTTTGCGATCTTTCTTGCTATTTTCTTCACTTTTTATTCGATCTTTCTCTTTTTCTACTGACAAAAGATTTTCTCATGCCCTGCCAAACACAAAGATAGTTCAGGCAATTGAGGGAACCCTTAAAAAAAATTGTAGAAAAACGCAGCTAAACCGCAACAGTTTTTATTTTTTTGTATGTGTGTAAATTGTTTGGGTTCAAGTGCACATACGTGTACAGGGAGGGGGGTTTCCGTTTCCGCCGCCGCCTTATTTTGGCATTGTTGTGTGAACATTTTACGCAGATCCTTTAATTGTTGCGCAATGCATGGAAAAACCGGGAAAACATATACTATATGTATTTGTAATTGCCTGGTCCATTGAGAAACCCAAGAAAAAAGTAAATGGCGATCGCCTGATTGATGTGAATCCTGGCCAGAAACGAGAGAGCAGCGACTCTGAACCCACGTCCGGCCTGCGCTGCATCCTCTGGTCGCGTGTGCAATGGAACTGTGTGTGTGGGCCGAGTCCAAGCCAAATGATTGCAATTATTAAGCCATAAAACAGGCTGCGTTAAATGCCGAGTCTGTAATTAGCGACACCAAATCACACCGGGCACGCCCACGCAGCTCCGCAATGTGTGCGGCCCAAGAGAGAGAGAAAGATCAACAATACCTGCACATAGCGGTACTGGAAAGTTAAGAGCACCCACTCCCAATATCCAATTATGGTTTGCCGTTTGTTTAGGGAAGTTTTCGCTTCGGTGCGGCAATTAGTCAAAGATTTGCTACGCTACTCCGGTTGGATCGAAATTGAGGCTGATGCCGGAGACTGAGACTGAGGCTGAACCATCAATCAGTAGCTCCGATTACGCTACAGATTTAACCGTTACACTGCTTGACAAATAATTCGCACGGCCTACAGAGCGATCGCTCGGCTGGGCAACTCAATTAGCCAGGCCACAGTTGACTGACTTCTGGCCCAAGCCAAGTAGGTGGCAGGCAGGCAGGCCAAAAGCCTTGCCCAAGCCTGAGCCCAGTATCTCACGCTGCAGTCGATGAGCGAAGGACGCACAGGCAGGCAGACGGAGAGACGGACGGGCACGGGCAGTGAAAGTGCATCAAAAATCAAAGTCGACGTTGATTTTTTGACAATTTTCGGAGGCTCTGGCATCAAATTAACACAACAAAAACGTAAAGATGCTACCAAAGATGCAGGCCAAGAAAAAAAGGAGCCCACCCTCAGTAGGCAGCAAGGTATAATTAAAACAAACGACGGAATACTCTATGGGAAGTTTAAAAATATATATATTTACTTATGAGATAATTAATCACTTTTCAGATGCTGATATAGTCTTGAAACTTTCAATAACTTCCCTTAAGATTATAAATCATTTATAAGTATAATCAGAATACCTTCTGCTATCTTGTTAGGGTATTAAACTTCGAATCGCCAAAATGTAGCTGTATTTTTTAACTGAAATTGCCACACGCAAGCCATCGCCATCTCCATCGGCTTGTCACGTTAAGATGGTAGACGGTTGAGTTCGGGAATCGTACGGGAGAGTGAGAGAGAGAGAGAGCGAGCGAGTCTGCCAGATATTTTACTGCAGATTCTTCTCTGTTCTGGTCTGGTCTGCTCTGTAATTTTGTTTTCGCATTGGACGTTATTTGATACACTTTTCCAGCTCATTTGCTTGTAATTGGGCACCGCCAGAACTTCACATCGCACAGACTCCACATGAAATCTCTCTGTCCTCTGTCCCCTGTCCCGTCTGTCCGCACTGTCCACTGACTGCCAAGTTCAGCTCAGGTTGACGACTTTTCAAATTATCAGTTAAATTTCGGTACTTATATATTTATTAATCAGGATTTCGTGTGAAAAATGCGACCAGGGTGCGCTCATATTTTGTCTTTAAGCTCAGCTCAGCAGACAGCAACAACAACAACACCAACAACAAAGCAGCTGAAACGTCGTCGGTGGCGTGGTGATGGTGGCATCACTTCAAGAGGTTTTGTCCTCTGGCCAACTACTTTTGGCTAAAGGAATTTTGGTTGCTTCGTTTTTTTTTTGCGCCCCCTTTTGCTTGTGATTTTTTCTCGTCCTTTTTGTTGGCTGTGGTTTCTTTGTTTCTTTTTTTCGATTTTTTTTTCGCAAACCACCTGCAAAACCCGCGCAACGCGCTCTGCGTGTGAACTTAATCCCTTTTGGCCCCAATTATTCAAGTAATTAAGTATTAATGTGCGAAATTTTATCACCTTCGGCGACGCTGCACGTCGTGATTTTCCAGGCCATTTGTGCCTAAACGATCGGTGGAGTGTGGGGCTTCTGTGTGGAGGTGCCTGGAACTAGAGCAGATCGAAGAGATGTAAAGTTGCGAAGGGTTAAACCAAGATAAAACAATCAAATTAATAGAAAGTTATTCAATAACTAGAAAGATTGTTATGAATATCATGGATATCATGAATATCATATCGTTCGACTTTGATCCCAAAGAATGTTCAATAAATTAAATTAATTATACCCGAGTATATCTCAAATCTTATTAGCTTGCTTAATCTCTGTGTGATCCCTGTGTGGTTCCCAACAACGGATCCAAAACCTTGAGTGATTGGTAATAAAAACGGGCTGATCAAGGATGTGCCGCCTGATGCCGCCAAAGAAGCGGCGGCGCTAGACGATTGTGCAATTAGTAGATATAATCCGTGTGATTCCACCCGAGTAAAATGTCAATAACAATAAATTCCTTGGCAAGTGTACCCGATGGTGATTTCAGGGAAAATCAAGATATGGACAGAGTGCAATGTGATTACGTTGGAAGAACAGCTCATAACTGTCAAAGTTGGGCAATCAATTGATTGGCGCAACGATGATCGCTACAGGGATGGGATCGAGTGCCCAACGATCGTCCATGGGTCGAGAAGGACCGCACAAGGACTCGCCACAATATTTTAGAGGCGTGTTCCGGCTGTCAACATTTTATGTTGGTGGTCAGCGGCGAGTCAACTTGCGGTCGCAACTGCAACAGCAGCCAAGAGATGCCTGAGAACCGTGCGGGTGTTCTCGCACTGCTGAAGAAGGTCCTTGAGCGCAGATCCTCGAACAATAGAGCACACCAGTCCCGTGGCGAGGTCCTTTGTGCGTGCGCAGAAAACAAAGGCAACTACTTACAACACATTATGACACGAAATTGGAAACAAAATCGAAATGGAATGTGGAATTCATCTACGAGAACCTGGGGACAGGCATTTTATTGCCCACTATAAAGGTCCTGCTTAGATTCATAGCTCTATTTCTTCTCTCACTCTCTCTCTCTCTTTCTGTCTTTTTCTCCTGCTCGGCTCCTTTTGATGCATTGAATTTGCGTGAACCAAATCCAATTTTATTGCTCAATTTTTTTGTACTCCGCCGCGATTCTCTAATTGAATTGCGCGATCTGGAAAATTTAACATTTGTCTGCAAGGACTAAGTTCATTATTTATTTCTATATTTTTGAGCATTCTAATGTAAATGAACTTTTTCTTTCACTCTTTGTCCTGTTGTATTCTTCTTCTGTTTATAACCATTTACGTAAATAGTTTTAGATTATCTACGCGCCGTTGAGGTCGGCAATTTATTAATCGAAACAATTTATTATATTTGAGTTTCTTTTTGGATTCCTCTTGAATACGCCTGAGATAAATAGATTGCTTGACCAGCGGTTTTCGAGAAAATCTTTTTAGTTAGTTTAACTTTATATAAAGTACATGTGTTACAATCCAGGTTATTTTATTGGAACTGTAAAAACTAAATATCACTTCGTCAGTTATTAAAGATATCTTTGTAGAGGACCCTCTTATAGTAACATTATTTGAATTATATAAAAACTTTAAAAGGTTTAATAATTAACTAATACAGTATATTGGTCATTCGTTATTTTTCTAAGATTTTGTAGATCTGTTGGCTAGACCTGCCCCTTCCATGATTGTTGTTCCTGTCGTTCGCGACCAGCTGACGCTGGCTGGGGCACACGTGTTCATTGCGGGACATGCGCGCGAGTTTGGGTCTCAATTTGGATTTGTAAACTGAGCCCAGGCAGGAGCCGAGACCCCGGACAGGGTCTCGGAGTGAGGTGAGTTGAGTTGCATCTGTGTAGTATGCTTGTCGGCATCACACCTCAACTCGTTCTCTCTCTCTCTCTCAAGCCTTTTCTTCAACCCTTTCCAATTTGTCTTGGCGCAGTGCTGCTCATATCCTGGTATCCTTTAAGCGGTTTATCCTGCTGTTCTCTCCTCTCGTCTCGCCAGCTCCCGCTCTGTGGCTGCTGCTGCTGCTGCCTCTTTCCCTCTCTGCCACACTCGTGCTCCTTATCGGAAGTCAACAGAAACTGTTGCAGGGGAGCTGCTTCCTTAAAATGGTTTGGTTGTTTCGAGTGCAGCAAAATGCCGAAGTACAAGTAGAGAGAGACAAAGAGAAGGAAACCGGGAGAGAAACCGAAGCAGAAGTGTAGGCAACGGCAAATGCTACCCAATTTCGAAGTCAAAGTAGCACCAGATGACGGCATGCGCCGTCCGTTTGTTCTGAGCGATCCTTTTGGCCAGGACAGCATATGTTGCACACTCGGTCTCGCTCTAACTGCCAGTGTGTTAGTCCTTTTCGGGCAGGCTTTCACTCGCACGCCACGCGGCTCATACTCCGCACACCTCCGCACCCCTCTTCCATCTCATACCCGAACTGCGAACCGAACGGCAAATAATAATAATAATGATAATTTCTTATTGTGTTTGCGGCTCCGAAGACGCGCCAGTTGGTGCCACAAGCGACCTCAAGTGGCATATAGAGTATAGTATATAGTAGAGGCCGCTCCACTTAGTAGACAACAACTACTAGAAGTTGCCCCCGGGCGTAGGATTCGGCAACTGCATCAATCAAAATTAAGTCAAGTTCAGAACTTAAAAGCCTACCGAAACACGTAATAGGTAGCCGGTCGATCCCGCTGAATCCAAAATTAGCATGAGCCAAAACGGTTTCCAAGGTGAAAATGATTAAAATCATATTAATAATAAATACATTGTTGTTTAAAGCGACTGCAGAACAAAGTGAAGAAAGTGGAACAGATTCTCTTGAAGAGTAGATCAGAAGAGTTAACGATCATCTTAAGCTTTTGAATTGATAATGACAGAATATTTATATAACAATCATAGTGATTTATCTAGTATACAGCTTAGAGTTTTCTTCCTTACATCCTCCACCAGGGAGGTTTATATTTTTCCAATCTCTTGGCAACCTAGAAAAACGTCGCGCGCCATCCGTCACTAGCTATCCCAGGTTGATTGTCTAGAAAATGTTCAACAGATGTTGGAGTAGACCTCGTATTCACTTACTTTGGGTATCACAGCGTTTGTGCAACAGCGGCAACAACAGCAACAACAACTCTAGCAATAACGCGATCATCATCAACAACTGTTACAAGCAGTAAAAATAAGATAAAATTCAGACGCCGTTGACTGGGTAAAATTGCGCCATGGAGTCAAAAAAAAAAAAAGAAGTCGTAGGAAATTTTGTTGGTTGCGGCATACACTGCAAGAAAATTAAGATAAGTTTGGAGTGACTATGATTTGTGCCCTTAGTAACGAAAATCCAATACCAAAAATAAACTGAAACCAGTCGGTAAGGCAGTTGAGCGCCCCCTCCAAAATATCGAAAAATTTAAAAAAATCTTTTATGTTTAAATGTAGAATAACTGCGGTTGTTAAAACATAAACAAAATGTCATTGCGCGTGAAAATCGCGTGATTTTTAAGAAAGTTACGATCGGTGTAAAATGAGAGTACCAGGCCTGTTGAATGTGTTACATGTCTAATTTTTGAACCACTTCGACATGATTTTTGGGCCAAAATTAAGTATTGTCAAAAATCGATTTAAACAATTGCTTAGTACTAATTTTGACCTCCGCAATCGATTAAACTAAAAAACTCGCGATTTAAAAAAAAATTTTGTTGAAGAATCATAGGGGGGACCCTTACCTAAATTTCCAAAATATCAAAAATTTCAAAAAATCATTTATGATATTTTTTAAATGTAGAATAACAGCGCTTGTTAAAACATAAACAAAATGTCATTCCGCGTGCAAATCGCGTGATTTTTAAGAAAGTTACGATCGGTGTAAAATGAGAGTACCAGGCCTGTTGAGTGTGTTACATGTCTAATTTTTGAACCACTTCGACATGATTTTTGGGCCAAAATTAAGTATTGTTAAAAATCGATTTAAACAATTGCTTAGTACTAATTTTGACCTCCGCAATCGATTAAACTTAAAAACTCGCGATTTAAAATTAAAAAAAAATTTTTTTGTGAAAAATGTTATAGGGGGGACCCTTACCTAAATTTCCAAAATATCGAAAAATTCGTCCATTGAATATGGGTATACAAAAATACTACCATAAGTATACTTAAATGCTGTAAAGTGTACGCATACATTTTTCTCAGTGTACTCGGCGCAGGTCAAAATAATTTGGCTCACTGCGGAAATGCAGGCACGCCGACGAGCAAGCAAGACGTCCGCCAGCTAACGTTGTCTCTCTCTCCTACTACTATGGCCAGCTGTTGCCTGTCGTGTTGTTGTTGCCAGCGCCTCTTATAGTGTTCATTCGCTTCGTTCGTTTCGTGTGTTTGCCACGTGTCGTCGGCAAAGCCCATTGACCAATGGGAGAGACAGAGAGAGAGAGTGAGCTTGAAAATACCGATACTAAGCTAGTTCGATAAGTGAACTTGCGATTAGGCGCATTTCGTTCGTGAGCTTAGCCCCACACACACAAAGCGATCCCTTGAACGAAATGAACCGCATGCAAAACGAACGAGCAGCTGTAAAATCAATCAAAAACTTGTCAAATAAATGTCAATTCGTCTCGTTTGCAATTCGCTTTTGTTGACTTATGCGCATGCATAAACGATGTGCACAAAGGACACGCATCCTGCCCAGTTCCAGTCCTTTGGGTGCATTAATTGTGCATTTTTATTTGCTTAAGCGGCAACAATCGAACAAATTTAACTACAGTTTAACTACAATTTGAATGCAGTTAAATACTGCAATTGGCTCGCATTTCACTAAGATACTCGGTGGCCTGGCGAACTGCTGCGTTGCTGCACTCCTGCACTTGACTCATCTGATCCTGCGACAACTGACGCGTGCGCACCAACAGCAACGAGGCGCTGTGCATGGCCTTAGCTAATCCTTGATTGATACGCGTTATACCTTCCAAAAAACAAGAGTTACCCGTGCTGCCGCTGGTTAGATCTAAGCCCAATGCGTTGAGTGGTGCCAGCGCCGTGCCCATAGCCTGTCCCTGACACATAGCTGGCAATTGACCCAATTGCTGCACAAAACTCTGCACTTCGGACATTGCTAGCTGTCCTTCTGCACGATAGTCTTCAATCATTTGTCGTGTACTCAGGGAGCACATGCTCAGCTCTCGACTAACATTCGCTGTGAAGTCCTGCAGATGCCAACCCACAACGCAGTCAGGATTTGACTGGATCATCTCGTTGGCCTCATCAATGGCACTGGTCACCTCCAACATGGCATTGGAGGAAATAGTTTCCAGATTTCCAGTCACTGCAGCCAAAGCCCGATCAATATTCTCCTGCAGTTGGCCAGACGTCTGATCGCTAACATCGACTGCCATATCGGCCAGTTGATTAATCACCATACTTATTGGTCCATATTCTGTGGTCTCTGTATTGCTCACCGTACTACTACTACTGCTTGATTGGCCCAGGGCTGGCTAGGGATTTCAGGATATAAACAAATTAGCGAGACTATCTCAGATGAGTAAGTAGTATCGTACTCACTGTCGAAACCAGCAAAACTAAGCTGAATATTCCCAGTGTGATGCTCATGATGTTTCAGTTTCTATTGCTGGTCGCTTCGATATGGAACTGACATATATAAGCACTGCGTGTGCTTTTACTAAGTTTGCTGCATCACACGATAATGGCAAAAACAAGAGCTCTACACAGTTTCTCAATTTTAATGATGAGAATAATAGAGCGAAAAAAATTTCCACACCGTTTTGCTTATACGCTTTTCAGAGTATATAACCATTGGCAAATTCAGTTTGGAATTCGTTAACTAGAAATCTAACCTGAATATCCTTTATTAAACATATATGCTTGTTCAAAAGATTTTCTAAATCACAACACTAGTTCCTGACAATGGCTGTGTACTTGTTGTACCCTTTATAATGTTTTGAACTTAGGAAGCAAGACATCTAGTACACATATGACTCATATTTGTATTATATTTCCCCAACGATCTATTCTGTTGACGTAATCTGGGCACTAACTGTAATTGACAATACAAGTGGCAAAAGTCAAGTGTAACTACCTATCAGATTGACTATCAGTTTTTCACTATTCATAACCTTGTTATTTTTTGTATATTTAAAAAAACGGTTCAACTGCGATTTATTTTCCATATTTTCCACAATTTGAGCCAGAAACTGCTCGGAAATAGATTTTTATGCCTTTTACTAACAGTTTAATAAAATCAATAGATTTCTATGAAAAAATAAAGTTTTAAAATTTTAAAAAAATTTCGAAATTTTTATAAGGGGGTGTGGAAAAAGTGTTAAATTTTTCAACATTACAAATTCAAAATATTTTGATACCAAATCAGCCCACAATCGATATCCTTCACAAAATGCCAACCCGCTTGGAAATCTGATGATTTTTAAGAAAGTTATAATCTTGTGTAGTCCAAGCCGTGAGAGGGGAGACAGGAAATTTCGAATTTTAGTTTACATATTGTAGACACAAATTTGGTTTATATTGAAATTTTTATCATAATTTAAATCGGAAACTGCTTGGGAATGGATTTTTATGCTGTTTATGATATTTACACCTAACAAGTACATAACGATTAAGTTGTTGTAGTTGTTGCAATCGAACAGCGATAGTTATAAAAGAGATTAGCCTCATCTTATCGGCCCGTTGGCATTTAAGGAAATCCAAGTGTGGCAACGATAACATTGTGTTTATTGCTCGCAGCCGAGATAGTGGAGCTAAAAAAGACTCCAAGCGCATGAAGTGCAAAAATAGAGCCTCCACTTGGCTGACGAACTTCATAGGAGGCGGCAGAAAAATGTGGAAAATCGTATTGGTGCTGCTGTCGCTGTCATTGCTCAGCTGCAATGTCTGGGCGCACCAGGAGCTCCTGGATTTGCTTGAGCAACAGCGCAAGGAATTGGAACTCTCATCTGACGAAGTGGCTGCTTTGCGTCCCTTCTATTTGGAGCTGCAAAAACAGCACGATTATCTCTACAATTTGCAGCTGCAGAACGGGGATGGAAGCACAAAGGAGTCGCTTACACCCGATGCCGGCTTTGTGCAGGCCTTTGAGGAATTCCGAGCACAGTTCTCCGATCAAATGAGCTATAAGCCAAGTATAGTTTACGACACAAAGCTGCCCACCTTGGAAGAACTGATACCCTCCTCCTCCTCGTCGAGTAGCGAACTCAGTCTGCAGCAGCAGGCGGAACTACAGGATCTGCGAGATATCATGCAGGAAGTTTTGGATGAGGCACAATTGGGCATCGATGAGATGGTAAAACGTGCAATTGATATGGAAATCAATCTTCTGGCACTCAACAAACCAAAGATTATATTGGCCGCCATTGCTGCTCTGGAATCCATGTGGGGTTACTGGGGACGTGGCTCTCAGGCTGCCTACTGCAGCTACTCGCATGTCCCTCAGCTCACCGAAGTGCTGCATGCCATCAATGGAGGCGTCGATTGCTACAGTTACACCATGCGACTTGTGTTGAGTATTCAGAACGAGACGGTGGCATCGGTGAAGGAGGTGAAACGCTGCGTCCGGGATTTGGTGAACATCTACAAGAAGATTATGGGCAAACTGAGCATTATGGGTAAAATACTCTCAGGCACCTTGAACCTCTTGAGTGCGCTGCGTCGGGTTCACGACATTATCGCTGTAGGAATTTCCGGCTACGATAAGGTGAATAATCAGTTGCCCGGAGCAGCACAGCAGACTTTGCAATGTGGTATGCAGTTTGCCGATAGTATACCCCAAATGCTGGAAACGGCACAGAATCTGACCACATGCATAACCTTCGTGGACACTGAGAAGCCCGAATATGAATTTACCAAGCCGGAAGAGGAACGTTATTGGAATACTGGAGGGTTGCCCGAGGAGATACCACATGAGAATGATGTTGAGGGCGATGATGATGATGATTATGTCGATACGTTTGATGATTTTCGATAAGGATCAGGCTGGATATATATATGCCATGGATTATGGTACATTATACAAGAGTGTGTAAACAAAATAAATACAAAAACAAATTCTAAACAATGTTTCGATAGCTGAGGTTCGGATAACTAAGGCTTTGGATTGTGCTATGGCATGGGTGGATGCTCCCTCTCCGGTAGCCACATTCCTGCTTAGATCTAAGCTTATGGATGTACTCGTAGGAAGATAACTTCGGCTGACTAGACGTCGCTCTCCTTGAGCTGGCGCACATACTGTTCACTGAGGGATTTGTTAATGCCCTCGCAGTTATTATTGGATCCGGCGACATGCCTTGATCCTGTCGCCGCCTGTGGTGAGCTCTGTGACTTGTGCACATTGCGACCAGGACTAAGCGGAGGTCGATCTGCGGAGGGCATAGGTAATGCAATCACATCTGCAAGGAGTGTTTGGCGACAGAGTGTGGAGAGGGCACTGCCAGCGGGTGCAGCAGGTGTAGCTGCTGCATCCTTGGACTTTTTACCACCGCGAAGCAGCTTGTTGGCAAACGTGGCTAAGCCAAGCTTGCTGGAGAAGCGACCCGAGCGGCTAACGGAACGTGGTAAGCTATCGTAGGCGCTGGAGTTGCTAATGCTCTCCTGATCCGTGGTCGCCGCCTCCTCACGTTGCTGTAGTTTCGCTTGTTCGCCTGACGACGTGTCTCCACGCATGCTGCCCACGCTGACGCTCTTGTGCAGCACGGTTGTCTCATCCATGGCATTAGGGGTGCTGCTCTCCTGCCTTGGTGTGACCGGAGCACTTTGAAGGAATTGCGCCTTGGCCTGTTGCAAGCGGAGTGCACGTTCCGACAATGGGGTTGCAGGTCGTTCGGGCTCAGGGAATTCGAATTGTTTGGGCTTCGTAGGAGTCAGCAGCGCCTTCGCTTTGCCCTCCCATTTGCGTTGTATGCGCGGCAGCGTGTTGTCCAGCTTGTTGGGAAGCACCAGCGATATGGGTGTTATAATGGGAGTCGGACTTGGGCTAGGACAGACAGCACGACTCACTGTCGAACCCGAACTAGTCTTGGCGATCTTGTGTTCGATATTGTTGCTTACGGTGGCACTCTGCGACTTATGCAGCGAGTTCTTCTTGAAGAGATGACCGCGTCGCGGAGGCACCGGCGGGAATGGCGTTGAAGCAGCTAGCTGACGCTTCGAGCGTGCCAGACGTTTCATGCTATCGCTAGCCAGAGGCGGACGCACCATCAGCGACACACGACGCAATGCATCAAGGCTCAGGGATCTGCGCAATTCCTCACGCGGATGCTGTGGCGACAGGCGTTCCAAACTGATGGATTTGTACAGGCTAAGTGGACGTGGCGTCGTTGTCACTTTGCACTTCACTGGTTGCGCTTCGTCCACACTGTGCGTTGGACTCTCCAACTCCTTTTCGATGAGCGCAATGCCCTCGGTTGCATTGGGCTCCAGGACGGTAGTGAAGAGTTTTCGCTTGGTTTTGACAAATACATTGGCATTTGTGTTGTAACTGCGCTCATGCAGCTCCGGCAGCGGTGGCGGCACAAAGCCACTTGGCTTGGCCAGCAGCTGTGGCTGTGCCGGCTGCTGTGCCGGCTGCTGTGCCATGCTGCTGCTGCTGGCGATGCTCTGCGATTCCTCGATACGTTCACCAGGCTTCACCTTGAGTGAACTGCAGATGATATCCTCAGCCTCGGCAGCAGACTGTACTGGTGGAAATGGACCCAGACGAAAGTCATCGTCCAGGGAGCGTTGCTTGAGCCGAAAGTTCTTGCGGCGCATGCGACGCGGTGTCTCCAGCACACTATGCGTATCCGCATCACTACTATCGCTCTCCGTCTTGCTGTTCTGTCGCGATCCTATCTTGCGCAGACGCAGCTTTTTCTTGGCTGCATTGTTGGAGTTCACCAGAGCGCTGGAACGGCATAGTGTGCCTGTTGTGGTGCTTGTCTCCGTCTCGTGTTCCATGGGCGATGGCGATGGCGAGGCGGCACTGTGTTCCTCCAGCGTCAAATGATCCCGACTTGAGGCATCACAAGTGGCATACGACGAGCTTGTCTCCATCAGCTGTTGCCCATCCTCGCCAGTTATATTGATATCCGGCACAATATCGCGAGGATAACGATTCGAACCGCCCTCTGAAAGAAAGAGAAGGTTTTACTATTGCCCCGAGCGTAGTTCCATCAGATACAACTTACGTATGGTCAGCTTGAGGAAGAGCAGTGATTCGTTGAGACCTTGCAGCTCTTCCATATACTCGCTGTGACGCTCCTGCATGGTTTCCTGGCAACACGCCTCGTCCAGCGGCGACTTAAGGCACTGAAATCAAACGGACACGGTTCAAGTCATGAGCTTCGCCAGGCGCAACACACTTACCAGCTCAGCGATCCGTCCCAGCTCGCTCTGTACATCAGAGACGGCATTGAGCACGCTCGGTTTCATCAGATTGTTTGAGTAATATGGATAAATACTACGTATGCTCAGCAATGCTGCCTGACAATCCCGCATAGCGACATGCTCCACAATGTCGGGAGAGGCCTCTCTCAGCTGGCAGAACAGTTCGTCGGCACGTTTCAGTGCGCCGAGCAGTGGAGCGAGATTCGTATGTGACTCGAAGCTTTGCACACGACGTGAATTGCTGTGGGATTGGGGATGATCACACATTAATTTGGGATTCCCAATGAGTTACTCGAATTAACCTACACATAATCATTGCACTGAACCTCCTCGTATTTGTAGATGGGTGTCTGCTGCTCCACCAATGTATGCGCAGTGACCAGTGGCGATGCCGTGTCGTGTATGTGCTCCTCCACTTCAACCATGACTGCCTCGGGTTCGTCATACTTTTTGAACTGTCGCTCAGACGAATTGGCACACTCCTCCATCTCCTTCAGCTCGTTGACATCGTTCAGCGACAGCGATGAGGCCTGTTGCGAGATGACCTGTGCCTGATTCACGCTGGGAGCCACACTATCCAGGGATAATGAACGACTTAGCGTCGGTGAATGCTCTGAAGTGGCTGGAAATAATACTTGGAATATATAAAGGCAGGTTCTATAATATTTAGCTTACCCTTATTGCACTCCTTGTTAATGCGGTGCACGTCGATGGGACAGTAGCCTGGATGTAGAAGGGCAAACGTGGAGGCCTCGGGGCCAATGCCTCGGGCCTTCTCCCATTCGTAGAGCTTGCGGGTGAATTTTCGTGATATACCCTCGAATTTCATAACCTCACCGTCTGAGGTCTTTACCTCGATATTCTTGGTCGTATGATCTGGTGCCACGATGGCCTTAAGTCGTGACAATCTGCAAGGAGAACACACACACGCTGTTTACAGGGTATCATTGCATTAGGACACAGTCTGTTTACGAACTTCTCCTTCTCGTGCGGCTTATGCTTGTACCAGCGATCATCATCGGAGCCACGTCGCGTGGACTGATTGTGCTTGGTACTGCGCTTAAGCGAATCGTTATCGGAATTGGTTCCTCCACCGGGTGTGCACTTAAGGCGATTCCATTGCTCTGATGGATGGAAGAGAAGGTATAAAATCAGTTCCTCAATAGAACTCAACTCATTAAACTCACCCAATTTCTTTTGAAATTTCTCAGGCAAATCCTTCTGGTCGGGCAGTGCGCACAAGCCCTGCCCCTCGAGCTTCAGTGCACCGGAACTCCAGAGATTCCAATCGATTTTCGGTTTCAAATCTCCGCCACTCATACTTTTCGCTGTGGGACTTGAAGCCGGCTCGGAGGAGGAGGCATAACAATTGGCATTCTGATGCTTGGCCCGCCATTTGTGCAGCTTCTTCTTGAACTGTGGCGTCAGATTCTGCTCCAGTTGCTCTGTGGACATGAGTTCACTATGCATCAGCTGGGTGGGTGAATGCTCCTCGCTGCTTCGTTTTCCGCTGCTGTTAGCCACTCGGATACCTTGTAAGAGAGATCAGCATACTTTAAACCAAAGCTGGGAGGATTAGCTGGACTGACTTACTGGGGCTGGATTGTTCGATTCCGCGTTCCTTGAAGTACATATCTAGTTGGAGTTGTAGAAGTTTATAATGTTGATTTACCTCATCTAATATGTTTCGGTTTGTCTTACGATTTGGCGTTGTTGGCTCCGAGGTATCGCCGCTGGACAGATCCTCGCTCTCTGCAGCATTAGAGATCACAGTGAAAAAAGGGAGCGGGTATGCCAAATTAAACCAACCTACCGAATTCACCAAAGAAATCCGAATGTCGCGACGGACTGCTCGGAACGGATGAGTTACCCGGCGAACTGACATGACGCATGCGGGGCAGAGTATTGTTGCCATCCTTTGGACTCTTAAGGGGCGAGTGAAGTTGCGGCAAATCGCTACAGATCTGGTTAAGATTCAGCGGACTTGGCGGCAGCTTGCTACGGCGATTACCCGTGGACTTGATGTCTGCCACATGATCCTCGGGCAACACCTCGAAGTCGGAGAAGGCTTTAGAGCGTCGCAACGATTTGTTGGATGCAGATTTGCTGGGCAACGATGGTTTGACTGCATCCAGACGCTCATCGGTTGCCGATTTACGTAGTTCCACCTCGTACGAGCTGGATGGATGTGTTTCGCTCTTGGACGAGTGTCGACCTGCAGCGAAAAGATGGAAGAGAAACTAGAATAGTGCCGAGAGTTGGCAAAGAGACGAGACATTTACGGGAAGCTTGTCGACTGCTTGAATCCATATTCAGCTCATCCATGGAACTGGCCGAGCTGATGGTGCCCGGCGTGCCGCCTGTTTCGCTCATAAAGTGACCCGACGAGGAGCTAATGATGCTATCCGCCGAACTGCTGCCGCCCGCTGTGCTGATGGGCACCTTAAGGTATCTGCAAGTCGAGAGAAAAGTTCAGTTATGGTTTCGGTATGGATTGTCAGGCAATCTTACCTCTCCACCTCCATGTTTATGGGCAGCAATACATTTGGATCATGACTACTGCTTGGCGGCACATTAGCACGTTCCCACTTGAAGGCCGCCTTTACCTTGGTCCATTTGGAGACCTTGGATTTGTTGTCACTGTATGTGCTCTGGCGGCGCAAGAGATACGGACGAGACGAGCTCAACTTCACCTGGCGATCTCCCTTTAAATACATGTTGATCTCATCCTCCATCATGGACTTGCTTCGCTCCCGTATGCTACGGAAAATGAAAGCTTATCCTGGATCTGAATAGATATCATCACTACCTACCGCTTGAACTTCCCCTGTTTGGTGGGTGGCACCACCTCAGTGCCCAGTAGCGATTCCAGCCAGGTCAGTGAGTGCTCCAGCTCAAATTCGTTATCAACTGTGGCAACCGGTGTGACAGGAATTGATGGGACACCCGGTGTTGCACTTGGAGTAGGAGTTGAAGGTGTGTGGAGCAGCAGTTCCTCCGCCAGCGCTAACTCCGCTTGCTCATCCTCCTCAGCGTCGGTTATGGTGGCCAGTTTCTGTTCCAGCAGCCCCTCGAGTAGAGCATAGGTGCGTGTCAACTGATCCATAGCCTCAATGGCTGAATTGAGGCGACTCTTGAGCGGCTCAATGGTGCCCCGATCTGCACGATATGGTTGACAGTGTTTGCAGCTATGCTTGCCATGCTCACAGACCGGCAGATCCTTCTCTTCGCGTTGTCGCGCCGAGGCGGAGAGATTACGTGCTCGCGATGCGACGGCGGGAAACTGAAAGATGTTCTCATCCGCCCGGCCGCACATGGCGGGCGGTGCCGTGGGCAGGGATTCATAGGCAAGCGATTCATTGATTCTTTGTCGCATTCGACGTGGTTTTGGCGGTGGCGCCTTATCCATGCCAAAAGTGCGCGTATATGTGATTGTGTTTGAAGCTCAGCGACGTATATGTGTGTGTCTGTGTGTGTCCGCAGCGTATGCGTGTGTCCATACGCCTATCCCGATGCTCAATTGGGCTTTGTTTGTTTACTCGGCGAGAAACGGCACTAGAAGCGCACGCAAGACAAGAATATCCGACGAATTATCGAAATCAAAAAATTTGTTTATAAAAGAGGAAGACAAATGTGGAACGTCCGCAGAACCACTCACACACACAAACACATAAACAAAAGCACACGTACATAGGTATGTATTGTATGTATAAATGCCAGTGTGTGTGGAAATATGTAGAAACATGTATATACATACATACATATATATGGATGGTAATATGAAATGCCTTAAAGTGTAACGCTTAAAATACACGAAATAAACAATAAATTTTGAAAAACGAAATTTTAGCACGTTTAACCACATGTGCAAAAGTTTTCAAAATAATATTACATTTGGTTTTCAAAAAAATATATGTACATATTTATGTGCAATACGCGTGTGTATGGTCAACAAACAGCATCGAACGGAACGGAACGGATCGAGGTGAGGCGGGGCGGGGCGAGTCGAGTCGACTCGAGTCGTGGCGAACGAATGAATGCACTTCGAAAGATTTGAGAATCCAGAGAAGAAAGAACACTAAACTCGCGCCGCAAGAAAAATAAATTCACAATAAATAGAAACAATGGCGTAAACTATTTATAAATTGCTGACACTCTTTTGTTTGGCACCCAGCTCTCGCCCCTTGCCCCCTGAACCAACGCTACGTCCCGCTCCCGCTGTCACCTCATTCCCCAAAACAATTTTTGGAAGTATGCACACTTCTATTATTTCATTTTTAGGTTACACGCAATTAATATTTCCAATTTTCTTGAGAGGGAGCAAAATTTCGGCCCCCAAGGTGCACAAAGTGTGCGTGTGCCTTTGTGTGTGTGCATGATCGTGTGTGTGTGAGTGTGAGTGGGGCACATCATGTGTATATGCGAGGGGCCATTACTTTCACTAGGCGTTCGTTTCGCCACTTTCAGAATGTTATATCGAAAACGTTGCCACATTGAATACACACATTTTAAAACTTTTGATTTCTTTTTGTTTTTGTAATTTTTCACTCCTAAGATTATTCGAACGAATTAAAACTATACACAAAGTATTTGCATAATGTAAAAACAATATATTATTACTTGCACTTTTGTTATGCATATAATCGGCCCCTAAACGCGCCCCACCGCAGACTTTTCGGGTATTTTTTCGCGATTTTTCACGCCGTGATATTCGGAAAGCGTATTGTGTGCCGTTCGTCGGTCGAAGCTATTCTGAGCACAGATATTTCTGATGGCGAGTGATTTTCCTGCTGCTGAGAATATCGGAAAACTTATACGTGTGCTCTTCGAGAGTGTGATGCTCTTTAAGGCAACAATCAGCACTATTTTTTACTGATTATTTTTTTTCGTTCTTATTTTCATTTTTACAGTTTTTGAAACTAACCTTAAACGGATTTTAAAAAAGTTTAAAAAATACTGAGTGTATAACTAGTATAAAATACACGTTAATAAAAAAGTCCAATGTTCCTTAAAAAATATTGCTTAATAATTTTCGTAAGGCTGGCTATTCCATCTTCCAAAATCACATCCATAATTTATTTCAAAACTGCAACTTTCCATTGCCTACTTTTGGGTGTGATTAACAGATAATATATGGTTAACAGAATGTTTTTACTGCTAGGAAACAACAACAAAAATTGTCTGTTAATTTACAGCTGACTTTAAAGTTGTGTGTCTTTGCTAAATTTACCATGGGCACCAACCTGTCATACTAAATGGTTTGCAACTCGGAACTTGCATGAATTGTACTATTCATCTGAAATATATAAATACTTATTTTATCAATTAAAAAAGAGTATGTATAAACATATAATCATCATATAAAATAAATCTAATTAGAATTGTTGCAACTATATATATTTCTCTTCCCTCTTAAATACTTATATCGATCAAATTATGTTTGATTTCGATAACAATTGCATTCGCAAATAACCGACGGAAGGCTGGTCACTCTGTTGTTGTGTTATGATTTTGTATGGAGAACAGCCGGATTTCTTATAATTATATAATAAATATCTAAATTAAATAATTATAACAAAAATGCTATCGCTTTTATCATCAATGCGCGCTTTGGCTGTGCGCCAACAAGCGGGCGAGGCGCTGCGCTGTCTTCACCTGACCGCAGTTACGGATGCGGCTCGCAAAGGCACGCGCGAGAAAGCACGAAAGAAGAAGGTTAAAGTGGAGGTGAAGAAAGTGGGATTCATTCCGCACAACCAGCGTGATAAGAGGTGAGTGGAAATCTCAAAACTAATTCAATATTAGTTGATGCGCTACCTTACTCAATCACAGAATCAATGTTAAGCGCGCTGACAAACACGTGGACGACTCATGGAAGCAGGTGCCCAAAGATGACGTCTACGTGGGTCGCTATTACCGTTTTCCGGTGTACACGGTGCTTGAGGCCATACAATGCCATCGGGAAACACATCATCCTAGTATGTACAATGTTCCAAATGCGCCACTCACTGTGGAAATCGAGTTAAACATGCAAGGTGAAAAAGCAACGCGATTTGTGGATAACTTTCAGCGCGTGGCCATGATACCACATAAGTTTGAGCACGGGGAGGAGCGCAAAATCATAGTATTTACCAAGGGCAATGTAAGTCACTATGAGGAGTTTGAGAATTTACATTTTGCTGACACACGTTATTTCAGGATGAAATCGCACAGGCTCGTGAAGCTGGTGCATCCCTTGTGGGTGGAGTTGAGCTAATTAAGGATATAACAGGAGGCGAACTGGTGCTCTCTGACTATCAGTACATTATTGCACATCCCAACATTCTGGCAGAACTTGTTGCTCTACGTGGCCTGATGAAACGCAAGTTTCCAAATCCAAAGAGCGAAACGCTCGGCACAAATCTTTCTGAAATGATCACTAAGTTCTCCAATGGTATTAGCTATAGCGCAGCTAAAGATGAATATCAACAGAACTTTGGCCTGATAAAGGCCAACGTAGGAACATTGGACATGGATGCACAACATCTGGAGGAGAATGTACGCTTTCTTTTGCAGGATGTGAACACAATGCGCCCCAAGCGCGAGGGTCGCTTCATAACGCGCGTGCTGCTAAAGAGTGCACCCAGCGGGGAGCTGCTGAAAATCGATCCTTTTGTGTATGTCCCTGAACTATACGACAAAAGCGCTGCCAAAGCAACTAGAGAAGCCAAGAAGCAAGCGGAGTCAGTAGAAGAGCAGGCTGAAATAGCCGCAGCAAATTAGTTTTAACGTTGTTATGTACTTGTAAGATCTATAGTTTTATCTCTTATGGATCCATCTGTGCACTGACAGTCAGAATATATTCTATAAACTCCACTTCTCTGTCGAAATCATTCTACGTTTTTCCAATTATATAAAGACAAGTTGGTATCTTTTTCAAAATGATAATAGTATTCCCGTAAATCGCACACATACAAACACTTTCTTAATTTTCGAGTTACTTTGTCTGAGTTATCATAAATCGTTTCCAGCAAATCTCGTTTCATTGGTTTATCGTGCTAAATATTTGTCTTTGGGCTTACTTATTATACATATATAAAGTATAAACGTATACAATTTTTGGAAATTTGTGTTTTTGGACAATTACGGGGTATCAGATAATAAACACTTGTTCTTATGACACTTACACATAGAAAATTATTAAAATTGATTTTTGGAAGTTTCACATTAATTGTAGAATACACAAACATATATGTACATATACATAGGTATTCGCAATTGTCAGTTTTGTAAATTCATGAATACATTAGAAATTTTTGGGAATCGTTCTTAGGCCTTCATTGTTGCCGCATTTCGCTGATGCTGCTGTAACATTTCTAACTGCTTCACGCGCGTGTATGCGGCACTCGCAAGCAATACGACCACGTTCGAGGTCCACCATATAGCCGAGCGTACATCGTTGTAATACTGCGTGGCAATAACTGTCTGGGCGCAGGCCTTGGCCGTGCCGGAGATGTTGTGCGTAAGCGGTGAAGTAACCTGTAATCAGCCAATGGCACAGAAAGGGGGGAGAGAATGCTAGAGTTTGATAATGGTACATGCTTGCCGAAGAGTGAGTCACATACCTTTATCTCCAGAGCTGTGACAAATCCAATGGCAAACCCACAAAATCCACTCAGCGTCATGGCAGCCCAAAACCAGCCGGCCCACAGGTACGGGTAGGCAATGACTGTACTTAGCTCACCATTGAGAACAATCAATGGCAAGAAGAGTATCGTTGAGTAAAGATTGTTGTAGTAGCTCAGCAGCCAGATCTCCTGGTTGACATGGACAAGTGCTTTCTTCGTTTGGATCGAGTACATGGCCAAAGCCAGAGAACTGAGCACACCGAAGATGGTGCCACGCCAAGAGAAGTCCTTCGTTAGGCTTTCCTGATCCACACCCAGCCAGAAACCAATCACGATGGCACCACAGCACAGCAAACACTTAAAACTGGTGCGTTGGCGTAGAATTACATAGGTCAGGACAACACTGAAGACTGTGGTTAACGAGCGTCCAATGTAGTAGAAGGCCACCGTCACATATGTTAAGGACAGATTGTTCGCACCGATCATAAGCGTATACAGAACCGTCAAAGGTAACAGTTTACGAAATGTGCCTATGTCCAGAGGATTGCCCTCGGGAAAGGTAAACACACTCGGATACTTTCGACTGAGACGACTCACGGAATAGCAAATTATGGTAGATACGACGCACTGGTACCAGGACATAAAGAGTGGAGCACCCAAATTAACTGTATCGCTGCTTAACAGGTGCTTGTTCACGAACACAGTCAGTATGGAAGTGCACCTGTGCAAAGAAAATGCAACGTGTTAGAAAAATGTATTTGTCACAGAAATGTATTTGGAACATCTCATCCTCACCAATACAGCGCCACGACAAAGAATATCTTAAGATATTTATTAACCAGGCGATTGTGCTCCTCCAGGTTTTGATACATTTTGCTTAATTTTTTATTTAAATTATCGTAGTATAAAAATAAAAATAGTTTGTGCGTTGTTGTTGCACATCGCCGGCTATCGATCAGCTGTTTGTTCTTTACAAATTTCCCTCAAGCCTCCTCCCCCATCAAATACCACGCATGTGTGTGGGTATTTGTATGGTAACCAGGGAAATTGTAAAATAATGGAATATCCATAATAAAATACCTAACCTTATGGCAATGAAATGGTAAGTACCCAGAAATAAATATTTCCCTCAAAAAAAATCCTTTTTATAAACAAAATTGAAATTGAATGCAAAGTTAAATCTCAAATTTATTTTAAATAAATGAAATGTTTTTAATATGTTAATATCATGTTTTTTCTCTCGGGTCACTTGCGCTGTTCTCTTTATATTACTTAAATTATGTGTTTGTGGATGCATGGTGCGTGTGTATAGTCTGTGCATTTATAAATATTCCCGTCCGGCTTATTTGTCCCATTCACGGAACTCGGCTCCTTCTGGCGGTTTAATTTCGACCTTATCCTTGCCCACCTCATCCCAGTTTGTGCTTAGCACAGTGCCGCCCGATTCCGAGAACGATTTGTTCATGGCCTTCTGCACTTCCGGTGTGGATGTGCTGTAGATTTTCTTGAATAGCTGATTTAAGGCAGCCTCGCCTTTTGCTTCCTTCTCATCGATTTTCTCCTCTTCGTTGACCAGACGATCCCAATTCTTAACCTGTCGTGATGGAGGAGCTGCCACCGCAGTCTCAACCTTCTCCTCAAGATTCTCCCAGCGGATTCCAGTTTCTTTGGCCAATGTTATTTCGACTTTGGAAGGATAGGCCTTGTGTGAGGAGCGTTCCACCACAATGGGATGGAGCAGGCGAAGTTGCAGTTCATAACCATCCGCTGTCATATGAACGTCTTGCGGCTCAATTTTGACGCTGTAGTTCTTCTCGGTTGCATTTTTCAAAAGCACCGTTATGACCACTTTGGTCTCTGATTGATACCAATCATGGCGTACAGACATTGCTTTTGTTTGTTCAAAATATAAATTCAAGTTGATTTATATCCGAGATGATTCCAATCTTTTTAAACTTAGTCGAGTATCACTACTAATAAACGAGGGAAATATCTAGAATGCAAGTAGTGTTGTCCCCAACAAAGAAATCAGCTGTATTTCCAGTGTGACAGCTAAGTGCAGTATTTATGCAACTCATAAATACCAACAAATCTTAAAACAACAATAGATGGTTTTAATTAATTTTTATATCTAAAATTATTTATAAATTAAAATTTGAAAATTCAGAGACATTTAAAAATGTTGAAAACAATTGCATGGATGCCTTTACAATTGTAGTATTTTTTGCGATAAAAATCATTTAGCTTAAATTCTATTTGGTATTTTGCGTCTTGCGTTTTGCAGCCACACCGTTCTATGTAATTGTCAAAGGCGAAGGCGAGCGAGAGACGATAAATATATTTTATTTTTACTTTAATTAACCGTGCGCGAAATGAAATTCTATTGTCGAAAAATGTTGGAAAGTGTGTTTGTGTGAGAATATAGTGCAAAACACATTGCCATTGTTGAATTTAAAGGCATAATTTCTTGAAAGTATTTCCAATTGGAATTGTGCAAACAGGGTGTCTGTTTGCGTATGTGTGTGCTAGTGCCTGTGCCTGTGTATGTGCCATCCTTAATTTTTTCGCACATATGTATGTATGTGTACATATTTATGTATGTAGCTGAACATTTTTCTCTAATATACCAACAATCGTGAGCGCACACATATAGCAAGGCGAAGAGAGTGAGAGAGAGAAAGCAGCTCGGCGCACAGCCACAGCCACGGTACCCTTGCGAGAAAAGGTAAGTAATTGAGGTGTAATGTAATGTAATGTCCAGCGATTTGCCCGAAGGTCTGGTCTGGTCTGTACTGCGCGTTGCGAAATGCTCTTTCAATTTCAATTTCTAAACGCCCGCCTCTCTTTGCACAGCTGGCTCTCTAGATCTAAAGCAGATATAATTTTCTTATTAGAAAAACAATTAGATTACATCTACTTGCAATTAAACCCAAACTTATGCTCATTACACAAACAAATATTGGATATCCAAAGCTGGTTATAATTATACTGTAGTTATTGAAAAATTAACACATTAATTTCTCCATATATACCATTGATTTGAAAGTCGATGGAAATTTGTGTATGAAATGCTAGACCATGTTTATGAAAAGCGCTTTTCCAACCAGTGTGCACTATCATATTTGGGTCATTCAAGTACTGCGCCTGTCTGTTTGGGTCTTTTCTGTTTGTTCTCTGTTGCCTTGCGTTCCGCTCTTGGACAGAGCTGCGCGTTCTCTCTGTCATCTTCTATCTCTTTGTGTGTCTTGCATATAATTTTTCAAGTGGGATATTTTGTTGATTTAACGGTAATTGTAAATTAACGAACTAGTCACAATTGTCATATTGTCAAATATACTTGTGCAATTTGCATTTTCAGTCTATATTGCTGCTTTTGGCTTGCGCGTGTGTATTGTTTGTGCTGGAATCTGTGTGTGCGCGCGTGTGTGTATGAGAATTTCTCGTGTTCTCCTATAAAAGACAGATAGAGAGAGAGAGAGTGAGAGAGTAAGAGTTACCGAGAGGGAAATAGAACGAGAGCGCGTTCGTCTGTACGCTAGGTTAGCAATCGCAATACTACTTGTGGGTGTGTGTTCGCTTCTACGGGGCTAGGAGGGGGTACTGGCGCAGAGGTATTAGGATTGCTTGTTATTCTTTCTTTGTTGTTTTATTTGTGAAAAATATCTGCTACTGCTGCTCTATGTATGCACTGTCCGAGTGCTTGTCTGTATGTAAGTTCATAGTTATGTACATGTGGTATGTGTGCGCCTGTATGTTTATGAGTTGAAGGTAGTAAATACATGTGTACATTGTACATACAAAAAAAAATTGTATTTCACTGTATGTATAAGAATAATATGTAAAAGCAAATCAAAACTAAATGACGACAACAACAACAACATCATGCAAACAAGCCAACAACATTGTTAAGCGAAACTTTAATTCAGCTTATCTATCTCACACAAACACATGTACACACATAATTGCGAGTGTGGGAGTGCATGTGTATATCTTTGTGTTTATCTCTTCTTGTACGTTTCATAATTTGGCGAGCGACTAAATTTCCAATGCTGACTAAACACAAATCTCAATGCTGAACGGAAGTGCAACGGATAAGAATATGCGCGGTGCCATTAAAAATATTTCGCTCGTTCATTCGTGTTCCCATTTTTCATCAATGTCAGTTTCGAGTGCGACCTTGAAATTTTTCGTGAGCATATATAATAGACGCAATTCCAGAATGTCAATGACCTAGAGTAACAATACTTTCAAATACATTGTTTGTGCCTTGGTTTCTCGTTGATTTCTGCAGTTATTTGAAAGACTAAAAAAAACAATAATGTTCGCTTACTCTCCACAATTTTGTGAGGTCAATGTTAAGTCTTGATACTGATACTAATAAACCGTATTGTCTTTATTCGCAGGACAATTTCTACCACCTTTGATTGTCAGTTTATTCGCTGAGCGACACCGTTTTGTAACCACCGCAGCTGCATTCACGCGGCGTTGCCGACTACTCCTGCCAAGATCTACATCAACATTAAATTAACAACATATTCATAAACAACAACAACTTAAACAACAGAGGAAAAAACAGCTGAAACAATCAGCAAATCATGTTTACGGGTAAACTGCAGATCAAGGTTTGCGAGGCAAGCGGCCTACGTCCAACAGATTTTCAAAAACGCCACAATTTAACATTTGGAAAATTGTCCGATGAGCAGCTCATCGATCCCTACGTGTCCATAGATGTCGACGAGAGTCATTTTGGTAAGATACAAATAAAGATATCAATAGGCTGTGCACCTGTTAATTCATTTCAATCATCTTTTTATAGATCGTTCGACAACAAGACCAAAGACGTTCGATCCAGTATGGAACGAACAATTTGTCCACGACGTGACCAATGCGCGCAACATCAATCTAACCGTTTTTCATGATGCTGCTCTGCCACCGGATGACTTTGTTGCCAACTGCATCATTCCATTCGAAGACCTGATGCAGAGCGAGTCGGGTGTACCGGATCTATGGGTGCGTATCAGAGCTCTAAAACTATCGGAAAATGAATCATAAGCGTTTGGATTGATTTTTACGATATTACTGTCGATAGCTTTTATTAATAATTGATTTTATAATTTATTGTTAATGTTATTTGGATGTCTTTCAGATCAACCTCGAGCCACAGGGCAAAATTCATGTCATTATTGAGCTTAAGAGCCGCAATGGTAGGCATGAGAATTATGGTTAGTTGACTTTTAAACACTTTAGAGCATTGTAATCCTCTCGATGTTACAGATCAAGCCAAGGTTGATGCCGAGGTCGAGCAGACGGTGGCCGTCAACAAGGAGTTCAAAGAACGCGCCGGATTCAATCGACGCCGCGGTGCAATGCGACGTCGTGTGCATCAGGTAATGTTCACGAATGATTTAAAATCTTTTGATCATTAGCTAATTGATTTTCTCTTTATGATTGACAGGTCAATGGACATAAGTTTATGGCAACATTCTTGCGTCAGCCCACCTTCTGTTCACATTGTCGCGAGTTTATTTGGTAAGTAAGAAACTAACGCATTTGCGGTGAACGTACTCACAGCCAAGCTGTCATATACAATACCATTTTTAAGTTGTAATTGCAGTAATTAATACATATACATAATTTTTGGGATTTTGATATGTATAATTTAAAGAGACAAGCAAACACACACACATACATAAACATCAAAGCATTGGCATTAAATTTTTTATTTATTTATATTTATAATTTTATTATTTCTAACTAAATAGTTTTTCCTATTATTATAATATCGTAATCGTAACATACACAGCTCCTTGAGTTTCACTAAGTATTATAGCTATCGTATACATAAGTTCTTTAAAGTTTATTCTATTCTTGATTAACCATTTTCACATAACTGGGTTTTATTTGGCGCAACGATTCGGCATGGGGCTGTATCTTATGCTCTGGGTTGGTCTCTCATGCTACACTCATTCATCAATGCTTGACTTCCATCCTTTTGGGTTTTGAGTCGAGGGCAATTGCTATTTATTCATTGGTTTTTTTATTCCCATACATTCATACCTCACACATAAAACACACACACATACACACCCATCATTCAGTTAAAAAGAAAATATATGCAATAGCCACGGAATTTCTTGCCTTTTTGCAGGGGAATTGGTAAACAAGGCTATCAATGTCAAGGTATGTGTTCTGCTTAAAATTTAAAAGGAATTTATCTTCAAGAGACCTAACAGTTTCGAAGAAGAGAACTATAACGTACATATATTCAATATCGAAAAAGAAAAATCAAAAAATAAAGCTATCCATCACATGCATTTGCTCGTTTCGTTTCGTTCCGTTCGTTTGTTGTTTGTTGATGTTGTAAACAGTTTCGGTAAAAGAAACAAAGCATTTGCCATTGTCCACAATAGCTGCATTTTATCAATTGAACTATCGAAAACCTTTTATGATTATAAGGACCTATATATCTATCTATACTCTTAACTTGCGCCGTCGCTGCTGTCGTTGCTTTCTTCTGCATTGTCCATGCACCTAAAAGCACTGCATTGACCATTCTGTCTATGGTTCTGTTAACCACACACACACATACACACATTTTGTAATTCTGTTTTACACTGTCTGCCTCCATACTAATCGTTATGCGTTAAAATTAATAGATCGGGGGAATCATATACTAAATGTAAGCATAAGTACTACAGATAACATAAATGTTGTGTTTGTAAGGACAGAAATATTGTGTTTCTCAGTGGGTTTATTGAGTTAATTTAACAGAAATTAAGCGATTTCAACATTATAAATAAAAAGACGGGGAAATGATATACGTATTTTTATGTATGCTATAAATTACTAAGCAATGACTTATTATGTAATGAAGCTTGCTAAATTCGCGATTTATCGTGAAGTGACCATATCTCAGTGCTAAAACAGATACCAGACCATGGAAGAACTATTAGAGTATTTTATTGAAAACGATTAAAGCTATTATTATATAATAAATAATTGTTGTGCCATTGTTTAAAGTTAGTGAGCAATAAATGTTTTAAATATTTGTGTTGTTAGTTAAGAGAAAATTTAACATTTCATTTTAAAAAAAATGATATTCCATTTTGCACGCAATAATTATAAACCCTTGCACTCACACCCGTGATTAAACTTGTAATGTTGTCGTTGTTGAAGTTAAGAAAACTAAGTTTGAAATATAAAATCGAATTTTTAAAACAAATTACATCAAATACATTTAATTGATGTGAAAAATCTAATTTTTATCGTGGGTCTAACCTCTGAATGTTTGTAACTAAATTTATACTTTCTAGGAGTAGTTATGTAAATATATCTAGAATATTAATATATAAACCATTTATCTATACGTACTGCACTGCTGTGATTTGTTAGATAAATCGTCTTGCACTCCGCCTTGAATGAGCCCTACAGGCTGCAAGTGCTGTATGAATAATCTCGCTATAAAATCGATATTAATGAAACTATTTTGTTTTAATCAAATCATTTCTAGTCTGCACGTTAGTTGTACATAAGAAATGCCATCTGTCCGTGGTGTCGAAATGTCCTGGAATGCGAGATGAGGTGAGCATATGGAAAATCATTTTTAAGTCAATTCCCAAGATTCATATCGTAGCACTTGCAGCAAGCCAAAGTGGAAGTTGTGCCGGCCGGCCAAAGATTCAATGTGAACGTGCCGCATCGGTTTGTTGTGCACAGTTATAAGCGGTTCACTTTCTGCGATCACTGTGGATCCTTGCTCTACGGACTCATCAAGCAGGGCCTGCAATGTGAGACATGTTACATGAACGTCCACAAGAGATGCCAAAAGAATGTGGCCAACACTTGCGGAATCAATACCAAGCAGATGGCCGAGATACTCAGCTCGCTGGGTATCTCACCAGATAAACAAGGACAACAACCGCGTCGGTCCAAGTACTTGAGTCAACCGGGTGGCGAGGATAATTATGGAGCTTCGCTGAGCGGCGAAGGTGCTGAAGGTGCGCCGGGTACCTCCTTTCGCAGTGGCAATCTATCGGCAGATAGTTTGGCTACCTCAACCACCACGCTAACAAGCGGGTACAACAGCAGCAGCTGCATGAGCCTAGCCGTGGGTGGTGGTGATTCGCGTCCAGGCAAATGTTCGCTGATGGATTTCAATTTTATCAAGGTGCTGGGCAAGGGCTCGTTCGGCAAGGTGATGTTGGCCGAAAAGAAGGGCACAGATGAGATCTATGCCATTAAGGTGTTGAAGAAAGATGCCATCATACAGGACGACGATGTGGACTGCACAATGACCGAGAAACGCATCCTAGCTTTGGCCGCCAATCATCCATTCCTGACGGCATTGCATTCTTGTTTCCAGACCCCGGATCGTCTGTTTTTTGTTATGGAATATGTTAATGGTGGTGATCTGATGTTTCAAATACAGAAGGCACGTCGCTTTGAGGCTGCACGCGCCGCTTTCTATGCGGCCGAGGTGACGTTGGCATTGCAGTTTCTGCACACCCATGGCGTAATCTATCGTGATCTGAAACTGGATAATATACTTCTCGATCAGGAGGGTCATTGTAAGCTTGCTGATTTTGGAATGTGTAAGGAGGGAATCATGAACGGCATGCTGACCACAACTTTTTGCGGTACTCCCGACTATATTGCACCTGAAATATTGAAAGAACAGGAGTATGGTGCCTCTGTAGATTGGTGGGCGTTGGGCGTACTCATGTACGAGATGATGGCTGGTCAGCCGCCATTCGAGGCTGATAATGAGGATGAGCTTTTCGATTCGATTATGCACGATGATGTGCTTTACCCAGTGTGGCTGTCACGCGAAGCGGTGTCCATATTAAAAGGTAAGTTCTATTATATTTTATATTATGATATTTCTTAACCAGTACCAAAAATTCTTTTCTTAAGGTTTTCTTACTAAGAATCCCGAGCAGCGTTTGGGTTGCACAGGTGATGAAAATGAAATACGCAAACATGCATTCTTCAATAAGCTGGACTGGAAGGAGCTTGAGAAACGCAACATAAAGCCGCCATTCCGACCCAAAATGGTAATTATTAAATGATATTAAGTATTGATATAATAACTTAAGACTTATAAATCTTTATAGAAAAACCCACGTGATGCCAACAATTTTGATGCTGAGTTTACCAAAGAAGATCCAGTGTTGACACCTATTGGAAATGATGTTATACGTTGTATCAATCAGGACGAATTCGCAGGATTCTCGTTTGTCAATCCCAAATATGTGCCAGAGCGCAAGGTCTTTTAAAGTGACAGCCCTTTGCTGACGAGTGGACAAACGCTTAACGAAGGCGAGAAATGTACCAGCAAACTGGATCAGTTAAAATTTTAAGTAAAGGGCAAATTATTGCCGGGTTTTTAATTAGGAACCGAACAGATCTATGCTATCTCTTGCCTATTCCTAGCCCTAGCTAAACCCTAGCACTTGAACTTTGCTTCCGTTAAACATTTTACGACCGCTTTAATGTCTGTTTCCAGTTGTCTCTATCTTTATTTCGTTTTAAGTTATCTGTTGGAATTTACATAGCTTAGCTCTAAAGCAAAACAAAACAAATCGCAACAAAAAACCAAATGCAATACAAAGAGTAGGACGAAGGAAGGGGAAGGATTGTAAGTTATGTATTTTTACATAGGAGGAATGAATATCTGTCCATTATGGCAAACTACAACACGTATTGAAAAATCGCATAGAGATCCATAAAGTCGTCGTCTACGACCCGTGCCAATAATCCACAATATTATAAATACACACACAACAGACACAAACACAAGCACACAAAAATAGGAGTTAACAAAGGCAAATTTATGTAAATAATTTGTTTTTATAAACACTACGTATAATTTATGTTTCTAACTCAGAATCTTTAGCTCTTTTCGAGACTTTTGCTTGCGCTAGTATTGAATCCTCAAAGCTATTTAATACAAAGCTCTAGTGTTGTTGTTTAACCCATTCTATTCTTCTAATAACATTATTGTATTTATTGCCAAAATAAGCTCCTGATCTAGTCAATGTTATTGCAATTGCTGCGCCATGCGTTATTTTTGTTATTAGTTTTTTATTTATGAAATGTGTCGAATCTCAAAGTTCGCACCCAATTTTTCTCCTATGCGAATCTCAAGAGAATGTCACAATAGCCAAACAAATACGCTGTCTGTTCGAATAGATAAACACACATAAGGAAACAACTACAGACACGCACATCTACATATTGAAGAAAATATTCTGAATATTTTATTCAACTTAACGCGTATTCGAACTATTGCACAATTTCCTTATCAAGTATTAAAGCGATATTATTTTAAAATTAACCTATTGTTAAACATACAAACATAATATTAATACCACAAAATAAAGCCAAAAATAAATACACACAACCACAAATATACATTATGCACACTCAGTCACAAAAACACTCACACAGAGAGAACACAATGTTTTGAGCTATAGAAATGCGAAAATACAAACTAAACAATAAAACTAAGTAATGTAACAAAGACTAAGTTTAGTCGTTAACAATGGATAACAAACTTGAAAGAGAAACCAGAACATTTCGAAAATCATATATTTTATGGAACACAAATTATAAATACATTCAATACAGAAAAAATGTGTTTAGCTCGTAAGCTGGAGAAAGTATAAAAATTCAGTAAAGTATAACTACATATATGTACATATATATGTACATTAAATATTTATATATGTATGTAATAGAATAAATTTAGTAATATATGTGGAACTATGCAGTCAAAACTGTAGGTCAAAAAAAACAAAAGAAAAAGTATATAAAACAGAGATAATGAATGATACAAATATTAATTAATGATAAAGGTAAATATATTTGCATACAAACATATGTGTTGATTTTAAAACCAAAGACTCAAACAACAAATACAAATTGCAACATAAGATGCAGAAGCAACAACAAACAAACAATAATAACAAACAAGTACTATTGCAAGCACTGCAATGGCATCGTAATTTGTTAGTTTTGATTTGGCGATTGAACTAGTATGTATATGTACATATGTGTATCTCAATCGAGTTATGTTTTTAATATAATAATTTTTGAATTCTTGTTGATTTGAGAGCAACTATAAAATTGACTTTTTAAAATGTACAACACAATTCTTGTGCTGCATTTACAAAAGCGCAAACCGATTGCCGAACACTAAGTTTGATAAATTTGTATGGAACAAAAAAAAACCAAAAACAAATGGCAGTATAGAACAAATTACTAACTTTAAGCAAACATTGTTAACTAAACAAAGGAAACACAAAGAAACTTTATATGTAATGATAATAAACCCCATGTGTAATAATGATGTGTAATAATAATAATAATAATAATAATTTAATAATACTTATGAAATAGCAAGCAGAGCGCTAGCGCGCTAGTTACACATTTAAATGTTAACCTCAAGTATTCTCGATAACCGCATTTTACTAAACCAAAATGAAGACACAAACAAGAACAAGGACAAATGCAGACCATATGAATATGATAATTATAATGAAAATGAAATTATGATAGGTAAATGAGACAACAATTGCGATAATGCCGTTATTTACATACGCATCCAGCCAGCAAACACATATTTTCATTAGTTTATATCTCCATATGATATGCCTCGCTCGAGGAACAAGCAGACAAAATACAAAGGAAAGATTGTTGGTTGTTACCGAATTTGAAAGGCAGCACCTGCAGTGCATTGTGAAATAAGAAACAAAAACAAAAAGGAAACAAAACAAAATGTAACGCGTAACCTGAATAAAGAACTAAAAGCAAATCTTACACAAACAGTTGAAAAATATAAAAAATTAAAAGTTAGTTGTAAGCCCATTTCAAATATTTTCAAATGTAGATCAAAGTTGTCCTTAATTGCAACGCATTGTTTTGACTAGCTAATTACAGCATTAAAAAGAGCTAGGAAAAATCTACACCACGTTTTCATACTCCACCTTATAAAAGCTATATACTAACTAGTTAAAACACAAGACCAATTGGTTGCTACTTCAGCAGCCCTTGGCGGAATTCAGCTTTAAAAGTCTGTCCTTGAAAACAAACTCAACTGTATTCGTATTAAAATCAATTGGCATAGTATTCATACTATCCTAAGAGTTTGCCATAATACTATTTATAAACACATTTTGGGAACACCCAATACGCTTGGAATGACTTGAGCAAACTGATGTTTGGGGTATTCTGTCCCATCAATCTATGTAGGTACTTTTACTACTACGGCGAAATGTATACATATACCTACAGTCATACATGCCACGCCTACAACATACATACATACATAAACACCTTTTCATGTACCTTCTGCAATTTAGATTCTATAAATAGAGAACATTTAAAGTAATTAAAAAAAAAAAGAAATGTGCAAAATTTAAATCGTTAACTGATATAAGACAAAGAAAAGCAGAAAAAATAGAAACTCCTCACTAAAAGAATATTGAACTAATGATGAAACAAAGTATTTAAAACAAACACAAAATTATATTGAGAAGTGAATTAAAAACATAAATAATATTTAAGTTATGTTTAAAGAGTGGATAAATAAGCTACAAAGAAAAGTCAAAAGTCAACAGTTGATAATGTTGTAAAAAAAAAGTGAACTATGGGAAGACCGTGAGTGTTATTGAAGCAACTAAATAAATGGTAAACAAACAGAGTAAGATGAAGAGGGAAAGATAACTAAAGAAAACAAATTACTAACATTTATAATTTTAAGTGAACATTTAATGAAGGAAAACTAATTAATAAATAAAGAGGTAATAACACCTATAAAATGTAGGAATTGGCTTTTCACTCAATCAGAGCATGACATTTAAATTTTCGCGCCAGCATGACGATCTGGCAGCACTGTGTGCCAAAGCAACCATGCAGCGGGCACATGGCAGCTAAGAAATCAGGTGTAAAGCAGACGAAGCAAAACAAATTTACGCTGAAGCAGAGCACTTATATTTTAAAATATGCCGAAAGTAAAAACAGAAAAGAAATCTCGGATTCACAATGAAGTACAAAAGCAAGGTAATATACTCCAACGACTTATAGAGAATATCTGGTTATGAATATGTAAATGCTTTACAGGCATCGTATTCAACAAGGATTTCGGCCAGCACATTTTAAAGAATCCCCTAGTCATTACAACGATGCTCGAGAAGGCAGCCCTGCGAGCAACCGATGTAGTGCTGGAAATTGGTCCAGGTACAGGTAACATGACTGTGCGTATGCTCGAGCGTGCCAAGAAAGTGATTGCCTGTGAAATCGATACACGTCTTGCCGCTGAGCTGCAGAAGCGTGTGCAGGCGACGCCGTTGCAACCGAAGCTACAGGTGCTCATTGGAGACTTTCTAAAGGCGGAACTCCCATTCTTTGACTTGTGCATTGCCAACGTGCCGTATCAGATCAGTTCGCCGCTGATTTTTAAACTGTTGCTGCATCGCCCGCTCTTTCGCTGTGCAGTTCTTATGTTTCAGCGTGAGTTCGCCCAGCGTCTGGTGGCCAAACCGGGAGATAAACTATATTGTCGTCTCAGTATCAATACACAACTATTGGCACGCGTCGACATGCTGATGAAAGTGGGTAAAAACAATTTCAAGCCACCACCAAAGGTGGAATCGAGTGTGGTGCGTCTAGAGCCAAAGAATCCACCACCGCCGGTCAACTTTACGGAGTGGGATGGCCTTACCCGCATTGCGTTTCTGCGTAAGAATAAAACGCTCGCGGCAACTTTCAAAGTGAACTCTGTGATCGAGATGCTCGAAAAGAACTATAAACTATATCGTTCGCTGCGAAATGAGGTAGGCTAAATCTACAATGTAATGAATTGATTACTTATTTATCGCCTTATTTACATTTCTACAGGAAATCGAGGAAAACTTTAATATGCAGGAAAAGGTCATGGGCATTCTGGAGGAGCAGGGCATGAGCACGAATCGTGCGAGATCTATGGACATTGATGAGTTTATGCGTCTGCTGCTCGCCTTTAACTCGGCTGGCATACATTTTAACTGATCCTTACTGTGTGCAAACAGTATGATTAATTGTAGCATAACTTATTCTAAGAACTTGTTTAATCACTCTATTAAACTTATACAAACTGTTAGACACAAGAGTAGTTGGAGAGTTCGACACGAAAATTGTACTATTTTACTGAGAGAGTAAGAGAGTCTGACTGATAATCGCTCTTGGAGCTCGACGGTGGCTTTCGCTATTAATTCAATTTATTGAAACATTATTGATCAGTCTATCTTGAACCGTGTTTAAGTGCAGTCGCTCATAAAATTACTAAGATTATGACAGTTCGTTTGCTGCTGTTGCTTGTCGGGTGTGCCACGTTCATATTCGCTCAAGTTCCGGATCGAGCAGTTCAGCAAGGTAACTTGCGATTTTACTATCAATTCGCTATAATTACAAAAGATGGAATTTCATATATGCAGCCTGCACACTGTACAAGCGTACCATCTTTGAAGAACAGGTTCCGATTAGTTTCTTCTTTGCCAATGCACCCGTCACATGGGAGTCCATTGATTCGTGTCATGGCTCGCGCCCACTCATAGTGGGTGGCAAACCGGCCGACCCCAAAGAATTTCCCCACATGGCACGCTTGGGTAATCGGAATGCAAACAACGTCACCACTTGGTTCTGTGGCGGCACGTTGATAAGCAATTACCTGGTGCTTACAGCAGCCCATTGTCTCTACTCGGAGAGGTATAGTTAATTATGGCAACGTCATCTCTCGGCTGATAATACTTATCTCTTCGATTTTCCAGCGGTGAGGTCAATGTGGTGCGACTGGGTGAATTGGATTTTGCCAGCGATACGGAAGATGCGCAGCCCGAGGATTTCGGTGTGCGGAACGCAACTGAGCATCCTGACTACAAGTACCCGATCCTTTATAATGATATAGCAGTTATTCAATTGGATCGTGCAGTTAACTTTAGCGTGTACAAACATCCCGCCTGTCTACCCTTCGATGATGGAGTTCGTAGCGAGAATTTTATAGCCATTGGCTGGGGTCATAAGAAATTCGCTGGCAAAGAGTCCACAAAGCTCCTGAAAGTGACTCTGAAGAATTTTGGCACCAGGTGCCTCGCGACCACAGACATCGAAGAGCTGCCTAATGGGTACAATGCCTCAACACAGATATGCATTGGATCCAATGAGCAGAAGGATACTTGCAACGGAGATTCAGGTGGTCCAGTGTTGACATACCATCAGGAGTATCCATGCATGTATCATGTCATGGGCATCACTTCGTTCGGCTTTGGCTGCGATACGCCTAATGTGCCCAGTCTTTATACGCGCGTTCACTTCTACTTGGATTGGATTAAGCAGGAAATAATCAAAAGCATCAGGAATTAAACAAAAATGTTTACTATTAATTTTAAATAAAGAAAACTGTGTAGACATGATAGATATATATTAATTCTTAGGGGACTTATTTGTACACCATTTCATAAGATTAAAATATGCAAAAAAATAATAAAATTCATATCTGGTTTTCGAAATGAGAAGCACTCTAATTTCCATAAAACGTAGCATTCAGTCCGCATGCAGCGCTCGTCGAGTTTGCATCAGTTTTGTGGAAGATGCTGGATTTGAAACAAAATGTTCAGTTTTGGTTGCTTCTGCTGATGTCCCTACGATCAAATGATCGGATACTCGCCCAAGGGGTGGACGACAGAATTTGTGAGCAAGAATTACTTTATTAAGATAGTAAAATATTAATGATCCCCCTTATTCATGTCTAGCTGAAAGACAATTTCGCACTCTTGTCGTCGATGGTGTCCCGGCTGAGCCCAAGGAGTTTCCCCACAGTGCGCGCTTGGGTAATCGAAACGGAGACAATATCACCACTTGGTTCTGTGGCGGCACCTTGATTAGCAATCGTCTGGTACTCACAGCTGCTCATTGTCTCTACTCGGAGAGGTTAGTTGTGCAGTAATCATGACATCAGCTTTGCTAATTATCATAATCACTTTTATAGCGGCGAGATCAATGTGGTGCGTTTGGGTGAATTGGATTTTGATAGTGATAGCGACAATGCTCAGCCCGAGGACTTTGACGTGCATAGCCGGAAGGAACATCCCGACTACCAGTATGAATTACTGTATCATGACATTGCTATCGTAAGACTGAAACGTACGGTGCATTTTAACGATTACAAGTTTCCCGCTTGTCTACCCAACACTGGAAGCATTCGCAACCAACTGCTTACTGCCATCGGATGGGGACATACGACGTTTGCTGGCCAGGACTCGTCATGGTTGCTAAAAGTGCATCTCAAGGATTTCGGGAATAGATGCCTCACTGGAACAGATATCGAAGAGCTGCCCAGGGGTTTTAATGACAGCTCACAACTTTGCATTGGATCTACTGAGCGGAAAGATACTTGCAACGGCGACTCTGGTGGACCTGTGCTTATTGATCATGTGGAACCACGCTGCAGACATCGTGTGATTGGTATCACTTCTTCCGGCATTGGTTGTGGCACTCCAAAGGTGCCGAGCATTTATACGCGTGTCTACTTTTACGTTAATTGGATTCGGAGAGAGATAAACAAAAGTAAGCCCAAGCCTAAACCCAAGCGCAACAAACGGGAATGTCGAAATAAGTTAGTAAGATACCCTTCTCCCAATTCCCAAAACCCGTTATAAACCCGTAATAACACTTATAATTTAATATGGTTTACTCGCTCTTAAAAACTCGCGATTTAAGACTTTAAACAAATATTTTGTTGAAAAATCATAGGGGGACCCTTGCCTAAATTTTCAAAATATCGAAAAATTTCAATAAATCCATTTTGCTATTTTTTAAAAGCAGAATCATTCAGGTTGTTAAAACATAAAGAAAATGTGAATCCGCGTGAAAATCGTTTGATTTTTGAACAATGATTCGACCATATAATAAGTGTATAAAAAGTGTGAAAACTTGAGAATCTTCTGTTTTATATACCATTTGCGACTTTTAAAATAATATATATATTCTTGCTCCGTATGAAAGCAACGATATAAATATGCATAAGGTTTGATTAAAATTACAATCTTAACTTTTACAAAACTAAAAATATTCTTTCTTAATATATTGCGTAAAGAGAAATAGTATGTATAATACATATGGTAAATACAGACAATAATTTCTATAATAAACACTCTGCTCAAATACAGTAGGCACTTGCAAATCTCGACTCTGGAGAGACTCAAGTGATTATTACTGCAGTATGATAGCTTTCCGAACATTCACTGTATTTCGAAAAATACTACTTGGAATTGAAAACAAGATTTTCGTGTTGACAGAGAGCGAGAGAGCGTTGTGTGTAATAAGATTTCCTGGAATCTGAAAACAGCGAAAACAGTAAGACTCAGTTCAATCTCTGTGCTTATCGACATCTGTTATAGTTGCCTCTATATGTGTGTAAATAATGCAAATTGCGCATTATTTGAAAAACGTTTTTCAATTGAGAGTATTCTTGCTCGTCTTTCTGTTTTCGCTGCTGTGCAGCGAACAGTTACACGCCCAAGACTCGGATATTGTAAGCTGTAAGTGTGAGATTATCAATAGAATCGATGTATATAGTGATAGTATTGTATCTTACATAGCATGTACGAGGTACAAACAAAGCGTATTTGATGTACAGGAAGGCTATAGCTTTCTTTTGCTCAATGAGCCCATCTCGTTCAAGAAGCTGGACACATGCCGCAGCTATACGCCCCTAATAGTGGGCGGGAAGCCTGCAGAGCCCAAGGAGTTTCCCCACATGGCACGCTTGGGTAATCGAAACGCTGACAACGTCACCACTTGGTTCTGTGGCGGCACCTTGATAAGCAATCGCCTGGTGCTTACAGCAGCCCATTGTCTCTACTCGGAGAGGTATAGTTAATTATGGGAACGTCATCTCTCGGTTGATAATACTAATCTCTTCGGTTTTCCAGCGGTGAGGTCAATGTGGTGCGACTGGGTGAATTGGACTTTGACAGCGACACGGACGATGCGCAGCCCGAGGATTTTGGTGTGCAAAACTCAACAGAGCATCCTGACTACAAGTATCCGTTGCTGTATAATGATATTGGTGTAATTGAATTGACACGCGGAGTGAGGATGAACGTGTACAAGCATCCGGCGTGTCTGCCCTTCGACGATGGTGATCGCTATGAGAGCTTTATTGCCCCTGGTTGGGGACACACAACATTTGCTGGTCGTGATTCAAATAGGCTGAGAAAGGTCAAGCTGAATCGATTTGCCAACAATTGTCCTGTGGCTGATGAGATCGAGGAATTGCCCTCTGGCTATAATGCCAGCACACAAATGTGCATTGGATCCAACGAGCAGAAGGACACCTGTAATGGGGACTCTGGTGGTCCCGTGTTGACCTATCATGCCGACTATCCCTGCATGTATCATGTAATGGGTATCACTTCGTCTGGCATAGGCTGTGGCACGCCAAATGTGCCCAGTGTCTATACGCGCGTTCATTTCTACTTGGATTGGATTAAGCAAGAGATTGCAAAAGCAGCTTGAGATTCTGTAAAAATATATAATGAAAATTTCAGTTATTTCCATATCGATCTATTGATTAGGCGCAATTTAAACTGGGGAAAACTAAACGATTGTTTAAATACGTAGTTGGTATAGTGAATAAATTAGTAAGTAGCCAAATACAGGGAGAACATGGTAAGGTGAACAATAGTTTATGTTTTATTTGTCTTTAAAGACCTTAAATAAATTTGTTCTTAATTTTTATATCCATCGATTAATCGATTTAAAGTAAATCGATATAAGTACTGATTTTTATTAGTTGTTGAACTTAATTTACCAGTATAACACAATTGGAATCTATTTACAAACTGACATCATACCCTTACAACTTAAACAAATACCTAAAGTAATGCTAAATTCCTCATACGGGTACCAACAATTTGTTCAGCATGCATCTTAAACGAATAATAAAGTGAGTGTGATCGAGTCAATCGATTATTTTTAAAACTTTCGCTGTTGATTCCTTACGTCTCATTTCCTTTTGCACTCTTTCGCAAAATAAATAGGCAGTAAAAGAGGACAATGACAATTGCGGCCACACTGGGTTTTCCCCTGTGGTATTCACATGCTAAGCTTGTAATCGACTTGTAATCAGTACTAATTAATCTGTTGCTGGGTCAACATGGCGGATGCGCAACGAAACTGAAGTGTAGTGCGAGAGAGAGAGAGAGAGAGAGAGAGCGTGAAAGAGAGCGAAAGTAAGCTGAGCCCTTTGTCTCGCGAACAGCTGATCGTCTTCGTGCTACTTCGGTCACTAACCAACTTCTCGTGTTGCCACTCGTGTGCATGTGTATGTGTGTCTGTGTGGGTGAACCACATGTAAACCTGTCCAGAGAGCAGAATTCGCTCTCGTCAAGTATTTCGCGGTATTTGTTTTCCTTAAACCGGTTGGGAAGCAGCGCGAATTGGGCATTTGATAAACAAACTTTGTCTGGAGATGTTGTGGCTTACGCTTCTGCTGGCCTTGCATTTGGGCAGTCTGCTGGTTTTTTGTCAAAATGCGGAAATTGTGAACTGTAAGTAAACAATTAACTTTTTGAAGTTTTTTCTGATTATGATACATTTTTTTTTTTTGACCAGCTTGCACCAAGTACAAAAAGGATGTCTTTGAGGAGCAGGTGGGATACAGCTTTCTCTTTCCCAATGCGCCTGTTATATACGAGACTGTCGATAGTTGTCGGCGTTATACACCACTGATTGTCGGCGGACAACCGGCTGATCCTAAGGAATTTCCCAACATGGCTCGATTGGGATTTCGACATGAAAATCAGGATAAAATCGATTGGTTTTGTGGCGGCACACTGATCAGCGATAGATATGTGCTGACTGCTGCACACTGCTTCGATGCGGAACAGTGAGTAAATATGTTTGTCTGATTTTAATTGAATTCCCTCAAGCCAGGGAAACAGAACATCATAATATTTTTGTACCGGTTCCATTTACTTTATCTTTAATTCAGGGGCGAAGTGAATATAGTGCGCTTGGGTGATTTGGATTTCGATACAGATCAGGATGATGCTTTGCCCAAGGACTATGTTGTTGAGAAATTGATACCGCACCCGAACTTTACAAGTCCCGAGTTGTATAATGATATTGCACTAATTAAGCTGGGAGAGCCGGTTAAATTCGACCGATATAAGCATCCAGCATGCTTGCCCTTTCAGGATGGCAATAGACTGGACACCTATATCGCTGTCGGTTGGGGTAGCACACGCTTGGCAGGAAGATCATCGTCCAAGCTGCTGAAAGTCAAATTGGATCGTGTTGCAGCTGAGGTATGTAAAAGTCAATAGCAAAAAAACATTAATTAATACTCAATACGTACCTAGATTTGCAGTAAAGTGATCGAAGAAGGCGAGGATTACCCACAGGGCTTCGATACTATAACGCAAATGTGTGTTGGTTCGTCAAGGCCAATGGATACCTGTAATGGTGACTCGGGTGGACCAATTTTTGTTTATCACGACGAGTATCCGTGCATGTATCACGTAATGGGTATAACATCGGCTGGCATATCCTGTGGAACGCCAAATATTCCAAGTATCTACACACGAGTTCATTACTACTTGGATTGGATTAAGCAAACTATGGCCAGCAACAACTAATTTTCAATCATTTTCAACAAATACAACATAATCCTTAACTAATAAAATAAGATTGATTCTTGTAAATGTACTCGATACTCCCGCCATTTGAATTTTGCAGACTTAAGCTTTGGCAGTCTGGCAACGCTGGGCCATCGAAAGACGTGCAAGCATCGTATCAATGACAATTAAAATGGCTCGTGACATAAATGACTCGTTACTTTTCGCAAATAAAAAAGTACGCACAGGTATCGCACATCTCTATTGTTGTTTACAAAAAAAAAAAACATTAATAAAAGTTGTGGAAAAACAACAAGAATTGCACGCGCCAAAAGGTCGAAAAACTTGTCCATTGTAAAATGTAACCACAAAACTAGCTACGAAAATAGATTTAATGTGATTCTGGCTGACATTTGGCTGCATTACACTGCGCGGTTATTCCTTTCCCTTGTGTCGTGCGTTGCGACGCACATTAACACACATGTATGTCGAGCTGAGTCCAAAATCGAACCGATTAGGCATAGACATGGAGCCGGACGAGCTGCAGCCCCAGATACCCGATGTGGCGCAATCATATAAGACGCGAGCCAAAGTGAATCCGGCAAAGAAAGATAACGAGAAACGGCGGCGCAAGGATGCGATGCGAAAGGTAATTAACGTGTGCGCGTGCACTGCATTAGTATGCGTGTGATGAACGATGTGTGTGTGTATGTGTGCATCTGTTGTGACTTGCAGGTGAATTATAATTACATTATATTAAAATGAAATGCAAATTTGACTGAATGTGTGTATGTGTGTCTCAAGACCTCGAATCTTTATACTCCAAGAAGCTCGCCACCGGTTTCATTGTTGGATATAAATTTAATTGGCACTAAATATCAATTTGATTGTGTTCAAATTGCATCATTTTTGAAAATCATAAAAAGTACATAAAACTTCATATTAATACATTTTCCAATCATCTCCAAACAGGTGTCGCAAATTTTGCGTAAATGTGACACTGTACGCACTGCGGAGGACCGACAGTTTCTCGAGAAGCATCCGGAAATTGTGAAGGCTACAAAGAAACGCAAGGAGCGCGTTGAAATCTACAAGGAGCGAGTTGCTGAGATAGAGGATGAGCCGCATGTCATCGAGGCCAAGGTGGAGCAGTTGGCCAACATTGTGGCCCAGGCGAAACATTTGATTTGTTACACCGGCGCTGGCATTAGCACGGCGGCATTGATACCGGACTACCGAGGCAGTAAGGGTATCTGGACGTTGTTGCAGAAGGGCAAGGATATCGGCGAGCATGATCTGTCCAGTGCGAATCCCACCTATACGCATATGGCACTCTACGAGCTGCACCGACGACGTCTGCTCCGACATGTTGTCTCGCAAAACTGCGATGGACTGCATCTACGTTCGGGCCTGCCGCGACAATCCCTCTCTGAAATCCATGGGAACATGTATGTGGAAATCTGCAAGCAGTGTAAGCCAAATGCTGTCTACTGGCGCCAATTCGATGTGACCGAAATGACGGCGCGCTACTGTCACAAGACGCACCGCTTGTGCCATCGCTGCTCGGAACCGCTATACGATACTATTGTCCACTTTGGAGAACGCGGGAATGTAAAGTGGCCACTGAATTGGGATGGCGCCACAAAGCATGCCGAACGTGCCGATGTTATACTCTGCCTTGGCTCCAGTCTGAAAGTGCTCAAGAAATACACTTGGCTCTGGCAGATGGACAAACCAGCTCGACAACGTGCCAAAATATGTGTTGTTAATCTGCAATGGACGCCCAAAGATAATGTGGCCAGCATCAAGATCAATGGCAAGTGCGACAATGTGATGGAGCAACTGATGCGTGTTCTAAACATTTCGGTGCCCGTCTATAGCAAAGAGAAGGATCCCATATTTGCTCATGCCACTCTGCTGATGCCCGAGGAGCTGCACACGCTGACGCAACCGTTGCTCAAGAATGCCGACGAGGAGGAGGCAGCCGACACACAATCCTGCACAACAACTACAGAGGAAACACAGGACTCGACAATTTCAGGTGATAGCTACAGTGATTTGCCCATTGGAAAGGGTCCACGCATCCGGACGCCTATTAAAAATGGTCGTCACATTAAGACCAATCTGGAAATGCGTCAGAAGCTTATGAAAAATGTCCAGAACGGCGAGTTGAAGCTGGAGGAAAATGGTCTGGAGTTGAAAAAAGAAACGGAGACCGAAGTGGAAGTGGACGCAAAGCCTGATATCAAAGTGGAGACTGAAAATAAAGTTAAAGAGGAGGCCAAAGAGGAAGACTCTGAGCCGATCAAATCTAGTCTGGATGTGGAATGCCTAAAGCAAGAAACGTTGCCCAAACTTGAGCCTTTGACTCCCAAGCCGGAGCCACCCAGCGAAGGGAAAAATGGATATCAGACTCTCGTTGAGCAGAAGATTGAACCTGTCGAGCTGCCCAAACTAGTCGCCATACAGAAATCCTGTCCGGGTCTCTGCGTGTTGCCTGTGGAATTACGCCTTGAGCCACGCTTGGAGCCAGTACAGCTGCCGCCATTGGTACCCATCGGAGCACCACTCTACACGCCTTTTGTTCAGCCCCAACTTCAGACGCAGCAAGTGCAACCACCATCGCTACAGGCGCTTAATCTGCAAAGCGACAGTGCCACCTGCTCTGCGGATTCAACTACAGAGTACGATGACGATGATGATCGGGATGGCGAAGTGCCGGCAATGGATGAAGAAGGGGAGGCTAAAGAAAATAACCCAGATGAGGACGAAGATCAATGCAGCATGGCACAAATGGATTTACTGCGACGTCACAGCGATCATGAGCTACTGCGCCAGTTGCCCAGCTGGTACGATGCCAAGTATCCGTATTCGGGGCTGCATAGCATACTGATACCGCCGCCCGCTGATCTCAACATTTGGAACTCGCAGGTAGTGCCGAATTTTGCCATGAATCGTTCGGCTGCCGGCTGTGAGTTCTGCTTCGATCGATATGCCGAATTCGAATGTCAGTTCTATCACCGATGGCATCTCAATCAACGTAAGCACAAGAAACGAGCACGCAGCGGTCGCTTCGTGGTCTGCGAGTGTTGTCCGACTAGTGACGATGAGGACGATTACGATGAGAACATCTCGTTGGCGCACATCGCCGCTGCCGAGACGGCCAAACGTCGATTGCAACTTAGTCACAGTTTTCCTCGCAAACTGGCACGTACCCAGGCCGGCTGGTATGGCAAGGGCTACAAGAAGGGACGCAAGCGCAGATAGAGAAACTTGCGTCGCCAATTCGATAGTATTCTAGCATAGTATAACTTTCACATACATACATTTATACATATACATATACATATACATATACATATATAGTCATGTAGTGTTGATCTAAGTGTAGTTCGTAGTGCTTGTCCAGGCTTATGGAACATTTTGTATGACACATCCACGATTCACCATGTATGTGGTAGTATTCCTAATTGTCTATTCAGTTCTCGTATTGCAGTCCTGCAGTCCTTGGTCCAATTTAGTCTTAAGTTAAGTATTGATTGCAGCTGCGCTAGTTTATAGATTACTTTTAATTAGCCTAACTACAAACTTGGTAACAAAACAACAACTTTTACTGCCAATTTAACGAAGAAGATTTAAACACAATTTGTCATCGCGTTACCAGGTTTCAAATCTTAAATTTATATTTTATTTTATTGAGTTCTAAATGTTGTGCCCCATTTTTGTAAAAATTCGTGTGTTTTTTCACTTTGCGCGTTCTGTAATTCTGTTTAATGTCAAGTATTTTTTTTACTGCTCTATTTATGTTTAATACGGCAGCAATAAAAAACAGAGTAGTAAACAACCGAAAGAAAAACAATCTATTATGATTGGAAGAAACTTTTTAGGCCAATATAGATATACATTCTTGGTAATGGAAATGAGCTGCGTCATATCCGTCTAATGACTCAGGAAACACATGAGTTTCAGTTGCTAAAAATCAATAGATAAGATATCTGTGTTCACAACAACAAAGACAAAACACTTATTATTATTCGGTTTTGTATCCTTAATTTATTTAAAATACAATTTATATGTTTTATAATTTCATTAACTTAAACATATAATATTGCTATTCTAGTTTTAGTTTCGCCTTCGTATATATGCGTGTAAATCTATGTGTGTGTCTGTCATTGCAGAGATTCAACTTGTAACAAAAGTCGACAAAACACAACACGACCACAAATCCCCTTTAAATTCCCATGATCATGTATGCAAAGGTGTGTGTGTGTGTGTGGGTGTGTATGAGTGTGAGAATTTACAAAACAGCTAAGCAATAATTCAAAGTGCACAACACAAACAAAGACTGCAGCATAGGCAGATTTGGAAAATAGCAAACGTTTCGTAATGAATAGCGTTATCAGAGAGGGCGGCCACATACAGTGCAATAATACCTAAGAGCTACTAGACCGATTCTACGCCAGCCAAAAATGGCCAATTTAAAATTACGAGTTTTACACGAAAAAATTAAACAATTAGAGAAATCGAAACTCAACATAAATATTTGAAAAAAATAATGCTGATCCAGCATGCATGAAATAATGTCAAACAAACGTAGCAAAACTATCGCAAGTACTATCGCAAGTTTACATCTTTCCGACTTACACTAGTCTCTTTAATATACAAATATGATTTCACAGTTGGTTTTAAACATTTTAAAATACACAATAGTTGATATATATATATTTTCAGATTAGCAACAATTCCTCTTGACGATAGTACGATACGATAGTTTGCGAAACAAATGAACGACTGAGAGAGGAGTTTGAGAATGAAAGTGCGCACTTTGAGCACGCAACCAACTGAGAATCGATGAGAGCATTTCTAGTGGGTAATAAAAGGAACGGAAGGAATGGTTATTAGGCAAGGACGCGTAGGTCTGGACGGCCGGTTAGGCCACATAGATGAACATGTTAATGTCGTCGTCATCACGTCTCATATACTTGTGCTCGATAAGCCACTCGAGCTGCTCCTTGATCATCTTCTTAGACGGCAAAAACATATTCTTAAGTATATCGATAAGTTCCGCCTGCAAATGGGATAGTTCGATTACTCCAAATGACCACATACTGGATTGATGGATAGACTTACCTGCAGCGCAGCATTGTTCATACGCTTGCGCACCTTCATAATCTTAATGATGGCTTCCTGTGTGCGCAATATGCGCAGCTGCACAATGGATTGATTATCTTCCAGCTGCGAGCGTTCCGTGCTCAACTGCAGGCGACCAATAAGATTCAGCTGATGTTCGAAAAAATAAGATATCGGGATTAGTTTTTGAAATATGTTAGGCATACTCTTCATCTATGTACCTTGCCCCGACGCTGCGATTTGCCATTCTTGACAATTGCGAACTCCTGATTGATATAGAACATGGTATTCTCAGCAAAATCTTTGGGTGAACTGATGGCCGTCGGTTCCATAAGTAAAATTTGCTTCTTTATTTTCGGAAAAGCGGCGAGTGACCACAGGGTGCGCCTCAGCTCAGGATCTGTAAAGAAAAATATAGTTTCAATAGTTGAATGTAATTTATAAACTCTGTGTTCCATACCTGGCAACTCAGTGGCCAGACGGAGATTCTCGTAGGAGATCTTATCGTGTTGGCGTTGATTCCAAGCAAATAGCACAGCCATTTGGAATGTGGTCACGTCGAGATCGTAGCGACCAAAATTATTAACAAACGTGATTGTGCCATTGCTCATGTGATGATACCACTGCAGTTTACGGCCGGAATGCTTTTTCTTATAGAACTCTTCCACATCGGGTATATAATCTTCCAGTTCGATGGGCAACGAAACTGAGACGCGCTCGGAGCAACGCGCCCAAGCGCCTGCATTGAGTATTTTAATATTGATGGCGTCGTGCCGGCTTATGGAGTTGCGGAATTGAGTATTTAGATCTTCGCTGACCTGCAGAAGCAAGTGGTTAATAAAGTGTGATTTCAGGGAATGACAAATGCATACCTTAATATCCTGGAACATGCGTGCCAGCCGGTTGACATAGTCCGCCGGCATGCCCACTTCGCGCAGCCACTCAACAATGTCTTCCTCCTTTTCGCTATCCGCACTCGTGCCCAGAATCAAACTGCAGATGAAAAAAGGATCAGTCAGTATTTGTAGTCTTGGAGCTTTTCAATCCACTTACCGTCTCGTCAAGTGCACCTTGTGGTAGCGCATGAAGACATCCTTATTGTTGACATACTTAAGCACCAGCAGCACATCGCGCAAACGAGCATCGATTTGCTCGCTGGTCAGTCGCTTGCTGAGCGGGGTACGCCGCAGCAGCATGTCACAGTAGTTGGCCAGTAGCTCTGGGCATTTACTCTCGGGTGCTGTGTACTTAACGCCCCGATTGGCAATGCTTGTGGGCAGCTCCATTTTGAACACACTGGTATCGTTGACCACCATCTTGAAGGCAATGTCGCGGGCAGTGAGGAAACGTGGATCATCGTTGAAGGCATTGCGCACCAGATCACTGAACTTGTTAAACAGTTCCAACAGACGTTCCACATACTTTTCCGAGTCCTGCGTTATAATCTCTGAGGCGGATTGCATATCAGCCAATCCGGCGGACTTAATGTGCCGCTGCAGATCACCCATCATGGCCTCCACTCCTTCGCCGTCTAGTACACGATCCATTAGTCGAAACATTAAATTCAAACGATCCGTCTCATAGTCCCGTATCAGAGCAGGGCACTCAGCTATTATGGAATTGAGGTGATCCACAATAAGCACTTTGACCAGACGGCGTGTTAGGATATTAAAGCTGCTCGGTTCCAGATAGCGTTTCGCGCGAACCTCCTCCTCCCGCAGCTTGGCATCGGCATACTTCATGTAGGCGAGCACACCGTTCTCCTGCTGCTGTTCGGTAGACTTAAGACGATAGAAGTCAGCGGTTGCCTTGAGGTAGGCCTTCTCGAAGTGCTCGCGATAGATCTCGAGCTTATCCTCTGCATTGGACGACAGATTGACATAGCTTTCGCGTACACCGACTACCAACTGGGCATCGTAGGCATCGCCATTGCGCTCGGCATGGACTATTTTCATTGCAGACTCCTGCAGACGGTCCTTGATGTCATGGAAGATATGCTTGTTCCATGAGTCGAGCATTAACTTTCGCACTGGACTATCTTCCGTGGGGCTCTTCTTGGAGCTGGAGGCTGTGGCTGAATTGCTGGCGGCGCCAGCACTGGTTGAGGCACCGCTACCACTTGCCCCACCACCAGTCGATGTGGTTGTCGCTGCCGCCGCAGCTGCTGCCGATGTGGAGGCTTTCGTGGAGGAACTGCTGCTTGAGGATGCTTGATTGCTGGATGACGCAGCTGCATTTGAAGATGTTGATGCACCACTGGCAGACGCTGAGCTCGAGCCTGATTGTGGTTTCACCTGCGGTGACTGTTCCAACTGTCGGAACGGCAGAGGTAGGTAATTGGACTGTGTAAAGAATTTACGCCATTCCACAATGTATGTGGCCAACAGCGCCTGCTCTCCCCGTTGCGCCTGAACCTTTGACTGGGCTTGGACAATGAACTCCACGATATCCTGCTGAAGGCCATCGTAGATTTTGGCGGCACCTTTTTCGTCCCATAGGCACACATAGTGAACACCGAAAAAGAGATCCTGCCATTCGCGTTGCGACACGGTCTCCTGGCGTAGCAGCTTTAGAACAATTTTTCTTTTTTCTGGCCAAACTTCATCGAAGATGTCTCTGTCCCGTTTGCCTATCGTCCGCAGCATAATGTTGGTGATGAAATCTCTTTGTTCGTTGTTTACGCTCTGCTTCACCTTTGTCTTTAATTATGGAATTTAATTAAAAAATAAGAAGAGAATATTGGGATCAACGCTACTTCCTCCGCCTATAAGCGGCCGATTGTAGTTTTCGACCGATTTGTTATTGTTAAAGTGCGATAACACATATTAACAGTGGCATATCGAACCGTAAATGAACTAATGCAATGCACAGCTGTTATTTCATATTATCGATCAATAACAATTTGGAACAATTTTTATATTTAATGCAATTATTATTAAAATATATTCAGCATTTCAATTATTTTCGTCAAATAAGTTTTGAAGAGTTCCAGACTTTTCCAAATTTTAACTCGATAACAATTGATAACATATCGAGGTTACCAATGGTCTGGCAACAATTTAAAAATCTGGCATCGTCATAGGTGAATGGCAGATGAAGCAGCTGCAAAACGCTTGCACGCACACAAAGATAAAAAGTGTAGTTTAAGTGCCCAGTGCTGCACTGCGTGTGTGGGAAAAGTGCGGGAAATTGTTGCAACGAGACTGTCAAATATTGTTAAGAAGAAACAAATCAACGCAACAACAGCGACTGGTAATATTAAAGTGCAATGAATAATGTTAAAATCATAATGACTTAATATATACAACAAAATATTGGTGGCATGTTTTGTGAATTTCGTAAATCTCTCGTTTCGTTTTGGTTTTTTTCTTCTCTATCACAAAAAGGGCGCGCGAGTGAGACGACTGCATTTCGACAGTGATCAACTACATCCAGCCATCTCGCCTACTCGCATGCGACTCACACGTCGCAGACTCGAAGTCTGCTCGCTCTCAAATGTTTGACATTTTTCACATTCAGCATTTTCCCTTTGTTCGTCGGCGGGTCTCGTCATATGGCTCGTATAGACGCTCGCTCGTGCGTGCGTAACAAATAAAATAGAAAGAAAAAACGCAAAAAATCGGTGTTTTAAATTCACAAAAATAGTGCAGAAATGTAAATAAACAAATGTTAAATGCGCATGCAGTGTACAAGTGTATTAAATTCATTGAGAAATATGCGTAAAAAGCGTTATATCGTGATTACTACGGCGACAACGACGACGACGACATCAAAACCAACAACAACTAAGTGCTGCTGCGTTCATTGACGTGACGCGTGAGTGTGAGTGTGTATATGTGTGTGTGTATGTTTATGTGCACTAATGAGTGCCTGTGTGAGTGAGTGTTGCGAGTTGTTTTCAAATAAATATAATCAAATACAAAGCAAAATCCGCAACATCAGCAGCAGCAGCAGCATCAATAACAAACAAGACACCAAATAATAACAAATTGGAGTCGAGTAGTAGTAGTAAAAGCCGCTGCACGCGCCGCCGCTGTTGCCGCTGCAGCAACGAACTGCATTATACGTACATAAATCACGCAACAACAACAACAACAACAACGAAGCTATTTACATCAGTAAAGTGCGCGGCGTGTCCCATTGCGCGCAAATTCTCCATGTGAAAAGAAAGTGTGGTCAACAGTAATTGTCTCAATATCTACTACAGTATAATGTGTATTTTATCTACTATGTGCGTGTGTGTTCTCAGTGTATAGAATTGAATAGAAGCAGCGGGAGAATAAGCAAATCAAGTTAAAAGCAATAAATAGCCAAGCAACAAGAAGAAGCAACAGAAGAAGCAAACCGAAGAAGACAAGCAGCAACAACAACACAAATGAAGCAATCAAATTTTGTTCAATTTTAAACCGCAATTATCTGTATCCCCAAGCATTAAGCAAGGCGCATAAATTTTCGCCAATGAGTCGCAGACAGTCATTGGATCGACCAGGTGAGCACATTTGAAAAAAGTCAAAAAGAGAGAAAAAAAAAAAAAAAAACAAAAATGCCCTTACCTATTGTAATTACCATTTCATTTCATTTGCTCAGCATCATTGGCCTGCATACGTGCACTTTGCGCGCACGCTCTCTATCTCTGTCCCATTCTTATTCTCTCTCTCTCTCTCTCTGTCCCCAACAACGCTCTCTGTGTATGTTGGAGAGAGCTCTCGTTGTGTTTTTTGCTCTCGCTGTTGTTGCTGCTATAAATAAATTCGCTCTCGCTGCTCTGAAAATGCTGCGCGGCGCAGCTGCTTTGAGCTGTCAGTTGTTTCTTGTTGTTGTTGTTGTTGTAGCAAACAGCAGAGGCAGCAACAACTGTGAAAACAAGCAGCAGCAGCAACAGCAACAAAACGCCAAAACTGACTCTGTTGTGATGCAAAGCGAAAAGTACTAAAAAATGACAGGCAACCCGACAGTCCATTGTATCTTTCCCTATTTTTTATGTATGTACATACATATGTTTGTGTGTGTTGAATTGTTATAGCATGTTGTTGTGGTGAATTTCTATGTCTACCTTTTTGCGGTGAAGAAGAAGAACAACGGCCCAACAAATTAACCATTGATAGATAGATTTCAGAATTTGATGGGCAATTGCAATTATCGTTTTTGTTTCGTGTTCCGTTTCCATTTCATATTTATTTTTAGATTTGCTTTTGTTTTTAGATGCGAATTATGTATGTTAATAAGCAGAGGCGGCGAGCGGGCGTGCAAGAAAATACTCAAAAGAGAAAGTGTCGCGAACGTTGCAACATTTTGTTAAATGTAAATGTGACCCAAAAGCCCATAAGTATGAGAAAGCAGGGTGTACGAACGAACGAAGAAGAAGACCACAGGCACTGAAAGAGAGAGAGGAAACAAAGAAGATAAAATGTCGCTGTCGAGATACTTTTGTATCTTTCGTTTTGTTTATTTTTATTTTCTTTGGACATCCGTCTCGAACAAGTTTGCAATTTTCACTTGTCTTGTAGTCTTCTTAGCCGGGCTAAGGTCGCTTCCCATTTAGATAGACATGCAGCTGCGCGTTCGATTGAAAGAATGTCAATAAAAATGAAATGAATTATTGAATTAGTTTTTGAACGCCCCTCGATCTTTTGCACGCTGTTTGACGGACGCCCCCGCGCATATAAAATGCACTAAGCCGTTAATTTATTTATAAAATTCAATGTTCACGCGGCAAAGCGCCAGAGAGAACACAACACAAATCGTTCTCAATGCAAAGTAGATACAATAACAACAACAACGAAAACAGTAGTAAACACAGCAACAACAATAAAAACAACAATAACAACAGCAGCGGCAACAACTTGCGGCAGGCAACCGGGTTTTATATTTTTGTAGGTCAGGGTTGTCGCGTGTAATGCAAAACGTGCCAGCGAATTGAATGAATAAGCGCGCCCTGTGTGTCTGCCTGACTGGCTGCTTGCAACAACACAATAACAACAAACCAGGCAACTACTGCACTGGGCTAATAAGCAACAAAATGCATAAATTATAAACGAAAACATTGAATTGCGACGCGAATAGCACACGCGCTTGTAAACGCCAACGCCAAAAGGGTTCAGGTTCGCAATCGCATTCGGATTCGAATTCGAGTCGCCGATTTTGGTTTCAGGTTTCGCAGTTTGGGTTCGATGCCTTGCACTTGGCACAAACTTGTAATTTATTTAAACAATAGATGGGGGCAAAAACAACGTTAAGCACGCGATGCAATAACAACAGCGGGCAGGCTCAATTAAATGTTTGTTTCCTAATTGCTTTGAACAAGTGAATAATACAACTCGCTTAAGTATTATAATTTTCTTAAATTATTTAATTATATCCTACACAAACGAAAAACATTCCCAGCATATAAAAAATATACAGATATTTTTGAATTGTTTTTTTTTTCTTTCCAAAACAATTGTTGCAGCTTTCGTTCGCAGCTTGTGTTTGTTAGCTGCACTTGCTATAAACAACAGCTTTGTTTTCTATATTTTTTCGTCACGCTGTTTTCTCTGTCAACGCGTGTCAAAAGCTCATTAAACGAATTTTAAATGTCGAATCGATTTTCCACGCTATTAAACGCCTATTCAAATTGTCTCTCTATCCCTCTCTCTCTCCTTCTCGCTGGAGACAACCGCAACTTGCAACCTCATGCTGTCGCTTTACGTGTTCCCCAATGGTTTCCAATAATTTTTGGTTTGTTTCTCAAGGTTATCTCTTTTTTTTTTTTTTATAGATAAGTTTTATTTTGCCAGTGCATTTGCTAGATAAATTAACAAAGCGGGAAAAGTAATTACTATGACATGCATCAATGGGAATTATATTGGTATTTTAAATTTCGAATGATAAAAGTAAATTCGATTCGTTTAACTAGTTTCACATTTTTTTAACCTTATTTCATGGTATTCCCATGCTACTTCCGTCAGCCTAATCAGATCTCATTGCTTAGTCATCATGCTGATAAGGCAAAGACAATTCGTTCCTAGTGCAGGTGTATTATTTCATCACAAACTATAGTATACAAAATAGTTATAGTAATTGTTTATGTTGTTTACAGTGTACAAACTTCATATAATTATTTACATTTACTTTGATTTTTTTATCAGAATGTTTTTATCACATTTATTACTTTTTTTTTATTACTCGGTTGAGCATAATTATAAAAATATTGATTAAATGTTTCGTATAATGTACATGTGTATGTAAATGTTTTGCTTATCAGTTGAAGTTATTTGAAAAGGAGAGAGAGAGAGAAACACCATATTCTCTCGCTTGTACTTAAAACTTCGCTCCCATACTCTCTCTTGTTTATATGATGAAATGCGCGCTCTCTCTCTCTCTCTCTTCATTTATTGCGCTCTCGCGCCTTGAGCTTATCATTGAGTGTTATTGTTGTTGTTGTGCATGTTCGATGATTTATTAACACACACGCACTAAAAACGCAAAGAATGCGCTCGCTTCATTGAGCTCTAGTTGAATTTTTATAGCAATTTTATAGCAAGTGTTGCAATTGCATATAATTAGCAACTGTTCTGAGTGCGATTTCAATTCAGTGTGTACTAGTTGTTTTTTTTAGATTTTTGCCAAGCTATCGATTATGGGATGTCGCTTATCGATAGTTTTTTTTACCTGTTAAAATTAATGTAAAGCTAATGTACACATTGTTAACCAATGCAAATTGCTAATGTTTTTCATTACTCTTCCTTCTCTCTTTCTCATTATCTCATTCTGCTCCAACTGTTTGCAATTCCTTGATGAATTCAGTCTACTTCTGTTTCTTCTGCTTGTTGTTGTTCCCCCTGTTAATGAAATAAAGTTTGCTTTGATTTTTGCAGTTGAAAAAGTTTTCTCATTTGAGAAACGCACTCCAAAAATTACACGAATCTCTGCGGCTGCTTTGCCCGAGTGTGTGTGAGAGAGTGTGTATTGGTGCGCTTGTGTGTGTGTTTGTGTCGCGCGCGACAGTGCGTCTGTGTTTGTGTCCATTAAAAGTTTACACTTTTTGGGGGTTAATCGCGCTGGCATCAAAGTGGTTGCTTTAGCTGCCTGGTGGGCGAGTGCGATACGATACGATATGCTGCGATGCGATGCGATGTGTATCTATCTATTAAAAAATCGAGGCGAATCGAGCGAGTCGCGAGCCGCCATGTCATGCCGCACGTTCCTGCCGTGCGTTTCAAATGGCCAAAGACGATGATGATGCCCGTCGCGGACGACGACAACGACCAGAGACGATGCTGACGCCGATGACGACGACGACGACGTCGTCAAATATTTTTGAGTGCAAGGCGGCGTGCGCTCTCTCAGGAAATTGGTCTTGTTGCCGAAAGAAACGTGACAGCGAAATTAACGCCAAGAACAACAACAATGTGAGCTCACGCTAGAGTTGCCATTTTTTGGGTGCAACTGTGTTTTTTTCTTTCTCTTTTGCACGCACAAAAGTAGGCAGCATCATTTTAAAAGAAAATTCAATATCGTTTTGAATATCGTAAATTGCAATTCGTAATTAGAGCAAGCAGATCAAGCTCGTTTTAGTTGTTTATGTAAGCAAATAGGACATGAAAACATAGAGAAAATAATTAATCTCTTATCTTTTTAATCACAATCCGCTTGGCTTAACCAATTCCCAGTTGACAGTCGTGCATTTCGTGCAATTTCCGTTTGTCAGACAGAAAGAGAGAGAGAGAGGGAGTGCAGTGCACAAAGATGTTTTTGTTTGGAGCATAAATTATATTTACCACCCCCCTCCACCCTCAAACTCTGCAGGCAAACAACAACTTCTCCAACCCCAATATGGCGTCAACGGATGCGGTTTGTGTTGCTCGGTAAATCTAGGCAACTCTGTCTGTCTATGTGTATGTGTGCGTGAGAGAGAGTATGTCTTTTTGCTTGTGTGTGTGTGAGTTTTGCCTGTGACACACGTTCATTTAATCGATTTTGGTAACAGTTGTGTTGCCATTTTCATTAAGGGTTATTCCGGCTTGATCTGAGCAATGCCCCCGTTGGGCACAGCAACAACAACAACAACACAATACGCCGTAGAAGCTGGCGCAAACTAAACGTTTGTGTTTCTTCACAAGGTGAGGCAGCGGCAGAGGCGAAGCAGAGGTGAGGCGACGACGCAACGAGTACGAACTCATGGTTTCTGGACGCCTCCGCCGCCGCCGTCGCCGCCACATCGTGTCTCGGGCATCGTGTGCGTTTTGCAGCTTTCATTTGTTTCTGGCTGCTGCTGCTGCTGCTCTCTGGAGAGTTTGTAGTCCTCTCGTCCTCGTCCTCGTCCACGTCGTCGTCGTTGTCGGGAGTTTTTGATTTTCGACATGTCGCTGCCGCCGCCGCCGCCGCTGACGTCGCTCACCCCTGCTCTGCCTTTCCGGACTTTTACTTGATGCTTGAATTCAACCCTTTTTTTGCCGTGTGCTCGCACACACACACACACACACGCACGCACAAGCACACACATATGCAAAGTTTTGCATATTTATTATAGATAATTTGTGTACAGGTTTTTGTGCTGGCGCGCAAACTCTCAACAGCGTCCTGTGAGCATCCTGTGCGTGTGTGTGTGTGTGTGTGTATCCGTGTCCCAGGCGCGTCTGTTGTTTCTCTGCATATGCTGCATATGATGTTGTTGTTTTTTGTTTTTGTTGTTGTTGTTTTTCGAGAGGGTTGCTAGCAGCAGCGGAAGGTGGCGTAGTAATTAATTTCTGGCCTGTGCAAAAATAAATTAAAAGGAATAAATCCAGAATAATGATTCGGGTTGATTTTTAGCATTTCTGACATCTGGCAACGCTGCACACAAACACGCACACACATATTCTGTACATTAAGTAATTATGATAAATGGGTACACGGTATGCTTAATTGAAAATGTACCTTTGATTTGACATTCTTTTTGTGAGTACTCATAAGAGACAAGAGTATCGGGGTGTGAGTGTATATGTGTGTGTTATTTTAGTCTTTATAAAATTGTTGCTTTGCCTAATTACCTTGTCTCACCTTGATGCAATTTTCAAGTTACAATTTTCATATTTTATACCGAAAGAAAAAAAACAATTATTCACACAACCAAGCTCTAAAGTAAACTATTTTAGTTGATTTAGCAGAACTAGTTTTGCTATTGCCACCGAAAAATGTAATTAAATCAATTAAAAACTATGTAGCACGACCGTGGGTAGCGTGTGACTTTGCTATATCCTGTAATTTGTTTTTTGTAATTTGAATATATAAATAAAAATAGCTTAATAATAGGCTATCAATTTAAAGTTGAAATTGATAAATTTTTAAAATATGCGCGAGGTGACAAAGAAATCGATTAAATATATAATTCGATATACAAAGATCGATGTTTGAAGTTATATGAATGCAACGATTTCCAACACTTATTTCAAGTACAACTGCTTAGCATTGTTATCGATAACAAAGATACATATATTTATGAGCTAAAATAATCTACCCAAACGAATCACTGCTTGTGCTACTTACATAACATAACCAGCTCTTATCTAATCCCAAACTGAGCAATTAAATATTCACAATAAACAGTGTTATCGATAGTTAGTTAGAGAGAAAAACTTAAATTGATTGTTTGTGGCACCACAGCGCGCGCTCAACATGAATCGAATTGAATTGGATTGTAAATCATGCCAAAGGGGGCAAAGATTTCGAACGGATGTAACGATAATAATAATTATTATTATTGGACGACGTCGGGCGACGAAATCGAAACGAAAAATCGCTTCAAACAGCAGCAGCAGCAGCAAAAACAACAATAAAAGCAGAGTAACTACAGCATGTTGTTATTTGCCTGGCCTGTTTCCTGTTTGCCGTTTGTTGTGTCGCTATGTCGCTGTGTCGTCGGCCACATGCATTTCCTTCACATGCCACAAATACCCGACACATCGTGTGCAACTCGTCGTCGTCGTGGTGTCTCCCCGTGGCATAATGGACTGACTAACTTGTGCATTGTGCAGCAGCTGCGGCGCCATTGGGCGAGTATTAGTATGTATTAAATACGCTTACAATTACGTGTACAAAGAGAAAGACATAGAGAATGAGAGAGAGAGAGGAAGAGAGAAACGCAGAGCGCGTCTTATTACAGTTGAGCGAGCGCATTTCTATCATTCCCCTCTCCTGCTTCTATTTCTTCTCCTGCACCTCCCTCTCTCTCTCTCTTTTGCCTTGCTTATTATGCTCTGGAGAAGTCAGTCATGTGCACAGTTTTACAATGCCACTTGACATACGCATTAACATCGACTGGCCCGACTCCCCCCCTGGCTCTTCCTGACTCTGACTGAGTTTCGGTAATGGGCAATGTGCATGAGGAATACGTTGGGTTATTATTGTGTAATGTTCCACAATCTGTGAATTACCAAAAGTCATGGGAGGAGGGAGGCGCGGCATGTGTTTATCCAGGTCCGTTTCGTTTCATTTCTGTTCCAGTCGACTCATTTTGCATATGAGAAATGAGAGCAAGAATCGTGCGCATAATAAATTACAAACATAAATACATAAAACTCACACTCACATACACACGCGCTTACACAGTTGTGTGTGTGTGTGTTTGCCTGATAACCGCCGCTGGGTTATTATAAAACAATCCGCTGAATTTGAGTTTGTTTTTCGACTTCTGCTACACTTGGCAAGTTTTCAGATGCAGTGAATTGACGTTTTGGGCACATTGCATGGGGTATATTGACTATGTGAGGGAGTTTATTACGACTTACAGTTGATTTTGCATTACCTTCGTTGTGCGCCTAATTCCATTAGCTCTATCGGCCTATCGGTTGACCGCCACACTTTCGATACATTTATTGATAATAATTTTGACATTTCCTTTTGCACATTTTGTCTTGTTTATTGGCCTACCGCCACAATTTCGATAAATAATCGATCAAATGTAACAATTAGTGATGAGCAATTTACAAGTAACGAATAGTAATAAAATTAAATGCAAACATAAAAATAAATATAAAATATAAAAATAAATTAAGTTTAAAATTTAAACGAGTTACTTAGAAAGCATTTCAAATAGATTTACATTTATGAATCAGAAATTGTAAGTTTACGTCTTTGAAGAGCATTTAATATACCCATTAAATATGCTCTCTTTGCGACAATCTTGACCGTTATTAGAAATTCTGATTTGAATAATTAACTTAATCTTGATATCAATTATTTATTAGTTAGGGTATTTCGCGTTTGCTGCAATCATGATATTTTGTCGGTTAGCTTCATTATGAATTCATATGGTAAACATTTACACAAATGGCAGCAGCGGTTTTGCGGCGTTTTTCGCCAGTTTTCTGTCTGCCAATGATGATGACGATGATGATGGGGATGGGGATTGGGATTGGGATGGGGATTGGGATGATGATGAAGTAGGGTGTACTGAGGGGAGGTGGCCCAGCGGCTTCGGTTTGTTATTGTTGTTCTTCGTTGGTTACATTGGAATATTTGCGGTTGGATTTTGGCACTTTTTGAATGTTGGCAATCAAGTGCGATGCCTTTATCTACCTCTCCCGCTCTCACACTCTCTGGCAACAAGTTGATCAGAAATATTGCCTCAAGGTTCTAAAATTAATGCAATAATCAAAATGCTGTCCCGCTTGTAAGTTATCACATAAATAAGGTCACAATCCTTGAGTTTTTCTCATTCTCCTTGGAGCTGACCTAAATTCTTTGGCATGCAATAAATCCATGTAGTCCCTAGGGGGGGGTAGCCTTTGACTCTGACTTCGAGAAATTTGCATAGTCTTCAAGCAGATTGCTCTGAGCTTGCATAAATTACCAATGTGCTCAAGTAAATATATAAATATTTGAATATATATCGATATAGACAGGTGTTAGATGGGTATAGAATGATATCTACATAAATGCTTGACACTATTGTCTTTATATCGAGTGCCCTATTGCACATTTCCCAGCCTCAGTTGTCTCTTCAACTCATAATCCAATTGAGTGTCAACTCTCTCTCTCTCTCGGTGTCAGTTTTCATTCCGGAGACGACACCAAACACTTTGCTGCTGGTTTCTTCTCCTTCTCCTCCTCCTCGATTGAGATTGAAACGACGAGGGTTGTGGATAATTGGCCGCACTCAGGCATAAAACCGAAACTTACGAGCAATCCTTGAGGTCACTTTGTTTTCCACTCAAGTTTCGTCCCCCCTCTCTGCCTCTCTTTCTCTGCTAGTCTACTCTTTATACACCTTATTTCTTCTCTTCTTTTTGTTGTTGTTTTTCAATGTTTCTTGTTTTTGTCTGTCTGCTAAGTTAACCACAGTTATTCTTCTGTTTGTGTGGGTTGTTGTTGTTGTTGCTGGGTTCAAGGAAGGCAAGAGAAAAGTTTTTAATTCGTATGTGAGATGAAAGTTGCAAACAATTTCGATTGTTTTGTTATTGATGTGTCTGGCGTAGGTCTGATTGAGAGATGCCTTGAGATTTTTTGTCGCAACGCGCAATACTTGACCACAAGCTAAACGATTGATCAATGATTAAAAAAGTTTGTAGAACTATAAAGAGTTTTCCTCTTGATTGTATCTGCAGAAATAATGCCTAATATGGAACTTGATTTTTTTGTAATTGCTCTATAAACTGTTTAGGAACATTTATAAAATCCTTCTGCTGAGAAACACAACGATAGTCTAGATATCGATGTTCTGGGAGAGAAATACCGATATTATATTGCTTATTTGTAAAGAAAATATCGTTTATTTAGTTTTTTTATTTTGTATAAATTATTTTCCTTTGTTTCTCAATATATTCAATCGATATTTCCGATAGTTTCCGCACTAATACATATATTTCATCGATATTTATGCTGTTCCTTCACGTTCTTTAATAATGACAATGCCAAAGTACTTCACACTAATTGCCGGCAATTAAGTTCCATTGAAAAATAGAAAGAAAATCTCAGAAGGCTAATCCAAAAATGGCTCATAATCAGACAGACAATGTGGAATAGGTAGAGAAAGAGAGAGAGAGAGACAGCTAGAGAGAGAGCGATGTAGTCGCGTCTGCAGCTGGAACGAAAAAGAAAAAAGAACGTGTAATGGTCGATTAATGATTACAAAGAGGGAAATACAATCAGTCGTAAAGTTGTCAGACGGGCATATCTTGTGGGCAGAGCGGAAAAGAAAGAGATAGCAGCATGTGCAGCAGCAGCAGCAGCTGCTCTGTTGTTGTTGTTGTTGTTGCTGTTGTTGGTACTCATGTAATCTAAACAATACCTGGCGGGCGCATAGTAAGGAATTTGAGCATGGAACTCAATCGAGCTCGCTCTGCCTCGCTCTTCCCTCCCTCTCTCTCTCCCTCTCTGAGGCGAGAACAATGAACCGAAATAAATGCACAAAAGCGAATCGAAGAAGCTTATTGACAGAGCGAATATGGCAGCAACAAAAGAAGTAGAAGAAGAAGTTGGAAAAAGAAGAAGGAGAAAAAACTGAACAGAGTAACAAGAATATTGCAGGGCTTAGTCAAGGATAACAGACGTTTAAGGACACACACACACACACACGCACACAGAGACAGGTAGCTCGGCAGCAGCTGCCAAAATTGTATTAACACAGTCACTTGTTGTCTTGCTCTAACTCCCACTCTCTCTCTCTCTCGTTCTGGCCAATTTGCGTGCATTTGGCTATAGAAGTAGCTAACTATTACCTGTTGTCGAATTGTATCTGCAAGATACACACATGGCAGTAACGCCTGTCAGTGTGAGTGGCTGTGTGTGTGTGTTGGCTGAGTGCATTCTCTTTTAGGACTCACTCGATGGTCCATTGTTTTAGCCATCATCAGCAATATCAGCTTCTTGGCCAGCTCCGCTGCTGCTGCTTCTTCTTTTTGTTGCTTTTGCTGTTTTTGTGGTTGCTCCATCAGCTGTCAATGGCTTCGGCAGCAGCGCAGCCCTCTTGTTGTTGTTGTTGTTGTTGTCTACTCTGTTGTTTCCCTGTTGCCACACACATACACACACATGTGAATTTATGCTCATGTGCGTCGTCTTTTGTCCAGCTTGTTTATGCCAGTTTTAGTCTGCCATAATTGCTGTGCACTCGCTTTGCCCAGTCAGTTGGCAACTCTAGTTTGGTAGCAACTGTGCACTGTGAGAAAAAAGGTGTAGAAAAAATACACACTCGAAAATAATTGGCGACATAATGTTGATGCCACAATATGCATAATTTGCTTATAGAGAGAGGGGTAGGTTAGAGAAAAGTTTGCCATTGGCTGGCAACCCTGTTATGCTGCTCCCTTTTTTTTGGGTAGATAATTAAATTAGTTTAAGGTCTTTGAAGTTTTGTCTGGCATATGGCTGAAGTTTACACTGCAAGAAATGAGATAGTTAGTATAGCAAATTTATAACTTCTATACAAAATGCTGGATCGGTTATTCTTGTTTTATATTCTCCAGCCTAAATTTAAAAATTTATAATCTTAATTAATTTTAAATAGTTTTTTCTTTTATTCAATTCAATTTTTAAATTTTTAATCTTAATTTTATTTAATTTTAATTTAAGTCGACTGGATTAGTTAACGTTATATAAATAAATATAGGTTACACTGTAAGAAAAGGAAAAGAAAATACTAAAAGGATTAAATATACATACAAACTAATGAGGTAAACCCGTTTTCGCTCAGTGTAATCACAGTGTAGAGCAGTACTTATAATGTAAACTCTTGCATGAATTATATTCCACGCTTGGCCAGGCCAGCAGCCTGCAAGCTGCTTGTCGTCCTGCCAACGTTGTTGTTGTTGTTGACTTCACCCACTCATCCCACACATCTTTCATCAAATCCTTTCGGGTTGCCATGACGAGCGCGCATTGATGGCAGTCAACATGGTGATGCTTCCTCCTGCTGCTGCCCACCTGCTCCCTCCCGCCTGCCTGCCTGTTGCAAAATTAATCAGGCTTTGCCTCTGCTGCGTGCCAGATACACACACACACACACATGGAAAAGGAGAGAGAGAGAGAGCGGCATACCTGTACTACATGCATAAATACAGAGAAAAGAGAGAGAGAGAGGCAGAGAGAAATTCTATTGTCTTTTGAGCAACTGCAGCTCAATAACGTTGCTGCCCAACACGTGTGTGGTTGTGTGTATTAGTGAAATTGCATCTGGATTCTTCAGCTTCACCGGGATTCGCCTGTTGCAGCGCGCTGTGTTGGCCAGCGGCATAGCAGACATGGCAACTCTCAAAGAAAGAGTAACATAAGCTTTGCATCCATTAGTCGTTGTTAGGAATCAGACAAGACACACACACACACACGCACACACAGGTTTACTACATGTATCTGCAGCTTGAGTTGCAGCTGCAGGCGACACTGTGTGTGAGTGTGATGTATATCTCTCTCCCTCTCTCTCAGCTGCATAAAATCAGCAAAGCAACCGAATTTAGTTATAGAGTTGCCAGATTTTATAAGTTGTTGCTATAAATGTGCTATAAAATATAAATAAATTAGCTGAAAATACTTATAATTAAACTAATATATAAATACAACTTAAACTCAAACAGTTGCCATAAATGCGCTATAAAAAATAAATAAATTAACTGAAAATACTTTAAAATCTAATTAAACTAATATTTTTGCACATATTTTTTTATTATTATTTTATTTATTTTAAATGTGTCATAAAACCCATTTTAAAATACACTTAGCTGTTTTTTGTAGCTATAAATAGGCTAAACTGACCACCCTGATGGAGATACTTTGCAGAACACTCCAGTGTTGCATTCTTTGTGCCTCCAAAATGTTTTCTTTTCCTTTTTGCTTCTCTCTTTCGTCTCTCTCTTCTGACTCTGTTTGTGCTACCTTCTTGCGGCGCCGTTGAAGCGCGTCTAAAATGGTAATTTGCCTGGTCTGAGGTGCTGCATCGTTAGTGTTCTTTCGTACATCCCGTACTCAACTCAACTGGTCTACCTACCTACCTGCTTGTGATCCCATTCCGTTCCCGATCTCTGCGGGTCGTCGTACGTTTGTCTCGTCTCTCTGAACTGATCAGTTGAGGCGCGAAATTATCTCACATTAAATGTGGGAATCGGTTTCTGTTTTTTTTTTTGTTCTTCTTTCCGCTCTTTCTGCCTCTTTTTCGCTCTTTTTCTGCAGGGCCATTGACTGCTTTAAATTTAATTATCACATAGTCCAATTTTATATTCAAAGTTCTAACTAACCATACTGTCTATCTCTTTCTATTTTCAGGTAATTATCTTATATGCTGCAGCACATTTTATGTTTGGCAAGAGATTGGTAACTATGGCAGATAATGTCGCAAAGCTCGTTTAATCCCAAGCATCAAAAGTACCGTAGGCCGATGTGGTCACACTGTTTTAATGACAGGGCCACAAAAAAATAAAAGTTCTTAACGGTCACTTTATAGCAGATATATATATTTTATGTGCGTAGTCGGTATTAACACAACTAATTAAGTTGGCAAAGCTTGTGGGAGGTAGAGAAAGAGAGGGGGGGGGGAGAGTGAGAGAGATAGGTATAGGACTTGTACTTTTAAATGTCGCTGCTTGATGAGTACATTATTTATTTATAACGCACTTTTAAATGCCACACACAAATCCCTCGATTCAGACACGCATCTCAAGCACAGCAAGAAAGAGACAGCAAGTAGGAGCGAGAAAGAAAGAGAGACGGGGGAAGGTAGAGCACGCAGAGAGCGGAAGTAGATTAAAACTAATTTCCTACGAAACGCTTTGACTGTACCCAAAGCAGAGACGACCAATACATGCACAGAGTATACAGAGCAGGGGAGGAGGGGACTGCGTAGGAGGGGGCGGGCGGAGGAGGGAGTAGTAGAAGTAGCAGCAACTCAACGACACAAAGCAATCAAAGGCAGACCAACGAAACGAGCGACAGAGACCGAGAGAGTGAAAGAGAGAGAGAGAGGCGAAACGAGCGACCGACAGACTGCTTGGTCAACGGCGCAGAACCCAAAGCCCCCAAAGAGTCAGTTCCGAAAATACAGAAAGAGCAGTAACTATAGTAAACAGCCATAAAATGAAAATATATAGAGTGAAAAGCAGCGTGGAGAGAGAGAGACAGAGCAGGGAGTCGAGCGTAGCGAAGCTTTGGCACTGAAATTACTTTGAGTACTTTTACCTACAAAGTTCGTTTCTAACCTTATGATATTAGGCAAATGTTGTTGTTGTTGTTGTTGTGGTTGCTTTGACATTTGTGGGTTAAAAAAATAATTACCCTAATATTTATAGGGTTCGCCTTGTGAGCAGTGCTAAGGAAAAATTAGAGAGAAGCATATTTATACCCATTATGCAGAGTTTAGAAGGGTATTATGTGCTTAAGAGGTATAAACACCGCAGCTGGAAAGTTTTTTAGCCATTTCTGTGCGTATGAACACGTAGATCTCTGATATTAGAAGAGCTAGAGCTACCAATTTTTTTTAGAAGATGCTATACAACATCGATTTGAGCATAACATATAGATATTAAGCAGAAAATTATAGAATGATATGTGAAAATGCTATAACTAATATACAAGATTTTTAGAAAATAATTGTAGTATTTTTCAAACATGTAAAAGCTTGGGGTATATACAAGTCGAGCAGAAATATCTTACCTGCAGCCTATTTGTTTATGAGTTTCATTGAGACTTGTGTAAGATACGAGCATACATACAATATAAGCAATATTATTTTCTCCATTGTGCTATGGTGGAGAAATTCTTGCCTAATTAACTGGCGCAACACGATGCTAACCTAATGAATTCGGCGTTAATCGACTGATCGATAGTTTTGATGCTTTTTTCTCTCTCTCTCTCTTTTTCTCAGCTCCAGTAAACAGATAGGTCAATATAATAGCTATAGGTATTTAAATGAGCTTGTTGTTACTTTGATTATTATTTCTTCAGTTTTGTTAATGTTTTTTTTTTTTTTTGTTTAACGCTTTTTTGATTGCGTTATGTTTGGCGCACATGAAGCAGTTTGGTCTCTTATGATGAATGTGTTCGCTTGGTTGGGTTCGTTTCGGTTTTGTTTTGGACTCTACGTTGGATCTCAGCGCGTTCTCTAATGTAAATTACCTTTTTCTTACTGTTTGTTGTAGCCAGTTTTGGGCCAAATGATTGCTTTGCATGTGGTGCCAATGAACTCTCGTACCTCCAAAACAATTCAAAGTTATTAATGCCGACTCTGGAAGGGGAATAGAGCATACAGGGAACTGGGTTGAGGATAAGGTTAAGGAAACATCACGAGTCAACACGACCAAGAAAAGAAAAGCCCCTAAAATTGACCCCATTTCTATAGGCAAGTGGGGTGCACATTTCAAATTTTATTTTTAACTCTTCTGCAAAATGATAAATAATAAATTTGTATTTATTCTTTTTGCTGAGCCGCCTGCCGTCTGCCAATTTGCCTTTTATTAGGCCAACTATGAAATTTGTTTTTGCATTTTTCTTTTTCTCTGTTCTGTTCTTTTCTCTCTTTATGCTGTCAGCATTTTTTCTCCTTCTTATACGTATTTATCGCCCACCCAAATTTCGTTGTGACCCATTGAAGAATTTATGCCCCATTGGTTTTTGGATTTTCTCGAATATCGACATGAATTTTCTGTATGATATGTGACTAGAAATTTGTAATGCCTGTCTCTGTGTGTGTGTGTGGGAGAGAGTGTCTGTGTGTGGGCTTAATACGTAAACACTTTTTCAGACTTTTTGCCAATGCAGCAAACTCTTTGGGTTAACCGAAATTCGCAACGAAGCGTACTGAAAATTGGGCGCCTTTCAGGGGTTAATGGTTTGTAATAATCGTAATTGATAAATTGATACGAGCTTAATGCAACAATACTTCAAGAAGATGTGAAAATAATCTAATCGCAAAATCTCTTTGTTATTTCAAAACAAATAAAACTCGATAAAAAATGGCAATAATAAAAAATGGGGGCCCGGTAACTCCCACGCGCCTTATATCAACAGTTGATTGTTAGTTTTATTGTACAGTGTAAACAAAGGGGTAAACTGGCTTAAACTGTTTGAGAATTCAGAGTCGGTTAAACAATAAATAGAATCGAGCAACTATTAAATTTATTAGGGTATTTTTTCGCTGCTCATGCAAAAAACACGCTAGAAAAAGCAACAAGAAATATAGTAATAAATTTCGTTATTGTTTTTCGTCTCGTTTTTCGCGTTGTTTTTTCCATTTATTTATATATTTGCAATTTACAAATGCTTGCACATTGTTGTTTGTCAACGTTTTTTTGCACATTGGAAAAAAGTAAATAAATGAATATGAATTTGCAGCTAATTGTGGAAAGAAAAATTTGCAAATTTGCGAATTTGTTATGCATTGCGATTTGTTTATGTTTTTTCGGGCTGTGACAATTGTTGCAGTGTATTTTGTGTATTTTCTGTGTATTTGTGATTGTTTAGAAACCGCGTAGATGTTGTTAAATTAAGAAAACGTTGACCTTCCTCTAAATACGCCTCATTTACGCGTTGTTGAAGGTGTTGACAGCTGAGAGAGAGAGGGAAAGAGAGCGAGATATCTGCCCTGTCAATTCATGTGTTTAGCATAGATAATATATTTTCGGTTATTCGGTTATTTTTAATTGGGTGAACGAGCTGTTTTATAGACGTGTCTCTCTTGGCACTTGCGCTATGCACGGAATTTTGCATCATTTCAACTTTTTTTTCTGCTTTTGTTTTATCGCGTTGCCATTTAAATGTGGCATGGAAAATATGTATGGTAAATTTCTCAATGAAACCAAAGAAACTTCAGAGAAATCTGTTTAATTTATAAAAATATTTCGAACTAACTGCAAATTAGATGTAGAAAATATAAAAATAGCGGCAAATTAAATTCATAAAAATAAAACAAAAAGTCTAAATTAAATTTGCGTAATTAAAAATTAAATTTAGTGAATTAAACTTAATAATTTTTAATTAAAAGCCGCATATGACGCATACGCAGTGTTGAGACACGCCCAAAATTGACAAATGCAATTGCATGACCATTACACTAGGGTCTCTCTGTCAGTGTGTGTGTGTGTTCATGTGTGTGTGTAGGTGTCCTTCATGTGGATTATATGACATTTATGCACACACGCATTTTCCGCACTCTCTTCCTCACTCTCTGCTTGCCAAAACCAAATTTACCGTCTTTCTTCTCTGCAGATTTTATCGCAAGGGAATTTATTTCATTTACCCCCTTCCTCCCCTCTTCTTTCTCCGCTTTCCTGCTTTGGTTTTAGACTATTTTCATTTGACTTGGCATTTTCATATTTATGATTTTGTTGTTGTCTCTGGGCATACCTCAGACTCGATGCGACTCGACTCGTATGTGATATTTGATTTTCTTTTTCTTACGCAGACCGTAGAAGACATACAGCTGCTGTTGTCAGTGTTGCAGGGTGGCTGCGAAAAAGGGGGGGTGTCATTTTTGGGCTTAATTGACAAACTGTAAAGGTTGCAAATATTTTTTGGTCGAAATCAAAGCTAAAACAACACATGATATACGTTTGAAGTTTAAGTTGAATTTACGACTCTGTTTGCTGTGTAAATATGGCAAGAGAATAGCTGCAGGTTGCAGGTTGCAAGTTGCAAGTGGCACGTTGCATGTGGCAGCTTTTAATATGCATTCCTAAAGCAAACACTTTTGGTATTAATAACAATAAACATAACTCAAATATTTGATGGGCTTTGGAATTGAAAAGAATTTTGTTTTTTTTTTATTTCATGGTTTGACCCCTAGATTGATTTTGCCTCAAAATATTGGGAATCTGAAATATTTGAAAATTAGGAACTTTTCGTGCTGTTGTTTTTCGACCTATCCCCTTGTCAGTACCCTACCTGGACTTGAGAAACTCATATCTTTGTTAAAGTTGTCCAGAATCTCATAAGAGAAGACTTTTTATTCATTATTTGATCCCTAGATTGATTCTGCATCAGAATATAGGGTATCTGAAATACTCGAAAAAATAGTACCCTCCATGCTGTTGCTTGTCCACCTTATTCCCTTGTCAGGACCCTACCTGATCTTCAAAAACTCATAACTTCGTTAAAAATTCTTCTATTCTTTTGGGAGATCACTTTTTATTCATTATTTGACTCCTAGATTGATACTGCAGCAAAATATTGTGAATCTAAAATATTCAAAAATTGGGTACCTTCCATGCTGTTGCTTATCCATCTTATCTGCTTGTGAGGACCCTACCTGAACTTCAAAAACTCATAACTTCGTTAAAAATTCTTCTATTCTTTTGGGAGAACACTTTTTATTCATTATTTGACTCCTAGATTGATACTGCAGCAAACTATTGTGAATCTAAAATATTCAAAAATTGAGTACCTTCCATGCTGTTGCTAATACACTTTATCTGCTTGTCAGGACCCTACCTGGACTTGAAAAACTCATATCTTCGTTAAAAATTAACAGAATCTCATGAGAGAAGTCTTTTTATTAATTATTTGACTCCTAGATTTCTTCTGCATCGATATATTGTGAATTTAATATATGAAAAAATTTAGTACCTTCTATACTCCTCCTAGCCACTCCCTCCCATTCCTTCTCTTCGAGTTACTCCCCCTCCCCAGTGTCAGGTCACTGCTTTAGGCAATTTCCAAATAGAGTTTCCTTTAATTTGAATGGAAATGTAATTAACGTAGTGTATTTAAAACATATTCTTGCTGCTCCTGTTTGCCACAGCCTTGCTGGCTTGTATCTTATGTGGCTTGTATCTTGTAGCTTGTATTTTGTATCTTGTATCTTGTGGGGCTGCTTTTGTCTGACTGACTCAGTTGCAGCCTTTGTGCCTTGGCCTGCACGGCTGCAACAACAACAATTTGTGTAATTACTCAAGTTAAACATGCACAGATGCACATACTCACAGATACAGAGATACTCACACTCACAGATACACTCATCTTTGCTTATTCATGTGTGGCAATTGAATATTGGCCAAGCCAAAGGGCTTTCCTCACCTTCGCCTTGGCCTTTGTCACGGTTCACGCTGCACTGCGATCTGTTGCCGGAATAACAATTACTTACACGCTTCGTCCCACTGTATTTGGGCATAAATATTTACTAAATACCTTGAAGAATGGGCGTGGCCTGGTCTGGCCTGGTCAAAGTCTTTGTCTTTCTCACGCCGCACTCAAATTACCACAAGCAGCGTTGCCAACCCCTTTGAGTCAGTAAATAGGAATGTGAGAGGGGTAGTTTGATGAGGGCATACCCTGTAATAAAATTAAAGAGTTGGTAGAGATAATATACACTTTGAGACAGCTTTACTGCCTTATAGCATATATAAATGCAGTAGTATATTACTAATAGATAAAAAGGTCAAGCTGTGTGGGTGTATCTGTTTGTATCTGTGTGCGTACTTGATGCCAGACAGCAGCGAATCGGACAATTCAGTCGGCCGAACATAATGGTCGAATGGACGAGCGAAGCACTTGACAGTGTGACAATCTAATTACATGGCTGACGTGTTCAGGATGGGCTAACCGAGTCGAGAAAATGCCAGAGGCGCCCCCTCATCCCTTCCCCTTTTGATACGGCATTGTGTGTGCTCTGTGTGTGTGTGTGTGTTGTCTGGCTTTGATGTGTGCAGTGAATTTGAATAAATGAATTGAGCGCATGAGTGGAATCATCGCTGAAAGGGCGACCCACTCGAAAATGGCAGGTCAGCTCGACGGGTTTTCGTTTTCGGTTTTGGCTTTGTCTTTGACTGAACCATTTTCCAGCTATTATTAGAAGCCGCCTGCAATAAAAGAAGAATTGAAAAAAATCACCTGTAAAAAACAAGTACGCGACTGCTAGATACCCTCTAAAAATACACCTATTTCTTGAATTACTGCTATGTTTTTTAAACAAATGCAGGAAAATTTTCAATATTTATTTAGTTGCTTAATATGATTGAATATACAAATAAACTTTGTAGCTTTAAAATTAAGCATGATATATGTTTTTTTATGTTTTAAAGAGGACTGATTAAATTTTAAGACAAGTATACTATGCGTATTATAGTAACACACTTTGTGACCAAATTTGCTAGCTATAGCTACTTAATTCTCCGAGATCTAGCTGTTCATACAGACACAAATATGAATTATACACGCAGCTGTTGTAAATATCCTTCTACGCTATGATTAAAGGGCATAATAATAACGCACTCTTTGTGTCTGCCTTCCATTTGCCCAATCTACTCGATACGAGTCTCTGTTAGAGGGTTAGTTAGATGACAAACGGTAGAGGGGGTTGCGGGGGAAGGCAGCAGGACACGTACTTGACATAAAACGCACGTAGGCAGCCCGTAGGCCAAGCCAAGCCACACAAAGTGCAAATTTCAAAAGGAAAATCACCATTTGTTATAAATGTTTTAACAGTTACAATTTGAGGAGAGAGAGAGGCGTGGCAAAAGGCGTGTGTATACCCTAAAAAACGAAGAACTTTAGACTTGATGAGCTCAGAGATACAAAGGTTTGTTTATTCGCTGAGTTTTTGGAAGGTACTCAATGGGTTATTTAATTTAATTAAGGTTACTTAGTGTATATTATTTAAATTGTATATATTTTCCCTTTTCAATTTAGTTAGTATCTCTAGATCTATGTAATTCCATTCAATTATGGCAAAAACCCCTCTTTTCCTATTGTATAAATCCCTAATAAGATCTTATCCGAAATCAATGAACAATTGTCTCTAGTCCAGCTTTTGGCAGTGTGTGTATGACCCTCACAGGGCTATAAAATTTTCGTATCCAATTCTCTGTCAGGGTTGCCAGGGTTACCCTCAGTGAAAAGGAAAAATCAATTGGCTATATAGACGACACTTTACGAGTATTGTTGCCCATTTGAAGTTGATTATGTCGATGCGCCTTTATGGTATACCTCTACCTCCTGCCTCCCCCTTGACCAGTGCGACAATAACAAATTAGCTGCAATGTGCGGCCTCAAATGAAGAAGGAGAGGGAGAGAGAGAGGGGGGAGCTGCGCATTACCGTTTGAACTGAACCTGTTGTGCATGTAATTTGGCAGCAAATGCGGAACCCTTTTTTGTTGCTGTTGTTATTGTTGTTGTTGTTGTTATGAGACCCGGCGGCAGCGACGCCAAATGTCGAGAGTCGAGCGTGGCAGAGAGCCGGCAAATCCGAGTTCCAGTTCGTTGACTCTCACGTGCGCCCGTGCTGCTAGCCGCTTCGCCGGTTGGTTAGTCGGTCGGTCGAATGGTTGGTTGGCTGCTCTCGTGGTCTCTTCGTCTCTTGGCTGCTTGGTTTGTTTGTTAGATGGTTGGATCGCTGCTGCTTCTGTTGCTGCTGCTTTGTAAATGACAATTTTACCGTTTTTCAAGTACCTTTTTACACACTGGGCCAGCAATTTGTTTAAGTTTCGTTGCACAGTGGGCTGGCAGCAGCAAGAAAGTTGGGTTATGCAAGCAACAACAGCAATCAAATTATATAATAATAATAAAAATATATACTGCAAAATATGATATAATAGAAGTATATACAATAATATAATATATTAATAAAACATATACAATAATAATATATATAGTATATAATAATAAAAATATAAAACAATAATAGAAAATTATATAATCATAAAAGTATATACTACAAAATATGCTATAATAGAAATATAAACAATAATAATAATAATAATAATAATAAAAATATAAAATAATAATTGCATAGATACAAATATTATAAAAAATAAAATATATATTATCGCTTCCTATTAGTATAATTGCATGATTTTTACTGTTTTTAAAAAAATTGTAGGTAATTTTTAAATAAAAAGTGAAGAGTATTATAATATTCTGTATCTGTATATATGTATTTAAACTTATTAAATTATGCTTTCAATTAAAATAGACTCAGAATCTTTGCTTAAAATGTAAAAAATACAATTAAGAATTATTTTCTCTAAAATTTTAAATATAATATTTCCCCATAAAAGCTGCCAGCTTAAATGATTTATAACTTCAGAATTAGAAAGGTGTTAATACGTTAGATAATGCTGTACGTCGCTTAAAAAAGGTTAGCGCACTTTTAAAGCAAATAAAACAGCGACAATGTTTGCTTTGTTTGTGTTTCACACTTGTTTTTTTTAGACAGTGTTTTGCATAGTCTTGTCACAGTGTGCAGTGTGTGTTGCATGCAGTCAGTTGTTGGCTTGGCTCACACTTGTTACTGTTGTTGTTGTTGTTGTTGTAGCTGTAGCAATTGTTGCTGCTGTTGTTGTCGCTACTGTTGTTGTTGTTGTTGTTGTACCTTGTGCTGCTGCGTGTCTTTTGCGGGAATTTTTATTATGACTTTGCTAATGTCAAGTGCAAATAAACGTTTGACTGACGCTGATGGCGTCTGCGGCGTCTGCTTGCCAAGCACTACGTGAGCGCAGCGAGGCGAGCACACGCCCCTCTCTCAGTTAGCCAGGCTAACAACAGCAGCAACAACAACGACAGATTTGTTGCAATCAACATAATCAAAACAGACGTACAAAATGCTGGGCTTGTATGCCGCCTACATTGATGACGCCATTAAGCACACACATAGCGCGAAAGAGAGAGGGAGTAAGAGAGAGAGAAAGAGAGAGACAAACAAAGATGGCTACGTCAAGTGTTTATTGCACTGCAGGTGCGGCATGTTACGCTTTTAAACGGCTCTTTAGACGATTTGTCCCTCTCACTCTCTTTGTGTGTGTGTGTGTGTGTCATTACAGCTCACACACACACACACACTCGTTCATGTCATAAAGCGGCCCGCATACACATATAAATAACATAAATAAATAACATTAAAACAAACTCGGAAAACGTTAATTGCATTTGAATGCTGCGAACGTGAATCGCAGTTGTAACGATGCCAACCAGCCGCCCCCCTTCCCTTGAGGGCGTGGCAGAGCTTAGACAGAGAGGGGGAGGGAGAGTGAGGCAGGCAGACAGACAGAGTAACTTGTCGCTTTATTATGCTTACAAATTGCAAATTCACAAGTGCAGAGAGCGGAGAGGGAAACCCAAAAGCGAGAGAGGGGAAGGGTTAGCAGGGGGGGGCAGCCACATAAAAATGTCGAACACGTGTTACAATTTTCAAAGCGCGCTTTGATAGATCAAAAAAAAACCAGCAGTAGCAGCAGCTAAAATATCACTTAAACCTAGACAGTTTATGGGGAGAGGCTGTTAGCAATTAAATATATAATGAGAAATTTCTGCTCTCACCTTTTAACACCCCTTTCCTTTTTTACTTTCTGCGCTGCTTTTTCATTTCGATATTCGAATATTTCATCAATTTTGTGCAGAATAAACGAGCTAAAGTTATTAAAAATCTGCATCGTGTATAAGGACTGTATTTCAGCAAATAATACTGTGTGTGTGAGTTGTTGTTGTAGTTATTCCTCTCGTTGTTGTTGTTGTTGTTGTTATTGTTGCTAGGCAGCCCTGTGGAATGTGAGCTGAGCTGCACTGGGTTGGGTTGGTTCTGCGCGCTCTCTCTCTCTCACTCTCTTTCTCTCTGTCTCTCTCTCTCTATTGTCAGTATTGATGCCGTGTATTATGCAACGAAATTAATTAAAAACTTGACAAACGCACAAACACACACATAACCTCACACTTGTGCCAGAGTTGCCGCCTTTCAATTGAAAACAGCAGCGCGTGTGTGTGTGTGTGTTGTGCAGCATATGCCGCGTCGCCGGCGGCGTCAAGGCTCAACAAAAATGTTTACAAATATTTTTGCTTAATAATCACGGCTTTTGTTGTTGTTTTTCTTGTTGCTGTTGCTGTCGTGGCTGTTGCTGCTGCTGCTGTTGTTGCTGCTGTGTTTTCGATGCTGTCGCTGCTCTCGTTATAAATATAAATTATTGTTTTATTTCATAAATCTATGAAACGACAGCCAACACGTACAATTTATTGCGCCTAATTAGCTTTTAATATCTCTGGTTTTATATAGAGCGGTTTACACACGTGTTTGGCATAGACTAGTGGATGCTATGTAGGGTATATTATAATATTGAAAAATGCATGAAGTATTTGCAATGTGGGGCCGTTCAAGTAAAGGTAAAAGAAAATACCAAAAGCACAAAAATTTTAATTTTTTTTTAATTTCTTGAATTGCAAAAAACTATTAAGCTATTCTATTCTAGAACTAAAACCATGAATAAAATGCTTTACCCGAAGAAAATCGCTCGATTTTTAAGAAAGTTATGAAGTGAGAAAAGTTAGGATACTGGTCCTGTCATGGGTCTTACATGTCAAATTTTCAGTCGACTTTGACATGATTTTTGGCCAAAAATTAAGTATGCTCAAAAACAATTTTAAACACTTGTTTTATACTAAGCTTGATCTCCGCAATCGATTAAAAGTAAAAGCAGACGATTCTAAATTTTCAAGAAAAAAATTTTTTGAAAAATTTACAGGGGGGACCCTTACCAAAATCACAAAAATTGGAATTTTTTTTGGAAATTTTAAAATTGAAAAATCTATTAAGCTATTCTATTCTAGAACTAAAACCATGAATAAAATGCTTTACCCGAAGAAAATCGCTCGATTTTTAAGAAAGTTATGAAGTGAGAAAAGTTAGGATTCTGGTCCTGTCAAGTGTCTTCCATGTCAAATTTTCAGTCGACTTTGACATGATTTTTGGCCAAAAATTAAGTATGTTTAAAAACAATTTTAAACACTTGTTTTATACTAAGCTTGATCTCCGCAATCGATTAAAAGTAAAAGCAGACGATTCTAAATTTTCAAGAAAAAAATTTTTTGAAAAATTTACAGGGGGGACCCTTACCAAAATCACAAAAATTGGAATTTTTTTTGGAAATTTTAAAATTGAAAAATCTATTAAGCTATTCTATTCTAGAACTAAAACCATGAATAAAATGCTTTACCCGAAGAAAATCGCTCGATTTTTAAGAAAGTTATGAAGTGAGAAAAGTTAGGATTCTGGTCCTGTCAAGTGTCTTCCATGTCAAATTTTTAGTCGACTTTGACATGATTTTTGGCCAAAAATTAAGTGTCCTCAAAAACAATTTTAAATACTTGTTTATACTAATTTTGACCTCCGCAATCGATTAAAAGTAGAAGCAGACGATTTAAAATTTTTAAGAAAAAAAATGTCTGAAAATTTTACCCTTACTCACATACAATTTTCGAACAGATGGTATGATATATTTAGGTAAAACAATCTAGTCTTGAATCTGCTCACTATAAGATTAAGTTAATATCAGCAATTAGTCGAGATATTAAGGTGCTTTATTTATTTTTTAATCTTTTACTAAAGATGCTGCAAATATTGAAGACTCAAAAATAGTTTTAAAATAATTTTCAGCAAGTTTGCTTGTATCTTTTGCATAGAATATCAAATACAACAGCAATTAGTGCAGATATTAGTGTATCTCAAGGCTTGTATCTTTTACTTTACACAAGCTTTAAGCTGCTTTTGTTTTTCTACCTTAAATATGCAGTCATGTGCACCCTAATTGGACAGTTTGTTAAAGGATTAAAGCAACTAAAAACAAGCAAAGAATGAATCTCTTAATTTGTTTTTCTTGTGCCTGTGCAATAATAAAAGCTCTTTATCAATATATTCAATTTTGTGCGTGTGTGTGTGTGCGTGTCCTGCCTGGCCTGGGTTGCCTTGTAAGTTGTGTATTTACTTAAAACAATGGCGAATAATTGTGTGTATCTGCGAGTCGAACGAATATGCAATTAATATGCATTCTCTCTCTCTCTCTTTGCCCCTCTCTCTCTCTCTCTTCCAGCCTCTCTGCGTGCCTGCTGTTGTCCAATAACTTTGACAAAGATCAAAGTACGTATACGCAGTGTATGCATGAGTGCGTGTGTGTATACATGTGTGTGTGTGAGCTTGTAAGTAGATTGCGTAAATCTGTGCACAAATAAAGTGTCGAGAGCTGAAAGATTCCCACAGAGTGAACGACAGACAGACAGATGAGAACGTGAGAGAGACGAGCAGACAGAGAGACAGGCAGAGGGAGAGGGAGAGGCAGACAGCCCGACTTGATGTTATGAATGTCAATGCAAACTCTGCGTCTCTCTCTCTCTCCCCTTTGATTTCCTTGGGCTCTGCTTATTTATTGTGTATTGTGCAACTGCAACTGCAACTCATATTTGTGCTTGACCCCTCCTCGACTACGCCCCTGCAGCGCTCTGAATTCAATTCGTAAAACGCACAAAGCATACGCAGACACAAAGAGAGAGAGGGAGAGAGTGGGGAAAGGAGTCTGGCTGTGCTCCCCGTTTGGAAGGTGGCAATATCAATGGGGATGAGTTCTACCCACTGTGTACAAAGCGGATTTAATTAATGATATGTCAGCCAGTCAAGCATTCAGCCCGCTGCCAGCTGCCAGCCTGCCTGATGGATACGATAGAGAAAAGATTGAGAGGGAAATGCGATAATTGTGTTCGACATGTGCCATGGCGGAAAATGGAAAGTTTCGGCAGAGTAAGAGAGGCAGGAGCGGGGCAGGCAGAGGCACATAGTCTATAATTAGTTAGAAACTAGGGAAATATCAGCTGCATATGTGCTTAGTAAATGCATTAAAGTTGGTATAAAGAGTAACTTTAGCAGAAACAGTTAACTTTCATATATTTTATATGGCTGTAGATATTATCATATATTGCTAACATATTTACAGGGTACAGTTGAACTATTTATAGATATATCTGCTTAATTATTCACTTCTTTCCTACTTAATTATTAAGCTCAAGTTATTCCAAGTTTTCACATTGACGACTTTTACTTTTATTTGTGCCCCTTCTTGATGCATGTTGCATGCCACACAACACATTAGCACAATTTAATCAAGCGTGTAGCTCAGCTAAAAATAAGCAGGGAGAGAAAGAAGGACGCTGATAGAGGAAAAGAGAGAGAGAGTGAGAGGGAAACTCACTTAGTTCTCTCACTGATGTATGTCAATTAGTTTGGCACTCAGGCTCAGTTCAGTTGAAGTAGCTGCCCCCTCCCACTTCCCTGCTCCCCCTACTCGCTCCCTGCTCACAGACAGCGTCGCTTCTTTAGGCATTAAGCGCCACGGGGCAATCCACACGCTTCGACTTCATCGTGGGTCAACTCACCCAGCCTAACTCCCCAGCTTGAGCCTCATTTGAAGTTCATTTTAATTGCACTCAAGTAGGAAATCTCAATTTCTTCCTCAATTTCAGTTCAAATTCATTAAAGTTTCTTCATTCTCAGTGTGTGTGATTTAATGCAAGTTTTACATTAATTGTGCCAGAAAATTATTGCGATTATAATAATGGGCACACGATGATGATGATGAGCAAGCAAATGATGATGTTGCGTCCCTTGTTTGTGCCAAGACAGACTGCAATTAGCTGACAATATGCGGGTACGGAGACAAGCAGAAGCAATGAAATTTGCTAATTAGCTGAAATACATAAGATTACAGACGCAGATTATAATAGAACTCAGCTTAATAAACTGTTAAAACACAAAAATGCAATTTAAAGCGAAACTATACGTAAAAATACAAGAATTTCCATGATTTCCATATCAATCTCTAATTGAGCATGTTCTAACCAAAAATATGCTAACTATGCTGCAGTTGGGATGGGATGTTGGGGGTTTATTCCCATGTCCATTAATGAAATTTCAATGAAATTCACAGAAAAAAGAAATATATGTGCATTGGGCAATAATACAGACGTTATAACGAACATATTGACTGCAACAGTTCACGCTCTTCAGCTGCCCTCCCTCTCTCTCTCTCCTGTATCCTTTGCTGCCCCCTGAGCAAGCTCAACTAAAACCAAAGGCATTTTCTCTTTCCCACTCTCTTTGGGCATTTTGTGTTTGATTTGCAACTCAATTTCAATTCGTCTGCTGCACACACACACACAAACACACACAGTTAAACGTTGCCCAGTAGCAAAGGCAACGGCAAAACGGCGAGCATAAAGCAAAATTAAACGCCATGTTTGTTATCCGATTTTATGCTTTTTTCCCCACTCTGCTTATCTGCGTCTTTTGCGCAAAAAAGAAATAATTAATATTTATAATATAACATAATACTTATATTTTATATTGTGGCTTATGTATTATAAGGTGTGCTGCGCGTGTTACGTATTTGTGGGCGGCTCAGGCTCCTGTTGAAAATTCCCTTGGAGATAAGCCTGTGTGTATGTGTGTCTGTGTGTATACGCAGCGTGTAACCAATGAGCCGTAAAACAAATGTCAGCATTGTGTCTGTCAGGTGTGTGTGTGTGCATGTTATTAATTCTTCTTTAGCTGTGTTTATCGTCACTCGTATTTTGCGTGTCGCAGCAGCAGCAACAACAACAACAAAGAGGCGACAACTTTTTGGTCTGTTGACTCTCTCACGCGAGAGCGGCCTGTGATTGTGTGGGTGTGCAAAGCTGCGCTTATTGAGCTACAAAGCAAATCTACAACAACAGCGCCAGCAAGGTGTGTGTTGTTTTCTTTACTTCTCCCCATTCTCTCCCTCTTCTTCTGCTTCTGCTTAGCAGCATATTTTTTTTGCCAACTCATGCTGTTGGCACTCAGTATTGACTTGATTGTGATAGTTTATCTTGTGAGAATGCAAAGCATGCAGACAAACACACGCACACACACACACAGTCGCAAGACAAATGTGTTAATTGCATTTTGATTGAATTGCGTTGAATTATTTACACAGCAGCCGCAAAACGAACGAGAGATTTATTTGATTTGTGTTGGCAGAGAGGAGGTGTGGCAAAATGCGGAAGGGGGTGTGCTATAAAATCAAAGCTAAGGAATCGTAAGCGGGTTTTTATCTCTTGTGCGTTTATTTTACAGCCTCTTTTTGTTATTTATCGATGCAGCTGATAATCAAATGCAAATTATCGATAGCAACACTTGAGTAAAACACTGACAAATATCGAACATTTTTCATGCGAGTGCATGCACAAATACTCGATACACACACAGTCTACGTTTGTGTGTGTGTGTGTGTTCGTTGAATCGCCCCCAGGGGCCGTGGGCGCTCTCTTATAATTTGTGTGTGTCCCATTTTTATTATAATCCATATCCATACACGTATTTTGATTCATGTATTGTTCGCTTAGTTTTCGTGTCGAGGGTTGCTTTTTGTTGTATCCTGCTGTCGCTGCTGCTGCTGTTGACGCTTGCCGCTTCTGTTGCTGCTGCCTCTAGTGAGTGGTGGTGGCTCACTCGCTCTCTCGCGCGCCCTGACCCGAAGAGAGCGTATAGTGCTGAGTGCCTACGTGTGTATGTGCGCGCTCTCTTAGACGCGCTCTCATCGTCGCCACTCACGCTCTCACTCTCTCTCTCTCATCTCGTTATCGTTCTTTTACCCTAACTACCTCGCATTCACGTGCTTATATTTTGGATAACATTTATGCCCCGCGTTGCCCGATTGCGAATTGTGCCAAAAGATGGCGCCACACATCTATTTTGCCGAAGTTAATGGAAAAATCATGAAAATTAAGTTCCCAAAGCGGCAGGGGGCGTCAAGTTACCAGTTAACTTTCCCATTGTTATTCCATCTGCCCGCCCTCCCCGGCTACTTATGCGATTACTCTTTACAACTTTTGACATATTCCGTGAGTGCGTTTCGGAATGTTGCCAGATTTTTTTGTTTTTCCTTTGCCGCCCTCCTTTTTGTGGCACTTGAAATTTTTGATTTATGACGTGTTTCCCAAGCTCGAGTTTATGCCCAGAAAGTTTTTCGGGTCAAACGAAATGGAAAAGAACCGGAGTTGCTAGCAGAATTTTGAAAGAACTGTGTGTGTGTAATTAGCGAATGGATTATAATTAACTGTCAAGCAAGTGAATGAAATGTGATATTGTATTAACACCTAATTCATTTTGTATAATATATTAATTCGATTGTAAACAGAGCTCGAACTAATTTCAATTTACATTTTCTCTTTGCAGGTAAACAAACTGAGCTTTGACTCTTACAATATTACTCTATGTTCTAAATGCCAGACAATTTACGTAAGTTCATAAAAATACACACAAAGTTAACAAACTTATTAAGTGCGATATACGCGTAAATTTCATTTTGACATGCAAAACAGTGTTACCCACCTGTTATCGGAAACAGTTTAGCGTGGAAGCGCGCGCTCTGGTTTATTGTTGTGCGACCTTTCAATTTAATCTGGCAACGCTGTCCAGCATAGTTATCGTAGCAGCAGTTGTAGTTGTTGTTGTTGTTGTTGTTGTTGCTGTTGGTGTTATTGTCGCTCTGGTTTCGCTCTTCCTAAGTGATTTTACGTGTTTGGTGCACCTCACACGTTCAGTCTGTACGTCTACTCCCCCCTCCCCTTTTTCACTCGCCATGCTTTGCTCTCTCCCACTCCAGTGGGCCCGCATCGTTGACGTTTGGCTGCTATATTGTATATTTCTTTTTACATGTTCCTTTTGCTGCTGCTAGTGCGCTCTCTTGGCGCGTATAATTCTCTCTGCTGCTACTCTCTCTCTCTCTCTCTCTCTGGTTGTTGCTCGCTCTCCTACGCTCTGAATGTATTTTTTGCGCTCTGTTATTTTTCGGCTTGAGTCGCGCGCCTGAGTTTTTCTTCTCATTCTTTGCGGCGCGCGCGAAGCAAGAACAACACAATAGCCGATGTTAACGACGATGTCGACGCCGCCGATGCCGACGCCAAAGCCAAAGCCAACGACAGCAGCAGTGAATGAGAAAGAGACGAGCGCGTAGCCCAACGAGGACAGGACGTTGTGTAGGGATATAAAAATGTTTTGTGCGATTTCGCCGCGACTAGTCTTACGTACGTGCCGGGGTCGCAATGAATGTGTTGTCGCGTCGCGCCACAGTTTGCCTTTTTAGCCACCAAAACGCCTTCTCGATGCCATAAAATACAAAAAAAAGAAGAAAAAAAGAGAAAAAAAGTTTTCAAGGCATTTGTCGTCGGTTTTGTCGTTGATGCTGTCTTTTGCCTGTGCGTGTGTGTGTGTGTGTGCGTAAGAGAGTGTCCCGCGGGTCAATTTAAATTTGATAATACAAATTAATTAATTGATCGATTAATTGGCCTGTTTAGCCTACTGGCGCGTGAAAAGTGTCAAAACAAAACAGTGAAAGAGAAGGAGAAGGAGAAAGAGAGGCAAAGAGGAAATATAACACACATAAACAACGTGCAAAGTGAATAACTAATAAAAGCAAGCATAAAAAGCAACAAATAAATAAAAAAAAAAATCAGCAAAATAAATAGCAAAGTGAAGTGAAGTGAAGTGCGGTTAGCTGACCTGAAGTGAGGTGAGGTGAAGTGCGGTGAGGTGAATGTGTTTCGCGTCTTGTGCGGTGCATAAAAAGCAGTCAAAATTTTCACCATTTATCCGCAAATATTTAGTGAGTATATCTCTGGAGAGCAGTTGTTAAGAGTGAAGGGAGGGTGGGGAGGGGAGAGGAGGGCACGCTGCTGCTGCTCTTCTCTTCACACTCTTATATGTATGTACTAGTATAAACAATGTGCGTGCGGGAAAGAGCACGCGTGCAAATGATGTTTTGGCTCTCGTTTAGTTGTTGTTGTTTCTAGCTCTGCTGGCACGTCTTTAGATACGTCAATACACACACACACACACACACACACATGCATGCATGCTTGTGCTTGTATATAGATACAGATACAAGTAGAAATGTCGATGACGACGACGACGTAAATTGTGAAGAAATGCGCGCTTGTGTGACCCCACTGTATCTGCTGCTGCTGCTTTCACACCCCTGCCATCCCCCTCTCACTTGTCTTTGCTGCGCTCTCTTTGCTTCCCTTGCCCCCCCTTGCCTGCCTGCTCTGCTAAAGCAAAACAAATAAGATGTAGATACATTTTTTCCGTTACAACGTGCGCTTGTTGTTGTTGTTGTTTTGGGCACATTGTTGTAGTTGTGTGTCAGTATTTTATCTAGGCACGTTGTGTTTGTGTGTGTGTGTGTGAAGCGCAGCTCTCCAAATATACGAGTATCTTCAGCTGCTCAGCTGTCCATTACTTGTATCCATTAGATACTCTGTACCTGTGGTGCGCCCTTCCCTTCCCTTTCGCCCCTTCCCTTTTCTTCTACCTTCTGCTGCTCTTAAGTGCGTGTTCTTCTTTTTCACACCGATTTCTCGCGGTGTGAGGCCTGAGAGAACTTCTCCCCCTTCATAACTTGTTAACTTCTTGCTGCCTTTGGTTTACCGTTATCTGCCCATACACTTCACTGCACTCATCCCGTCCCCCTCTGGCTTTTCCTACCTGTTTTTTTTATTTTTGTTATTGTGTTGCGGACGTCGATTTCGGTTTTTTTTATGAATTGCAGCGGTGTCAACTAAAATTGATGAGGCATATTTAATCGATGTCGATGTGGATGAGGAATAATGCAAGTGATGGTGGTGGATTCTGTCTATGTGTCTGGAGGGGAAATACGATAGGCAATTTAGATGTTTTCGTCATATAATTGAAATTAGAGTGCGTGTACAGGAATCCATTATATTACAAGATTATATCATCAGAGCTGAAAGATTTTTCTAATTTTTTTGTATTTATTTATTTTGCACCTGTTTGCCACTTTACAATTTCGCAGATCTTGAGGTGAGAAAACTGAGCTACTTATTATTTATTATCTAACTATTGTTGTGTCCCTCAACTTGTTAGATTTATCACCTTATAACACTAAAGTGTTTTGAGATCTGTTGTGAATACACTAACTGTGTGTGTGTGTTTGTGTGTTTGCGACTCTGTCGATAAGTTTGAGAACTTAATTTGAGTGCGAAAACACTTGAACACTTTGAGTGTGCTTTATAAAGGGTGATACATTTTAATAGGGCATATAAATATGCCAGATATAGAGTGACGGTTGATTTGGAAGCGGAGTGCACTAAATTAAGGAAGATAGACTGGAAATATAGACAACAAAAATATATTTTTAAGGAAAACAACAAATCTACTTAAGAAAAGTTAAAAAAAAAGCTATTTTATAGCCTAAAAAACTGTTTAAAAAATTATACAAATTAAAAAAAAAAAAAGCTTTTAATGCAATATATTTATAAAGAAAACAACAACTCTAGCTAAGAAAAGTGTAAAAAAACTATTTTATAGCCTAAAAAACTGTTTAAAAAAATTATGAAAATTGTAAAAAAAAAGCTAATAATGCAACAATTTGGTATTAAATTATTGAAAGAGAGCAAGAAACAAGTTGCATGCCACATAAGTACATAAATACATACATATGTATGTACATACACATGTTGCCAGGCAGCTGTGCTTGGCTATGGGCTGAGAGCATGTGTGTGTGTGAGTGTGTGCTGTGTGTGTGCCTCATGCCTTGTGGTTTCTAAACCTCTGGCAATCACTTCGCACCTATTTGTTGATTTGTGTGTGTGTTTTTTTTTTGGCTGTCACATGGGTCGTATGTGTAATATGCACTGTTTGCCATGACTTGACAAATGCTTTGACTCGGCATCTGAGTGTGACTCATTTGTAAGCATGTTCTGGCTGCCTTTACCTTTATATTGATTAATTATAAATACCACGCCCATTTTGGGCATTCAACCAACGGCTTTGGGTTAATGTCAGGCAGTTATTGCTATCGTTAACATCAGTTGTCGCTTTTCCCATGGCCATTTAATGCATATTTAATGCGCCTTACACTTTGCTTACAACTCTCCCCCCCTGCCCCCTTTTACCCTTCTGTTTGCCTCAACTACATCGAGTAAATTAATTTGATTGGCAACGCGGCAGACGACACGTTTTGTTTGTTTTTATTTCACTTCTTTTTTGTTGTATTTATTTTTGCAGACAGGCAAATACAATTGACGCTTCGTTTGGTCTATGGAATAATCTATCCCCTCCCCCTCCAGCCCCTACTATATATAATTAAACCCTTTTTGCAATTACATTAAGTTAAAAAGGAGGAGAAGTTCTTCCACAAGAGCTATGTGATTATTTTAGCTTTATTTAGTGATATATATCTTTACTACCTATACGAAACAGTTCCTATAAGTTTTTTAGAACTATATAGTTGCCAAATTGTAGTAAGATATGTTTGGTATGATATATCAGCCAACTAATTGGGCTAAGCTTTAGTCAGACTGATTGAATAAGGGAATGTTGGAAATGTGAGAGCGTTATAATGATCGCGATGATACCCGGTGTGTCATAGACAACATAGTCAGCAGATTTGCATGCCACACACACACACACACACATACCTGTAGGGGGGTGCTGTGAGAGGGGCCAAAGAGCGGGCTAAACTCATTTTGAACAACACTCGAGACATGAGTTATTTGGCTCGAGTGTGCTGTGCATTCGTCTCCCCGTTGCCTGGCAACCAATTCAAGTGCAGAGGGGGGAGGCAGACTTTTTTTAATTGCATTGAAGGCTGCTGCAACCCCCCTCCCCCCTTTAACGGGTTAATTGGCAGAGTATTAAATGCATTTTCTAGCTATGAGCAACGTGGCGTATGCGTAATATAAAATTGTTGTCTAATTAGCAGTAAATAATACAAGTGATTAGAGGCGCAGCAAATCGTTGTAACTAGGCGTGGGAGAGAGAGAGTGTGTGTGTGTGTGCCAGGTGTAGACAACAAGCTGATGTGCGCTGCTTTCCAAGAACGAGGAAAATAACAAAGAGTATTACTGAGAACATCGCAACTGGGCTCCATCATCCATCACCCAATGCCATCGCCATCCCCCATCTCCTTGTGCCATTGCCTTTGCCACAATAGTCACATTTGCCATCCGCTGCGAACGACACATCCTTCTCTTTTCTCTTCTCACTCGCATCTCCTCGCCAGCCAAGAGCGAGGGGGGAGTGGGGAGGGGGTTAAGAGAGAAGTGGAACCATTCAAACGTGCCTACACTTATCGATTTTTATTTCATTTTTATCCATGCTCGACGCTGTCTTATACCGCCAGTTTGCCCTCCCGATGCCTGTCCCCCGCTGGCCTGCCTGCCTGAACCCCCTCCCTGCCCTCCCTGCCCCGCTGCCTGCCCTTGCCTGCTGTGGCAACTGTCCTGCTTGCCTTGCCTGCGCTCTAGTGCTTTTCTGCCTCCTCCAGCTCTGCTCCTCCTGCTCTGCTGCTGTTCCTCCTGCTGCCCTGCTCCTCTTCCTCCTCCTGCCCTGCCCTGCTCGGTGCGCATTGTTTTTGCACAAACATTTTTGTATGTTGCTTACTGCTTATAAACTTGTGGGCGTGGCGGAACAGGGCAACTGAAACTGAGACGACTCTGGAGTGGGCTACCACGCGGGCAGGGAGCAGAAAGCGGTGGCAATGGACGCGCAACTCGGTAGTCATCGTCGTCGTAGTCGACGGCGACATATCGCCATAACACCATCAACAGTTCATACTACACGCGGCTACAGGACGACAAAAAGCGACTCCTTGTTGTTGTTGTTGTTGTTCTGGCTGTGTGTGTCTCTCCTGTTCCTTTTGGGGTCGAATTGTCACACGGTCGGTCGCTTCGTCTGTCGCGTCTGTCGTTCGTTTTGCTATTGTTGCCGACGCTGACAATAGAAACAGCAGAGGGAGTGGGCAGAGGGAAGGGTAAAGGGGGAACCATAGGGAAGGGTAGAGGCAGCACAGCACAGCAGCCTGTGCAAGGCCTGGGCTCCTACTTAGCGTGTGTTATGGAGCGAGAGCGTCGCCATCGTCGTCGTTGGCTGAGGTTATGCGCCAGTCAACCAAATAAATGAAACAACAAAGACGACGTACGACGAGGCGAAGCGAAAAAGAGAGCGAATAAAACATGCGAAAGCATAACAGAGTTGCCATAAGGTGGACTCGAGAGGCAGCTCCCTATAGCAGCTATACCCTCCCCCTACCAGAGACCACTCCAGCAGCAGCAGCACTCGCTGTGGCTGTGGCTGTTCCCATTAGCAGCCGACGGCGCTGGAGTGTCCTGTACGAGTGTGCGAGTGTGTGTGTGCGTGTGTGTGTGTGTGCGAGACACTGTGTGTACTTGCATACGAGGGTCGTTTGATAAGTCCGTGACTTTTTGAATAAAATATATTTTTTTCGTCAAAGAAGCGTTTTATTTCTCAACATAATCTCCTTTTAGCTCTATACATTTAGTCCAGCGTTTTTCCAATTTTTTTATTCCTTCCAAATAATAGGTTTTCTCAAGGCCCTCAAAATAGTCGTTTGTTTCTGTGATGACCTCTTCATTTGACCCGAATCTCTTACCGCCGAGCCATTTCTTCATGTTTGGAAACAAAAAATAGTCACAGGGGGCTAAATCTGGAGAATATGCTGGATGGGGTAGCAGTTCGTAGCCCAATTTATGAAATTTTGCCATGCTGACTACACACGTGTGCACCCGTGCATTGTCCTGATGGAACAGCACTTTTTTTTCGCCAAATGCGGTCGTTTCTGCTTCAAATCAATATCGAATCTGTCCAAAAGCTCTGAATAATATTCGCCGGTGATCGTTTTACCCTTTTCAAGGTAATCGATGTGAATGATACCTTGTGCATCCCAAAAAACTGTGGCCATGACCTTGTTGGCCGACAGACCCACCTTGGCCTTCTTTGGTGCACGTTCACCCGGAGAAACCCACTGTCTTGATTGTTCTTTGGTCTCTGGTGTGGTGTGGTGGATCCATGTTTCGTCTACGGTAACGAAACGGCGCAAAAATTCGTTTGGATTGCGGTTGAACATCGCCAAACACTCCTTTGAAATGGTCACACGGTTGCGCTTATGGTCGTGTGTGAGCAATCGCGGCACCCATCGCGCGGAAAGCTTTTTCATGTCCAAATATTCATGTAAAATGTGATGTACCCGTTCAGTTGAGATGCCTACAGCCTCAGCTACCTCACGCACTTTCATTCTCCGATCATCCAATATCATTCCATGGATTTTGTCGACGATTTCTGGCATGACGACCTCTTTTGGGCGACCTGAACGTTCGGCATCACTTGTACTGGTACGACCACAACGGAACTCAGTAAACCATTTCTTAACCATTGAAATTGATGGTGCAGAGTCCCCATAATATTTATCAAGTCTTTCCTTGGTTTCGGTGATGGATTTTTTACGCAAAAAATAATGCTTAATTAGCACACGAAATTCACTTTTTTCCATTTTCGTTAAAATTCACGAGATCGTCTGCTTTCAATGCCTATAAAACGCAAACCAAAAAACGCAGCTTTCTCAAAATTTTACAGTCAGCTGTTAATCGATAACTGCTGACAGGAGCAGTGTTGTATTTAGAGCAGGTGCGCGGCAAATACAAAAAGTCACGGACTTATCAAACGACCCTCGTATAAATAAACAATTTTTTTTTCTTATATTTTTTTTTTGTGTTCGCTCTTTGAAACTTGAAATCTCTGGACCCAAACAAGCAACGAGTGACTGCTCTTGGCGTGTCAAAAATTCTCTCGAAATTGTTTTGACATTTATAAATATCATTTGCATTCGCAGTGACAAGGAAAACTTGCGAAATCTCCATTAACTTGGCTAGAAGTGTTTGGGAGAAAATATAGTAAATAAATATGTGAATTCAATAGCTAACTATCATGATATAGGGTTAAATAAAAACTTGGTTTAATTATGATAAGGAAACTTAAAAGGAATTTGCACAAAACACATTAAAATATTAACAAACTTAAATGATATGTTGCTAATTTCAAACTCAGTTTAAGGATACAAAAATGTGTCTTACTATGCCTGAAAAACATTTTAAAATATTGACAGAACTTTATGAAATTTGCTGAAATGAAAACTTGGCTTTACTGTAGACAGAAACTGCAGAAATATTGCAGAAAATATGCCTTATAAGAATAATATTTACACTTAAATATATGATATATGATTATTTGGATAGTTATCTATTAGAAAGCTTTTACAGCGACACCTAGCACGCACTTAAGCTTTGAGTGAGCTTTGCAAAGCTCAAAGGGGAACCTGAAACTGATTGAAGTGCGCTATATGATCCCATTAATGCAGTTTGTTGACTCCTTTCAAAAAGAAGCTGATGCTGAGTGAAAATGCATAATTAAATTAAGCGGGGGAGACCTCAAAGAGGGCCAAATAAAAAACAAAATGAGAGCTGCAGTTATTAGTCTGTATGTGTGTGTGTGTGTGTGTGTGTTTTTGGGAACTTCAAATACGCTTTGCAATTTTGTACACTCTGCTTTTGGCCGCATTTAGCTTAATTCAATTTGGCTGCTTAACAAGTCAAAATGCCTTCAAGGCGAGAGCCCTCTCCCCCCTCGAGGGGGGTGCAGTGCGGCTTTGACTGATGCCAGAAGCTACACACACACACTTTCCATTACCTTTTTTATGCATTTGCTTTATTTTTCGTTGCATTCTCTCGCCTCGTCTCTCTTGCGCCTCAACCGACAACATTTTTACTGACTTTGACAGGCAGCAAAGCGGCACACAGATACACAGATACACAGCAACTACTTGCAGATACTCGACACACACACACAGAGAGAGGGAGATACTTACTGTGCAGTCAGTCAGAGTTTTGCCTCGTAAATAGGATTCATCTTGCAACGCGGCCGCATCGCGTTTGACTCCGCTGCCTTTGCCTCTGCTTGACTCAGTTTTCCCATCTCCCAGCTACGTCTTCTTCTTCTGCAGATTTTTTTTTTCGCTTCTGCTGCTGCACAAAATGCAAAATAATGTGGCAACATCTGTGCCCTGCCTCCTGACAGTCGACAGTCGCCTCTGTGCTGCGCCAGACACTCGAAGTAAGCAGATGACAAGGGGGCGCAGGAGGAGGAGAAGAGGAGGAGGTAGCGAGAGGCTCCAGAGTCAGTTAACTATCAAGCAGACAAAGCAAGCAAGCATTCAGCCAGCCAACCAAATATCCAACCAGCCATCCATCCATGCAGCCATCCAACCATCCAGTCATCCATCCATCCATCCATCCTTTCAGCCACCCAACAACATCCAACATCATCCTGGCCCATCCGTGCGTTTATCGTGTGCTCCGTCTCGTCGACCAGCCAAAGTTTTGAGCATCCGCACACGTTTCTACGTGCATATCAAGTGTATATCTTTTTTTTCCTTGATTTTCGCTTTGCTTCTTTCTTTCTTTTTGTTTTCTTTATACCCAAATTCAATACGAAAGTTTCGCCGCAATTGTAATGGGCAACATTTAATTGTACAAAATAGTCGAGAAAACGCAATTAATTTATATAATACATGGGTTTTATGGCACAATTTAACTGCATGTATAAGATATCATATTATATAATTGTAGCAGTCTTAGAGAAATCGGAATATATCATGTGTACTAAACGCAGTTTTTTGAGATTTATGAGAAAACTTCTAGGGTTTTCTATACATGGATGTTTTACCAATTTTTAGAGGTTGTTTTTTAATTAAATTACGCATAGCTTCAAATATCATTTTATTTCCCTGGGCATTTACTTTTTGATCATGATTTGCATTTAAATTTTATCGATTTAAGAAGTTTGATATTTTTCAAATTTTTCTATGCAACCCTCTTACAAAAGTTTCGAAAGTTTTTTAGAAAAATAAGATTGTAATTTTTTGCTCGAAATCGATTAGTATTATCATAAAAAGCATAAGAATCTAATTTAGAACGAATTCGGAGTAATCTTTTGAGAAATATCGCTATTTGAGTGATTTTTTCAGGGTTTTCAGGTCATTCACACTTTTTTTGCTGTTGGGAATTTTTTTCTGAAATGCGTGCAGTATTTCTTAGGGTATTTGACAGTCGTTTATTTATTTTTGCTTTGGCATTAATTGTCGCACTGTGCGACAGTTACATTTGCGGTTTTGCCTCACTTCTTGTCATATGTCTCCATAGATACACATCATCGTGTTATATGTATGTTTGTGATGAACTCTCTGAGAATTAATCAGCTGACTAATTTAATGGGTATTCTGGTTTAATAAAACGGGAAACTACTTGAATGTTGAGTTTACTGTTGCCATGTAAATTGCTAATCTTCTGAGAATGTTCTTATGATAATTTGATCTAGTTTCTAGTTGGGATAAACTACAGGGTACTGTTAATTGAGCTGAGTTCTCTACTCAAGAGTTTTCTATATGAAAATTACCTTACACCTGGAGGCGTTGTATGTCGTTTATTTATTCGTTACGGTTGCATATCGAAAAACACTTTGGGGTATTTCAATAAGTACACTTTATACTCGTATTCGTATTTATGCGGCGCGGCTTTTGAATTACTCTCTGTGTGTGTGTTAGCCTTCTGGCAACGCAGTCACTCTGCCACCTTTGTTGCCCCTGTTGCTGCTCCTGCCACTGTCCCCCTCCCTTCTCTCGCAGCTCTTGCCCCCTTAGGCAGCGCCAGGCATCTTCAGTCGGCGCCGTCTTTCAGAAATTATTGTGCCCAGTGCCTAAAAAAAAAAAAAAAAAATTTATATACACGTTGCCAGGACAATTTCACAGTAAGCTCACGATGATGTGTATAATATATGAGTGTGTGTGTGTGTGTGTGTGAGTGATGAGAGGAACGACGCGTCGTCTCCCGCTGTTCGCAAGGGGCAGCTGTAAACAGGGCGGCAGCAGTTGCTGCTTGTTAAATTCTTTTATGCTTTGTTTTGCTGTCGATAATGGCGGCAATAGCAACACACACACACACACACACTCGCACACACACACACACTCATACTGTGGACAGACTGGAGGTCTCTCACAGTATTCGCCTCAATTCCAATCGCCAAGCTGAAAGACGCAGCGACTTCTTTTGATGCTTATGCTCGTTTATCCTACTCCTTCGCTTACCCCTTCTCCCATCCAATTCTCTACCTCTCTCGTAATTCTTCATTTTTGTGCGCCCTTTGTGTCTGCCTCTGCCTCCGTACCTGCCCCCGTCCCGTCTTCGTCTGGCGTCTTTGGCATATGCAAATTAATGTTGGCAACTCAGTGTTGGCTTAGGGGAAGTGAAGGGAAGAGGGGAGATATTATGCAAATTTTCTCGCAGTACTTTCCACTGTTTGTTGTTGGTTTTTCATTTCGTTTTCTAAACAACAAAAAAGTGAACAATTTTGCTGCTGCTGCTGCTGCTGTTGAACGACAACAATATGTTGCCAATGTAGCAGCAGCAGGTTGAACTTTTAATTGAAAAACTACCTGAGACACACCTTCGTCTAGTTAAGCACACACACACACACATAGCTGTATTTAAAGCGGATTTTAATAAGCTGCAGCACGTGCAGACACAACTTTTGGCAGGCTCAGTAGCAACAACAACAGCAACATGAGCTGCTGTTGCCAACTTTATCAGTTTGAAAATATTCAAAATATTTATGTTTATTTAAGTGCTCAGTTAGGCAGGGATCTTGACTTGATACCATTTATAAGCAGGCTTAAGAGGCTGCTATGCTGCGACTGCTTTTGGCCAAGTTGCTGCTGCCAAATTAACGCTACGAAAATCAAACGACTGAAACAGATACGAGAGTAGTTAGTAGGGCACAAATTAGATATCTTGTAGATATTTGTACTTGTAGATATCTTTTACTAAGATACTCAGTTACCTAAGGAATATATCAGACCACTGGGTACTCTGCATTTCTTGCTCCCCTTCACTTTACTCGAGTTATACTTTGCATACCTCATGTCTTCTGAGTTTTATAGCTACCATACTTGCCTTAATATCTTCAGGCATATTTTTTGCGAAATTACCCATGCTTAAAACGTTTAAAACATATGAAATTAAGTTCTATAATAAATTGATTTGCAATTATTAACGGCAAAGTTGCATTCGCGATTTTATAGCGCAGTTTCGATAGTTATAGCCCAAAACATAACTACCTGTATGGCAAATAGCTTTATTATACCCCTTTGCTCAAGCACATCTAATGGTTGCGGGGTATCACGAACAGAGCGAGCGAGAAAGAGAGAGAGAAAACAAGAGAAAGAGAGCAATGCGTGAAGAAGTGCAAAGAACTCTCCGTAGCACTAATGAAACTGGTTTGTTTCGCTGCTCCTCGGACACTAAGCCTGGCCAAATATGTGACTGTGACGTTGAGTGAGGTGGTACCTCTTGCTCCACTCTCAGCACACACATCTCTGGCCACCCTGTGCCCCCCCTTCGCTGCCTGCACACACTCCTTGGCTGGCGGTCCATTTTCTTGCCTCTCTGAGCTGATTTGGTGCCTGGAAATGTGCTAAGTTGCCTCGTTTTGTATGCACAAAGGCAGCAGCAGCGCCAGTTGGGGCATGAGGGGAGGAGAGGACTCCAGGCAGGGGCTGGGGAAAGACTGTGTGGCAAGGAGAAGTGGCTGGCGCAGCCTGCGGCAAATATAAGCGCGCTAGCTTCAAAATAAACAACTTTGAAATGGCGCGCAATTTTGCCCACTTTCGTTGTATCTTCAGCTGTGTGTGTGAGTGTGTGTGTGTGTATCTGTAAGATACACTGTAGCTGTAGCTGTTGCTTCTTCTTCTTCTTTTGTTGTTTGCGCTTGACGTTCTTTGTATCGCTGTGTATCCAGTTACGCTCTGGTCACGTACAAGATTGCTGGCCCCAAATGGCTGTCGATATTTATGCCTTGTGTGTGCAGCTTGTGTTCATTACGGATACCCCCACTGAAAATACTCTATATATATATATATATATACATATGTATGTATGTATTCATGTACATATGTAGCCTGTGCACGCTCGGACATTAGTGGGTCAATGCTGGCTCAATAAATACCATGATTAAGTGCACCCTTTGTGTCAGTCATATTAATTTTATTTTGTTCTCTTTCTGTTTTTACAGGAATATTGTCTCCTCCGGGTCCGTTTCTGACGCCCAGTCCATCACCATCGATCTCAGCTAGTCCACGCCTGCAACCATCACCATCGCTATCGCCATTCCCACAGGATGTGGTGCTTGTAGCCGGTGGCAACGCATTAAACGCCAACAGTAATCCCCAGGAACACGTGAGTACCCACTCGCACACAATCAAACAATGCACTTAACCTAATGTTTTCCCCCCCCATTTTACAGGAGCGCAAGGCGGCGACGCCTGGCAGGCGACAATCCATACATCAGTTCACAAATGGCAGTCCCAATGCCGGCACCGTTGTCTTTCAGCCGAGTCCCTCACAGTCGCCAGCGGCTGCAACAACGGTCATCGGCGTGACAGCTGGCGGTCTCATAGCCGCTGCCACTGCCGCTGCTGCTGCCGCCGCCGCCTCATCCTCCGCATCCGCATCCGCATCCTCCTCCTCCTCCAACAACTCCGCCGTCGTTGCTGCCACTGGGGGCAACACTAGCAACGCCACTGGACACGGACACACAAGCAATGCAATTGGGAACGAGCTGAACGCAACGCTTGTGGGCTCCAACAACATTCAACTGAACAAGGTGCGTGTCTGCTGCACTCTCTGGCGGCATCAATGCCATGTGCTGATAAGATAAGATCGATATCAAAGTGGAGCATGTAGATAGCGTGAAGAGAAGACGTCAATGTCGGTATTAAAATGTAGAATAATGTTGCAATTTACTCGAGCAAAAGCGTAATTAATCTTCACATTCTTGTGCAGCTTATGAAGACAGAATTAGTATATAGTAATGATAGTTAGTTTAAAGAACTTACAGCTTTATAGAGTAATGCAATAAGATATGATTGAGTAGCTTAGTGTATGCTCTATGCACGATAGGCTTCTTTATGGCATAGTATATCATTCTAGCTTAGATCACATGAGAAACGTTAGGGGCACCTGCTTATCAATGAACTTACTCATTAATTTCTCTCTTTCTCTTGCAGAAGGGCAACAAGCGCACTGGACAGCAGCAGCAGCAGCAAATACAGCAACAGATACAGCAGCACCAACTGCAGCAGCAGCAACAACTGCAACACCAACAGCAGCAGCAGCAGCCACAGTTGCAGCAGCAAATCTTTAGCACAAACGCAGCGGCACCAACATCGATCTGCTCCACAGTAGCCGGCGGCTATGGGCAACCGAACGCAACATCAATCAGTACGCCCATTTCGTTTGCGACAGCAAATGTGGCTAGTAGCCCAAAAGGTCAAGCGAAAAAGGGTGCTACAACATTGCTAAGCCAACATCAACACCACCAGCAGCAGCATCAACACCAGCAGCAGCAGCAACAGCAGTTTCAACATTATCAGAGCAGCAGTCCGCTGATAGCGGATAGTCCCATACCCAGTCCGAGCAGTGCGATTGCTGCGGCGGCCATTAAGCCGCCTACGCCGCAGCCGCAGGCCGTACAAATGCTGCCGCAGCAGTTCACCATCACCAGCGGGCCGCAGCAGCAGCAGGCACCGCAGCAAGTGTTTCAGTTCATTCAGGGACCGCAGGGTCAGTTAATTGCCACAGCGCAGCAGCCGACACTGCAGCAGCAGCAGCAGCAACAGCAACAACAGCAGCAGCAACTTCAACAGCAGCAGCAACAGCAGCATCAACAACAGCAACGCTTTAGCAGCAATGCCGGCATTGCACTGTCCACTGCCAATACGAAGGCAAGCAAGGCGCCGCAACAGATACTGCCCAAGCCGCAGCAGGAGTTGGTTGTCGGCGGCGCACAGTCCCTGCAACAGCAGCAGCAGCAGTCGAAGGGCAAAGCCAATGGCAACAGCAGCGGCAACAGCAATGCGCAGTTGCCACAGATCTCGCAGTCGCCACAGCCGCAGCAGGCGCAACTTAGCGCAGCATCCACAAATGCCAATGGACAGCAACAGCAGCAGCAGCAGATACTGTTGCCGGCAACAACTGGACAACCGCAACAGTTGCTGCTGAATCAGATGCCGGTGCTGGTGCAACAGAATCCGCAGGGTGTGCAGCTGATCTTGCGTCCACCCACGCCACAGTTGACAGCGACACCATCGCTGGTCATACAGAATCCACGGGGTCAGGCACAGCTACAGCAGCCGGCACAGCAGCAACTGTTGCGTATTGTGGGCGCTAATGGTGCTACAATGCAACTGGCCGCCGCCACGCCCACCTTCATAGTGTCCTCGCAGGGCAACCTTATACAGCAGACAGCTGCGGCTGGTCAGTTCCAGAGCGCCATCAAGACCGGCACCCAGCTGAGCGGGCTGCATGCGGCATTGGCTGCACAGGCGCCACGATCTCAGCCGTTCACCACGACGGCCACCATCAATACGCAGCTGCTGGGCCAGAGCGTGGCGGCGCAACTGCAGAACTTGCAACTGGCCGCTGCAGCAGCCGCCAATGGCAATGGAATTGCACAGATTCAGATGCCCAACGGGCTGGCAACCATATCACAGCTGCAGCAGACTCTGGGCGGGGCTACCATCAATCTGAATCAACTGAATGGAGCCCATCTGCAGCAGATTGCGACGGCTTTCCAGACGCCGCAGCCACCACAGCAGCAGGCAACAACAGCGGGATCGGCAGCACAAGCGGCAGCAGCTGCTGCTGCTGGCAACAGCAATAATGGTTCCACAGAGCTCTTCACCCAATCCTCGCCAGCTCATGTACCGCTTGCGGTTACACCGGAGCCACTGCGTCAGCCGACACCGCAGCAGCAGGCGGCAATGGCCACAATACAGTTGCAGCATCAGCAACAGCAGCAGCAACAGGCGCAGATACAGCAGCTGCAGCAACAGTTGCAGCAGACACAGACGCAGGTGCAGCAGGCACAACAGCAGCAGCAACAACAACAGACTGTGGAGCCCAAGAAGAAGTCGCGACCGCGTAAGAAGAAGCTAACGACGACGGCGGCAGCAGCAGCAGCAGCAGCAGCTGGCGTGGTAGTAGCAACGGCAACATCTACGCCAACGACAGCAGCAGCAACACCGCAAAAGATAGCAATATCTGCCACGCCCCCCGCACAAGCAACAACACCAGCACCCGCCGCATCGCCAGCACCCATGCTAGCACGCACACCCACGCCGCAGGCAACCCCCACCACGACACAGTTGGTGACGCAGATGATACGCCACGTGAAGTCGCCATCGCCTCCGCCCACGCACATACAACGCGCCAGCAATGGCAAACTCGATCTGGGCGATGTGATGAAGTTCTGCGGCATCACGGAAGATGATGACGATGACGAGGACTATGGCATGGAAGCTGCTCCGGCGACTGCGCCAGCAGCAACTGTTGCTACAGTTAATACCAATGGCCTGGGCAACCATCATCAACAGCAACAACAGCAGCATCATCACCAGCAGCAGCAGCACCAGCACCACCAACATGCTGATGAATCCTTGGCGGCAACAACAGCTGCAACGGCTGCCGCCTCGCTGCCCCTAAGCAATGGAATTGCAACGAGTTCCAACGATATCATGATCTCCATACCGAGCCAAAACGGCAGCGATGGCCTGCCCTTCACGCTGACCATACCGGCACCGACGCCGGTCAACGAAGCCACCGAAATACCAAATATCCTCATCAAGATTGATCCAAGCGACGCAGCAGCTGCAGCCGCTGCGGTTGCCAATGGAACCGGAACAGTACCACCGTATACGCTATCGACGCCTCGGCTGCCCACGGCCGAGGAGATTCAGAGACAGGCACAGCAGCATTTGGCGCAGCAGGCCGCGGCAGCAGCAGCAGCAGCGGCGGCGGCAGCAGCAGCAGCATCCTCCTCATCATCATCAGCAGCAGCATCCGTAGGCAACAGTGCCGGCAAATTGTGCAACACCAGCACAAATCTTCAGGCACAAACAGTGAATCAGACGCCGGCGCCAACGATTAGCTTCAGCCTGGGCTCACAGACGCAGACAATTGGCAGTGTGACGTTACAACCAACGCCTATTGCGGCCAGTATCACGTTGACCACGCCCACATCGGTAACAGCAGTCTCAAGTGCATCACCAATGATGTCAACAACAACAACCACGACAGGATTGGCTGCAACAACGACAGCAACTGTGAAACCGCGTCGCAAACCCGCCGTGCGACGGAACACCAAAAAGCAGGAGACGATCAGCAATGGCAACATGAGCAACGCCAGCAACACTCTAAATGGCAGTGTCAACATCAACAGCAATCCGCATCCCAATATCATTATCAATAGCAGCAACGCCAACAACATCAGCAACATAACCACCACAACAAGCAGCAGCAACAGCAGCAACATTGTTGGCGGCAGCAACAGCATCAGCACCATCACCCTAACCACTCCGGTGAGCAGCAGCAACAGCATCTTGCTGTCCCATGGTCTGGGACTGGCCAACAGCAGCACACCAACAACTGTGCCCAGCCAGATTGGCAACATACAAATCTCGCAGGTGCAACATCATCATCAGTCGGCGTTGCCCATCAGCAGCGCCGTGGAGAACAAGATACAGATCATGCCCATACTGCCACCGGGTGCTACAGTCATGGGCGGTGTGCCAGCGGTAACGACATCAACAGCAGCAGCAGCAGCAAGTTCTGCGACAGCAACTCCTGCTACTGCTGCTGCACCACAGCAGACGCAGCTTGTGTTTCAGCCAACGCCAGCAACAGTCACGCCCACCGCAGAGACGACCACGATCAAATTGTCCAGCGATGGGCGGCAGATGCAATTGGTGACCATTCCACAGACGCAATCGCAGCCACAGCCACAGTCGACGGCACAGACAGCAACAGCTGCTGCTACCTTGCCGTCTGTAACAACAGCTGGAGGTGCAACCATATTGACGCCCCAGCTGACTGGCATGCCTGGCAATGTGTCCATTTCGGTGGGTTCGCCTGCCTCGGCAGCAGCGCTGGTGCCGCAGCTAACGGGCAGCCTGACGCTGGCCGTATCGGAGCACTGTGAGCGACTTATATTGCGTCATGATCCCAACAATCCGCAGGATCATCAGTCGCAGCTGATTCTGCAGGCGTTGCTTAAGGGCGCCTTGCCCAATGTGACCATCATTAATGAGCCGACGCGTGTGGACAGCAGCAACAAGACGCCAGCACCGACGCCACCACCAGCGCAGCCAACAACACAAACGCTGCCAGCGCCTCAACAACAGCAGCAGCAGCAACCGCCGCAGCAGCAACATCTGCAGACAACAGCAACAGCTCAGCTGCTGCCCAAAGTGACGACCAAAGCGGAAATTAAAGGTAAGAGGAAATAGGGTTCTCTCTTGATTACTTTTAATAATCTATCTTTCTCCCTCTGCAGTTGCCAACAATCGCAAGCCCGCCGCACTCAGCAATAATCTGCTGAGCAACATGAGCAACAGCATTTCGCACAGCATCAACACGACCACCAACACAAGCAGCAGCAACAGCAACAGCAGCGCAATTAAACCACCGACACTGCCCACAAAGCCAAACGAAACGATAAGCTTCTCACAGTTGCCTACGACGTCGACGACAACGCTGACAACAACAACAACAACACCAACATTAACAACAGTAACAACACCCGCAACGCTAGCAACATCTCAGCTGATTGTGCAGCAGCAACCAGCACAGGCAACAACAGTGCAACAACAATCGCAATCACAATCCCAACCGGCGGCCAACAATGGACAACGTTATGTGGCCTTGCCGACCATCGATCACAGCACACAGCAACTGTTCTGCCTGAACAGTGTCTCCAATCAGATTACGGCCATCAGTGCCGGACAAACTGCGGCCTCGATTGGACCCACGGAGCGATTGCTGATTGCACCCGCAGGCATCAATGCACAGCAGTTGGCACAGTGCCTGCAACTGGGTCAATTGCATTTCAATGATGTGAATCCTTTGCAGCAAACGCAGCTGCAACTGCAGCAGCAGCAACAGCAACAACAACAGCAGCCGCAGCAGCAGCAGACAATAACAGCAACATTGCCAATTTCATTGCGACCACAACCGCCGCAGCAACAGATTGTGCATCCCATACAACCCATTAGCAATGGACATGGTCTGGGCCTGGGGCTGCCCATTAGCACGACAACAACAACAACGTTAACCACCAGCACAAGCACCACCAGCAGCACTACGACAGTGACCAAACAGGTGGCAAATGTGGCGCCCATTATCGATCAGAGCAAGGCCAAATTGGAACCGGCAAAGGCCACCACAACGACAACGACGACAACAACTTCAGGTGCCAGCACCGGGGCTGTGGCCAAGAAGAAGCCTGTGCGTAAACCGAAGACCACGCCTACGGCGGCCGAGTTGGCCAACCTCAAGAATGCCAGCGTAGTGAAGCCGATGCCCAAATTGGATCCACTCTCACAGAAACCCAATAATAATCCTGTGCAGATTGTGCAACCAAATGTTGCAAGTGGCAAGCAAATGATTGTTGTTGTCAGCTCTAATGGTAATCAGACAACGACGACAACAACAACAACCATCATGAGCAGCAGCATTCAGCCCTTCCAGACGACAAATGGCACCAAGTTGGTGGGCGTGACTGCGCCCATGCAGCAACAGCAACTGCAGCAACAACAGCAGCAGCAGCAGCAACAACAACAACAACAACAACAGCAGCAACCAACGGCAATAGTTGCAACCGTGCAGCAGCAGCAGCAGCAACGCGGCAGTTACAGCTTAACGGCAACAACCACCACGCCCAGCAGCAGCGGCGGCATTGCAGTCACAACGCCGCAAGTTGTCACACAGTTGCAACTGTCTACACAACTGCAACAGCAGCAGCAGCAACTGTCACTACAACCACAGCCAGCAAAGCAACCACAGCAGCAGCCTGCACCGCAACAGAACACAATCTCGCGTGTTCAAACGATTCAGTTGACACCGCAAATGCAGCAGGTATTCCGCACGGTGCAAATGCAGATCCAGTTCCTCACCATCAAGTTGCAGAACAAGTCGTTTGTGCCCACATTGCCCATTTCACCGGACATTGATCCGGCTGCAATTGCCATGTACAACAAACCGATGAGTGACGCCGAGATCAATGTGGCCCTGCAGCGTCTGTTTGCCGAGCAGCATCGCATTGTGGCTTCCGGCAAGGAAGTACCCACGCCTGAGGGTATGGTTGCCACGCCCAACGGCAATGGCAGTTTTAGCCTGATTCCACAGCAATTCCAACAGCAGCAGCAGCAACAACAACAGCAGCAGCAGCAACAACCGCAGCAACAGACGGCGGATACACTGAAAGCTGCAACAGCTGCTGGCGGTGTTATACTCGCCAATGTGGTGCAGCCGAATAATCACTCAACCACCAGCACAACAACTGTTGCCACAGCAGCAACTGTCAATGCACAGCAGCAGCAGCAGCAACAGCAACTGAATGTTGCTCAGCGTATTCACATCTATCCCATGCAGCATCAGCAGCAACAACAACTGGCGAACAAACAGAAGCTGGCGCAACAGAAACAACAGCAGCAGCAGCAACAAGTGACAAATATTGTCAACATGCAGCAGCAGCAGCAACAACAACAAACACCGCAAGTTAAGCTAAAGGAGTCACCCTGTCGTGGCAAAGCGAATGCTGCAAATCAACAGCAGCAGCAGCAACAGCAGCAGCAAACGAATGTCACGCTTAACATGTTGCAGACGAAGACAAATGTGTTGCAATTGCCGTTGCAGCAACAACAGCAGCAGCAACAGCAGATCTCGCAGCCTAGTCTTAAGAATGGCCCACCACCTCTCATCTTTGCCAGCTCCACCAACAATCTGTTGTCGAATAGTAACAGCAGCAGCAACAGTAATAGCTCCAGTAGTAACAGCAACAATACGAGCAACAGCAGCATGTTGAACTTGCCGCCATTGCAACCACAACAGCAATTGCCACAACTGCAGCAACAGCAGCAGCAACAACAACAACAGCAACAGCAGCAGCAACCACATCTTGCGGTAAACCAAACACCCACACTGCCAGCAGTTGGAGCACCCGCCCTCAACAACCTGATGACGCCAACATTGTCAACGCTGCCCGTCTACTTGCCGGGCAACTTGCAACTGCCGTTGCCATTGCCACTGCCACTGCCGATACCCAAGACGGAGGAGTTGCTGCCAACGCCAAAACCAAAAATTGCACGCCTCTCCTTGTGAGTAGTTGGTTGAAAAATGCCGATTTTAATGAAAAAAAGAGGCCAACACAATATTGCAATCGCATTGAATCCCTTTCGAATCCATCAATAACCGATGTTTTTTTCGCAGGTTTGTGCGCCAATTGGAAGTGGATCAGGAAAGTTGCCTCAAGCCGGACTATGTGAAGCCATTTCGTACCAAGGAAGAAGCAGTCAAGCGGCTAATCAGGTAAGTCCCCTAAATTAACTCTGAAAGGAATTATAAATTAACTAGATTACTCTTTGCAGATATCATTGCATGCATGAGAACGATGTGGAGTTGCATTCCGATGAGGATGAAGAGTTTGAGACAACCGCGTTGGGCTTTCGCGATAAGTTCCGTCAACTGGACGGCAAATTCAAAGAGATTCTGCTACAGGAGTCAACGGTAAGAAAATCACAATACCCGAAATGGGAAATTGTTTAAGACTCCTCTTCTTCCAACTTTAGCTGCCCCATCGCACATCGGAGTCCCTGCAAGTGCAACAGCTGATGATTGACGATCTAAAGGGCGAGATTAGCGATATACGCAGCGCTGAAAAGGAGCTGGAGAAGCAACAGCAACAACAGCTTAAGGAGGAGCAAAACGCTGAAGAATCGCCGGAAGTCGAGTCGGGACTGGAGACCAAAGTGAAGGAGGAAATCAAATTGGAACCCTTGGAAAAAGTTGCAACACCAGCACAACCCACAGGAGCCACAACAGTTGTGGATAAGTTCGATCTGCTCAAGAACAGCGCCGATGTCAACAAGGCTTACAGAAAGCCGCAGCAACAGCAGCAGCAACAACAACAGCAATCCCAGGTGAAACGTGAAGAGAATGGCGACTGGTTGAGCCAATCAGATGTAGCCAGCAACAACAACGATGCTGTCAAGAAGGAGCAGCAAAACAATGTCAAGGAAAACGCTGAGTTTATCAAGAAGGATTATGATAACTTTGACATCGAATCGGAGTTAACGCCCAGTTTCATAATGAAGAAAGTTGAACAAAAAATGGAGCCGACAGCGGTGAAGAATGCAGAGAACTGTTTTGCAGAAAATATGTTGCAAGAGCAACAACAGCAGCCGCAACAGCAACATCATCAACAGCAGCAGCAGCAGCCGCAACATAATCAACAGCAGCATCAGCAATCGCAACAGCAAAATATGAAGAACAATGCTCTAACCAATGATGATCATGAAGATGGCTGGTTCTGTCTGCAAAAAGAGCTCAATTTGATGAACAGCGAAACGTTGCACTCGCAACAGCAGCAGCAGCAACAGCATGCACAACAACTGCAACAACAGCAGCAGCAACAGCAACACCTGCCACAACAACATATCTATGACAACAACAGTGCCGGTAACAGTTTACTAAACAACGGCAATCATTTGTCGGATTTGTTTCCCAACGGCTGCATTGACAAGAGCAACCAGAGCAATAGCAACAGCAGCAGCAACAGTAGTAGCAGCAGCTGCGCCCGAGATGTTGGTAGCAATAACAATGTGCCCATTGGCAGCTCCTCGTGCAGTCAACAACGCCAGCAACCGTTGGCCATGCAGGCTGATCAAACGAATCATCATCCGGCAATCAGTGAGTTCTTCAACAGCGATTCAGATGTGCAAAAGTCTGTGGAGACGCGATTGGAGGCCATGTTCGGTGAGTCACCAGTTCACTTGGATGTGAAGACCAGCAGCGAAGAGCACGACATTGAGTCAAACTTGGATGAGATCTTTGGTGACTCAAAATCGCCAGTGGAGAATCATAAAAACAAAATGAATATGTGGACGCCGGATGCAGGTTTCAGTGCTGGCTACAACAGTGATCAGCAGCAGCAGCAACAGGCGCAGCCATATGCACAGCAGCAGCAGCAGCAACAGCAGTCCCAGCAACCGCAGCAGCAGCAACATCACATCGAGCTCAACTGCAACAACAACCCGCGCTGGATGCAAAGCATGGAGGCGCATTACAGCGATTACATGTCCAGCAACACGAACGCAGTCGATGGTCAGACACATAATATGCTAGTGAATGGCGAGACGCGCAAACGTTCGTGGAACGGGCAAATGATGGGCTCTAGCAGCGATATGGAGGATGAGAACAGCAGCAAGCGATTGTGTACAGGCTCGTCCACTTCATCGTCGCCTCTGTCGTCTCAACAACACGTGCAGGTGACACAGCATGGCATGCTGGATCCAGAAATGTTAGGTCTGCACGATGGCATGGGTGTAGATGGTGTGACTGCTAATGGACCTGGTGGCTTTTCCCAGTTGCTTATGGGGCAGCAGCAGCAGCAAAGGCAGCAGCAGCAACAGCAGCAACAACAACAGCAGCAGCAACAACAACAACATACCTTTGCCAATCATCAGACATTTGCTAATATGCTGGATCCGCAGCAACAGCAGCAGCAACAACAACAGCAGCAGCAGCAACAACAGCAGCAACAACAACAGCAGCAACATCAGCACTACCAGCACAGTATGCAACAACAGATGCAGCAACCACATGTGAATCACATGGGTGGCGCTTCTGTTGTTACCGGCGAATACGATGACGATATCAGCCGACACGTTGCCAGCGCCATTGACAGCATATTGAACTTGCAGAACAGCGGCGACTCGTTGCAGTTCTCGCTGGGTTCGATATTGGGCGACAGCATGCTGGATGATCAGCGACAGGCGGCCAACTTGCCTAGCTGTCAGCAGGAGCAGGCGAATAGCCGACGCCGGCAGCTAGGTGACGATATGGGCGATTGTCTGATTAGTGGTGGAGCGGGTGCAGCTGTTGCCGCTGTGGCCGATGGCAGTGGCAATTTGCTCTTGGATCAACATCACCATCATCATCATCTGCAGCACCAGCAGCAACAACAACAACAGCAGCAATTGCTGCAAGGTCATATGGGACAACAACAACAGCAGCAGCAGCAGCAACAGGCACATCTGCAACATCATACACAACACCATCACGGCCTCTCGCAGGCACAAACGCAGCATCATCCCCAGCTAAACGACTTTAGTTGTGTGGCCGCCGGTTTGGATGAGGCCGTCAAGTCAATAATGACTTCTTGACTTGCAACCGGCACGGCACATCCTACAGCAATTGGATCCGAGCTGCCGCCGGCGGCAACGACAACGGTTGCCAATAGTCTGATACTGGAATTTAATGCGACCACCTTGTGAATACCCACAACGATTGTACAGTAAACCCTTAGTTCCACCCCCACCCCCCTCATTTGTAACTTAAACGTTGCCAATATAAGCACCCTGCTCTGTACAAGTTTTTCTTAATTTTAGATCTAAGTTCAAAGTGTAGCGTAAATTGTTTTAATTCTTGTTTTCGTTTTTAGTCCAATGTGTTTGTACGATATTTAAAAAGCAAAATGATAAAAGCAACCGTAATTATTTGTGTAAATTTTTTAGTCATCCCAATCGCAAGAGCATTATTAAGAAACAAATAAGAAAAACACAAAATAAAGGGGACATCGGATCCTTGAGAGTCAATAGCAAAGCAATTAACGCAAAGAATTGAAAATAAAACGACGAATAGCATGAAATGCTTCTTAGAGAAGTAAACTGAATGAATTCTAATGTAATACAAAAATTATATAGCAACAATAAATAAGTGAAAAACGACTAGACAATTTAATAAAATCTAAAACATAACTATGTGAAAAGTAAACGAAACTTGAATCAAGCGAAATGAAAAAAAAGAAAATTATATTTGTTCGGCTTGTCGAACATCGAATACCCTTGCAGACCTATCAAACCAAATTGCGCTTACTGCAGTGGTCCGATCTACTGTAAGAAACCCGCTTCCAATTTCGTTATCATAGCTTTACAACTGAAAACAGATCAAAATCTTGAATCATATGTTTTAACCAATGCTCTGCAAGAATATGAAAGCGAAGAATAAAATATAATTAATTGGTTGTATATGTGGAATGACAGTATCCGAATTTCTTGATCAAAATTTGTAATTAGATTTATGCAAAAAACAATTGTAACAACGTTGCCAATTTTGTTGATGATATACGAGAAACGGGGAGAAATTCAAGCACAGCAAATCGATTTATATTACAAATAAATATATACAAATAAATTATTTATTATTAAGCAATTGTAAATATATTTAAACACGTACATATTTGTATATTTATGTGTATGTCCAGCATGCGCCAGTTTCAACAATCGCAGTTTTTAATACCGAATATAAAACAAAAGGATTTGCTCTTAGTGTAAAGAATGTGTGAGGAGAGATACATTCGAGATAATACGTAAAATAAAATAAAATTTACTATATTAAAATAAAACGAAGCTAAGCAATTAAACCTATTATTTATAAAACGCTTATCGTCTGTCTGCTTTTGAGCTAACACATACACACTCACACACACACATCCACGTGCATATAATTCGAATAACTAATGTGCTCAATTTGAATTAGAAAGCTATCAGCCAAGTTCCCAATTGGCTCCTCTTACGGGTGACATCAGCAAAACTCTTTCGCCAGTCCGATTGTGCGACAAGGGGCAAGAGACGAGCGACAAACGACGAAGCAAACCAAAAGCAGTTCAAAAGAAAATCACAATTTTAGCAAATTTAGTTTAAACCTTTATTAATTATACAATATATATACAAATACAACTCTATATATATATTATGTATGAATGTTTACATATTGTAAATGTAACGCAAATACAAATACAAAAACGAAAACGAATCGTATCATTGTATCTTGATCTTGATCTTGCCACAAATCTGATTTGTGATTTGTGCCACGTTTTAAATATTGATGTCTGATTAGCTTGTAACACAAATACGAATAGGAAAAGAAAACTATGACTAAAACCGATGAATCCATAGTAAGCAAGAGCTACGAACTTTATCCAAATATTGTAAATGTTAGGAAGCCGCGCATAAGATTCGCACACACACAATCACCAGAAACATACACACACACAAACACATATACTACATGCAAGCTGCAAACCGTGCGACTTAAATAGTATATAGTCGTCCGACACGTATTAACGCATACCAATTACTACAACTACTACTACTATAAATACCACCACAATAAAAACAAGAGGAAACTACTAAAAAAATATATATATATATATAAAAGTTACGTATTCTTACTATTCGTAGCTTACATACGAATCGCAGATGGTAAATTTATGTATTATATATCGATTATATCGAGTTCAATTGGATTAAACTTCTTCGACTTCCCATGTCCGACTATCTGTAGGATTTGAATATCAAACAGAAGCGCACGCAACACTTTCTAGTTGTTATACAAAGACAAATAATTGATAAAAAAAAAAAACATAAACTTGTGTAAAAATTTATATGTAATAGCATAAATTAAGGTAGTCAAGAAAAATTGCATTCGATAATATATAGCTGCCGATTGAAACGACACGACAAAAAACCACATGAAAACTAACTAAATAAAGATAATGCAGACAGAACTTATCACTCGCTAGGAGCCCAATTCAACTCAATTAATGTTTGATTAAATGATATTTGATTTACCAACATTTTATATACGCATTGTTTGAACTTGTATTTAAAAATAAAACAAAACACACGAAACGGTTAATCAAATCGGCTTCAACAGAACCTTCTCTCCCTATCTACCAAAAACCAAACAAACAAAATGACAAAACGTAACAAATGAAACGAAAATCAACTATAAGCAAGTCCCAATATCGTAATATAAATTGTTCAGCTAAATGTGTCTAAATGTAAAATTAATGAGAAACTAAAAGAAAACAAAGATTTTTAATGCCACATTGGGAGTTTTAATTACAGCATCAACTTAAATAATAAAAACAAAATCGAGAATGAAATCATGCGAAGTTTAATATTTCATAGTTTATTAAGCCCATCCATTCATAGTCGTCATAAACATTAAGTGAATAAAAAAACAAGAACGTATATCGTATTCAAAGCGCAACAACAACAAACACCAAGAAACCGAATTGAAACAGAAACTCAAAAACCACTAAAACCACAAAAAAATGCAATCAAATTAAATGCGCTTTGTTTGGTGCAAATCTTACACAAAAGCAAGGCAAAATAAAACAAAAAAAGAGAAAAATTTGAAAAATACGTATTCATAAGAATAAAGAAAATTCAAACAATTTTAAATCAGCGTCTTTTATTTGTTAATTTCCGTTGGGTCAGGGTCTAGTTATTTACACACCTACACATCGATGATACAGTATTTATTTACTTGATTTAAAAACGCGCTACAATATGTTAATGTTTAATATTCGCAATTCAGTGTACATATACTGGATTGCGTCTTATTTGAAATTATTGAACATATATGCATATATCTGTACTAAGTACCTACCAAATTATAATACGCTATAAGTGAACTTACAAGCTAACTGTCTATCATTATCATTGCGGCAGTTACAGTACCAGAGTTTCGAGTGCAACATGTTGTGAGTGATGTGATTACGATAGTAACTAACTAAATAAATAATAATGGGCTAACTCAGTACAGTAAATTAATTTACATATCATTAAAATGCTGAGTCTCATTTGGGCCAATTGCATAATAAGCTTGGCATTATATTTGGCATTTGAGCTGCGGTAAGACTAAGAGAGGATCTGCCAATTATTCACAGCTTTATACTTGAACTTGGGGAAATTATTTAAAACGCACAGCTCGGTTGTACCTACACAGTACGAATAGTTGTTTGTTTAACTATGACGATTATCGAATATTTACAATTACTGCTGATACACAGGAAGCGGATGTCCCTCTGAGTTGAAGACCCATTTGTCTAGGTCTATCTCCTTGCGATTGTCACTAAATAATAGATAAAAGTACTTTAGTGTCTCGCTCATCCAGAAGCTTTCCATGAGATCGCGCATACGAGTATTTAGCGTATTCTTCACATTTCCCAATGACGTATAGCCTGCCGCCACCTTTGAGTGCTTTTCGAAAGCCTGAAAGATGGTCCAGCCCATATCCTGATAGGTGCGATTACCAGTTAGTGCGTAGAAATAGTAAAGACTCTCGATAAACTCGGGTCGCAGTAAATTGTGCGCATCGTTTGGCTTCACATAGATATCGTGTTCGTCCTTGTCGGTAAGCGCGAAATATGAAATTTCTGCTGCCAAGTGTGTTGGCTGCTTAATGTAGGTCTGGTAGCAGGTATCCATCAAATCTCTAGCGAGCAATAGATGCGAGTCTGGCATGCCGTTCTGATGGCCAAGTAGCAGCGTACCAGGCAAATAGCATGTCAAATGATCCATTTTCGGCTTGAAATCGTGGCCATTTATCAACTCTCCAATGTATACCCAGTTCTCGCGTGGAGTGCGTCGCATTAACTGTGTCAACACGCCATCGATTGCTTGCATATAGTCGAGTATGAGGCTACAAGTAGAAAGCGAATTTTTAAGGGGCGATAAGAACGGTGAATCAACATGATACTCACTCGTCATTATCTTTGCGACCTGTTTGTAGCCACTGTTTAAGTAAGTATTCGTAATAGGAATCACCTCGCGCTCCGAGCGATATGGTAGCATAGTTCCGGAAGGTTCCTGTGTTGGCGTTGATAAATATTGGCACCAGGCCATGATTCTTGTCCAGCGCATGTACCTTTTCGTTCACTATATTTACCACCTACAATCGCATATAACTTAAGTATGCATCTTAAGTAATTAGATCGAATAACTTACTTGCTCATAAATAGGAACTTTTAAAGACCGACTTAGATCTCGGAATTCCAGCTGTATTGTTGTTACTTCGCTGGTAGAACTGTCTGGCGACCATTTGGGCGAATGTGCTGTTCTTTCACCAAGATTTACATCCGAATAGGGTATACCCGATGGTGACAAGAAGCTGGGCAACAAACGATTACCCAGCTCAGCTGATTTGGTTAAAAACATTCTATCGCCACTTAAATGATATGCAGAGAGCAGGCCGCCAAGCACACGTATTGTAACCTCGAAGAGATTCACATCGCGACTTGTGTGAAAATGCAATGAATCCTTCACCCATTCACGCGCCTCATTGAACTCTGGAAGAGTATGAAATATTAATAAGTGAATAGATAAGTATGTTTGTAGTGCTAACCATCTTCCAGGCCCATAATGTACATGGTATCCAGAGAATCGACAATTGATAGGCCAAGGCCGAACCACTCGTGAGAGGTTTGCGAGACTGGCTTCAGATTATCATGGCCCCAAGCGTACTTCTTGTAGCCAGCCCAAGAGTGCTTTAAGGCAGCCACAACAGCTGCTTGACGCTCATTGGTTGCACCATGGAAGTGCTGTGGCTTGGCCAACTTCGATTGCATTTTCTCTAAATGGGATGCAATGCTCACGCCACCTAATTGGGATGGATGTTTGATAGTCTCTTCCAGCTCTGCGCGTAAATCCGACAGCTCTTTGGTAGCAAACGATGATGGCTCGCGATCAATGGGCTGCTCAACATTATTGACAATATCAATTAATCCATTGACATTCTCATTTCCGTCACCTCCAGTATCCGGAAGCCGAACAACATTCTCCTCTGAGTTTCCATCGGAGTAGAGAGCCGCGTTGCTAACAATCTGAAAATACAAATACTTCAATCAAAATCGAGTACGTGAGGAGCTATTTTTGAAGTGGAAGAGGGCACGTCTTCCATTAAAGTTACAAGCAAATATTGGAATTTTTTTATCTATTCCCATTGCTGATATTGTTGAAATTCAATAAATCAAAATATTTTCTTGATTGTTAACCTTATCAGCAAAATGCTATTAACAACTTTGAAGTAGGTAGCGCCCCCTTCTGAAATGAAGTGTATAGCTGTTGATTTTTATAACAACCAATAAACACAAATTTATCAGGTGACAATGATAAGAATGAATTGCCGATAGAGTAAATCTCAGTTAATTACCATGCATTTCATACCTTATCTTTTGCGAGGTGCTCGACAGTCATTGGCGAAGCTACAGCAGCCAATATTTCGGAGGGCAGATTATCATTATTATTATTATTCTTGTCAGCATCGAGATTGGGATGATGATGTGGATTCTGTAGAGTGTTCTCGCGTCGCATACGAAATGGAACCCCTGCTGACTTCAGGCCAACATCCTTCATATTGATTAATTGATCACCGGGTAGGAACAGTAGCAGCGTTACACAAAACGCAGTAATGCCCATGATGATAAGATTCCGTTGGCAGCGGGGCAGCTGATTCCACGACTGAATGAAACATTATATACAATGTTATTTATATACAAATTTAACATAGTTTTCATTATGTAAAATATGTAGAAGGAAACACATTTTTAGATCTTTTGTTTTGACATGGACCATTACGAATGCAAATTTAATGCACTTTCCATACATATGTACATATATATATGCATATGAATTCCGTATATGTATATATAGGGTGAAAAACACGTATGTCTAAATAGTTTCAGTGCCACTTGGCTTTTATCATATTTATTTGCTTACCCGTCGCAAACTTTTTCGGGAGAGATTACTCTCATCGACACCGCCACCACTACCACCTGTTATGCCCGCTATGGAAGCCGAGGATAGGGTGAGAGCAACGTGATCGCTCTTGGACATTTCTGCGATGGCTAAATTATCTTAACAATGCTGGGTATGTAATTTATAAGCTATACAAAATTTCCAACCACATTCACATTCGTTGACTCGAAAAAATCGATGTCTCTTTCAGGCAGTCAGACAACGCACTGCCGTCATAGATATGAAACTGAATCCAGCCAGTTGTGGCAATAAATTGTTTACATTGCTAGTTGTTTTTAACAAGAAGCGAAATGTATTCTTGATGGTCGATTACATTCCTTTTGACATTTCCTTTCCTGTCGAAAATTATTTTGGCCACAAGCGATGAGTGGTTCGTTTGGAATAAGTTCAATCGAACGTCTTGCTAAACTGAACGAATAATCCCCTGATCATCTGGTTCGTTTATTAACATAATGCCAAATCACTTAACATTACACTGTTAATAACAGAAGTTAGTATTTTTCCCATAAAGTGTCGTTAGCGATACTTTTTCTACTTTCGCTGAATGGACACAATTAATTTAAAAACTTTTCTTGGCAATTTTAAAAAGATGTGTAAATGACAAAAAAAAAGATGTTATTCTGAATATATTCAAAATATAGAAATAAATTCAAATCCAACTGTTGCGAACTGGCTCCAAATCACTCCCTCTTATGTTAAGATAACAAAACCGAACAGTGGCGCAACGACTGCATTATCGGCATCTGTTAATGCTCTGTTAGTACAAAACAAGCAGTGTTTGAAATTAACGGCATTTAGTTTACAATTTTAAGGCGCGAGTCCCAAAAAGTTTAAAATTTAAAACTGTCAGCGCGCCAAGAAAACAAAGAAATATAAATACATACCCTTAAATCACCCTTAGATTGCCCTCGAGTCGCCTTGGTAAATGAACTGTTTATGTTGAACCCAGTAAAGAGTCTATAAAACAGTTTTATTCAAGGAATAATGCAAATTAAAATTATTTAAAACGATTTGCTACGATGCCAGCTGAGTTTTGTAAGATGATAAGAGACTGGACGGTTATCAATCATATTTTTATGTTTGTTTTGCACTGGGTTGATAATCTGGCAAGGGCGAGGTCAGTCAAATATTTGATTTAGAAACCCAATAGAAAACTTATGGCAGATGTTTCAAAATGCTTATATACATAGAGAAAAGCTATGTTCCCTGATCGTATCACAATTTGTGTATAGAAATCAATGCAAATGCTAATACGTATATTTCTTCAATAAATATTATATGTTGTGACACTCTGTCTGTCGGGCATCTTATCTCTGAACTTTCGACACATTTCAGGCGGTATTTAATCTGTACTATGTACTACGTACAAGTATGTGAGACTACCGGGTATCAGCTATAAATATAGGCAACGGATTCTGTTGGCTTTCAGTTATTATTTTCTACTTCGACACGAAAGTACTCGATATGTTCAAGCTTCTGATCGTTTCTCTGGCACTCTGCGCGTTTGTAAGTATCAGGTGATATTTCAAGAAAACTCTGAGAAACATATGGTGATAATTCTTGAAACAACAGAATCATAATCAATGAGTTTTTTTAAATGAAATTCGACTATTCCTCTTGTATACATACTTATATTATATAAATAGCTAATACAATTTTATTTATACTAATCTAGGCCTACGCTGACGACGAATGGGTGCCCAAGACCGCAGCCCAAATCAAGGAAATACGTGGTCAGTGCCTCGCGGAACATCCACTCAAGCAGGAGCAGATCGATCAGCTGAAGAAGGTGGAGTTTCCGGATGAGCCCGAGGTGCGCCAGTATCTGCTGTGTACCGCCCTCAAGCTGGACGTGTTCTGCACCCATCAGGGCTACCATGCCGATCGCCTGGCCAAGCAGTTCAAGATGGATCTGCCCGAGGATGAGGCACTGCAAATTGCCCAAGGCTGCATTGACAACAACGAGCAGAAGAGTTCCTCCGATGTCTGGGCATTCCGTGGACACAAGTGCATCATGACCAGTAAAATTGGTGACCGGGTTAGGGCCTACCTGCAGGCCAAGAAGGCTGAGGCAGCTGCAGCTGCCAAGACCGCATAAATCCCATAGAAATCCTCATAGTCTTGTGCTTTGAACGCAACACTGACGGAAAGTTAAATATATTTATACCATATATATGTATATAATTTGTTTTGAGGGCAACCGAATAAGACTACATAAATGTGCATTGAACTATGTTTAAGTGGCTACTGAGCAAGTGATTCTCGCAGGGATTTAGGCATCGCCACCCTCGGATATGGTCTTCATTGAAGCGTTAATATGCTCGTCCAGTGGCAGGCTACTATCCAGAGTCGGGTTGCGGAAGCCCTCGAGGAAGTAGCAGGTGCCATTGCCATTCGAATTCGGGAACTCCTTGGGCAGGCAGGAGGGATCGCGAGCTTGTAGATCGAAGGCGAATCCCTCGTGCTTGGTGAGCCAACTGCAGGAATGGGAAAATGATTAATTAAGTTGTTTATGGAAGGATGCAATCTTCCGGGGTAACTTACTTCTTGGTTGTGGGGCTCACATTGATCTTGAGCGCCTCGCTGCCAGATTCGAACTTATTGGCGATGGTCACGTTGTGACCAAAGAGGCAATACCTGGGCATCTTGCGACCCACCACACCGGCCAGGACCGTGCCAGTGTGTAGGCCAATGCGCATTTTGATTTGCTCGCCATCGTGTGTTATGTGCTTGGTGCAGGCGCTGAGCATCTTCAGGGCCATCCAGGCAACCTTGTGGGCATCATAGATGGAGGCGCGATGAAGTCCACTGGCCACGCAATAGGCATCGCCAATGGTTTCCACCTTGTAGACATCGAAGAAGTCACAGAACTCATCGAAGTCCTTGTACAATCCCTCCAGCATGCTGATGACCATGAAGGGTGTGGCCCGCGAGCAGATGCTGGTGAAGCCGACAATGTCACTGAAGAGTATGGTCACATCCGGATAGGTTTTAGCATCGATCGATGAGCCCAGCCAGAGCTTCTCGGCAATCTCTGCCGGAAAGATCAAGTGCAAGAGGCTGACGTTCTTCTTACGCTCCTTGGTCACGGCCGAGTTGGCCTCCTCAATGCTGCTCTTCAGCTTGTCCATGCGACGCCGCAGTCCGTCTTGGGCACGCGCCTGTTCGCCCACCAGAATCACTTCACGCGTGGCATCGTGCAATGGGATGTCAGAGATGAAGAGTCCATTGCAGGTCAGACCATCCAGACCGTCCAGAAAGGGTGAACCAATGAAGAGCAGAGAGTTCGACTCCGGGCAATGTACCATCTGTCCTTTGATCTCCAGGCCAATTGCTGGAAAATCGGATACTCCTGGCGGACTGTTCAAACCAATCAAGAAGGGCGTGTACGTGCGTCGCACAATGTCCCGGAACTTCATGGTCAATCCCTTGGGACGCTTGAAATCGAAATAGGTGCTAGCCTGGCAACCAAAGTCCGCCAAGTAGGGCTTGTAGAGCTTGCTGAAGCCGCGTCCCAACTGTACCAGTTCCAGCTGTTCGTTCATTATGAAATGCCAGGGGAACATCTTGCAGAAACTGGAGGAGTTCATCTGGAGATCCGAAGCGTTGCCCGAGTTGCTGCGTTGCACTGTCTCGTGCGGCTTGGCCTGCACGACGGGACGACCCAATTGCAGTGTCTGCGAGCTGTCCTTCACCAGCGAAAAGAGATAACGATAACGTCGCGCATCCCCCTCCACAGGTTCGATTTTGATATTCACGTCCACCTTGTAGAGCATGCGAGTGAGAGCCTTGAGGGAGCCGAGCAGCAACCAAGCTATGACCGGACGTTCCGATGTGAAGATGAGCTCACCATCGCCGGCACAAACAAAACCCGTATCGGTTACATCATCCTGGGTGAGTAGAGATCGGAATTAATATGGGATTTCAATTGTGATGAACTAATGTACCTCCTGCAGCTTGAGCACATCGTAGACACCATCGAGTGAGCCCAGAAACTCCTGCAAGTCCGTGCCCAGACAGCGAAAGGCGCGTTCGATAATTCCGGTGCAGCAGCAAGTGATCAGCTCCTCGCCAAGCAGCACCAGAATCTCACTGGCGCTGGCCTCATCCATTTTCAGCAGCAGCTCCTGTATGTCTGCCAGGTAATCATAGTTTGCGCAGCTCTTGAAGATCTTCGGATCGAGTTTACTTCAGAAGAAGAGTTGAGTAAGAGTTGAGAGTGGAATCCTCTAGAGCGGATCTTGTTACTTACAGCTTATGGATGTTGGGCCAACTCTGACGATACTTGGCCACCAGCGAGGTGACCGCCGTATTGAGATCATCGTTCGATGGCGCCGTCAGCAGCTGTATGGCCATCTGCAGATGGGTCAGCGTCAGGGCATCATCGGACAACTGTTCCTCGTCCTCGAGATTCCAATGGGCACCCGGCTCCGCGATGACCGATGGTTGGCGTGTCAACGAGTCGGCACGACGAAAGAATGGACATGCCATGTTGCGTGTATTGATCTATCGACAGCTGAAATTATGATGGGGTGAAAGTTGATATTTAAACGTTTCATAGTTCGATGTGCACTGAGAGAAAATTATCTAGTGGTAGTGAAAATTATCTATACTATTTCTTTGTATAACTCTTGATTTACGAACTTAATTTCCTAAAAATTAATAGAATTTTCCTTAGAGCCTCAATTAAGTTATTTCCTGCTTTAGATTTCTCTGAGTGTATCCCAAGTTGATTAATTTACTTCAAAGTATGTCACTATATAATTTAGAGCACTGGAACTTTTAACAGAAAGTCGATAGCTATGTACACATACAATCCAAAGTAATTGGATGCCGCCTCCGTCTACGCCTCCGCCTCCGCCTCCGCCTCCGCCTCTGATGTCAGCGTAGAATGCAAAAAAGTTCCTCAAGTTCAACGTGCACTTGTATGTTGTATTATGTGTGTATGTGTGTGTGTGTGTGGTGGGGTGTATGTGTGTGACTGGGTCGCCACCCACTGGCCCATTAAGCCCCACGGCCGATGCTCATCTGCAGCAAGCTCTCGAGTGGCTGCAGGAATTCCTGTGTCCCCTTTATGCGCCTCCTCTGGAGGTCAAAAATGTGTACTCAGCGTATGACAAGGCTCACAATTGCTTTCACTTGGGGAGGCAGAACCCATTTCCATAATGCAATTTTCATCTGAATTATGGTTTATGTTCAACTGGCAACTATGCATAATGCATAGAACGAGTTATGAAATTGTTTGCAAATTAGAATAAAAATTCTGCAACTTTTCTATTCTATTTAAAGATTTCATTTAACCTGATTCTGTGCAGGCTTAAATAATTCAAATTTAAATATGTTTTCCGTAAAATCTAATTATGTTTAAATTAAATTTTCATGGAAAGTGATTGTGTACTCTCCCCCTCATACAATGGATACACAATTTTCTTGCAGTGACCAACAGTTTTTGCATTGTCCTCATAAATTTTATACTCTCTTACCTGACTCCAAAAACTATATGTTGTGTTTATTTTGTCTGCTTATCTTACTTACTTGTTTTGGGCAATTTCCAGAGACGTTGCTCTACTTTTAATGTGATGGCAATTGATAAAAAATGAACCGAAGGAAACTGAGATAATTTTCGCACGCCTGAAAAATGCCACAACTTAAAAGGGAATGAGCTTTGTTCGTTTAGCCATGGAAAAAGCTTCGAGCGAAGCTTAAAGCTTTCACATTGCAGTGAAAGTGTGCAGAGTTTATTGCATTGTTTTGAATTCGACAGCAGCCAAACAGAGCGAGAGCGGGAGGGAGAGAGCGAACGCGGCAGAGAGCGGCTGTGCGCATGAATCTCTCAAATAAGCAACGGCAGACTTTGCTTACGATTTGATATGCCCGGTAGCAGTAGCGCATCGTTCCTCCAATTAACCTGTTGCGTGAGCACATTATACTTTTTGGTACTTTCGCTCTCTCTCTCGTCACACTTACTCTCTCAAACTCTCGCGCTCTCGTGCTTTCGGTGCGCTCACGAGGTGAAGACAATAGAAAACACTCGGACTCGGCTGCAGTTGCTTGTGTATCTGGCAGAATGCTGCTTATGCTGCCTGCACATGGTCTACCGGCGGCGCTCGCACTCGCAATCGGTCTCTCTTCATCGCCCAGGGAGGGCGTGGGGGCTTTTTGGAATGAAGCTCGCAGGGGGTGCCAGGTACGCGAGAGATGGCAATCAAAGTCGGAGCCAGCCTAGCGTCCAGCACACACGGCGGCAGCCGACAACGACGACGACGACGAAAAAATTATACGCTTTGATTCAGTATATTGACGTTGGTCAAAAGTGCGCAACGTGTCTGTCCGCCACCGCTACCGCAACCATCGTCGTCGCCGCCGCCGTTGCTTACCCCCTACAGCCGGCTGTACCTTTTTATCGGTCTCCACACACAGCGTGCGAAACGGCAGCTTGCGCTAACCCTAACTATAACGTTCGCCAATTAGTCGAGGTTCAGCGGGACAACGAGCCTCACTTACAGCGCACGTAGGCATCGAGAGGGTCCGACTTAAGCGATAGCTACTATGAACCATTTCGTAAGTGTTCAGCGTGTGATGTGGTTTAATTGAAAATCTCCACTTGGTTTTTCTTTGTTTACATTTACGGAATACAATTCACACATGCTTACACACACACACACATAAGCAATTGTGCATACAAAGGAATGTGATATTTAGCCGTTCGTTGGCTTTGCATTGTTTGCCTGACTGCGTTTTCCATTGGTTTCGCAGCTAAATTTATTGTATTTTTTTATGTATCAACTCACAAATGTGTGTCTGAGTGTGCGCACGTGTGTGCATATGCAAGTGTGTGTGTACCTAGTGCAAAGCAGATGCTTTATCTAACCGAACACAAAAAAAAAGTAAAAAGTATGTAAAGCTTTTGTCCTTGACCTTGCTCACTGCATCTGCTCTGCTCGCTCACCTCAGTCTCTCGCACATTGCTCTCTCTCTCAGTATTTCTGGACAAGCTGCCTGCCAAAAGCTCTCAGCCACGAGAAAAGTAAAAGTTATTCTTGCAAAAGCATATTATGCAAATTGATTTACATATTTATAGACTTCACTCTTTATTTATGGAAGTTGCTAACTACTGTGCCAATCTAATCGGCTTCGTGAATATTGACCATTATCGCCTCCCCTGGATTTTCGTACCGTCAACCCTTGCACAGCGATTAACGCTAATCGAATAATAAATTACACACATACACACACACACACATCCGTAGTACATACAAGTGTTTTTTCTTCTTCTTTCATACAATCTTTAAGGCGAGAGGGCAAAGCCTGAAGCTAGTGCCGTTCTTTCTCACAGTGACGCTTTATTTTGCGCTTGTGCGCAGAGATCCGCGTGGAGAACCATGGACAACATTGCTCAAATGCCTACCTATTGTGGCATTAATGTTTTATGTTCTTGCCAAGGGATTTGCACTGAATAAACTGTAAGTGTTTCTTGATATTTAATAGATTTGAATCTGTATAATCGTATTTTAATTTATTGCAGCTATCGACGCTCACAGCTGATACTGCTCGGCCTGGTCTTCTCCTGCGGCGGCGATGCATTGCTCAATATTAATCTATTTCCCTTTGGAATGATCTCCTTTGGCGTGGCGCATGTATTCTATATTAACGCCTTCGGTTGGCATCCACGCAAATGGTTGCTCGGCTTTGGCCTCTTTATACCCGTGACACTTTGTGAGTAGAGATCATCTTGGAAAGCTTTCCAGAACTAATTTTGACCATTGTCCATTGCAGTTGTCATTTACGTGCACAAGCATCTGGATGAGATTCTCGCTGTGGGCGTACCCATCTATTGTGTTCTGATTACCATCATGTTGTGGCGTGCGCTGGCTCATGCTGTCAACACGAAGAGTTCTCTGGCAATTTTCTGTGCTGTCGGCGCTGCGCTTTTTGTCATTTCCGATGCTCTTATCGCTGTGACAATGTTTTTGCGCGTGCCACTGCCAGGGGCGCGACTGCAGATTATGATAACATATTATGTGGCTCAGTTTGCAATCGCGTTGAGCACCACTGACGATGGGTCAATCAATGCGCTGCCAATCAAAAATAAGCATAAATAATGCCGTTAAATGCTCAGTTAATATCCCTAACGCAACCACCAAAATAAGTACTTCCAAAATGTTAGAGCAGTAGTTTATGCCATTTAGTAGTGATAGTTAATGTTTGTTGAAATTAAAAATGCCAATTTAAAAATTCAATACTTAGAAAATATATATGATGTTGATTGTTACGTCGTTACATTTAAGGTTGAAAGAATTAATAAGAAATTCAAATCTAACTGTCAATAAATCTTAATATTGCAGAGTTCTGTATCATTCAGCTTTCGTGTGTAGTTACAGAGTTGCCTTTTGCTGTTTTAGAGTGACCATTTAACAGTTGTGGTAGTTTAGCGACGCTTCGCAAAGCGACCGGCATTGGAATTTGTTAAATTTTATTACAAAAGAATTTAACTCAATAAAATGGGTCCGTCTGAGTTTAAATTAAACAACCCGCCCGATGATCTTATATCAGCAGTAAAATTCGGATCGAAATCAAATCAGTATCTGGCTGCATCATCGTGGGACGGCACGCTTCGCTTTTACGATGTGGCGGCAAACTCAATGCGCCAAAAATTTGTACAGGATGCTCCCATTTTGGATTGTGCATTTATGGTTTGTCAAAGCTATATAGATATATGTATATCGCAATTTTACAAATCATCTCATTAACAGGATATTGTGCATGTCGTAAGCGGCGGACTGGACAATCAACTGCGTCTGTACGATGTCAACACACAGGCTGAGACACTTATAGGCGCCCATGATGAACCAATTCGATGTGTTGAATATGCGGATTACGTCAATGGAATACTGACTGGTAGCTGGGACAAGAATGTGAAATTGTGGGACATGCGGGAGAAACGCTGCGTGGGAAGCTACGAACAGAACAATGGCAAGGTGTACTCCATGTCGGTTATCGACGAGAAGGTTGTGGTGGCTACATCGGATCGAAAGGTGCTTATCTGGGATTTACGTAAGCTGGACAGCTATATCATGAAGCGTGAGTCCTCCCTGAAGTATCAAACCCGCTGTATTCGTCTGTTCCCCAACAAAGAGGGTTATGTCATGTCCTCTATAGAGGGTCGTGTGGCTGTGGAGTATCTCGATCATGATCCCGAAGTGCAGCGCCGTAAATTCGCATTTAAGTGTCATCGCAACCGTGATCACAACATCGAACAAATATATCCTGTGAATGCCGTCAGTTTTCATAATATTTATCACACATTTGCCACTGGCGGTTCGGATTGCATCGTCAACATTTGGGATGGATTCAACAAGAAGCGACTCTGCCAATTCCACGAATACGATACCTCAATTTCATCCCTTAACTTCAGCTCCGACGGCAGTGCTCTGGCTATCGGTTGCTCTTATTTGGCTCACATCACAGAGCCACCAGCGTCAGTTCCTCTTCCCGCCATTTATATACGCTACCCGACTGACCAGGAAACAAAGCAGAAATAAGTGAGATTACCCGCTGTGCTTCAAAAAAAAAACAAAACTGTCGAGCTGAGAACTATCGCGTTACCCTGTTTTATTCAGACGAATGGATTTCTCTTACAAGTTTTTGAAGTTCCAACCAAAATTAAAATATTTAAAACTGTGGCATGCGATACTCTTGCAGCTCTGTCTTTTAACCCTAGGATAAGGCAAACGGGTATAATAAATTAATATAATGAAACACGACATTGAAACGCAGATCATAATTTATAATTTCCCATCGTTGGACAAATGAATAAACAAATGCATTTTATAGTTATTTTGAAACAATTTTTGCATAAACATCCTTTAGCATAGACCACAGTATCTTGCTGAATATATAGATCAGTTCAGCAAAACTCAGCGCTGAGGCCCCAATATAGAGACCAAGAATTCCGCCAAAGCTGGCAATCCAATCCTGCGAAGTGTACTTGAGCTTCGTTTCAATCTTCGTTATTACTCGTTGCCCATAGTAGACCTCCGTTCGAATGCTCTTCGTATCGTTAGTGCTGTATATGGATTACAAATTAAATATGCATATGTATATAAGGTGAGTCAATAAACTTACTTGTCAAGTTGTCGAACATTCAAGAGCATGCTGTACTGTTTTGTATTGCAGCTGTCTGGACATGTGCAGAGTTGACCTCGACGCGAGTCATTAATATACTTCTCCTGTCCAGTCATTTTCACATAGCTGAAGATATCGGTGTGATTATACACACATGGAACGTCCAGGATGCCGCATTCTCGAGTTCCCTCTGTAGGAGAATGAGTAGGATAAGTCTAAGATATTCTATCTATCAAAAACTTACCCAAAGGAGGCAAATAAAGCGGCATTGTGCACCTGCAGTTCTCAAACACGGACAGCTGCAGACAGACGGCTATACAATTGTCTCGGCTGTAGGGCAAGGCTGACAGCGAGTACGGATAGTTGGTATGATGCTCGTGCTGTCATACAAAGAAAATAACCGTCATGTTGGATAGTTATTACTTGCTCCACACTTACATCGAAATAGCAACCCCGCTGCTCCGGGTTCAACTCATAGGTGTTTTTAGAGGTCTCGATAACCATTGGATCGATAGCTACGAAGTTTTCTGTATTTGCATAAAGATGATAGATAATAGGCTGAGACCACTGTCGTGGTTCTTTAATCATAAGCTAAGAATTTAAAAAAACTATTAGCATAAGCTGATCCATCTACATCTGCGCAACTTACATTCATAGAGAAAGGAATTTTAGTGCCCTCGCGGAGAAACGAATCGTTGAGTTTCAGCATGAACTGCAATCCAGATCGCTCGCCTGCTTTGCTGACCTTGAAGGGATAAAACTCATTGACCAGTTTCTTCTTGCGTGATTCATCCGAGATAAGCGAGTTGAAAACCAAGCATTGCCCCTTCTCGGTGTGCTCTGCCACAAACAGTTGACAGCAATCATAGGATGTCTCATCGAAGACGCAGGATTTCGGAACGAAGAGCTCGTCGCAGCGATAGGCCAAATAACTGGCCAATTTGGTGAGACTTAACTGAGAGAGCGAGGATAGATTACGATGGGCTAGCGCTCCCAGTGTCTCGAATTGACCGAAAACCATCTGCTCCATGCCAATGAGTAGCTGGCGAAAAGTCTCGCGCACATATCGATCAGCATTGGCGGGCAGAAAGCGCTCCGCAGCTGTTGAGGCGCGCATCCAGTTGACATGATTCCATGGACAGATTGCCACAGCGGGAAACTCTATGCTGTACACAGGCAACTGCGTGTTGGCCACCACGCTGACCAGCAGCTGCTCATTGTGATGCTTCCCCAGTAGCGAGTACATGCCCATAAATCCGATAGCTGCAATAACCACTATGATGAGCCAAAAGTAACGCACCCATAGATGCTCCTCCTCGAAGGCATTCTGCATGCCATGAATAGTCGAATGGGCGAATGAATCTCGCAGCATTTTTTCATACTTTTCGCGAAATGGATGCCGCTTGAAGCGCAGCAGACCAGGTTGGCGTTGTGGACGCGGTGCGACCAGTTCCCGTGTGTAAATCAACATCGCAAGTGACACATCATGCAAGGCTGATTTCAATCACAAGTCTGGCCATCAAGCACAGGAGGTGTGACCAATAAGGAGCTCTTTGAATACCTTCATTATAACTTGGATTTTTATTATGAAAATTACTCACAAAGTAAGTAATATAATGGTTAGTAGGCTAATGGGGGTAGTCTTCATCGTGCATGCGTTTCTTTTGGGATCCAAGGCTCTGCTTAATCACATTTAGACTGGACTTTACCATGCAGGTGGCGCCTCGGAAGGCCCATTCACAGACATCAGAATCTTCTAAGTTCTCGTCGAAGCATTCTGCAACCTGTTCGCGTATAAGACTAATATCGTCCTTCTGGTTATTCGACAGTTGTTTGACTGCGTTGTCCACATTGAAGCCTGTCGCAGGATGGAATATACCCGCTTTAGTGAGCGAGCAGTTCAGGTAGCATTTTGTTTCAATATCATTGGAATATTGGAAATTCTTGATCTCTTCGACCTTTTGTTGTGGCAGTTCTAGTTCTGTCGCGCATTCAATGCGGTAGTTTTCCAAATCTTCCACAGTTTTGACCACATATGATCCCGTTGCCTATTGGAGGTAAAAATTAATACTACGGCATATCGAAAATATAGTTTCAAGCACATACCACGGCGTAAATAAAGCAGAGAGCTATAATAAACTTCATTTAAATGCTAACTTGAACTTGAAGGAACGCAGAATGGGCTTGTGAGACCTGCTAGAGCAGCTATTTATATGAGAACCAACTTAATATGCCATATGTTTGTTACGAATATATATATTTTCACAGATGCATAACGAAGATTACTCCCGACCCGTAGAAACTAGTATAAGTACGTTTACCTAAAACGTTTCCAATTCTCGCAACAAATTAACGACTAATAAAAGTATATATAACACAATATACTTATGTAATGTACTATATAATGTTAAATAGTTATTGTCATTTTAAGTTTAAGATCGGTGAAGGGAATATTCGGGAATGGCTCATAACAATTTAACAAATTAAACTTCAGGATTTTCTCGAGTAAGAAAACTGCGATTATTTTTAACTTTATACTGGATTTATTAAAGTTTTAACCACTGTGGTATAACCCAAAAAAGTTAGGCGGGATTCGGAGATGATTTGCCGCAGCGGGCAATACGATCAATTAAATTATTGATGGCGCCGATTACAGAAACTCCAAGTATTAAGCCAGCTATGCCGCCAAATGCAACTGCATGAGGAAAGTTGAAATTCAAAATAATTACCACAGATATAGATATATATACCCACCCATCAAATCAAGAAAAGTCATGTGCAGTGTAGAACAATAGGAAAAGAGAGTTTGCTCCTGAAAGAAGACATCAAGCTCTATAAAACTGCGGTTACGTCCCTGCCCACTTAGACTGTCCGTGAAAATAGATGCATGATACTGTATATGATTGCAGTTGGGATAGCATTCACAGTTTGTTGTATTAAAGATGTAATCATTGGATTCCTCGATGATGTTGCTCATGGAAAATAACGAAACTGTCACGTAAATAGAGCTTAGATTTAAATATTGATAATGTTTTTGTTAGTAACACATACCCTTATGTTTTTGAAAACACTGCAGATCCTTTACGGTACATCTTCTATATGACTTTCCATTTTGATCTACTAGTTCTTCCTCATCTTCTTGTTGGCGTTTTATTGCCATTGGTAGATTATATTGACAGTTACACATTTTGGTCATGTATGCAACATGGCAATTGTGTATGCACTCGGATCGGGACTGTCCATTCAGCGCCAGCTCTTCCTAGAAGAGTTACAATATATTATAGTAAGACAATGTCTATTAGATTTATAGTAGATCTCATTACTGTAAAATAGCAATAACGCATATTCACGGGACGCGCCTTGACTGCGGTCTCGGCCGTAAAGCGTATGGGCTGCAGGGGAATCACAATACGATCATCACTGGAGTAGGTCAGACTGCTGCCCAGATACTGGTTCGGCTCCTGTACAATGACCTATGTGGATGAAAGTATATACGAGAGATCTTTAAACTAAACTATCCGCAATACTTACCCCCAGACTCTCTACTCTGGTATCCCCCACATTACGATGAAGTTTGACGTTCAGGCCACTATTGAAGCCAGCACCGGCTACAGACCAGGGCCATGTCGAATCGGGTGCATTGGCGTGCAGGGAATTGAAGGAGTAGCAGGTTACACCCAGCCCAAAGCGTCGAAAGATGCTGCAACAATCGATAACACGACGACGCCACTTGCACTGATGAAAGAGTTCCTCACACTTGAATTCTGCGTGTATGATCGTATCAAGATCATGTAACGGCTGAGCAGAAAAGTTTTGAAACTCGTGAAAATCTCGTGTTGTAACCATATCTCCCTCAGGGGTATTCCAAAGTATTTTCTGCACAAGATTAAAGAGTTTACGACGGCGATCCACGTCATCTTGTGTCTCCTTGCTTGTCACATTTAAATCGTCCAGCGCCAATTGAGTGGGACAGATCGTAATCGCTGGAAAAGCTATCTCCGACACATGTACATCCGTACGTTCGATCGTTGTCTGGACCCAGTACATAAAGTAACGTCTCGATGATATGACACAGACATAAGTAGTCAATATTGCTCCAAATACTTTTAGAATGAGGTGAAGAGTACTGGAGAGGACAAGCATGTAATAATATTATATTTAATATATTGTCTTCTTTCGGAACCTGTATAGAAAACGTTTTGACAAGGTTTAGATACGCGAATATTTTTATTCTTCGATCTATGTTTAAATAGATTATTCCATTTTATACAGAGATTCAGATTCAGTTCAATATTTTTGAATAATTCTTGTAGAGATGATTAAATATTTTGTTTGTCGTTTGACCCGTGGCATTTCAATCTTGTTGTGTGTATATGTTCAATATGTTACCTAATGATTAGTTGACAAATTTGTTTACTATTTTCACAGCACTAACTAACGAATTATTTTGAAAGAAACCCAACTCTATTTTAGATATTTTAGATAGCACTTTCGAGTCCAGAAGATTACTACTTACCTCCTGATGGTGCTACAAAGCGGCTTTTTGGGCTTCGTTTTGGGCTTCTTGGTCTGCTGGCCATCATCATCATTATCGGGCAACTTAATCGATGCACTCATTTTTACCGACTGACTACTGCTCGAATGGATTTGAATAATTGGCGGGTGTGTCCGCTAATCAATGGCCAGGTTGAGTTACGAGTGTGTGATATCAATTTCGAATATTCATATCCGGATATCTGTAAGCGCGCTTATCGAGTGTCCCGAAAAAAAAACAAAAACATAACAACTCAATTACAAAGGTTGTTTCCAATAATGGATATGGTGAAAGGTCGTGTTGATAGTTTTAGACCTACAATTACCAATTCATTCATTTCGAATGGGGTAGATATAAGGCCAGGGTGTAGTCGCGCGACAGCACAGTCGCAAAATGGCCAAAGAGGAGCACGCTGATAAGGAAATAAACGAACATGGGGAGAAAACCTTCAGGGAACTGGCACGCGAATATTTTCGCTGTTACTGTGAGAGATCTACGATTCACTGTGTGCGCTATCTGTACGATCCCAGACTGCACAATATAGAGAGGTAAATATGTATGGGGTTTACAATTCAGAAGTCTCTTTAATCCTCATCCTTTGCAGACTCATCTGGAGCGTACTGCTAGTGATCAGCGTGACACTCTGTTGTTCCTTCTACATGCTGCTCTCGGATCGTTATGGCGATAAGAAGCTGCAAACAGTCATCGAGGATCCGCAGTATCCGGTCTTTCATGTGCAATTCCCCGCCGTAGCTGTCTGCACGGATAATCGCATCAATTGGAGTAAACTGGAGGAGGCTAAAGCTCTGTTTCTTCCAGCCAATTCCAGCCAGGAGCTCATCCATGTGTTCACAGCACTTGTCGGGTATCTGGAGACATTACGTTTCGATAACTTCAAGTACAGCAATTCCGAACTGGAAGATCATAATCTCGAAGCTGTTGATTTTGTCAATATAACCACATTGGCGCATTTCCTGTCCTTGCGCTGCGAGGATATACTGGATCCCGGTTCGTGCGTCTGGAGACACTCCTACTTCAATTGCTGTGATTACTTTGTGACCGAGAAGACAGAATATGGTCTGTGTCTGATATTTAACTCGGTACTGTCGGAGGCCTCTCAGAAGATACGCAAAAGTGAGGGCAACGCCTACTATCCGAAACACAATGCCAAGGCGGGTCAGAGCACGGGTCTCAACTTCAATTTGCTGATACATGATCGTTACAAGCGGCCACATACCAAGGCAACGGATAATGTTTATGTAACTATGTTACTATATCATAATTGAAGCTCAACTAATAGTCAATTTTTCAGATTATGATTAAGAAACCCGACCAGCTGTCCAATGTGGTCTACTCCATCACACCGAACACAGAGACCCATGTAACCATTCGGCCACAGATGACGAGCACGGACAGGAACACACGTAACATTCCCGCAGAGCGTCGCAATTGCCACTTCACCGATGAGCATCACGACTTCGGCACCAGCGATGCTCCTAGACGCTTCAGCCAGAGATTTCTGCTCTCCAACTGTCTGAATAATTGCCATGAATCCTACTTGGTCAAACTCTGCAACTGCACACTGCCAATTTTCTTTCTAATCAATCAAAAAGGTGAACTATGTAGTTACTCAAAGGCAGCTTCGAACAAGGTCAATTGCCACAGGGGCGTAGAGGAAAATATTGCAGAAGGAGCTGTATAGGATTTAGGTTATTCTTTCAATATGCTGCCTTGCAATATTTTGCTGTCATATAATTGCATTGCACTATTTAAATATGTTTATAAAGAAATATTTATCTTTAATTTTCGTTCTGCACTTGAGCTGCAGAAATGAGATTGATGACAACATGCTTAATAGTTAATGCCTTTTCTCTCTTCATAAACATATGAATCTGCTATGAATTTATTTATATTCAGATTTCTTTTGATTATACCCAGCCCCCTTATGGCTTACGCCACTGCAATGACATCATTCTTATGTCAATTTTTTTCTGTTCTTCTTTCAGTCATGGACTGCACCGCCTCTAGTCTACGCTGTATTGCCCGTCACAATGGCAAGTCTGAAACTTCTTTTATCTCTCGGCCAAAAAGGCATCAATTAATGTTTACCCCGTAGATATTTTCAGCTACGATAAACACTTGAAGGAGGATGATTACTTTAGTGCCGCCAAGCCGGGCATGACCTGTCCCTGTCTGGTAAGCTGCAATGTGCTGGAATACTATACCTCAACGACCACGCTACCGCTATCCAATCAATTTCAGTAAGTAATCTTCTCAAATATCTACTATATGTTATCTGTTCTTTATTCTATTTCTAAAGACGACCGCCAAATCAGAACTTCTTCAAGGTAGACGTGCATTATCAAGTGGAGAACATGATGACATTTCGCACAAGTCTCGAGTTCAGCAGCATCGACTTGATAGGTAATCATCTGCAGATATATATATATTCAAATAAAAGTGTATAATATTTTATTGAATTCCAGCTAATCTTGGCGGCATTTTTGGTCTTTGCCTGGGCGCCTCCATGGTCAGCGCCGTGGAACTTGTGTATTATCTGACTGTGGGTTTCGCATTGTATCTCTATGATAACGCCTACTATGGCCGATTGTGGGAGCAACTCAGCGGGGAGTGGGCCAAGTGGAAGCGTTATTTCCGCAACGAAATCAGCCATGCCCAAAAGGAAGCGGCTCTAGCGGAAGCAATAGCCAAAAGTAAACTGCGACATCCGTTCAATAACAGGACAAACGCTTGGTGAATATTTGATTTGATTTGATTAAAGAGGGTGAGCCTTCTTAACTTACATACGAGGGTCGTTTGATAAGTCCGTGACTTTTTGTATTTGCCGCGCACCTGCTCTAAATACAACACTGCTCCTGTCAGCAGTTATCGATTAACAGCTGACTGTAAAATTTTGAGAAAGCTGCGTTTTTTGGTTTGAGTTTTATAGGCATTGAAAGCAGACGATCTCGTGAATTTTAACGAAAATGGAAAAAAGTGAATTTCGTGTGCTAATTAAGCATTATTTTTTGCGTAAAAAATCCATCACCGAAACCAAGGAAAGACTTGATAAATATTATGGGGACTCTGCACCATCAATTTCAATGGTTAAGAAATGGTTTACTGAGTTCCGTTGTGGTCGTACCAGTACAAGTGATGCCGAACGTTCAGGTCGCCCAAAAGAGGTCGTCATGCCAGAAATCGTCGACAAAATCCATGGAATGATATTGGATGATCGGAGAATGAAAGTGCGTGAGGTAGCTGAGGCTGTAGGCATCTCAACTGAACGGGTACATCACATTTTACATGAATATTTGGACATGAAAAAGCTTTCCGCGCGATGGGTGCCGCGATTGCTCACACACGACCATAAGCGCAACCGTGTGACCATTTCAAAGGAGTGTTTGGCGATGTTCAACCGCAATCCAAACGAATTTTTGCGCCGTTTCGTTACCGTAGACGAAACATGGATCCACCACACCACACCGGAGACCAAAGAACAATCAAGACAGTGGGTTTCTCCGGGTGAACGTGCACCAAAGAAGGCCAAGGTGGGTCTGTCGGCCAACAAGGTCATGGCCACAGTTTTTTGGGATGCACAAGGTATCATTCACATCGATTACCTTGAAAAGGGTAAAACGATCACCGGCGAATATTATTCAGAGCTTTTGGACAGATTCGATATTGATTTGAAGCAGAAACGACCGCATTTGGCGAAAAAAAAGTGCTGTTCCATCAGGACAATGCACGGGTGCACACGTGTGTAGTCAGCATGGCAAAATTTCATAAATTGGGCTACGAACTGCTACCCTATCCAGCATATTCTCCAGATTTAGCCCCCTGTGACTATTTTTTGTTTCCAAACATGAAGAAATGGCTCGGCGGTAAGAGATTCGGGTCAAATGAAGAGGTCATCACAGAAACAAACGACTATTTTGAGGGCCTTGAGAAAACCTATTATTTGGAAGGAATAAAAAAATTGGAAAAACGCTGGACTAAATGTATAGAGCTAAAAGGAGATTATGTTGAGAAATAAAACGCTTCTTTGACGAAAAAAATATATTTTATTCAAAAAGTCACGGACTTATCAAACGACCCTCGTATCATGTATACGCAACTAGATGATTACTAACTCAGTAGATTATATACTCATTACAGATATTTAAAGCTTAAAGTTGATATTATAATCTATGTATTTTGTAGACCTCTTCTTAGAATGTTGCTTTAGTTTTATGTGTAGTAAAGAACTATTATTTAATAAGCAAGTGTATTTAATCCTCCAGTTCATGCTTCCCTTACTATTTTTAATAACCGATTTTAGTTGGTGTTATTTTGTGGCGAAAGTGTACCGTGATGGGGGATGGTGCCTGGTCGGGTGTGGGCGCTGCCTTCTGCCCAGTCCACGTCCTCCTTCCCGTCGACTTCAAGTTGTATAAATAGAAATATAGGCCAATGGTGAAATAGTAGAACAGTTCAATGGCGCTCAGGAGTGAGGCGCCCAAAAAGAGGCCAATGATGCCACCGAAACTGGCTGTAATAAGCAAGGGATATTGATGGATTGATGGAGCGAGGCAATGCTAAGCGATTGATGGAAAATACCGAGCAATTCGACAAATGTGAAACGCATATGTGTCTGATACTTGATGAACCAGGGTGACTGAAAGTAAACATCGATGTACATGGACTCCACATTGGGGTCGGTGTCGCTGGAGCTAGAGGAAAGAGAGGAGAATTGAAAATCAGTACGAGATTAAAGCAGCTTCAAGATGATATCTACTCCATCACTGTGCTGCTGTGTACGGAATCATAGATGAGCTGGGTGCAGCTGTTCAGGCAATTGCAGTTCATGCTCTTCGGGTATATATTGTCCACATATTCCTGCTCCTGATTGAGTCGCTCCATGGCAAAGGTTACTGCGTAATGATCAGAGATTAAGCAAAGCAAAGAAAGGAGATTTCTTACCCACTTCGGTTATCGAAGAGGCACTTGTAGTCCGCGGCAGTGCAGTCTGTGAAATTATCTGCGGAAGAGTTAAATGTAAACTGAGCTGAGATCCCACTGAGTCCACTTCCAGACTCACCCTCATCGTTGACGGGAAATAGCAGAGATGGCGAGCAGTTGCACACCTCGACTGCGTACTCCTGATGGCATCTACTGCGGCAATTTCCACGCCAGTACACGAAATTCGGAAAATTTCTGTACTCTGGATCATCGGTCTCGTCAGGGAACAGACAACGCCGCTCCCTGGGCGACAGGCTGCGAGTGCGCTCATCGGAGCCAGTGTCGCGTGGCACTATGCTGAGCCTGTTGTTCGAGTTGGATGGCATCATTCTGGAGGATTCACTCCATTGTTGCGGCTGCATGAGCATTATGTTTACCCCATGCACGCCGGACCGTATGAAGGACTTCTTACGATGCATATAGATATTTAGGCCGGTTCCAGGACCCGCATTGGCTGTGTGACGTGGATAGTACTTGTCCTCCCTCTACATATAAATCCATACTTCATATACGCTATAAGGAGTACTCCTTGGGACTCACCTCCCGCTGTCGCAAGCGCGCACTAACTGCGGAATTGAAGATCCAACATATGCCCAGTTCAGTGCGCTCCAGATCGAAGAGCTCACAGCAGTTGTGCGGTCTGGTGCGCCATGTGCACTCCACAAAGATTTCCTCGCAATCAACATTAAGATACTCCAGTACTTTCCTTACATTCAGATCGTCCAACTGCCTGACTCCTGCTGCCAGAGTCGCGTTGCCGAAGAATGGCCACAGACTGGAGAAATCATTGAAGTGCACATCGGTGACGGCTGTAAAGAATCTCCTAAAGATTTCCTTTCTCTCCATTGTGGCATTGGCGCCCAGAAAGTGATCCATTGCCTTCGTTTCGAGTCGCTGCAGATCGAGACGATTTCGCGTGCAGATGGCGACAGCCGGAAAGGGCACATAGAAAACCGGCTGCATTGTATTGTCGATGGTTGTGTGAGTGCGTGGATTGTTATATAGCGTGGTCAGATCCACATAGACAATTGTGGCACAGCTGATGGTGCCGATCAGGATGAGAAGCCATATAAATCTGCAGGGCACAACACGTGAGTCTGGAAAATCATAAAGTATTTTCTTACCTCTCGAAGTAGCGCATCTTTGGCTCCGTCAGGTAGCGTATGCCATGCACCGAGGAGTTGGCACAGTACTCCTTGAGATAGGGGAATATCAGAACCAGAAACTTCCAACCCGGCTTGAATCCCCGTGGAGCTGCTGCCTGTTGCTGCAGCTGTGGCGGCATCTGCAGGCCCGCGTAGATCGCACGACGTGGTCGCGGACGTGGGTAAAGCTCCTGGGGATAGTACATGCTGCTGGACGTCTGCTGCTGGAATGTGCCAACAGCTCAAGCCTGGACGCGTTTTTGAGCACCCAAACTAAGCCTGCTCCCCATCCTGCTCCTGGCACATTGAACTCAATCAAAAAGCAATTATTCTTGGACTCGATGCACGCGCCGTGGCCAGCTTAAATCACGCAGACAATTAACACTTGAATGCTGCCGGGGAAGGGGGGGGAGTGAGTGGAGCTGAGGTGCAGGCTGATGGCACTTGCAAGTTGTTTACCCAACAATTCTGGCGGGGATCCGGCATTGGGTTGCGCGAACGCTGGCAGCATAATCTTCTGTTTGCTCGTTCATTAAGCGACTGTCCTACCCGGCGAGTGTCATCGCTGACAGGGGGGAAGCGGGCTCGGGGGGAGCTGTGTGTTGCCTTGCATTGAGTGGACATTTTTCTGATGGACTTGGCTGACCGAGGGAGCACTTGTACCCCCTCCTCCAGTTGCTGCTTGACTTTCTGTAAACAAGTTGAAATATTTTTCGATTTATCATTGCGCGCCACATTCACCATGCCACATGGCTTCGATTGACTCTGCTGTCCGCCTGCCCAGTGATTTATTTGCTCTTCTCACTGCCAACTGACTTGAAACTTCCAAGAATTACTCCGCAATTCATTGCTCTGATTCCGGCAAATTAAAGGCAACTGATCAATAAAACGCCCACGAGGCAGGAGGCATCAGGCACGAAGCTACTAAGCATGGTAAGGCTTGGCTCAGATACAGAGACAGTGCCTACAATTCAATCAACCTTTTGGGGGTAGTATAAGCTGAGAATTCCCATCATTGTCATTTTGTGGAATGCAGAATTTGTGTGGGATGACATGATGCAGATTGCTGCTGCTGCTGCTGTTGGTAACACGTTGCGTATAAGCAACACAAATTGAATTATGTACGTGAAGTTGTAAAAAGTGCGTAAAACTTTAAATTATTTATGGCACGATAAGCATCCACTTAATTTCCTGCTCGATGAAGTGACACACGCATCCACAGACAGCTTCCCTGTCTGTACGTCTGTCCCTGCTCCTCCACTTCGTTAATAACTTCCGGTTTGTGTGACAGGATCAAGAACTTTCACTTGCCCCATACACACGCGTGCATGCAACAATTTTCGCCATGCCCAACAGGACGCATGGATGAGCTGACTGACTGACTGACTGACTGACTGACTGCCTGCCTGACTGCCTGCCTGCCTGACTGACTGACGGCCTGTCTGCGCTGCCTGAGCTGGTTGGTTGAGGTTCAAGTTCATTTGGCCTATTAAGCGCAGACGGGGCCGCAGTCATGTAAACTTTCTGGTTAGACATGCACAGTCAAAGCCAATGGCAAAGCCAAGTTTGTACCCTAACCCCCTTGGATGCCCCTCTCCCCCTCTGCCCACTTAGACGTTTGCCGCTCGTCCGCTCAAAATTCAATCTTACTTTTATGAGCCAAGAGAAACGTGACAACAAGCCGCTGACAGGGCACACAGCACAAGCGGAAGGAGCAGGAGCAGGAGTAGGTGCAGGGTGCCAAGTACCGCATTTGAGCCATTTAAATATGCAAATGTTGCCTTGGCCAAAAGGAACTTTAACTCCTTCGCGCCACGACTCGTCAGTGTCAAACTTTTGCACGCTAATTTGCATGTTTAGCACCGCGCGCGGCATTGTCTTCATTTGCGATGTGGCAGGGGCTGAGCTGGAGCTGCTCTGGCACCTAACTGCGCTGTAATTGCGTTTATCTTTTGATGACTGAATCCCCGTTGCGAAGCCATAAATAGTCCTGCCCGGTCCCCCCTTAAAATCATAAACATGCCACGTAATGCGTGTTAATTATTTAATAATATTAAAGGATTACACAGACATAACTCAATCCCCTGCCGCCTCTGCCCTGCTCGCTGTTTAGACAAGCTGCCTTGATTGATGACGAACTGGCAAATACACTTTGCATATTTGACTTGAGACCGATGATGCCGGGCAAAGATTCGCCAATTTGCTGATGAGCTGCTGCTGCCAAGGTTGCACTCGGCAGCTCAGGCAAAGCCATTTCCTTTGCTGCATTGATTTCTCCGGTCTCTCCTCTCTCATCTGCTCTCCGCTATGGCATCTTCTGGCTTCCGTCTCGACGTTAGTGCCCTGTGCCAAGTAATTTGAATAATTCTCACAACAAGTGCAAAATTTACATATCAAATCTGCAATTTTGCATGCGGATGCAGATGCAGATGCATCTGTAGATGGCGCTGCAGCTGCAGCAGGGCAAAAGTCGCTTGTATATAGTCAGCTATATGTCTGACTGTCTTAACTTAACCCTCCCTGCAACCCCCCTCCAATCTCAACTGCTGCCTGCCTGCCGCAAAAGATGCTTTTAGAGCTTGTCTCCATCTCGACTCGACTTGACTCGACTCGACTCGTACTGGAAATGTTTGCACGCTTTCGAGAAATAAACAAATGCACACCATGTGCCTGTAAGTGTATATGTGTGTGTGGTGTGTGTATGTGAATCTGCTGTGTGTGTGTGTCTGCCCTGGCAAGTCGTCGCCTTTGTCCTTGCTGAATGCCTTTGAAAGCGCTCGCATGCGTGTGAACCGCAATTTGAATTATGAACTTGAGAAAATTAAGAAAAACTTTTTATAATTGATGTCATGCATTTTAAATTCCGTTTATTTATGTCGTAAACTATTTGCATGCCCTTCTGCTGTCTTCCTCTCTCTCTTTCTCTCTCATATACACTCTATTTACTGCATTTATTTCAATACTGAATCCTTTCTATACCCAATGGTCAAAAAATACCAAAATGGATTTTTCGATATTTTGGAAATATATGTAAGGGTCCCCCCATAAATTTTCAACAAAAAAATATTTTTTTAAATTTTAAATCGCGAGTTTTTAATTTTAATCGATTGCGGAGGTCAAAATTAGTAATAAACAAGTGTTTAAATTGATTTTAAACGATACTTAATTTTGGTCCAAAAATCATCTCGAAATGGTCAAAAAATTAGACATGTCACACCCTCGAACAGGCCTGGTATCCTCAATTTACACCGATCGTAACTTTCTTAAAAATCGATCGATTTTTACGCGGAATGACATTTTGTTTATGTTTTAACAACCTTAGTGATTCCACATTTAAAAAATATAAAAATGAATTTTTTTAAATTTTCCGATATTTTGGAAATTTATGTAAGGGTCCCCCCTATAAGATTTCAACAACATTTTTTTTTTTTAATTTAAAATCGCGAGTTTTTAATTTTAATAGATTGCGGAGGTCAAAATTAGTACTTAACAAGTGTTTGAATCGATTTTAAACGATACTTAAATTTGGCCCAAAAATCATGTCGAAATGGACCAAAATTTAGACATGCAACACACTCAACAGGCCTGGTACACGCATTTTGCACCGATCGTAAATTTCTTAAAAATCAATGGATTTTGACGCGGAATGACATTTTGTTTATGTTTTAACAACCTTAGTGATTCTACATTTCAAAAATAGCAAAATTGAGTTTTTGAAATTTTTCGATGTTATGGAAATTTATGTAATGATATGATATGATTTTTTTCATATGATTTTTCAACAAAATTTCAACAAGTAAATTCTGGGCCCCCGTACGTTAACTTCTAGCTACGGCCCTGGTTTTCGTTTGGTTTGCACTGCTGATTATTTTCAAGGCTTGTGTTTAGGTTCGTCAGTCCTAACTTATTTTAGTTTTCCTATTTTCCCCATTTTATATGCACTTTGCGCTGTTGAAAACTCTCAGTCTCGTTTAATTTGAAAAACAGTATATTGTGGGATATTAATTTGTTGTTTTTCCTGCACTTTCCACCAGTCAGCTGCTGCAAAGTAATAATAATAATAACAATAACAATAATAATAATGACAAGCTGAGAGCCGCGTTAACACGTGCAAAGTGCAATAAACACTTGAGGCACTTGTAAAGGGGGAGAGAACCGGGAGGGGAGTTAAGAGTCCTGGGTCTAAGCTACGCACGTCAACATTCTGCACGATCTTAAGAGTGTGTGCCGTGTGTGTTAGTTTGTGTTTACGCGTGTGTCTGCTGGCTGAAAGGTATTCGCACAATTTAAGCACCTGGGTATTTAATTTGAAAGTTTGTTTCGCAACTTTTTAAATACCGTTCTGGCAGCGTGTTCATAAGCGTCGGCATGTCACACATTCTGACAGGGGAGGAGGGGGAAGTGAATTCCAGGGAATTCTGCAGGGACTGAATCTGTTAACTAACGATTGTCTGCAGTGAAACTTTTCATTTGCAGGTATTGTAATATTCCATGATGTATGAGGGCAACATGGTATAGTAATTTATATTTTCAAGGTTTAACTGGGAGAGGTTCTTGAACCTATATATGTAATATTTGCTGATATGTATAGAAACAAGTACAGCAAATATCAGATTTCTTTTATTTTGCGCTGAAATTTTCCCTCCAGCTAGAATTCTTTCAGTATTATTATACTCAATTTTATTAACTTTCGCATAAATAATTTGCAATATTTGCTTTAGTTACTCTTTTGTAAGTAATATTCATGTATTTTCGAAATATTTGTTTACCCCCCTCGTTCTGCAGCTGACCCCCCTTTTGTGCCAGCCTCAATGCACACGAATACAGCTCGGCTTTGGGCCCGGGCATTCGATTTTGATTGGTCCTCCGAATGGACGCTGACGCTGTTGACAGGTACAGCCATAGCGTGGGCCTGGCCAATGTACAATCCACTTTCGTACAGTTTTCTCTGGCCTATCGACGTGTGCAGTTCAGATTTGTAAATATGCAGAAATCGCATTCGCATTCGCATTTGAATTCCCATTCACATTCGCATTCACTTTCGCGCTCACATTCCATGACGCCGCTGCCGCTGCTGCTGCTTCTGTTCGTGCTGCTTGTCATAGTCCAACAGGCTGTTGCCGCCGCCAGTCCGGCTATGGGTGAAGGTGAGATGCAACAGTTACCACCGGAACTGGCCGAGCGCTTGGCAACCACTTATTATGAAGTGGTAAACGAAGAAGCTACGCTACCTGTTGACCACATCTATGGCGAACAAGGAGGAGGAGGCGAGGAGCATGAAGTGGAACAAGTTGAGGACCCTGAAACTTGCGATGATGAGGATAGCTGCGAATCAAGTGGCGAGGCGTGTACAACGCAATCGTTTTTCAGCTGGATTCTTATCAATCTATAAATAGAAATTTTCATATAGGAAATGTCAACTTTGCTGAACTGATACTTAAACGAATTTCAATTTATCTTTGACCACAGTTTATTCTGAGTGTAGAAATGTTTCAATAAATATTGTAAATGTTCAGTGTTTGCTATAATTATTAATTATTACATTTAAATTATTATATATATTATATTATTATCATTATTTATAATATATTTATATTATTATATATATTATATTATTATTATTTATAATTTGTATAATAAATCTACACATCGCTTGCGGCTCAAAGTTCCCAATTGGGCGCTTCACACAGCTGAAACGGACCTGTGCGCAACTGTGCTACGCACTGGCTGCATTCTGGCGTATAACAGTTTGACGCCTGCGCATTGCGTAGCAGAATTTTGGCGCCAAGCTGTCAGCTGTGCGAGAAGGAAGCGGGGAAGGAGGGAGAGACCGAGCGCAGCGCACGGAAGTATGCTATGAAAAGCGAACTGCGGCCCGTTGCAACAACTTTGCGTGTGTGTGTGTGTGCGAGTGGTAGCTTCTTGCAGGCAGAGCTGCCATCATCGTCCTCGTGTTGGGTGTGCGGCGTCGCTCGCCGTGTGCGCTTCTTGAGCGCCAGTGAATGCTTTGGCTCGTCATTCAGTGCCAAGCACGAAGCCGAACACCATCGCCGCTATCGCAGTCGCAGTCGCTGTCGTCGTTGCCATTCACATTCCCGTTATTCCCGCTGTCGGCAGCGCCATCGGTTGTCGGCGTTGTCGTTGTCGTCTCCGTCGTGGCCGTGGTCGTGGTCGTGGTCACAGCGGGTCCTGTCGCTGCCAAGTTTGTGTGTTGTTTTTGAAAGCGATTCGCGTTAGTTACATCCTTCAGTTAGGTTCAGAACGCGTTGGTCTTTAGTTCGCGATAGCGATTGCGATTGCCGAATACGTTTGTGAATGGATTCACAGCGAACCGCATGAATGAATTAAATCCATCAAAGCAAATTTGAACTGTAATAAAATACGTGAATAATTCGAATGGTGTGCAAAGTGTAACGAAAGATCGAAAAAAGAATTTTGATAAATAAATTGAATAATTTGTGAGAAGTTAAGGTGTGACAAATATAATTAAAAACTTGAGCTAAGACAATAAATTAACAATAATATTTTGGAAAACTTTCGTATAAAAAACAGAAGTAATATTTTAATTATTTTCTGCAAAAGTTTGAAAACGTATTATTTAATAAAGTAAAAAGGCAGTGAAAATTCTTAAAGATATTCAAATACGGAACTAATTTTAAATTATTTTTAATTTTTGTTTTATATTTTGTTGGTACGATAAATTGTCGAAAAAGTCTGCAAACTTTCGAAAACTTTGAAATCGTTTTTTTAAAAAAAGAATACTCTAAGTTTTTGAATGAAAAACCTTAATTAGCAAAGTGTGTATTTTTTTTGACAAAACCCAACGGTTTCTTGTCGCGCTGTGCGCTCAGTGTAGCAAATATACACTGTCCGGCCGGGTTTTGCTCGCTGCGTTAAGTGATTAATCATGCTCGTATATTTTCCAAGTGAAATTCAATTTCGACCGCAACGGGAGTAAAAAGCGGCAACGGCAACAACGCAGGAGGAACACGGCAGTGTCGAGCTGGAGACAGGATACCAGGCAATATATAAGAAAAATTGCCAAATATAGCAAGAGCAGCAGCAACAGCAACAAGAGGGGCTGCAGCAGCCGCATCAGGACAGCGGAAAAGCAAGTGCCAAGCAGGAAAGGGAAGCAGCAGGGGGAGCACAGGGTGCACAGGGAGCGGCAGGCAGCGAGACGAGAAATTGCATTCGAGAGGAGCAAAACGCAAAAAGCGCCTTGTGCCTTGTGCCGTGTGGAAGTGAAAGGAGCTGCTCCTTGATTGGCGCCAGCAAACGGTGAGTTTTAACTGTGTGCAAATGCAGATAGGCTTAAGTGTGTCTCCAACTGTCCCTCTCTTTCTCTCTCTCCCCCTCTTTCCCTCATTCTGTGTGTATTTCTCTTGCTCTCTGTGTCAGTTTTCCTTCTTTATTTGTGCACACTCTTTGAGCTGCTCTGGACTATGCTGAATGCCGTGAGCTGGGCAGCTCAGGGCAGTTCGATTGGAAAAACTGCGCTGTAATTTGTTGGAATCAAAGAACAACAACAAAGCTCTCTCTCTCTCTCTCTCTCTCTCTCTCTCTCTCTCTCTCTCTCTCTCTCTCTGTTGAGCAAAGATCGAAAGTTTGACATGCTGTCTGGATACTTTGTTATTGGCCTGAACAAATTAGTTGTCCTTTAGGGCAAAAAAACCTTTAAAAGTAACCCATTCTCAATATCTTTAGTTTGGCAATTTAAATGTAAAATGGCGTACAAGGGACGAGACGACAAGGACACTACGACAGGACGAACATTTAGGTTAATCATACGCCACGTTGTACGCCGGTTACAACGCTCGTTGACTATTTAGCATAAATTAGTAAGTTTTCAGTCAGGCAGGCGTCTCCTTAAGCCAGCCCAGCCCGGTCAAGTTGGCATTTGGCATTGAGAGAGAAATAAAATTCATGCGAAAAAAGGTGGCTAATAAACGTGGCCCATAAAACAAGTGGCAACGTGACAGGGCGGGCGTCCTTGCCCGCAGCAACGTTAGTTCCCGTTGTCGTTGCCAGCATCTCCTCCCCTCGCACTTGCTTATTATTTAAATCAATTTTAATTTAATCATTTTATCGTTCTAATAAATCATGCACCAAGCCGGCGGCTAGAGAGAGCGAGGGAGTGCGGGGGGTGCCCAGGAGACTGGCAACTGGCTCCAGGCAGCAGCAGCCTCCCACTCCTCTTGGACTCGGCTCAGCTCAGCTTGGCTTGGATTGCCTTGGCTTGTTTATTAACAATATGCGAGCATGTTGCCAAGAACTGCAGACAAAACAAAATTTAAATAGAAAATTAAAGCAGCGACAATAACAATGACAACAATGTCGAAGATGACGATGACAAGACCAAGAGAGAGAGAGAGATGACGATGTTGAAGAAATGGAGACGGAGATGGCGATGACGCTGCCGGAAACAAAAGAAAAAAGTTTCTTCATTAAAAATTTTAATGACTTTCTCTCTATTTGCGCAAGGTAATGAAAGTCAAGAGCGTAACTATGTTTATGCGCCGTCTCCATATACCATCATAGTCTACATTTTTATATTTTTTATTGCGAGATGCAAATGCATAATAATTCTTATGACTTTTTTGCCAAATTGTTTTCCGTTTACCAGAAATTATGACTTTTGTGGGAATTTCTAATGAAGTTAAAATGCTGCTTTGAGGTTTGAAATGTTTAAAAATCCCTTAACTCTATTTTAAGTAAATTTAGGTTTTAAAAATCTAAATATTTAAATCTGCGCTGGCCTCGAAACCTTCCCCTGGGATTTGCAATGCAAAAAACAATCGCACTGCAATTAATCTACTTTAAAAGGAATTTAAACTATTCATTTTTGTGGAATTTCTCAAACATAAATAGTTTATACGATTATTATATTTGCATATTTACACAACTTGAATAACAATTGTTGTCCAAAAAAATCCCTATTTCGTTAAACCTTTTGTAAATTTCTTCTGCTTTTTTTTTAAATCTCGTACAGATGTTACAGCTGTTAGTTTTTAATGTTATTATTGGTTCTATTAGTGTTTTTATTTGCTGCAATCATGTTTTAATTGGCTTTGTGGCAATATGCAGAGTATTGCAAATTGAATTTGATTACACATGTATGTGCTGCGGGGGGGATTATATCGACTGTGAAATCGAAAAGAAAGGGAATTGAATGGATGTAAACAAAACGTTAGTTTTATGCCGTTTTAAGGTGCATAAACAATAGAGAAACGAGCGTAAGCTCACTGAAGATATTATTAAATATTAATAGGCCAAAACCCAAAATCATTCGATGGAAAATCTCATTGCATTGCGGGATGATTAACGCGTTTCATTGATAACTAAACAATGATCCCCCTCCCCCTTGCCTACTACGCCACTGTATTAATTAGTGTACTATGCAGCTGTAAATATTTACCTGTAAATTCATTTGCAATGAATTCCGGCAAATCTTGTGCCTATTAATTAACTTGGCCAACACAACAAAGCGATCTACTTAAAACATTCTCAAACTGATTACAGCCAACAGAATTCCAGACAGACAAACTGGACAGAGAGCGGAACAGACAGATTATTATTGTGTGTGTGTGTGTGTGGCTTAATCAATTCTCCTTTGCTCTTATCGCTGAGGTTTGCTATTGATTTTCCCTTTGTACAAAGGCAGCCGCCTCCGATGGAGACGGGGGAGGTATGTGGAATGCGAGCTAATTAAATCGAATTACCAAGTCATATTTTCCCACGCCACATGACCTAGCGCAATATATAGTTTCTTATCTTGTCTTTAGTGGCAATTAAAGAGCAGCCCACTGAAACAAGAACAACAACAAGGAGCGACTACATAGTGCAATAGATTAACAATTAAATGCCACGCACAATTAACGGTAATAATACACCAGGAGAAGGCTCTGTGTGCCTCTCTGTGTGTGTGTGTGTGTGTGGCACGTGCGTGTGAGTGTGCATAGAGGGTGTGTGAGTGCGTGTGTTTTACGACTTGGCTTATGACACGCCCACCCCCACAGCTGTGTGTATATGTGTGTGTGTGCGAGTGTGTGTGTGCGGACAATGACAACGCAAGCAAAGCTGAAAGCTCGGTAAACTATTTATTTGCATATAAATATTTCAATGCTCGGCAAAGGCAAGAGCCTCATTTCAGCCACACACACACACACACACACACACACTCAGCAGCCACTTGAAGGCAGGAACAGAGAGAGAGAGAGATAGAGAGAGGGAGAGAGGGCGATAAGCTGGCAAGCGGAAGAGCGTTTTGCATAGGTGAATGGGGGAAAACTGGCGCACAGCTGTAATTGAAATAGTTTCCCAACCAGCAATGCGGTTCACTTATGCTCATGTGTATGTGTGTGTGTGTGTGTGTGTTGGGGTGTGAATGCGTATGTGTGTGTGTATTTAGTTGTGCTTGCATTGGGGCGTCCTTAACATGTTTTCAATACAACAAAGGGATATCCATTTGTCAGAGAAGAAATTGTTTATGCACAGCCCCCTACCCAGTTTCCCCCTCTCTTTGCCCAAGTATAATGAGGCAACACACACTTGCACCTGCCACACACACACACATGCATACAGGGCAGCTGCTGTAGAGGCGTCACAATTTATTTATACCGCATTGCTTTATTGTTTTAAGCGGCAAATGTGATTTGAATTCCGTTTTAGTTTTACATTTTTAACTGTAGGCGCCGGCACAAGCACAATAAAAGCCCAACGTCAATTACACATGTATGCGTGTGCGTCTCAGTGTGTGTGTGTGTGCATTTCCGGTACATATTATTTGATGTATGTATGCATGTATTGCGGTGTGCCACATGTGGCCTTTTGTTTTGCCAACGGCCAATGCAATGCAAAACATTTTGCGAATTCACTTGAAGTATCAAAAGGCATGGGCAGGAAAGACTGGGAGAGAGAGAGAGGGAGAGAAAGAGGTGGTAAGGAAAGCAAGAAAGGAAGAATTAGTAGCAGTCTGTGTGAAGGTTGAACTGCAAAATGTATTTGAAACGTTAGTAATAGAAAAGGCTGAGTCTGTACTTGTAAAGTTCTTCAATTGACATCGACGTAAAGTCAAATAAAATACGTTAAGATACACTTGCGCCTAAGACTAGACTATACAAATTTTCTAGATTTTATTCCAACTTTTGATCAAACACGTTAAGATACAATTTCGAATCTACTTTTATTCTTTGGGTATCTTGATCTAATCAGTGTAAACTAAAACTATCTATAATATTTACATATTTTACAAATTGAGTGTAGTTAAAAACTAATAAGTCGACAATCTATTAGCACATTTTATGCGAAGGCCCGAATAGGTCTTGAGGCGTTTCGTCTTCTTTTTGTTTTAGTCCGACAAAGGAAATCCTGAAATGATAAACGACAAAAATAGGCATAAATAAATACATCATTGTGTTGGCTGCCTCAATACAGTAAAATACGTTAAAGATACTTTAGGATAGGAAGCAAATAAATAAATAACATGCATAATTCACTTTGCAAAGCAAACGTAGAGTTGCACAAACTCAAACTAAGCTCAGCTGCCCTCAAAAGTATGCTATAGTTTCAGTTAGGCTCAGGCTCTGAAATGTATGCTATACTTTTTGTTAGCTCAAGCAATTTCAACTCAGCCTAATCTCCTGCAGCATTTTTGTTAGCCAAACACACACGCCGCCAGCTGTTTGCCAATTAATCTGGCACATTAAACCCGTTTCGGGCCAGTTTATGGCTACAGGGTATATATAGAGAAATCGTAGCAGTATCAGAGAGTGTATGCCGCATTTAAGTATCAACATGATGTCCATAATGTTTTACGACTGCACCGCTCATAAAGCAACGAGAGTGCAATTACCACAACAGCAGCAACAACAACAACAACAGCAGCAACAACAACTACAGCAATGGGAACAACTAACGGTGCAACAAAGTTTAACCATGTGTGCGTGTGTGCATAGTCAGACGACACTTAAAATGTTACACCCATTAGCGTAAGAGAAAAGTTGACAAGCCACAAGATGTTGCCACAAATTTGAGAAGGAAAAAAATAAAAATATTTAATAACAAAACTGGTTCGTTTAACTTGCTGACATAAGAAATAAACGTTGTGGCATTTTATCACTGCCTGAATCGACTTCAATGCGAAGTGTGGAAGGGAAGGTTTTTGCCTGGAAGATATAGACTTTGATTGCAGTTTGATTTTGCAAGCTATAAATATGTCTAGTTTCAAGAGATTAAAATGGAAAGCTGTGTAAATTTCTAAACTACAAAGCAAATATTCTAGAGTTATTATTTAAATGAAGCTAAGCACGTGGCCTTCTCTTTTGCTTCCTAGGAAAAAAAGGAATAGTTAATCAAATTATTTCCAATTTAAGCTACAATAATATACCTATATATGCATAATTAATTTTCTCTTTCTTACACTTACACACATTAAAAAGAAAAACCCATTGATTTTTAACCTATTTCACGGCCAAAAAAATTGAAAGGATCCAAGAAAGAGAAAAAAAACGAGTTGAGCAATTAAATTTTTGGCGTTTGCCTCTTTTGAGGTTTTTCGGAAAAGCGCTGCCAGAGCCAGATGCGAGAAAGTGGCTCAGTGAAATGGAAATTGGTTTGCAATCAACCAAAATGGAGCAAATCATGTTGCTAACCAAATTTAGGGTCAAAGTGTGCCACGATTCGACTATGGACACACAAAGTGCTGCAAACGGAATTGCCAAACAGACTTTGGTCTGTCGCTATGCGTGTGTCCAGTTTGGCAGAAAGGTGGGGAGGGGCAGGGGGATGGGGCACTTTGCAAAAGGTCATTCCATGTCGCGGCAGTCATCATCATCATCATTGCCGTCTCAATGGCGACGCACTTGCAACACGCTAATGAAAATTCCAATGAACTGTCAGCCACAAGGGCTGCGTTGCAGGCGACCTTGGCTGGCGGCCAGTAATTGTGTCCGAGTGCTCATAATTTGTCGAATGACAGGCAGAGCACGGAGTAACAGACAGACGGACAGACAGCGCAGACAGAGAGACAGCGCAGACAAACAGACGGCGGCAGAGACGCACGCAGAGAGCAGATGGAAAATGCAGCAGGCCGCGTTGCAACTTTCCTCAGCTCGCTGTGAAAATGAAATTATTGTTTTTGGCTCTTTGAATGTAGCTGTAAAAAGGGGCGGATCCATAATGGGTGTGGCCATGGCTTGGCTTAGCTTCCAGTTTCAGTTCCATTCCGAGTCGATGTCGAGGTTAGCACGTGGCAGCACTTTGAGAATTGCTTTGCCATTCGTATGTGGGCCGACTGAAGGCTCGTCTTGTTAATAACTTATGATAGGTTACCAATGGGAGAGGGCGGTGGGCGGACGGGCAGGTGCCAGCCAAAACGAGGCTCCTTGACACAGTCAGCTGCAGTGGCAGTGGCAGCGGCGTAGCCGCAGCCATTGTTGTTATTGTGACTGTGGCGTTGCGGTCGCTGCTGCTGTCGACTGGAAATGATTAATGTAACCATTTTTCTGGGCATTTGGCCAAAAGGATTGAAGCCACAAGAATGCGCATGGGAAGGCTAATGCGAAAGAGAAAGAGAAGCGTTTCTGCGACTGCTTTTGTTGCCGACAGCCCAAAGCAAATTGATAACTACATGAATTACAACAACAAAAGCGATGGGGAAAAAGGTTCGATGAAATCAGCTTAATCATTGTGACGTCAAGGCAAGAAAAGGGAGAAAGAGACAGATTATAGTATATATAAATAATAAATAATATTAAACGAGCTTGAGTTAACTCGGGAAATAGTGCGACTGTTGCGAGTGGCTAGTTACAATGTGAGAAAAGAAAATAGTTCAGTCTGAAAATGTAGAAGTTTTCTATTTTATATGGCATAAACTTGCTATATAACATATACAGACACAGTATGCCTTAAGCTGATCAAGAATATATATGTAACTTTATGCATCACTTGGCTTCTTCTTTCTTTATCAACGAACTCAACTCTTCTTGCTGAACAAGAATATATATATGCCGAATATATACTGACATATCCTGTTTCCTGCTCTAACTACAGCACGCTCCATTAGCTTAACATTAATTGAATCGTACATATATTCTCTCGCTGTGAATTAACATGCTTACAATCGAGTTTGCCTGATCTCCAACACGTTTCAATTTGTGTGTGCGTGTGCGGAAGTGAGTGTGAGTGTGTCGTATTTTTTTTAATTTCTCTGTCACCAAATCCCCAACACGTGCCTTCACTTAACAATTTTGCTTGGCCGACGCTGTCGCCCTATCGGCAGCCAATAAATAATTTTAAAAACTTTCGTATTTCCACGAATTTCGGTTCAATTGTGCTAATTGACTTTCTGTTGGACGTCGAGGCAAAACGAATACGAAAACGAAATCGAGAAAAAGAATTTAACTTTGGCAGCAACAAATAAACTTTCTGACGCCCACGACAGCAGTAACAACAACAACAACAACAACAACTGCAGCTGTATAAGGCAAATTAACATGCAATAATCGAACTGAATGCTGTGAAAATCCGTACGGCAACCGCAATTCCAGGAAAGCTTAACGGCAGCGTCCTCCTGCTGCCCGGAGGCATTTCGGGACTGGCGGCTGAAGTGTGAGCAATGGCAAAATTAAATGTAAATCAAAATAAATTTGAATATTTATGAAAATTGCCTGCGGGGGGCGGGGCTGAGCAAAGAAAACTCTCTGTCTGCGGCAAAGTTTCTGAATTGAAAAATTGAAAATAATGAATGACACGCACACACACGCACAAATCGCTCAATTTTGCTGGCACAAATAAAATTTTGCACACCCTCCCCCTTCACCTGAGTTCCCTCCTTACTCCAGTCCTCCCGTTTTTAACACCCCTGAGCCTACGACAGTTTCCAATGACGAAGTAAAGAAACAACAACGCGTCGTCGAGTTGCTGCTGGCAAACTTTGTTCCCCTATCTGTCGCTCTGCGCGTGTGTGTGTGCTGTGTGTGTGTTTGCGGGTGTCCATGTGGCTTACACATTTAGACGCTTGTCGCCAGCGGAGCGCCCGCAGCGCACAGGTATTTAAATTCATTTCATTCAGGCAAGGATACACTGCGCTCCGCACCTTGGCTCGCTTTTTTGGCTGCCGTGAGCATTTCGTTGTTGGTTTTTTTTACAGCAGAAATTAAAATCATATTTTCATGATCGCAAATAGGCACGGCAAGCGGGTGGCTGCTCTGTGTACGTGTGTATGTGTGTGTGAGCCTTATTTATGCTGACCCCGTTTTTTTTCTCCCAGTGTAATTTGCACCTTTTCTCAGCGGTTTTTTATAGCCTGCATTTTTATTCGGGCCTTTTGGAAGGTCTGCAAAACTGAAACCTGCTTGCAAACATACAGAGTGTGTCTGTGTTTGTGTGTATTTATTTCTTGAATTTTATTTTATTCTCGCATTTCGACTTGCACACGCCGCAATAATTTCGAGCATTAATAAACCGCCTGAGTTGGCATTAAAAGGAAAGCGCGCCAGCGACTGTGAACATTTCCTTTTTATAGTATGCTCTGTGTATCCATTGCAAGTGCCTGACAATGGGGTATAATAAGCTCAACAGCAGAAGCAGCCAGTTGACAGGCAATATATAAAAATATACATCTATCTCTCTGGCGGACTTTAATAGAGTAGTAAAACTTGAACTTTGCGACGCAAGTAGTTGGATAGTTTTCTTTATACTCAATTCAATTTTAAGTCAATTTAAAAGCGCTCGTTAATAATGTACAGGATACGCACACATGCATTTTAAGGATTTACGTGCTTATTTGAAAAGTGTTGCCTACTTTTGAGCGCAGCTTCAGCTCAGTAGCAAATAATGAAAAAGTGTTGCCTACTTTCGCGCGCAGCTTCGCCTCGTCTGCAAGCAGTCAAAAAGTGTTGCCTACTTTTGCGCGCTGCTTCAGCTGAGCTGCGTGCAGTGAAAAAGTGTTGCCTACAATTGAGCGCACCTTCAGCTCAGCTCAGTGTCCATGTGAGGGTGTGTATGTTGCGATGTATGTGTGTGTGTGGCGTGTATTCGCACAGCTAATTAAGCTGAAATGAAAATGTGCTTTGGGCCGCGCAACAGCTAAACGAATCAAGGCAACCATCCGGTTTATCTGCGGCAAATGCGTGTGAGCCGCCGCCGCCGTCGATGCCGCCACGTGGCTCACATGAACGGGCGTACAGCCCATACGCTGCTGGGCTAAATGTCAGGCTCCTCTGCTCCTCTGCCTGCTGTCGGCTGCACTTTCGTGCCAGATTGGCTTTTAATGTTAATTTTGCGCCTTAATTAGCCATAAAATAACAGGCAGAGCAGCAGCAGCAACAGCAACGGCAACGGCAACGAGAGTGCAAGCAGCCACTGCAAATGCGATAAATGAAACTTTAATCAGGTGCAGGCAACCAACCAGGTTGCCACGTGGCAACTGCAAGTGAAGCATGAAACTGTGTCGCTCTCTGCCTCTCCCTCGCTCTCTCCCCCTCTCTCTCTGTTGCATGTTGGCCCATTTCAACATGCTAATGTGCAGTTGATTAGAATGTCACTCCAAAGTGCTCCGAAAGCTAAAAGGCCAAGCATACTCGAACTCACACACACACACACAGTCACACACCCACACAGAGAAGCCATTGTGGACACAAGTCCAGCACATCAGCTTGAAAACTCTCGCACGCCCCACCGTGTGCACTGTCAAAAATTGTTGGCTGGCAGAGAAAAGAAAAGTGAGAAAGAAAATTCTGTCATAAATACGATAAACATGGAGAAGTGTGTGTGTGTGTATGTGTGTGCGGCACCTTGCGTGTGGCATGAGGCAAAGATTGCGTTGTGTAAATCCCGTTTTGATGTCGAAAATGGGACAAGACACACACACACAGACTCACGCATATGTGGCGTATGCGCAATTTCCAGAACAAATTACCGCCCGGAAAATTGTTTTCGCCCTAGCGAGTAAATCAAACTAGATATGCCTCAATATCGCTGATTGAAATAAATATCGTATATATCGCATAAGTGGCCGTTTGCGGCATCGTTAGCGACAGTTGGACGAGACAGGAGCGAGAGAATCTTTGTCTTTTGTCTTCACTGTCGCCTGTCGTCCGTAGAGCGTCATTAACGAACGTTTTTCTCTCTCTCTCCTACGTTCGCCGCCTGGGGCACATTTTCTCTTGTCTTTTGTCTCTGTGGATTCTCCTATAAGTCTCTCGTGTCGCCTGTCGCTCCTCCCACGCTGTGCCTGTGCCTGTCTGGGACCTGTGTCAATATTGTTCCGCTGATGAATTTGCCTTCTATTCCCAGCGACGTGACTTAGTCAGCTTGTCATTATATCAGAATTATTTTCGCTGCAAGTTGGATTGTCTCGCAATGGAGTTATTGCGTTCCCACGTGCTGCCACGCGTGAGACATGGTTTGCCAAGAGATGGGTTGGCTGACTTGGAGTAGAATGACAGAGGGGGGAGGGGCAGAGTGAGGCTGCCTGTCAGCTGGCTGGTACGTCAACTGGCCAATTTGTAATTTACTCATGCTCGTGCGCGCTCTTGGCGCCCAGTTTTTATTTTGTTTTTATAAATAATTATACCCTGTGGGCAAAGGGAAAGACAAGCGGCAGTATGTGCCTATGCTATCAGTTATCTTTGATATTTGCGAAGCTTAAATATAATTGAGAGCACAAAGAGTTTACTGAAATAGTCGATAAGAGTCCTAAATAACTTAGAGAGAGAGTTCTGTCAATCTGTGAGACACTCGCTCTTCCCAAATTCCATTTAAATTCAGCAACAAATCTATTAACACGTTTACAGCATATTCATTAGTCGAGCGTGCTCTCTTTAAATTCCAAATCTTATTTATTTTATTATATGGTATATATAGTACCCGACGACTGGCAGACAGCTTTGCTGGGCGTGTGACTTGAATTTATTTCGCAGCAAAAATTTTGATGCAAACTCAAAAATTGAGCTAGAACCATACTCGGGTTGGGTCTGTGGGTAATGCGCAGCTTACGATACCCTTTAATTTATTGCCGTTGACTTTTATTAATGCTACGCAAACTTAGTCAGCTCGTGAAAAAAAGAAGTTGGAACAACTTGAGCACGCTGTTAATAAAACATATGCGAACTCATCAAAACAAAACTTTAAATATGTCCTTCGGGCATCAAATGAGATGCGTGTGTGTGTGTGTGTGCGTGTGCGTACGTGTGTGTGTGCGTGACTCAAATGAAAGCAGCACCATGAAATGAGGAAAATAGAAAGTGATGCGAGTTGACGGCAATGCGTGGTTCAGTGAGGCGGAAAGGTAAATCGGAAGGACCAGATGAAAGGCGCAGACAGCTACGTGAGATCTGAGAGGGCAGAGTGGGAAAAGTATTGGATTTTATAAATCTGAAATTATCAAAGAACTGTCAAGGCGGAAATAGATTTTTGCTTTAAACATTTAACTGGCTTATTTGCAAAAATTGTAAAAAACAGGACACAGAATGCAATGATATGTTTGCAGATTATATGCTGCTTATTTGTGCAGATAGTTCAGTTTGCAATTCAATAAAAACAGTCTGCTACTCATGCTTGAGTTTGTTTTTCTTTTGCGAACTCCTGGAGTGGCTGTTTCAGTCGTCATGGTGTCTGTCAAGTGGCCATTCAGCATCAGTGCGACGTGCGGCAACATGATGCTTCACACTTCATATTTGCGACAGTATTTAATTATTGAATACGATGCGAACGAGCGCGAGCTGTCATCCCTGGCATCCCCCCTGCCATCTCCTCTTGCTCCTCCTGCCGACCTCTCGCAAGGGAAAACGTCATGAGAACTCGGCGAATGTGAATTTGTGCGGGCACAACATGTCGTATGAGCAATATGCTACTTAACGGTCGCTCGATTGGCCCAGTGACAAGCGGCAGACGTTGATTGCGAGTGGCGGACGGGTGGGCGGATGTGCACACACACCCAATCCCTCATGTTTGTTGCCTTTGCTGTTGTTGTTTTACTGTCCAATCATTATTCATTGCGTGACAAGCGCGCTAAATGTGTGTCCCAGCTCTGGGCCGCATCTCCACCTTCGTCTTCAGCCTTCTCGCGACCACACGACCCCGCCGAGGTTGTCAATAACTGAGAACATGCCAAAGGTATAACAAATAATATTGTCACGCAAGCGAAAAACAACATCGGACAATAGAAAATCGCAAAACCAGACAAAAATCTGACAAATTCAAGCAATAAATATTTGTGCAGCTTAGCTGCCAAACGACAAAGCACCCTGTAAAATTTTGTTGAGTCAGCAGAGGGGCGTGCTTGCATGTGTGAAGCAATTTGGGATTAATAAGGATTATCGATATTTTGCAGCAATGGATTTTTGAAAAGGAAAGCAGAGAAAGAAATAGAAGCAAAAAATGTAGCATACTTTTCAGCGCAGTCGATAAATATTTGTGTTCTAAGTTATCCCAGCTAATTCCCGCATATTTGACTTACTAAACTACCTCTTACCTCTTGCCTTACAGGGTATATGCACTGCAAGATACCACACTCAATTCGGCATCGATGATAAACGCTGTCGGTGCGTCTGTTTTGCCCGTTTCACCGCTTTTCCGCTACTATAAGTCTGAAATTAATGCCTGCCATTATCACGAAATCCACTTTCGCGCTGCCATCAGTTGTCTCCGCTGCTGTCCTTACTCGTCCTTGATCGCTGCGAAAGTGTGACACACTCCCAACCCGAGCTCTGCCCTTCCCTTTCCCCTTCCCACTGGCATTTAATTTGGGTTTGGTTTGGTTTGGGTTTGCTTCGTTTTGGTTTGGTTTGTTGGTTTCTTTTTCTCTCTGCTTTCTGCTCTCCGCTGCGGGCGCTTTGTTTGCTAGACGCGCTCGGCTCGGCTTGGCGTTGCGTGCCAGGATATCGAGCGCTCAAAAGGTCCTGCCACACGGTGTAAATATTTGTGACATAATTAAGCGACGCTCGGCATGATACGATACCGCCAGGGACTGACTGTCAGGGCGTCATCGGGAAAGGCAAAGAGAGTGAGAGAAAGTGAAAGAGAAATAAAAGCGGTAGAGCATTATCAAATCAGGCTAAAGCACAGGGCACAAGTTGCTAAGCCGAAAATAAAGCAAACATCGGATTGTGCTCGGGGATAGCTTGGCGTGCGCGTGATTAAATTCCATTTGTAGACACAGCCGAGCACCGCATCGAGCTATTTACCGTGCCTTTTAGTGCCTTAACGCCGAGTGTATGAGTGTATGCGTGCGTGTGTATGTGTGTGTGTGTGTGTATTTGAGTGCTCAACGCACATAAAGATTGTCAAGATTCGAGCGCCATTTTCTTTCTTTCTTTCATTCTGCCTGGCGTTGCCTGACTTTGTTGCGTTTACTTAAAAACGCTCGGGGAGCAATTTGAAAGATTTTCGTCAACGATTTATCGGGCCCCGAGCTGAGTGGGTGACGTTGATAGGCATTGATAACGGCAGCTGCTCTGCTCCGCTCTCGGTTCGGCCAGGTAATTTGCATAGGAAACGCGTTCGGCAAAAGAAAAGGTTGTGCGACCTTTAAGAAAAAAAAAGAACCTTGCACAACATAAGTAGCTCACTTGGTATCTTTGGGGACTGTGATTCCAATTCAATGATAGTGCATAAAATTAATGGATGTACTGGCATCTGAAATTCCAGGGTACCCAGAAAGCCTCTAATAAATTTATGGCATTAAGCTGCTTTCATAGGGCAAACTGTCCGGGGAGTGCTTTGTTTGCCCATAAAAGTAGACTATGTAGTTCGTTGAGATCTTTCACTTCATTCGCTTCGTACTCACTGATAGTTTCCTGTTTCTCACCCACTGTGTGCCAAAGGAGCATTCAAAATAGCAGGGAACCAAAAATGGACAAAATAGAAATCTTCTTCTTTTTTTGTATAAATAAACGAAGGGACAACAATGCGATAAGTAAATTCTCGTCATGTAATTACGAGACTCAGACAAAAATGACAGCGAGTGCTCCCAAAAAGGACATTTGTTGCTTTTGTATCTGTAGCTGTATATCTCTGTATTTGTATCTGTATCTGTGCTGTATATGTATCTGTTTCTGGTTTACATGTAAATTCCCGAAATGTTATTACAGCTGTCGCTGAGCCTGCAGGCTCTCAGCGATTCTGAAGCTTGAATTGACGGCAAAACACTTTGGTATGGGGGGCGGGACGCTTTCCACTCCCCTTATAAATGGTCCTTGAGGCGACTTTAATGGGAGGCGCGACTAAGTGAATTTCAATTGCAGATGCCAACAGATTCGGCTAGTTGAACAAAAAAACATGTCGAATACATTAAAAGAAACACGCAGAGATATGAGTGGAAAGTTCATAATATCAGAGCAGTAAGAAGAAATATATTTCTGAAACTTGTAGAAAACATTTTACAGAACATAATACGATCATTCTCTCTCTCCCTATGCCAAAATCAACTGGGAATGAACGATGATGAAACCCCTAAAAAAGAGGGACGCAATCAGTGCGAATGAATGAGGCAGTGCAGCCATTTTGGTTAACTTTCATGCGGCCATTCAATGACTTAACCGAAAAAGAGCAATTGGGTTAGACGTGGGAGGGCTGGGGCTGGGTAGGGGCGGGGATGGGCAGAGATAGAAAAAGGTCGAAAGGGTTTTAGCACATGTACAAATTGCTACCGTGGCCGACATCGCATTTGCATAGGCGGCAACGAGGCGTCTCTCGCCTCATGGACATGGCCAGCTTTAAGGTTGCTTCAATTAAATTGTTTTGCCCCCTGCCACGCCCCTCCCACACACACACACACAGACAGAGTGAGAGTGCCCTAACAAGGGGCGGCGTTCGTGTGCGTGGGCCATATGAATTTGCCTTTATCCCATTGCTGTAGTTGCCCTTTTGTGGATCTCTCTCGCTTGGCTTGAGGTCGCAGGCGCAGGCGGAGACGGAGGCGGAGGTAGCCATGTCATGCGGTGAGCTTTTTGCTTACTTGAAGAGTCAACACTTTGGCCGAGGCCAGGAGCGAGCTGCCATTTTGACTTACTGCACACTGTGATGGCGGCCATAAGTGAAAAAAATTTACGTGTTTTATTTTTTTTGGCTGCGTGAGAAATGCCCCAGGAAATTGTACTAAACAGCTGAAAAACTGGCTAAGTAAACGAAAGATGTCTGCAGTGTCCTGGCCGGGCCCGGTGAAGTTGCGAAGTAACGAGCCCACAAGATAAGCCAACGAACTGGCAGGAAGGCAGGAAAATTTATGGCATGCAGGCGACGCGAATCCGCCGGAAATGAGCGGCAGAGTCAAGGTGGAGGAGTCAGCAGCGCCTTATCGCCATGGCCTAAGACAGGCAGGTGATAATCACACACACACACATATACACTGACTGAAGCGAGCAGGAGAAAAATCTGGGCAAATAAAATGAAGCAGCAGCAGCCCCAAAGTCATTTGGAATGCAAAACAGATTTGAACTGACCCAAGTGGTTGGACTCGTTGACTGACTGACTGAATGGTTGACCGAGTGAATTGTGAGTGCGACCCAAAGGTACATCCGTATCCGAACCGTCAGTCAAGCGATTATTCACTCGATTTCAATCGTTATTTCAGCAGCTTGTTCGCTTCTCTCTTATTTATGGCCAACAAATTTGGCCGAAAGGTGTGGCCGGTGGTTTCTTAGCTGGTTAAGCTGGAATTGGGGTTAACGGAAAGTGATGCCTGAGTGCCATTGGGTAATATCAACAGGTAAAAAAGGTGACTTATTTGAACTTGAGAGAAACGATGGGTTCACTTTGTAAGCAGCATAATAAATGAAGAATAATTTAATAACAATTTTGCAGGGAGCCAAACTTAGTTTACCACATAAGCCGGAAGTGTAAGCAGATTAAAACTGGTTACGAAACCCAAAACTGAAAGAAGTGTATAAGCCAAAAGCATATTAAAAATTTAAACAATAAATCATTAAAACTATTCCACATATTTCACAAAAAAAACAAAAATAAACTGCCCGAAACAGTTAGAAAACTTGTTGAGCTTGGTTGAGTAAATTATGCAACTTTATGGCATAAGAACCGACTTATATATAGACTCTATAATATATAGAGGAAAGGAGAGTGAGAGAAAGGAATCTGGGTCAATCAAGCGAGTCAAGTGGTTCAATCAAGCAACTTGCTTAAATGCTTGACTTCCGCTCTCCAGCCTGCTGAAGCAGAAGGAAAGAGAAGATACAGATGGAGCCGCTACTTATGTGGCCACATCCCCCGGGGGGAGGCGCAGCCAAAAAGTGTCGCCAACTTCCTCTGTCCCATTGGCCACTTGAAATGTAATTTAATTTGTTTATTTGTTGGGGCAGGCAGCGCGGCGTGGCAGCTGAATTAATTGTGCACCCTGGGCAGGAAGATGGGGCACCTGCTGCTGCTCCTCCGTTTCACTGTTTGCACAAGGGAGCTCAGACACCTTGCCAGGGACGCCGAAAATGTAAAGCGCACTTATATACTCTATATATATGTATGTATATATATATCAGCTGAAACAACTCTGTAATTAATGTGTTTGTTCAGCTTTGGTGCCTCTGAAAATTTGTGTTAGGTGTTGTTGCCACATCCCTCCCGGATATGAGGGCGGAAGTCAGGCAACATTTTAATTCAATGAGCTGCCTGGCGGGAGGCAGATCTCCATTAGGGCACGTTGCTTAAGCCAGAGGGAGGAAGCACAAAGAAGCAGATGAGTAACAAGATACCCTGTAAGGTATTATTTACATATATATTTTTTAGATACACTAAGCAAAGGGTAGAAGGATGCCAAGCGAAGATAAAGCCGTTTCTGTTTGTATGAACACGTGGATCTCGAAAAGTACCGAAGTAAGGAGTACCAAATTTGGGTAAAATATGTCTGGTTATGGCACATAGCTGAAGCTAAGCATGGAGTTAGGGCACGCCCACTTGCGCCTACGTAATTCCATAAAACGTAGCAGACTTGACTGTAAGAATAGAAGGGGCAGAGGAATGGGGTTAAAAAGGTTTATACTCTTATACTTTATACTACTTTACTTATATTTACTCTATACTGAATATACCCACTTGCTTAATATGCTTGCCTGCAGGGTATAAGATTAATATTCTCTGAAAAAGAAGAAGAATACTTCATAATTCGCGTCTTTCTTTGCAGACGGCGACGGTGAAGATGCTGCTCATCAGACGTGAGAGAATCGAGCTGCAACTGGAACAGGAACTGCAACTGGGCATTGTGTCAGCTGCACGGATATTGGAGTAGATAGGCTAGCATAGGGCAGGGCGCCATGCCGCGTGTTGGGGGCAACCGAGTGCCGCCTCAAACGGAAACGGATGCTGGAACAGCAGGAGCTGCAACGTCCTCCGAAATGGCGGAGCCAGTGCTGGCGCTGCTGCGCGCCGGCGAAGTGTACAATCAGACACGGCCTCCGCCCGCCTTCTACAACAGCTACAACATCTCGGAGGATATCTATAATTACTTCAATGGCTTCACAGTGCCGCCACCGACGACCAGCACGGATCTGGCACTGAATCTGAATACGACGGGCATTGCGCCGAGCAGCACGACACGAGAACCGGATCTCTCGGAGTTCCTCGAGGCATTGCCCAATGATCGGGTGGGTCTCTTGGCATTTCTCTTTCTCTTCTCCTTTGCCACTGTGTTTGGCAACTCGCTGGTCATACTGGCGGTCATAAGGGAGCGATATCTGCACACGGCGACCAACTACTTCATCACCAGCCTGGCAGTGGCGGATTGTCTGGTCGGTCTGGTCGTCATGCCCTTCTCCGCCCTATACGAGGTACTGGAGAACACATGGTTCTTTGGCACCGACTGGTGCGACATTTGGCGATCACTGGACGTGCTCTTTAGCACCGCCTCCATACTGAATTTGTGCGTCATCTCACTGGATCGTTACTGGGCCATCACGGATCCCTTTAGCTATCCCATGCGCATGACAGTGAAACGTGCAGCGGGTCTCATCGCTGCCGTCTGGATCTGCTCGAGCGCCATCAGTTTTCCGGCCATCGTGTGGTGGCGGGCGGCGCGGGACGGGGAGATGCCCGCCTACAAGTGCACCTTCACCGAGCATCTGGGCTATCTGGTCTTCTCGTCGACCATATCGTTCTATCTGCCGCTGCTGGTGATGGTCTTCACCTATTGCCGCATCTACAGGGCGGCTGTGATCCAGACACGTTCCCTGAAGATTGGCACCAAGCAGGTGCTGATGGCATCGGGTGAGTTGCAGCTCACGCTGCGTATACATCGTGGCGGCACCACGCGGGATCCGGCAACGAATCCGCATCAGGGTGCAGGTGGCGGAGGAGGAGGAGGAGGTGGCGGCGGCGGCGGTGGTTCACTGAGTCATTCGCACTCACATTCACATCATCATCATCCCAATCACAGTGGCGGCACAACGACATCAACGCCCGAGGAACCAGACGATGAGCCGCTATCGGCGCTGCACAACAATGGCCTGGCCCGGCACAGGCACATGGGCAAGAACTTCTCGCTCTCCCGCAAGTTGGCCAAGTTCGCCAAGGAGAAGAAGGCGGCCAAAACGTTGGGCATTGTGATGGGCGTGTTCATTGTCTGCTGGCTGCCATTCTTTGTGGTCAATCTGCTGTCCGGGTTCTGCATCGAGTGCATCGAGCACGAGGAGATTGTCTCGGCGGTTGTGACTTGGCTGGGTTGGATCAACTCCTGCATGAATCCTGTGATCTATGCCTGCTGGAGCAGGGACTTTCGCAGGTAACTATTGGAGTAGTATATCCGTATTATATATTTGATATATATATATATGTTCCTCGATCTCTTGCAGGGCTTTTGTGCGTCTGTTGTGCATGTGCTGCCCCCGCAAGATTCGACGCAAGTATCAGCCCACAATGCGCTCCAAGTCGCAGGTGAGTTCGTGTCCAGCTTGGGGTTTGCTGGGATTCTCTCTCTCTCTCTCTCCCCTTTTATCTGTCTGCTATCTCTCTCTTCCTCACAACATATTTATGTTTATTTCATCGCGCGTTTTTTACTCGCGTGGACTGGGAAAACGTTATATGAATTATGCAAGCCCATCGCGTACCCTTACTCCTGTCCCTGGCCCTGCCCCTACCCTGCCTCTACCCTGCGCCCCACTCTCGAAACGAAACTCAACGAACGACAAAATTAATTTGCAAATTTAATGAATATGCAGGCAGCAGGCGAAGCTGCAGCTAAAAAAAGCTAAGCAGCTGCCTCCGCCCACTTTTGGGTACCCCCTTCCGCCATTGAGGCACTTCCACACATATGACAGGCAGCTGGCTCACACTTGGAGCGGCTCCTCCTGCTCCTGCTGCCTCACACATCGTTCCAGCTCGACGCATCTGTCAACGTCATCGGCAACGGTGACTGTCCGCCCTGCCTCTTTCCCTTCCTGCCCCGCCCACAGCATCTCTAGCTCCGCTTGAGTGCTCTCTGATTTTAATGAATAATCTCTTAATATCACTCTCTCTCCCGCTGCACAGCATAATGTAGGTCACTTATGCCCCGCGCCCCAAATCCAAGTCCAAAAGTCAAAACCTTCGCAGATTAACCTGCTCTTTTTCAATAACAATAATTCCTAATAAATAGAGACAATACTGAAATAGTTACTTGGGATAACTGCCTCAATATATGACAAGAAAATAAAGTAAAAGTGATCTATTAAAAAGTCATACGGTATTTTGCTTACCCGTTCTTTTATTTGTAGTATATTTTGCGGTGGCTAAGCTTTTCTACTCATTTATTTATTTATATATATATATATAAATAAATAAAATGAATATAAATATAATAAATAAAAATAAAATAAATATAGAACAATTTATGATTAGTTTAGTTATTTTAAGCCTTAATAACATTAAAAGAACGGGTAGAAAAAACACCGCATCAGCTTAAAATAAATCACTTTTTTACTCGGCGTGCACAGGAGACTAGTAAAAATGCGGTGTACTGCGGTTTTATAGAGTATATCTGCAGCTCTTTTCTGCAGCATATTTGGAAAAATTAATTTCTGTCCCCTAGCAATCCCTTCATTATTTTAAATAAGTATAAACCATGTACAAAACCCACAAAGATATATAATATATATTTAAGAAGTATACGTATAACTGTTACCACAGCTGCGGCTGCTGCTGCTCTTCACTTCATTTTGTTAGGGGAGGGAAACGGGTGCGGTATCTGATATGTGTGTTTTCGTCGTAATGCCGTTATTGCCTTATCGGCCGATCATTACCATGTTCTCCATGATTATCCTGCTGCTGTGTATTCTTACAGAGATTCGCAACGCGGCGCTGTTACTCGACCTGCTCGCTGCACGGCATTCAGCACGTGCGACACAATTCCTGCGAGCAGACTTATATATAGTTTAGCGTAGATTTACTCCTATATATATATATATATATATATATGTATATAAAGCTGATGCTGTGGCTGAGGCTGTCTTCTAGTCGTGTAAGTCGATGGCAAGGTAAGCAGCGCGACTTGCTCGTTATCGTTATCCAGTTATCCATGTTATCCATGTTGATGTGCTCATCTTGATGTTCTTCATGTTCTTCATGTTCGTTATGCGTCCTCTCGTTCTATATTTGTACTCTTTCTCTTTCTGTCTCTCTGTCTTTGTCTTTGTCTGTCAAAGTCATGCACACAAAACTTATCGAGGGGACATAAGCACAATCACCCCCACCTACTCTACCTATACTACCTATGCTACCTATAAACATCGCATATATAAACAGATATTACACTCCAACACGAACTACGTGCTGCACTTTGTTGCCACATGCCACACTCGCTGTCAGCTAGTTGTCTCTATCTCCTCCCTCTCCCTCTCTCTTTCTCTCGAGTGCGACAATGTTGTTTGTGCTTGTTTTCAGTGTTGTCAAAAACGCAAAAAAAGAAGAAGAGAAGGAGGAGGAGGAGGAGACATAAAAAGCGTACTGTGATTCTGGCACCTGTTGCACGCACTGCACCTGAACCCATGATCTCACACACACACACACACACTGGCTGTCTCCCCCCACTTGCCATTCTTCCCTTCCTTTTCCCCTCTGCACAACTGGATGCAGTGGCGCATCCTGACTCGCTCCTGGCTTGGCTTAATGTCTCTGTTTGAACAATTCCCTTTGGCATGGCAAACTGTTCTTTTGTTGCGCTTCTCTCTCTCTCTCTCGCTCTCTTTTCCTGCTATTGTTGTTGTTCAGTGTTGTAAAATGCGCTGCGCAACAAAACCGTTAGACCGTGTGATGCGCTGCACCGCAACCTTTGCCCTCTGCCACAGGCAGTATTTTTAGCCCTACACATATGTGTGTGTGGATATTCCCCTTTGCTGTGCTGCGTACAGGGTATGGGCGAGTTTGTGTTGTAAGAAAATTCACTTCGGGGCAGGCCAAGGACGCCATTTTGTCCTTGCTGCGTTTTTGTCATTTTTGCTGTCGTTTCTTATTATTTTTCTCCATGTTTTTCACTCTTTTTCCCCAGTTGCTGTTGTTGTTGTTGTTCTTCATGTTATTGTTGCCAAACGTTCACTAAAAATCTACACACACATATGCACGCACGCACACACACACACCTTGCCACACCCCGCACCGTTTGGCTTGTTGTTTTGCCATTTCTCTTAAAGTTGCCGCCATTTTCTCTTCTCTTCCTGCTCCCCTCGCACTTTCAGTCGAACTCGGTTAACTTGTGTTTGTGTTGGAAATTCGAGTCCACATTGTTGTTATTGTTGTTGTTGTTGTTATGCTTTCCACTTTAACTTGTTGGCCTTTTGGCTTACCAAGTGTGTGTACATATGTGTGTGCGTGTGTGTGTGTTTCTGCTCAATGAAAATCCGCTTTCATCGATAAGCATGCTCTCTCTCTCTCTCTCCCCGCCATATTTGGCAAATCAACTCGGAACTCGCTGGGAACACCCGATATTCTCGCAATGCTATCAACTTAGCCATAAATCCCTCTTGCAATCCAAATTCCTCTTTCTCTCTGCCAACTCAATTTTCGCACACACACACACACACACACGCACTGCAATTAAATTGATGAAAATGTTGCTTTCAGCTTCCCCCCTCCCCCCTGAAACTGTAACTATACGATACAATGCGATACTCATGTTTTTGCCGATTGAGTAGTATTTGCTCGAGTACTCGTTTTCGGCTGCCAGCATATCAATTACACTCGCAAAAGCAGGCCAATTTATATGCCAATCTCCACGCACTCTCTCGCTTTTCCGATTCCATTGTATTCGGTGAAAAGCCATTGTTGAAAAGGGTCACGACAGCTCCTAAAGCTCTTCGACTTATCGACGTGGCCACTTAACAAGCACCGGAAGAGCCCAGCGAAGAAAGAGAGCATATCGAATTCCGTATTGTTTCGATATGTTTATTGCAAACGACTTACAAGCTAGTTATAATCCATCTTCGCAGAGGTTCTTAACTGGCTGAAACTCTGTTCTGAATGCGTTAACCAATACTGCGATATAGTGAAAATATTATATGCTGCTCTTCCTACTTAAATATAAAGTTTCATTCGCATTTTAAGCTGTTCAATTGAAGATATTTTATTATCTTTTATTTTATATACTTATAGTTATTCTTTATCATTTGTTATATGCATACAAAGTAGAGAAACTATTTGATTTTCAGTTCAAACAGAATATAGATTGATTAGACTTTGTTACAGATCTGTTTATAATGCCTAAATTTAAAAATATATATTCTTAATTAATTTAAAATTCGTTGACCGAATTCAATTTTAAAATCGAAATTATAAACTTTTATTATTATCTTTGTTTAATTTTAATTATATCTAATTTTAACTTCAAGTCGACTATCTTGGATGAGTTAAAAAAAAAAAAAATTATATTTATAAAGAACAAAAGAGTTTGTCGAGTCTTAAACCAGAACTCATCCCTTTACTCGGGGTTGATTGTTGTGACGGTTCGTCAAGGTTGTAGACAGACAGTTCAAGGACGATTGCAGAAACAACAACGAAGACACTTAAAATAATACACACAAATTCCGGTGATTTGCTAAATTAGCGACAAATGAGTTCGACTTCCGTTGGCCATATTCGAGCAGAGGGGAAGGAGGCACGACTTGTGGCTAAGTGTGTGTGTGTGTGAGTGTATGTATGGGGTTGTGTGTGTGATGGTTTCATTCATTGTACCGATTTTGCAGCAGTTGCTTCGTGGTCGAGTTTCCTCTCCCGGCCCCTCTTCGAAGCCTACGGTAGTTGCCCATTGTAATCTCACTTATCTGCAAGTCCATTGCGGTCTGCCGCAAGCTAAGTGTGTGTAAGAGTACATGTGTGTATGTGTGTGTGGGAGTGTATACTTGGGTGTATCTCTGTAGGTTTCTCATCTCTGTTGTCACTTGAAAATTAACTTCATTGACGTTTTGTCCCTTTCAACTGATGTTTCTCTCTTGTAAAGCTTTCTATTTGCCACACACACACACACACAAATGCACACATATGTACACTGAGTACATACACACACACACACACGCATACTGATTAGCTTCCGGGCAGAGTGTGTGTAGAGCTTTAAATACGTTTTACACTTGCAAAAATACACAAGGATTTAACAAGTATTGCAAACTATCGTTGCTACTATCGGCATACTATCGACTGGTGTAGCGATAGTTAGTTGTAAGTTTAGCTTAAGGTTTATACATGAATTTAACATGCTTTCTCTCAGTGTACTGCCAGAATGAGGCAGCTCAAGGGGTCACAAGGCATTTCCAAAATGATTGCAAAATTCGCATATCTAGAGCAATTCGTATGCTATGCAGAGGCATGTCGAATATTCAATCAAGTGTACAATACAATCCCACACACACACACGCACACACGCACACACACATACATACGCACACACACCGACACGCACAAGTAATTGTAATTCTAAATGTTTGCAGAAGAACTCATTGGCCAGCCTCAGGCCAGGACCCACAACGGAGCTGCTGCGCTTTGGCGCCTTTGAGTGAACCAGGAGAGAGCACTGTAATGTACACACACACACACACGCACACACAAATGTACAAACACACACACACACACACAGAGTTATTGCTAAACGCAGCTAATCACATTAATTGCGCCCCGTTCGCTTTTTGTTGGCCAAAATCGAAATAATTGTGAATAAAATAATCAATCAAAGCAAAGTCGTGACCGCTTCACGCCAAGTGACAGCCAAATTAAACGCTTGTCCTGCTCCTGGCCGACATTTTGTCGCCCATTGCCAGTGCAGACTCCTTTTTCGTTGCCCCCTTCGCTTTACTCTCTGCCAGGCTATTCATTTATATTCGCAGGAGGAGGAGGAGCTGCAGGGGGGCAGCACATCAAAATGTAATTTACCACAAATGTTGCGAAAACATCAATTATCCCTAATGGACTGTGAACGCGAAATTAACGTTTATAATTATGTGACAGGCACAACGAAAGTGGCCGAAACTTTCACTTGCTTTCGGCCCGATACACTCGACAGATACCCTGCAGTGCATGCGTGCAAGGGTATGCTAAGCTATGTATATAAACTTATTTTTAAAGTGAATTGCAGTGCAGCCGAAAGAAACATAAAACAAACCTTAATATCGATTATTAAATAACGATTTCGATACATCGATTATATTTTTAAATCTTTCATTTATTTTTAAAGTTTATTCTATCATTTATAAATATTTTTTAGCATTATTTAATAAGATTAGTTGAAATTAAATTAAAAAATAAATTTGCTTAGATATTCAATATAAACGATAGTTTTGAGCCGATAAAAGCTTAAAAAAATATTCAGCTAAAATACTTTTCCATGGTATATCGCCGCCTGGCATACCCCACCGCCTTTTCCCGCCACAACTTTTTGCACTGGCCACGCTTGTCCGAGGCGTGAGGAGAACCCTCACTCGGCACGGCCAGCCGCATCTGCTGCAAATAGAGTCTTAAGTAATAAATTACAAAAAAGGGCGTTTCCGTGACAAATTCAGCAAAAAAAGAAGAGAGAAGAAAAACCACGAACTTTGACTGAAGTTCGTTGAACTTTGAACCGCGAACGCACCCACCGCGACTGCTGTGAGTCATGTTATAGTGTGACGACGCAAAAGGCATAATATAGTATAGTATACCATAGATAACTCCTGGAAATGGGCTATAAAAATCAACATTTTTATAGTTATTATAGTTCTGCTCATAGTTAGCGAGACTTTCAATTAACGATAAGATATAAAAATCATGTCTGCAAACATTGTCTCAGATTTATGGCCAAACTATGCGTATTTGGAAATCCATTTGGCTGCTTCTTCTTCTTCATTTTCCATCTAACAATGTTCTAAAGTCAAAATCACTTTTTCGAAGCAACTGACAGCACGAGCTGTTAATCAAATTGCGGTTCAAGGGGTTACACGTTGCGTATGCGTAATAAAAATCGTTTTCAAGCCAAAAGGATATTAGAATTTGCCGCAAAAACTTGTCAGCTTGTAATTGAATTGAAAGTCCAATCTGCCCTCGCAGCAAAAAAAAAAAAGACATGAAACAAGACAACAGAAGGTGTGGCAGGCAGTTGGCACAACTATGACATATCCTGTAAAGTTGTGAGTGGGAAGGGATTAAAGATTTGTCTATTTATTTACATATATGCATATATAGGAAGGATGCATAAGCAGTATATATTGCTTTATTGGCTTTTAGCAGTGTTTTTTTTTTTTTTTGGCCTGGCAAACTAATCTACCCCACTGGCAGGGTATTTAAGCAGCATGTGGGGAAGCACTTGTAATATGCAATTCCCAAGGAACCACAGAAAGCCACAGAAAATCAACTTGGAATCGCAAACGACACAAGCCAACACACACACGACACACACGCAGCACACACACGCAGCACACACACACGGCACACACACACAGCACACACACACCCAGCACACCACACGGTACAAGCAGAAGCAACCACATGGTGGGTTTGCTTGTGAAATTGCATTGCCATTTGCGTCTGATAAAGACGATGACGATGACGATGATGACGATAAGATCAAGGCTGCTATTGTTGTTGTTGTTGTTGTTGCTGTGGCTGCTGCTGTTGTTGCAGGGGAATCCAAAATTGAAATTTGCTGCTGGCCAAGACCCAAGATGAGGGTCGGTAGAGGTGCCTGTGCCCTTCTGTACTGTGTTACGGCTAATATTCGGAAATTGTGTGTGTGTTGTATTGCAAGAGACACCCCTTCTGCCCGCCCCCTTTGCAACTACACCCCTGGCTGCTTTTGCTGGCATCGCTTTTCGTTTATTGTGTTGCATTTTCTTACTTTTTTACTTGGATTTTTCTTCTCTTTTTTTGTTGTCTTTTTGTTGCTGCTGCTCTCTCTCTGTCTTGTTGTTGTTGCTGTTTTTCAATCATGCATTCGCTTTGACTTTTATTGCACCCGAGAACAAAAAGGAAAAGAAAAGAATGTGTAAGAAAAAGCAGGGAGAAAAGCGACGTGCACCGCACATAAAAACCAAAAGCGACCGCGCAACATTTTCAAATTGTTGTCGTTGTTGTTGTTGTTCATCATGTTCTTGTTGTTCTTGTTCTTGTTGTTGTTGTTCATCATGTTTGTTGTTTTATTATGCTGTGCTACACACACACACACGCGCAGCGATAAGTCTATACACTGCCTGTAAATAGAATGCAACGCGCCTGAAAAAAATATTGAAATTTGCTTGCAACATTTTCATAACATTTTTCTCTGCTCTGCCTCTCTCTCTCTCCCCCTCTCTCTCTCTCTCTCTTTCTTTTCTCCATTGCAGTGCCACGTTGCCGCCGCCATGGTGGCCGCCTCCACCACCTTTGGCTATCACTCCGTCAACCAGCTGGATCGCAACATCATTTGACGTCAGCCGAGCAGCTGCAGCACCTGCAGCGGCAGCAGCAACTGCGTGGGATCAACACGTGGCAACTCACATCAGTTTCAGCATTCCTCGGCGGCGGGCACGCCCGGCTCCTCGCAGCGCTCCTGCACACGCTGCCAGAGCTTCCATAGACACCATCATCGCGCTCGGCGTCGCAGCTCGGGCATGCAGCTGCGGGGCGATTACAACTCGACGTCGGCGGTGAACAGCGCCGCCAAGACAATTGTCACAATCACAGCTCCACCGGCAGCGGCTGCTTCGGCCAGTGCCCTCCACCTGGGTGGGGGTAGACCCTCCTCGGTATCCACGCTGACGCTGGCGTCGGTGCCGCCATCGTTGCTGCTGGACGCATCCCTATCCGGGGGCAGCAATCTCAAGTCGGGCTCGGTTAGTGCAGCCAATACGCCGCTGGCGCCGCCTGCAAAGCCCATGGGACCATCGAGCTCCTCCGGATCGGGTCATCATGTCTCGTTTATGCCCATGCCGTTGCCCATGATGGGTGTTAAGCGTTTCCGGGAATCAAACGCTTCCCTGGGATCTCCCACAGCGCCGTCGCCGGCCGCCCTGGCCAGCGGCTCAGCCCCATCCCTGGTGGAGCCCGCGGAGAGTCCAAGTGGGACACAGCATGCTGCACTCGAGCTGCGACAGAGTGTGCAGAGTCAGATAACAACACTCGAAGATGTCGATGATGTGGAGCACAGCCCGGATGAGGAAGGGAAAGAAAATACCGATAACGATAACGATGACGATAGCGATAGCGAGAGCATGGGCGTCGCACTGGTGCAGACGACGCCGCAGCTGGAGTGCCGCACGGAGATGATGGCATCGAGTTCCTCAAGCGGTTCGGTTAAGTAAACTCGCCCACAGCAGACGCGGAAGCAAGCAACTTTCTAGTGATAAGTTATGTCTAGTGATACGACTCTTGGTTATCGGTCTATCGATTGCTGCTGCTGCCAATCGATACGCCATCTTTCTGTTTTCTTGCATAGTCTTAGCTTTAATTATGTAGTAGATCTATTCGTACTACTCGTAGTTACTACAGTTAGTTGTCATATCTTAGCTCTTCCATAAATAGTTTTTATAACCTCTAAGTTTCGTAATACCATCTTGTAAATATGGTTTCATCTACGCCTTCAGTTCTCTGTTCTGATTGAAAGCTACGTCTTCAACCTGTCCACGTACCTGATATACTCTCTCTCTATCTCTTTTTCTACTCTCTCTCCCTCTCTATCTATTCTCTTTCTAACTCTCTTGAATGTAACTCTATATAGTCGTCCTTTATAACAAACTCTCTGCAAAATATTACGGGTGCAAAAGAATTTAAACCTTTGTAAGCCTCAACAAATCAATCAACTAATGACAAAAGGCTTCAAAAAATCACAGCAGGATACATCATATATGTGTACAAACAAAAGAAAGAAACAAATATAGTAAACATACATATATGTATGTGTAAATATACTACTACTCGTATGTATACTACTCTACCGATCCACTTTCATTCCGTTTTTCAATCCCGAAAAAATAACGAAACAAAAATCAACTAGTTGTTCCCTCCCACTTTCATTTACCTCCCTTCCCCCCTCCCTATAGGTAAGGTACTATAGAGTAACTGTTAAATGCACACACAGAAAGAGAAAACAAAACAAAAACATGAGAAACAAATAGCGCAGATAAAGTTAGACGTCGAAACTTTTTGCGATATTGATGAATTAATCTGGGCCAAAAAGGCTTAAAAAGAACAAAAAGAAGAAGAAGCAGAAGTAAGGCAAATACATAGTAAAAGTTGAAAATTACTCTTAAGTTATGTATAACAAGATTTTCAGTTAGCAACTTTTTGAGCTCTTCAGTTTCAAGTTATCAGACAGCGTAAAGTTTTCTAAACTGGTTGCCCAGGCAAACGCAGAAATCACTGGATACAACACCAATACATATATAGTCCAAATAGTATAATAATGAACGATGTGGCACAGTTTCACAGAGTTCCAACTACATAGACATAGCATATGCATCGCATATTATGATAATCATGCTGCATCCGGTTGCAGAACTATCGATAGGGATATCGATAGTGTGTAGTTAACTATCGAATAGTTTCAATTTTGTGTTAAATTAGTTCTGCCTTAAAGTATTATAAATTTAAGAACCCTTGCATATATTAAAGATCTATAAAGCGTCTTCTATGCATCGATATATTGATGTATCGATGTTTCATCGATTAATCTTCTTTTATACTTGTTTATTATATCGATAGCACTTTTTTCCTTAGCCTACATAATTAATTGAGATTTAATTATTTAATTACTCAAGTACTTCCTGCAAACCTCTCTAAAAAACTACACCTATCGTCTAAACTATCGATAGTTTTGCCACACTGGAGCATACATATATATATATTTACCGTTTACGCATAAGTATAAAACATTGTGTGCTGCATTTTTCGATAATGATGATGAATTCCCAAATGATAACAATGACGAAAGGAATTCAACACACATTGTATAGAGAATAATTGCAGTAGGGAACGGATATGTGAGAATTGAGGAAATAATTAAGGAGAAAAGAGAAAAAGCATTGCTCATTGTTTAAAAAACAAACAGACATCTCAAATGGAAAGCAAAAGCGAAACAGATGGCAATTATTAATGTAACAAGAAATCGATAAGCGTAAAATAGAATAGAATAGAAAACAATACAATATAGTAGACTAGGCTAGAACTAAGAACTCACAGCTCACAACTCACAGAGTAATTGTTCTGCGTGTGTGTGGGCAGACAATTAGTAGTAAATGTAGGCCTAAGTCTCTTTGTAGCCTCTCTCCTACTACTAAATACTAATTGCGATATGTGTCTAAGTGAGAGATCAGGCCCGAGCATATTTATAAATAAGTACTATACGTTTAATATTTAAGATTCAGCATACCCGATCGGCACCTTTAAGCAGATGATTTGTATTCCATAGCTAAGTATGATATGTGTACAACTACGACTACAATACTAATGTACTGTCTATTTATGTATGTATGTATGTGTGTTAAGATTAACAAAATACAGAAAAATACTGAAACAGTAACTGCAGCCTGAGTGTTATTTAAATTTCAGCTGGGCAACTATAAACTATTCCAAGTGGTTTCGGCGCAACTTTTCGGGATTTCCAAGCTGCAAGAAATGCAGCAGCACTTCATCTTTGTGATGGACACGCACACACACACACTCACACGCTCAGACATAAAGTTTACAGTTTACAGTTACGGTTTATGGTCTACGGTTTACAATTCCGGAGCGTGCATTAGAGCTGCGATTGCCTGGGCCAGTGGCGGGCAGGAGCAGCAGCTCGTGGATTGCATTGTGCAGCTGTCGCTCAAACAGACACTCTCAGCTTCAGTTTGTCTGCCTGTTCCGCTGTCTGTTCTCCTGTCTGTCCGCCTGTCTGTCTGTCTGTCTGTCTGTCGTTCCGTCACTGAGTTGGTTACTCGCTCAAAGGGCCAACACCTCCTCCTGCCAACAGCAGCAGCACCAGCAGGAGCAGCTGCCCGCTTGGTGGCCCCCATAAACTTTAAGCTGAGTGTGCACACACTCCTCGCGCGCATCGGGAAGCGGGCACAACATTGTGGGGACAAATCGCAGGACGTGCAGCGACTAACTAATGAGAAAATAAGCCAAAGGGAGAGAGAGAGCAAACACAGCGCAGCCCGCGCCAAAACTGAAACTGAAACCGAAACCCCGCCGAAAACTACACAACACAACACAACGCACTAATGACCCACAAAAGCAACTGAAGTTAAAGCAGTCCACGCGAGTCAAGCAACTGCTGGTGCGAGCTGCTGGCTACACTGGTTAACAAAAATGAGGGAAAAATAAACAAAACAAATATATAGTATTTTAGCGAAGGTTCTTCAAGCACTTTGTTGCTAACTAAAGCTGAAGAATGATTAGAAAATTAAAGAAATAAATGAGAATCAATCTTAAATAATAAACTAATTCGTCTGGTAAGTAAAATACAAATATTGTGATTCATAGAAACTGCTCAATGTAGGATGTAGGTGTGGGATATAAAAAATACAACATTTTTGAACATTAAATGAACTTCCAAGCTACATAACTCGCTTAAAAATCACTCGATTTTTGCGTGGTAAGTAATTTCCTTCATTATTTCTTCAGTATATTGATTTTGCATTCAAATTTAGTTGAAATAAAATGTTCAAAAATTTGCCACTTTTTCCATGCTAACTAACCCCTTGTAAAAAATTTCGAAATTTGTTCAAAAAATCAAATATGGATTTTTTGTTTTAAATCGATTACGAAACTCGAAAAAAGTATAAAAAACTAATTCAAACCCGTTACTGACTTAAATTTTGGATAATATATCAAAAATACCAAATTTTCCAGTTTCATTTTTTCAAGGTACACAACTTTGTTGAGCAGTGTGGTTGGTGTTAAGCTCAGGCAGCACTTGTCGCCGCAAAGTGAGTGAGCGCGAGTGAGCGACACGATGCCTCAGCACGCCAAACAGGACGAGCACGAGCATTGTCCTTGCCGTAATCAGGCGAATAACGACATTCAAAATGGCGGATAAGCGAAGAACTAATAAAAAAGAAACGAAAAGGCGAAAAAGAAACGTTGCATAGCGCAGGGGGCCATCAAATCGCAAACTGCAGAGATCGCCACTACGGGCAGTACGAGAGTGGGATGGGAATAGCAACTATCTCCCTCTCTCTCTCGCTCACTCACTTATCACTCGAACTAAATTTGAAGCTACGTCGAACCCTCGACAACATTTTATTTGCTCGTTGGTAATTTCGCTTCCTTTTGCCACTAGTTCTTTGCACTTTTTTCCCCCACATTTCCACTGTCATTCGGGCCCGTTGCTGTTGCCTTTTGTTGGGTTTGGTTAATGAACCGAAACGCGTGTTTGTCTCTGGCATTGAGCGGGATAAGGAGGTACCAGGGGGGAGGAGGCGGGACGGGCGGACGGGTTCGCTGCGCTTCTTTAGCTGCTTGGTGAATTTGTTTGCCAATATGTAGGGGCAACGCAATCATTGTGCTGATGACTTTGTTGCTTCCGCAGGCGGGGGCAGATTGAGTAGGATTGGGGGCAGGGGGGTGGGAAAATGCGCGGGCGTTATTGTCTGCTCCCTGGGGGCATTTGCGAACGTGCGAGTGGGAGTGGGAGGATTGGCAACCCCGCATCATGCAGGGCTTAAGGATTTTCCCTTGCTTTTATTATTGTGTGTAGCTTATGCTGCAAGTTCGCTGAGTGTGCGTGTGTGTGTGTGTGTGGGTGTGGGTATAACAAAACCACAATCATAGTCCACACACACACACACTCTGCTTTGAGCCATGTTAGTTCATAAAACGTTTAATTATAAACATAAATCGAATTCATTGTCTTGTCTCGCGCTTTGGCCAGAGATTATATTGAAACTATAAAGATGCTGATGTTGTAGGTAAATTGTGTGTTGAGCAGTGTAGGGTAAGCGGGAAATAGCTGAAAGTGTTAAGCATGGAGTGGAATATAAATTTGCATAATAACTTGAAAGTAATTTAGCAACATCAAACAGATTTAAAGGAAAAGCTACAAGATAAGTTTTTAAAATATTTATATATGCCCTACCATCGTATTTTTTGGAAACAAATAAATAAATATTATAAAGAATTTCTCAACCTTATCGCGGTCGCGAATAAATCGAATTGTTTTCATTAGTTGCCGCATAACAAAACAGTTTGCAGGCCAAAGTGTTGCAACTTTCCTTACGGCTTAAGGCCATTGAATATGTATGAGACATGAGGCGGGGCAGGGGCGTAGCAGGCAGAGGGGGCACTCAAGAGCCTTTAGTGGCATTTGAGAGACGCTAATTAAATCAATTTCGCTCGTTTTAAACAATTTCGCGTTGGCAGTGCGCATAAAAATGCTAAATAAATTGATGAACTGTGGCGAATGCGCAAACACAAAGGACGCACAAGGAGTTATACGATGCGGATGCTCCTCCTCCCCCTCCCCCCTCTCTCTCTCCCACCCTGTGCGTGCGTGTCCTTGTCGTAAAACGGAAGAAAAGTGCGGTGTAAAAAAAAAGAATAGAAAAGAAGAGAGAAACCCATCGATTCAGTCGATTCATTGTGCTCGCTCCAGAGAGATGGAAAGGCAATAGACAATGATGATTATATTGCCGATGAAGATGAAGATGATGATGATGGCGCAGCAGGAGAGTTCACAAAGCGCCACTTGCACTGGCAAAAGGGCAACCGAGAGGGGGGATGATTGGAACCAAAATTGTGTAAATATAAACGACATTAAAGCGCGTCTGGAAATAAAACAAACAACAAGTCAAATTCAATGAACTGTGCCGAGGACGCTGCTCAGGCTGCAGCTCGTCCTGCTCTCGGATGTTGCCGTGGCCTCTGACACAGTCTGCCGGACCCCTCCACCTCCCCGCCCGCCCACTCCCCTTCCTGTGGCTCCTCTGCCTGTTGCCTACTGCCAGCTGCTCCCTGCCTGCTGTCACAGCCCGATTGGGGCAATTGAAGCGCAGCCTTATTGTGTTCTGTGCCGATTTTCCATATCTATACACAATACACGTTGCTATTTTGGTTCGTTCGATGCTCACACACACACACACAGAGACACACAGCTAGCGCCAATTTCCATTATGCCCTCTCCTCGAGGAACCTTGGCTTATATATACGATATATATAACAATTTATAAATATGGCAACGCCCACCGCAGCGTCATTAGAAACCATTTGAATGATTGCCAACCGACACGGCCCGAGTAAATGTTTTCATAAAAATTGACAAAATGAAATAAGTAGATACAATGCTCGCAGCGATGGGGCAGACGGGCAGGATACCCTGTAAATAGTTTAGTGTTGAGAGGAAATCAATGATTGCTCTAAGAAAATATGAAGAAAACGATAAGAATAAATATTATTTTATCTATACAGAAAAAAATATTGCTCTATTCCACAAAAAAATTAAAATAAAAGATTGTGAGCGAAACAAAGAATATTATGTTAAAGCGATGGGTGAGCTAAGATAGCAGCAAACTGTTGTAGAAAGAATTGAAAAAGATAAATGAAAGCATAGCTAAAGTTTAAACTCAAAATAATGATATATATCTCAAATACATGGTTATATCTAAATAGAAAAGAGAAAACTGAGTAGATTGATAAGTTTGATAGCAAAATCGAAAATTAATGAAAGTATTCGTGGAATATAATAACTTGCATGGAATAGTTGGGTAACCTATCAAATATTTTACCTACGAGGGTCGTTTGATAAGTCCGTGATTTTTGATTTTTGTATTTGCCGCGCACCTGCTCTAAATACAACACTGCTCCTGTCAGCAGTTATCGATTAACAGCTGACTGTAAAATTTTGAGAAAGCTGCGTTTTTTGGTTTGCGTTTTATAGGCATTGAAAGCAGACGATCTCGTGAATTTTAACGAAAATGGAAAAAAGTGAATTTCGTGTGCTAATTAAGCATTATTTTTTGCGTAAAAAATCCATCACCGAAACCAAGGAAAGACTTGATAAATATTATGGGGACTCTGCACCATCAATTTCAATGGTTAAGAAATGGTTTACTGAGTTCCGTTGTGGTCGTACCAGTACAAGTGATGCCGAACGTTCAGGTCGCCCAAAAGAGGTCGTCATGCCAGAAATCGTCGACAAAATCCATGGAATGATATTGGATGATCGGAGAATGAAAGTGCGTGAGGTAGCTGAGGCTGTAGGCATCTCAACTGAACGGGTACATCACATTTTACATGAATATTTGGACATGAAAAAGCTTTCCGCGCGATGGGTGCCGCGATTGCTCACACACGACCATAAGCGCAACCGTGTGACCATTTCAAAGGAGTGTTTGGCGATGTTCAACCGCAATCCAAACGAATTTTTGCGCCGTTTCGTTACCGTAGACGAAACATGGATCCACCACACCACACCAGAGACCAAAGAACAATCAAGACAGTGGGTTTCTCCGGGTGAACGTGCACCAAAGAAGGCCAAGGTGGGTCTGTCGGCCAACAAGGTCATGGCCACAGTTTTTTGGGATGCACAAGGTATCATTCACATCGATTACCTTGAAAAGGGTAAAACGATCACCGGCGAATATTATTCAGAGCTTTTGGACAGATTCGATATTGATTTGAAGCAGAAACGACCGCATTTGGCGAAAAAAAGTGCTGTTCCATCAGGACAATGCACGGGTGCACACGTGTGTAGTCAGCATGGCAAAATTTCATAAATTGGGCTACGAACTGCTACCCCATCCAGCATATTCTCCAGATTTAGCCCCCTGTGACTATTTTTTGTTTCCAAACATGAAGAAATGGCTCGGCGGTAAGAGATTCGGGTCAAATGAAGAGGTCATCACAGAAACAAACGACTATTTTGAGGGCCTTGAGAAAACCTATTATTTGGAAGGAATAAAAAAATTGGAAAAACGCTGGACTAAATGTATAGAGCTAAAAGGAGATTATGTTGAGAAATAAAACGCTTCTTTGACGAAAAAAATATATTTTATTCAAAAAGTCACGGACTTATCAAACGACCCTCGTATTTGAAAATATGAGCTAAAATATAGTTTTTAATTCAGTTGATACAGCAACAAATACCCCTCTTGATTTCCCCCATTTACAGGGTATTAAAAGGATGCCACTTTTGGCTGCACGTAGGTGTTGTAGGCAAAGGTTGACACTCTCTCGCCTGTCCCTCTATGCGATAGATGTGTCGTCGAGCCTGATGTTATTGTTATGAGTCTCTTGAAAGGGGAAAGGGGAGTTTTTTTTTTCATTTTGGGGGCTGCGATGGCAACACATTGTTCTAAATATCACGCACGCAATTTGCAATTGAAGCGTAAATTTCACTCTGCGTCAGTGAGCAATTCTCCAGGCTGTTCGGGCTGTTTCAAGCTGCTGTTGATAGAGATATAAGAGATGTGTGTAAACTGAGGTCGTGTTGGGAGTAGGGGAAGGGGCTGCTGCACAGGAAGAGGGCAGGGGGCAGGCGGAGGGAGGGAAGTGTCGACGCAGCGAGGCAAACAAATGACATCAGTGGATTATCGCCAGCATCGGGACAAGCACAAAAACACGAGACATTTCCTTGCCCGGTTTGCAATATATATATATATATATAAAATTGAAAAAGGCAGACAGCATTTGTGTGTGTGTGTGTGTGCGTGTGTGTGGCAGCAAAACAAAAGCATGAAATATCACTGGGAGCAGCCGCCGCCGCTTGCCAAAAGTGTCGAAGTTTCCAAAGGGGGCGAGGGCGGAGCACGGAACACGGAACACGTAAATATGCGTTATCCTTGGGCTGACCTTGCACAGGGAGCAGGGAGCAGGCAGCTCAGCCTCGACATTTTTCTCATGTTTTGTGTTGAAATAACTTCACGCACACACACCCACAAACACACACACACACACGCCCGCTTCATGAATGCAAGTACAAATTACAGGCTCATTCAGCTGGCCAAAACGACAGGCGGATTCCCGCCAAGCAGCCAGGACCGCCCGCTGCTGCAGTGGCCTGTCGGGGCAATCACGTACACAACAAATTCCGCGCGCTCTGGGCCAGTGCCAAGAACAGCAACGGCAACAGCAGCAGCAGCAGCAGCTTTAATGGCGACATTGACACCGCCAATGCTGCTGTCCCTGCTCCTCTTCCCGCCCTGCTCCTGCTCTCCTCCCCTGCCTGCTGTCGTAAACCTCCCTCTAAATCGTCAGTCTTCCATTTAATGCTTTAATAAATCCGCACTGGAGCCACATGAACTCACAGGACGCGCAGGACTCGCAGGATTCGCTGGCAATTCGTGACAAATTGAATTCAATTAAATAAATTAAAGTGCATTTTGCATAAGCGATGTTGCACTGTAATAAAAGTGAATGAAATCACTTTTAAATGTCACTCACGCGCAGCTAGAAACGCGAGCAGCAGGGAGCAGGAGGGGAGGAGCAGGGAGCAGGAGGAGGCAGCCAGCTAGACAGGGCATTGGCAGGAGCAACTTTGCGTGGCAGCAAAATCAAAGCGAAAGTTGAAACAAAAGACAATTGAAAGTTAAAGGTGACGACGACGACGGGGGTCATGGAAAAGGTTGCCAGCGCAGGGCGGGAAGAGCAGGGGAAGAGGGTAGAGAGCTGGGAATGTCAGGGATTTTCACCTAAATAAGGATTCGAGAATGCATTAATAAAATGTTCGCATGCTCCCAAACTTTTGCCAGTTAATAAAAAAGTTCATTTAGCAATGGGTTAAAAATGTTACAGGGTTTTTCTTTTTTTTTCTCCCCCAGAAATGGCAAAGGGATTGGCAGTCAGTCGACTTGATAAATGACAATTGGTGTGACACACACACACACACGCACACACTCATTGGATTCCCTGCTAATTTTGTGGCACAAACAACGAAATCATTTTCACATTTCCACATTTCCACACAAAGGAAACTTTGTGGAAAGTGGCCTGCATTTCATTACGAACCCAAAGCTAATTTTACGCATCCTAATGAGTTCTCCTACCATGTGATTGACTTGACATCGATATGGAGAAATAATTTGTAGAGTTTAAAGAGGGAAATAAATGTTATATTTTACATAATGTGCTGGGAAGCTCAAGAAAACTTGTTGAACTAGATGAAATGTTTGAATTATAAGATATTTATTTAAACTATATAATATTTCTATATAATATTGGTTTTAACGGGTATACAATAGTCGAGCAGTTTATCTTTCCAACTACACACATCTACAAATTTGTTACTTCACCCATAGAGTTGGAAAACTTCACGTTCTTTACTCAACTCTAACTTAAACTTGTATAATTTCTGACCTATTTCTTCTTAGAAAAGAAGTTAGTGAAACTTGCTCCATTTAGGATAGTGTTATTACACTCTAACATCGATAATGTTGCTCCTAAAGCAAACCGACTTCAAAATGAACTTATCATTTCTGTGGAAAAAGGGTCGGTTTCGCATTCTCATTTGGGGACATGGACAAATGAGCGTATTTCGAGGGTTTTCGGAGCAAAGTTTCGCATTAAACATGCTCCGATATAGCACCCCCTTCCCCATCTCACACTTCTTGGAAGGCTAATTGAAATGCAGCCACTTGTCTGCCCATGGGGGAGAGAGAGAGCGAGCTGAGCTCGTCTTGGTTCGGGCAGGAGAATGGGAACATACTAATCAATTTAAAAGTTTTCACTAGCGCAAAGTTTGTAGCAAGCTCCTTGTCTGCTCTCTCTCTCTCTCTCTCTCTCTCGCTCTGTCTCTCTCTCCCAAGTTTGTCCAACTAAATCTGGAGAGCTAGTTAAACGTTATGTACGCGACTAATGGGGAAACGGAAGTTGGAGAGCGTAGTTTGTGCCTGGGCATGGATTCGAAACTGTTGCAAAACAATGAGGAAAACAGGAAAGCGGCGACAACTGCTGCAGAAAACACAATAAACTGAGCAGTTGCTCTGCAGTTTCCGTTTCCGCTCTGCGCTCCCTGAAAGTAGGCAACGCGAATGGGTCAACAAGCATGAAAACTGCATCTCGCTCTCTCTCTCTGGCTTAACTCTTCGCTAAATACGCTCATAAATTTCAAATAATAAAAACCAAAAACTGAAAAACAAAAAAAGGAAAAGAGGGAAAGCTGCGCTGCGAAAGCAATTAGTTTGCCACCGAGGGCCGCCAGCATGAGCATCGTATTGCAATTAACGTAACAAAAACGAGCAGCGGAAAAACAATACAGCGCCAAATGGACAACGACTGTGTGGGAGCCCAGCCCAGAGAGCAAGCCAGCTAGCCAGCCAGTCGGGCAACCATCTAACCAACCAACCAACCAGTTAACTGAGTGCCATGAATTATGGACCACGGCCAGGCAGGCAACGAGACAGGGACAGAGAGAGAGAGGGAGTCGACATCGACACCGATAACAACGCCTAGGCCTGAGAACAGCTGTGTCCTGCTATAGCCCCCCTCCTTCTTCCCCCTGTCTGCCCTGCCCCTTGCAAAATTTGTTTCAACGTTGTTGCATTAGTTCCAATATCAAATCGGCAGAATTTCAAATCTAAAGCAAAATAAATGCAACATTTTGCAAACTAACTGCGCCATACCCTGTAAAAGAGATGCGGCAAAAAGTAGGGTTAGGTCTTTTACGATATATGGTACATTTATAATATATTTAGATGTGTATATAAAAAGTAATTTAATTTGTTCTCAAGAAAGTTCAGACATATTCAGTTAAAGAAAACTATTTAATTTATTTTATTTACATGAAACTTTGAAATCTGAAAATGCAGAAAACTTCTTCAGTGTGTTACCAACTAACTTGGCTAACTGAAATACCCTCCCTTGCCTCATGCATCTAGTTAATAGTTATGGAAACCAGCGCAAAGTTTGGAACCATTGGCCATGGCAGAAATCTGAGCTAAATTTTAACGAGCCTAAACAAAAGCGTATCTAGGGGATTTTGGCATATACTGAGGGAGTCTAGATGTGTGTGTGTGCAAGTATGTGTGTGAGTGTATCGTTAATTAAATTACATTTGCATGGCAGTATGAGGAATGTGCGGAAAGGTAAAGGCAATGGCGGAACAAATAGAGCTTTGCGCGCCTTGTCACACAGGGCAACTCTGCAGTAGAGAGAGATAGATATAAAGAGAGACAGAGAGAGAGAGAGGGAGAGGGTGCTCAGCGAAATTGAAATCTCAGTGCGAGGCTACAAAGCCGCAAACGAGCTTTAAGTGCAGTCAAAGTGCCGCTTGATCAACGCAAAACGCACTGACAACCTGCAGGCGCTGCCTGTGTGTGTGTGTGTGTGTGTGTGACAGAGACAGCATGCGAGTTTAAGTGCCTTCGAGTGTGTGTGTGTGCGTGTGTGTGTGGCGGAAGACTTTAATCACAGCAGCGCGCAGTGGGAGTTCCTCTAAAGCCAAAGGATATCATCTACAGCAGCTCAAGTGCGCTCTCGGCATAGCCAAGTTGACTCCTCCCCCCTTCGCATTCCCCCCTTTGGCTAAAACAACAACAAACGGATGCAGAAGTTGGTTAAGTGCGCCCGACGGCAATAAGATTTTTATTTTCATTTATTTATGCGATAAACTTTTGATTTGTTGCTCATTTTAGCCAAAGCGGCGCAAGCCAAAAATTTTATTACGCAAATACTATTTGGCTAAGGCAGCTGCCTCCTGCCACACTCACACACACACACACACACACACACAAACACATACAGAGAGAATATAATATGCGTTGTTTGCCTATGGCCACCCCCATCCGCCCGCCAGGCATAATTCTCGCTTCCAATCTCTCGCTGAACTGTAACGCTTGAGTTGGCCAACTTTAAGGCACAAGAAATGAGAAAAAAGATTGGAAAAACAAATGAATAAAAAACTTAAATAACTCCCAAGTAGACTATGATATACCCTATACTTTATAAAACTAATATAAAGCTTAAATAAATTAAAGTAACCCAAAAGAGGCCAAACTTGTTGCATTTAAAACATATTAGACTAACTATGAGTTCCTAATCTTTTATCCATTTAAAACTCTATCATATCTTATACACCCCGTCACTACACTTGCTAATACTCTTGTAATTAAAGTTTCCAAAAGAAATTCTCGCAATATTTTATGTTTCAGGCGTAATAAACAAAATTTCCCCATCGGAAAACTCAAATTGGGCAAACTTAAGATTCTACTAAGTGTTTGAAAATGAAAAAGTGTCGCGAAAAGTAGAAAACGACTTCATGCTATATAAACCTAATAAAAAACAGTCCACTGATATCGCTATCGCGAGACATAAAAAAAAACAATAACCACCACAAATCTCTTTTAATTTTTTTTTTCGGCTGGAAGTAAAACTAATCTCTGCCGTAATCTATGTAATCTATGCAGAAGCTATCTAGCTGCTCTGGGTCTATTTTCATGCTAATCAGCTGGGGACTGACTTCAATTACATCAGAGTTGCCTTCGGCATGGGGTACGGGGGTTATCAGCGTCGAGCCTCAGCTGTACCTTGTGCGAGCGCTGATAAGCCTTATCAGAGAAATAAGTAATCGACGAGGCGAGCGGATAGAAAATATGTTAATATGCATAAGTAAACGAGAGAGCAAAGAGCTGTGGAAATTGTCTATATACATACAAAGTTCGATAAACACGCCAAGAGCGTGTGATATATAATAAATAAAACAAAAGAAAGAAAAACTCTTTATATTTTTTCTAACACTTTTATTGCATTTTTTCTTCACTTTAAAATTTAAATCTAGCTGATATAAAACCGACAAAACATAACATTCTCTATTAGTTATTAGTATATATAGTATTGTCACCGGAATTTGCAAAACTCTCTAAATGCTCGATTTTAAACTGAAACTATTCGTCCATCGTATTGTCGTATTGGTAATAACACTCGAGTGTTTAGCCGGTGCATACACGCACATGGTTAAAACACATACACATACTGTGATACACTCTGAGGGGGGGACAGAGGGCGAGAGAGAGCGATCCTTACATGCCCGAGCTGCGCTGCACACCTAACACATACTTATTGTAGCCACTGTTGAGCTGTTCCAACAGGATGAAGGTGAGCACAGTGTGCGGTCCCAGGCGGAAGTAGTAGGGCGTGAATCCCTTCCAGAGGGCAAAGACACCTTCATGCCGTACAACACGTGCCAGGACATCGGCGGTGCCACGATACTCGGGCTTGCCATCGATGGTCTTCATGTTCTGTATGCGTGTCTTGGCAATGTCCAGCGGCATCGATGCGATCGTGGTGAGCAGGCCGCTCAACATGCTCGCACAGAAATGCAAAAATATTCCCTCTTCCATCTTCAGTGGCCCATTGAGGAAGTATGACTTGAACTGGGAGTAACTCGCCAGCTGGGTCATGTTCACCACCATGGCACGTCCCATGGTTGGTATGCAGCCGCGCCAGAGCGCCAGAATGCCCTCCTCCCGGGTCATGCGTCCCAACGCATTGAACACACCCTTGTAGTTGCGTCGCTCCGCCTCGGGCAGGCGTCCATCGGCGGTCATGCGGATCAGGGACACCTCAGCGGGTGTGCCAATAAATGCGCCAACTGCACCGGCTATAACACCCATAGCCATGCTGCTTAGCAGCTTGGGATTGCCGCCATAGCGATTACGATATTCCTCATTCAGGTTAGTGTACACACCGAGACGACCAGTAGTGTATGTGGCCTGACGCAGCAGGGCGGCCGAGAGTCCCTTGTAAATGGCCAACGGACCCTCCTTGCTCATCACCGATGTCAGACAATGGAACGAGTTGCGGTATTCCTTCTTGCCGCTGCCAGCACCGGCAATTTGCATCCGACTTTTAACCAGATCGAGCGGTTGCACGACCAGAGTTGCCCCCATGCCACTGGCGCCGCCCAAAATGTATTTCATATATGGCGGCGCCTTCTTGGCGGGTTCACCAGTTTTCGGTTGGGACATGTTTACTTCAAATTTTTCACTATGCGGGGACTTTAACGATTACACAATTTTTAGTTAGATTTGATTGCAAATACACTGCTCTCTAGTTATTACTTCGTTGCTTTTGTTTTCCAGTTTCGCTACAGCGGTCCTTGCTGCTGCTGCTGCTGCTATTGTTGTTGTTGTAGCTGCCGTCGATACTGCCTGCCGAAAATGTTTCGCTGAATTCTCTAAATCTCTTCGCACATGCCAATTGGTAATTATAAATTTTTTTCGCTTACGGCCAGAGCGAGCAGCTGATACTGGCGCTTCCTCGATTTATTTTTGCCTTTTTGTTTTTCGCCAGCTGAAGCTTTCTCTTCGCTGCTGCTGCTGCTGCTGCCCACTGTTCTGCCTCTTTGAATGTGATTCAATGTCACGGGCGTGTGTGCTGTGTCGTCACGAGTGCGATAATACTATATTTAGACTTCACTTTTCGGCTAGAATCACTTGTGCGAATGTTGCCTGACCCAAATTGCAATTTATTGTGCGACGTATTATTGCACAATTACAAACGCGTGAGCATTTGAATTGAGAGACAAATGCAATGCAACAAAAACAATTCATAGTTTCAGTTATTTGCCGCTCAGCTGATGACGTGTGAGCCATGGCGCGTCGGCGCGAGAGCGCAGCAGGGTTGTCAGCTTTTAACAGAGTTGAGAAACTTAACATTTTCATATGCTCTAAACAAGTTATACAGACTCATTTTATTCACAGTAATAAGCAAAACCCATCAGTTAAGTAATGCAAAGCTTTTGCAAAGCTAATTTTATATTTTTAAATATAATATTTATTTGCGTCATATTCCCAGTTTATTTTAAGCAAACGTCGCATATAGTAGACAACTCTGTGCGTACGTTCACCCGCAATTTGTCTCTCAGCTGCTCTCTCTCGCGCTCTCTCTCTCTCCCAATCGACAAGACGGTGTTGTTAAACGCTTAACAGCTGTGCGCTGCTGTTGTACGTCGCTTTTACGCCCCCCTCGCAGTCTGCTCTACTTATTTTTCGTCTTATTTAGTTTACCAGGTGAAGAGTGCGCGTCTAATTTAGATACAAACACCTTCACGACTGAATACAACATGACTATGACTATAATTACATATGTATCTTCCTATATACAATAAGCCTATCACAGTGTTCAATATACATAACGCTCCCAAAGTATTCAAGCGTACATACTTACATATGTAGATCTGACTGCGTACATTTGTTTACCTCATCGAATATTTATACGTGTGTATGAACATGATTGCATTTGTTTTCCTTATCTCCTTTGTGCTTTGTGCTCGGGTCTATTTATCACACTACTAACATACATATTTGCCACCTTTTTATCGTAATTGCTCTAATCAACTAATATAAATACATGTGTGTGGACTGAATCGATTAGGTGAGTTTCTGATTCTTTTTACAAGCCTCTGCTAATCGAATTGCAGCAGCGTTTTCGACATTTATGAACACAGAATCTGTACATTCACATACATCGATTTTCACACATCATAAATATTTGTATACCACATATGCTGTTTCTATTTATACCTATGTAGATCACTTAATATACATGTGACGAATAAAATACACTGGTCCATATTAATGTTTTAATTAATGCGATTGTAAGGCAGATGAACGTGTATGCAAAATAATTTACATATAATATTAACATACATCATGTTATTAACATTGATCTGCCTTCTTAAGCTTTTCTTAACATGAGACGGGCCCACGTGCTTAACAGCATCAGCTGTTTTGCAATTTGTCGCAAGCTCAGCTGCTGTTTCTTGTCACTCTCTCTGTCTTTCAATCGCTGTTAACAGTGCTTGCGTTAACAGTCGTTTCAATTCGTATTGTATATACAGCTCTGTAAATATACATAACATGATCATTATCGGTAATTGGAGCCATAGCAGTGTGCCCAGCTACGAAATTGCCTTGCTGTAATAATTTTCATTTGTTTAATTTTTATATACAGCAAATTTTTATTAAATTATAAGAGTCTCAGAGCTTGTATCGTTGCCATATCTCCTGGCGGCCTCCAATCATCATCGCCCGTTCCGTTGGCGTTATCCAGCCAAGCGCAGTTCGCGCATTTTCGCTTGATTCAATCAGATGGGGAGACTCAACAGATTGCCTGTCGTTTGCCTGCCATTGAAGCTGAAGCGATTTCGATTGAATTTTAGCGACAACGACATTTTTCCTGCCTTCACGAGGGATTTTCGCATTTTCGTATTTGCCATTCTACGTTTTCTTTCTCTTCACATGTTTTTTTTTTTTTTTGCTGTGCAGCAAAAGAAATCGAGTACGAGTGCACGAAGGAAGGAAGAGGAAAAGCAATGAGAGCGGGCACATTGTACGCAATCAGACGAAGCTGCAGCAGCAAAAAGAAAGGCCACAAAAAGAAGCAGAGGAAGAAGAAGAAGAAGTATATCTCTGACTGTCATCGGCTGGGTGAGGTAGAAGAAGAAACTACAGTGTGGCTGCCACTCTCTCTCTCTCTCTGCCGCTCTCTGCGCTGCCAGCGACAGTTAATATGGTCGCGAAGCAGGCGAGGACTGTCCCTGCCCCCCTCTCGCTCTCACACACGCACATGCATTCAGTGTGAAGGACATTGTGAGCTGAAATTGAATGCTTGGACGTTTAACATGGCCGTCGACAAAGCCATAAGACGCATCACAGAGAGAGAGAGAGCGAGAGTTGATGGGGTATGCCAGGCAGTAGAACTTTAGTACTTTTTATAATAATATTATGTATAATTATTTATTTTGTCGGCTCATATCATTTGCATATCGATGTCTCTGCAGTTTTTCGATATCCATGCCTGCTTCTCCACTGCCTGCCCCGCCCCTCCCCTACTGACTCGGTTCACCTTCAGCAGGAGCTGCTGACAACGCTGCTCGGGCCAATCAATAAAATTTCACGCTGCTGTAATCAAAGCATGTGATATTAGCGTAAAGTTGAATGAATCCATGTGCGCCAGCGTCCCTGCCAGGTCAGGCCAGGCAGCATCTCCAAGCCAAGGCAGGCATCCATGCCGCGCTCGTAGGCAGCTCGACGGCTTTTGTGTGAAATGCTAAAATGATAAGGTCGCTCGTTATAGAATCTCCTCTCGTCGCTGAGCACACAAAGCCAAGTTGAATCAACAGTTTGGCGCCGGTGGCACCCGCGTCACTTGCTAATTTTAACAGCCAAGCGGGAGCCGGAGATAGATGTAGGGAGAGAGAGAGAGGGGAGGGGAAGGCAAACAAAACTCATGTGCGATGCCGGCAGCGAGTTTATCATCTGCAACCTGTGAAATTTATTTTCGTGCAGCCTCGCTTAGTGATGCGTTATGGCAGCCCCTACTCCGCAACCGATTCCACACCCAATCCAACCCCTTCTCAACCCCCCTACCCCCTACCCTGTGCCAGGTAAACTGCGAGAGAGAGCGTTTTGGCAAGCAGAAGGTTGCGTCTGCAAATCGACTGGAAGCATTTCGTGCGTTGCCAAACGAAAATATATTTCATCTACCTCCCTCCCCCCATCTCCCCTACCATGGCTAACCCCGCGTTTATTCTTGGCCTGCGATTGGGTCAACAAGCATCCTTGAGTCTCGAACAAAGGTCACAAAATTCGCTCGCTCAAACGCATATTCTCTATTTACTTCTGTTTTGGCAGTCGAAATCAAATAAAAAAAGAGGAAATGTAGACAAACAATTTCGCAATTGCATAAGAAGTGGAGGGTCCCATAAACTGACGGAAAATTGTGCATTTTCCTTGGCTGCGAATGGCGTCGAAGCAAAAGGAAATTCCACGGCAAAGGCCAAGGAAGGGAGGAGGCAAGCTGAGCCAATGCAATTCGAGTGCGAAATTGTACGTATGGCCAGGAGGGAGGGGGGTGTCTTCTTAGCCGGTTAGAGGGGGAAGGTAACAAGTTAAGACTTCGCTAGCATGACTTCCATTAGCTAATAGAACATATTCCATTAGAGCATATTAGAAATTTGCATTGAAACAAAAACCTTGAAGTTTCTATGCTAGTTAAGATCATAAGTAAATTTTCTATAATTTTTTAAATAAATTCCTATAAATATCTATAAATGAATTTAGAAAATAAACAAGAATAAATAAAGAATAATTAGAATTAAATAGAAAAGAAAAAAAATAATAAAGAAGAAAGAAGGTTAATTTATTAATTTATTATATCATATTATATTATACCCTGGATAATTACTGTGCAAAATATGTACCACATCAATCCCTTTTTCTACGACTTATATATAGATAGATAAGTATCTTTACTATATATGCAAATTCTAAACATCTTATAATGACAAATCTCTTTCTCAAAAATTCTAATCATGTCATGTCTTGCATATAAAAAGAGTGGAAAAAAGTAATAAACAGATCGCAGCTTGTTATAAGTTGTAATATCCAAGTTAAAGTCAGCTGCTTTACAAGTGCCTTTTCTTCTTCTTCTTCTTCTTATTTTCATCCACTTTGCAGTTTTTCCTTCGTTTTTGACTTGCGCCGCTTAATTTCGCGCGCTGCATTCCGAGTTGACGCCATCCCCTTCTAATGCAATCAAGCTTAAGCAGCAGCAGGGAGGGGGCCAAGGAATATTCCTCTCGACTAGTTTCCAATTGCCTGGGGACAGGAATGAATAGCAGGAGATAGAGAGAGACAGGGAGTGGGAGTGGGAGGAGGAGTGGGCTGCCGCGTTGCCTGGCAGCGGCGTGCGGCGTCCTTTGCATGATTTGCAATGTGCAAAAAGCGACAAAATAGCTGTGGCCAGTGCCACGCCCAGCCACTTGACCGCCCCTGACGCTGCCTGCTGCCTGTGTAAATAAACATTTAGCATTCCATTAGAATTTGCATGGCAAACGCAGGAAGCAGGAGCAGAGGAGGAGGAGCAGGAGCAGAAGCAGGAGAAGCAGCAGGTGGATGAGCATGAGCAGGGCCAATTTACGTTCAGGCATAACCAAGCAACTAACCAGCTAACCAACTAAATCTGATTGTGGACTAAACACGCTAATGGCATTATAATTATCCCAGCGAGGGAGGGGTGCGGGAGCAGGAGCAGCAGGAGCAGCAACAGGGCGACAGGTAGCCGGGCACGTTCTAAAATGCAAATTAAAACTTTGCACAAAACTTTGCGCTGCCATTTAAAGCGTCGAGCGCAAAAAGCGCGGCTAAATTGCATTGCGGTTGCTTCTCTCTCTCTCTCTACCTCTCTCTATCTCTCCCTCTCTCTCTGCCGGCCAGCTGGCTGAGCTGCTGCACATTAACGTATAATCAACATTAATGGAGCTGACAATGCGCTTCCGCAGACGCGTATACAATACAAAACACTGCCAACTGTCGCCAGGCAAAGGCTTCACTAGCCACGCCCCTCGCACACTCCCAGCCCCCCCTTCTGGCCACTCTCCACTCTTCAGGGCTTTATTGTGCGCCAGCCAAGTGAAAGTGGCCCTTCAGCTTAGCCAGGCAGCGCTCCACTTAGTCCAACATGGGGATTACATGCGCATCAGCTCAATGAGAAATTATGTGTGCCTGTCTCACTGTCTCCCTCTCTCTGTCTTTCTGTCTGTCTCTCTCTGTCTGCCTTTTCCTGTTATTGTTGTGCCCCGTCTATTGCCTTGTTATATTAAATAACTGCTTGATCTGCCCACTGTGCTGGCATCTGGCTGAGCTGAGCAGCTTGAGCTGCTTTTGGAAAAGTTAAATCCGTTTTTTCGTTTATCTTTTTTTTTTATATGCATATCGATTGAGCATACGCCGCAGGTAAACACACAAAAAAGGCGTTCTGATTAGGTACAAGAATTTATGGCTGCCACTGTGCGTGCCATATAAATTAAAAGCAGCTCACTAAGCCACTTTGTTGGCCAAATGTAACTGTATTTGTAGCTGTCTGTGGCTTCTTCACTCGGATTCAGATAAAAAGTTGAATTCTGCTGCGGCTGCAACTTGATGGGGCAGCAGCAGCAGCTGCCACAGCTTGTCGAAGTAGCAAAAAAAAAAAACAAAAAACAAAACAGACCGAGGCAGGCGACAGAAGAAGCAAAACAAAAGTGGCCAAGAAAGCAGGAAGAAGAAGGAAAAGCTGGCCAGGAGTAGCGGGCGGGAAAGACGCAGACAGCGAGCACTCGCCGCAAGTGGAGGCAAGACGAAGTGCCAGGCATAGTTTGGGCTACAAAATTAATGGTGCTAATGCCAAGTGGGTGACTTACATCCCCTCCAGCTCCTGCTCCCGCTCCTCCTCCTACGCCTGGCTAACCCTACCCCCCCTACAATACTCTTTCAGCTTGAGCGCTCCTTGGCCCTGCTGCCTGGTCAACTCAATTCTGCTGCAGACATCTTGTTACCCGAAACCACTTGGCAACATGAGCAACAACAACAACAACGATTCTCGAGGCGGCCCAAATGGCACTCGAGTGCGAGTTCGAGTTCCCCTTCGAGTGTGTGTGGCTGAGAGCTTTCGAGCAAACTAAAACACAATTTGAATCACTATCAACAAACTTACAGGGTATTTGCAACATTTCTCACTACTAACAGGTATCTGGAAGTCGTGCCAGGCAACTCTGTGCACACTCTTGGCAACCCTAGCAGGCATACGCAATACGTGATTTATTATGCAGCAGTTTCTTTTTTCTGTATTTTCTGTTTAGACCCAAAATCAGCCTACACGAGCAATGGGTGATTGATAGTCTCTATACCCTGTAGCACGTGTGGCAACTGTTGGGTTAAATGCTTTCATTGAGCATTCAAATATGCGACCCCGACGACAGCTCCGCCGGCCTTGACCATGCTGAGTCATGGCAACTGCCAAAGTTGGCCAAAACCGAAGCAAATGAAATGAAACGAGCTACGCTTCGTTTCCGGAATGCGGACCAGACACAATATTTATTTAATGTGCGCATATGAGTGCGAGTGAGTGAATGAGTGGCATTCATAAACTATTCAGTGAGTCTTAAAAGCGTTTCTCATGCAAATTAGATTGTATTTATATCTTTATTTTATCCGCAAATTGCCCCGGGAATGTCTGCAAGAGAATGAAAAAAGAAAAACAGTTTTCGCAATTTAGATATATTAAATGACATGCTTATAGAGTCACTTATATAGTTAATAAATAAAATATATAAATGGCATTTAAATGGCAAAACAATTATGAAACTAAACATAATAAAGAACAATTTGTTATCGCAAATATCTGCTAAGTAACTGCAGTTTTGTCTGAGTTATTTCTTATTTAATCCCACAATGAGCAGCAAGTTTCACATAATAAATAAACGACACCCTGTGCACACACTTTATATATACAACAGCACGTTTTTTCATAATCCTTTCGTAAGTTGGGATAAAATTAATCTGCACAGCGCGCTGCTGGCAAGTGGCGGCAGCGACATTATCTTTAAATGGAACGCAGGAAAAAGCGGAGGGGGGGAAGCGCAGAATGCCGGCCAAGCGGATGATCATAAGGTCAATGGGGCACGGGGGCAGCCAAGGGGGGCGCCGAGCCGAGCGCAGCTGCAAACAATGTCATTTTAAAAGGCAGGGAAGAGATGTGGGAGGCAAAGACTTAAAGACAAACATGACGTTGGCGACACGCATACACACACACACACGCATGTGCACACATGAGCTCACACACACACATACGGACACACACACAATCTGCCAACGCACATGGCGTATGCGTAATAACATTTTGCGTTACATTTGCTTTTTATTGCATACCGCAAGGCGACTCCGCCTGCCCTTTGTCCCCTTTGTGCGCGCCGCCCTGCCGCATTCCAGCTTAACGTTTTTGTTATTGTTTTTCTTTTTCCGTTGTTGTTGTTGTTGTGCCACGTTGCCGCCTCCTTTCGCGTTCTTTGTGCGCCATGAGGCGCAGCAAATGTAAATGCGGCACAACAAATGCGAAAACTTTAAACTGCCCAACACAGATGCGAATCATGTTGAATTCGAGCAGCCGCAGCACCTCCAGCCACTCCCCCTCTCCCAGAAAAGGCCACTTGGGTGCTTTGTTTTCTTGGCATTATCGCACGTAATAATTTCCTAAGTCATACGTAAGACACATGCCCCGAGGTCAGGCCAAAAACTTGTGGGCCTGCGCTTCCGGCATAACGACTTGTACGACTTGTGGCATACCCTTTAAATTTCCTAAGCAGCTACAGGCGCTTTGCCTGCCAAAGTTAAGACAACAAAGCGATAGAGAAATCATTGAGGCAGCAGCAGCAGCGGCAGCAAATTGTGTCATTTTCATTAATCTGCAAATGTAACTGTAACTGTAACTGTATCTATAGCTATAGCTAAAGCTGCGGCTACGACTGCGTCTGTCTGTCTGCTCCTCGAGCCTCATTGAATCAACTTGGCGGGTGGCGGCTCGACGCTCTGCCGAGGCGAATGCCAATAAAAATGGAAGCCGCGATTAAATACAAATAAGGCATTAAGCGGGCCAGGGCGCTGTGAGGCGCTGAGGCGCATAATACAAATTGCAATGATGGCCAGGGGCAAAGGGGGAGGAGGTGGCTGGGCATGATTGGCTAGCGAGAGTGTCGCACAGTGCTTACAGAGCGTCGCGCAGCTCAGCAAAGAGTAAGAGAGAGAGAGAGAGCAGCAGCATAAAAATGTGTTTTGTCATGCGATTTCACAGTTTATTCACAATAGAAAAGGGCAACAATGCATATGAAATAATAAAAAAAAAAATATATATATATATATACATATGTATATGTATAGATTTATGTATATTCTGGCATATCGAGTACTAGAAGTCGCCTTCAGTTAGGGCAATTGAAGCGCTCATAAGTAGGCAATAGCAGCCGCATTTATGGGCTGCGCTCAAAAGTAGGCAATGATTTTTTCTGCATTGCGTTGCTGAGCTGCGCTGAAAAGTAGGCAATGTTTTTTTTGAGCAGGACTAACTGCAGTATAATGTGGCTGTGGCAGAAATAAATAAGGCAAATTGAAACTTGTGTCTAAAGTGAGAATTAGCATGACCAGAGCGAGAGAAAGAGAGAAACAGACAGTCAGGGAGAGAAAGAGAGCGTGCGACAAAGATAAAAATTGAGTATAATGGCTTAAGGCCTTTTAAATCGGCGCAACGATGTGTGTGTGTGTGCCGGTCAAGCTATTTCGGGCTATGCCAAGGACAAGTGTGGTCAACATCGCGTGAATATGCCAAGCTATATATAATATATAGCATATTTCTGCCCGTTTCGCAGCTATGCTGTCGACCCTCCTCCTCCTCCTTTTTTTTTTTTTTGGGGTAGCTGCACAATTTTGCGGTTCATTTAATAATGCTGCGTCTTGTTTACCTGCGAGTCGACTTTGATGGGCGGCCAAGTGGCCGTTTAACCTGCGGCCATTGGCATTAGCCATGGCACCCCATCCCCCCTCCCCATCCCTCTACTCCCTGCCGGCTCTCGATGATAACGAGCTGCCATGGCAATTAGGAGCCAGTTGCGTCGCTTCACCTCGTTTGCGTTTTATTTTTATTTTTATTTTGATTTTCATTTTTATTTGGCAGTCTTTTTGTTGGCCAAACGTCTCACTTTTTCTCTGAATTTTTCTCGTTTTTTGATTAGCCTGAAGTGCGCGTAGTCAAAGTATTTGCTCAGTCAGCGCAATATGCATGAGTCGATGCTCGACAAGTTGTACTGAAGCTCATGTTGATGATGATGCTGCTCCTCCCGCTCCCGCTGACCCTCCTGCTGCTCCTCTTGTTGCCCATGATTGACTTTTTCAGGTGTCTCTGTGTGTGTGTGTGTGCTGTAAGTGTCAATTGCCCCAACACGGTTGAACTCGATTCGGCTCGGCTTGCTTTCAATAATATTTATGCACTCGGCTTGTGTGCGGAATCAACAGGGCATACGATTCCAATTAAACTCAAGCATTCCACTACAGCAAGTGCACAAACACACACACACAGCCATTCAGCAAGTCACACAAACACACGAATATATTTTTTTTTTGCTGCTTTTCATGAGAAAAGTTTGCCGAATTCGCCGAATTCTGTCTAAAAATTCAGCGGGCTGCAGCTGTTGCTCCTCAGTGGGAAAATCAGTGGAAAATATTATAGAAAAAAAGAGAGCACAGCCTTAAAGTGCTTAGATTTTCTCGATAAGAGAAATTTTAATGGGAAATCTTTTCAATTTAGATAGCAGATATATCAATGGCAGCAAATTCATGTGGAGAAGCCTAGACACAGCTTTAATATTACGCTGCTGCTGCGTATCCTTTTTGGGAGCTGGCAGGTTGCTTTGGGACCATGACATGTGCCTAATCCCGCATGCAGCAGCGACAGGAACTGCGACTGGCAAATGCAATGGATGAGCAGGTAAGAGGAGGACGGGGAGGCGGGCCAGATTCTGACTGCGGGGCAAACCTTAATGATTTGCCAGCTGGCAAATGGGGGAAAATGGAAAATGACAACTGGTGGACTGGTGGACTGCCGGTAAACAAAGTGAAACAGCAGTGGAACCAACCATGTTCTCCTCCGATTCGTGTTGCAAGCTCAGTTTGAATTGATTAAAATTGGCAGCACACGCTGCGTGCAGCTGCAACTGACTGCAAAAATGCTTAGACGGGGCACAGTCAGCCACAGCTGATGTCATGGCTAGAGAGGCGCACAGTGGGATAAGGGGATTTATTTTTTTGGTAACAAAAAAAAAAGAATTGCTTGCATATTTAATGAAAAATGTCAGCAGCAGCACATGCAGGCGAGAGAGGGAGCAGCAACTTTTAACTGATTTCCGCTCGTCATAGTCAAACACGGCGTATACGCAACGCGTGTCGAACTCATTTGCAATTTTGTTAAGCGTAGCCGTAGTACACTTTGATTTCATATGTGTTGCAAATGAAAATTTTCTCATTTTCCAAGCGCGCAAACCTGAAGGCAAACTACAAAATAGTGCGGCATTTGCCAGGGCTAGGGCAGAGAGAGAGGGGGGAGGTGAAGTTGCATGCAGGTCCAAGTTTGCTGCAATAAATGAAAACACAAGCTATCGTTGCAGCAGCTCAACCGTTCGTCAACCATCGTCGTCCATCAACGTTTCCATCAGCGATAACGCGACAGTGACCGCTGACAGTTCTGCAACAGTATAATCGAAATCATGTCAACCGGTGTGTGTGTGTGTGTGTGTTGGCTAAACCAATTTGCCGCACAGATAGATGCACATATATTTTTTTTATATACACTGTGATTTCTTTTAGCTATAGAACTCTAGTCTAGAGATTTTTCTCTGTCTGTTTTCAGTGTAAGTTTTAGCTTGAAACTCACTAAATTTTGCCACACAGCTTTAAATTATATTCTCAAGCTAAATCTAGTTTCCTACCCGAGTTTAGTGAGAATCCAATAAAATGCAGAACATAATCAGGCAAAAAAAAAGCGCAAGCAAGAAAAGCGAACAACAACAACAAAAGGGAAAAGCAGCGTGAAACTTTTGCAGCGCATGCAACTTTGTGGGCGCAAATGGAGGGCGTGGCTGGCGCTGCAACAAGGATGCCTTTTTATAAAGCAATTTGCATGTTTACAGTTCAGCCTCATTTTTCCGAGACTGTGCCCAGTTGCTGCTGTTGTTGTTGTTGTTGCTGCTGTTGCTGGCCAAGCTATCGTCGCAGAGTGAACTCAAATTGGCCTGTCCATTGGCCACGTACGCCTGGATTTGCCTTTCGTTTCTGTTTTTTTTTTTGTTCTCCTTTTTTTTATGTGCGGCTGCGGTCACCCGTATCCCGAGCACATACGTCGATCCGTGTGAGCAAGGGGGAGGCAAGGAGGAAGGAGAAGGCAGGCAGACATGGCCTCTGCCTGCTGCGGGCTGCATACAAAGTTTGGTGAGGGGGGAGTGAAGGAGACGCATAAAACGCACATAAACAAATGCATGTGGACATAAAACTCCAAAGCACGCACACACGCATCTCTCGCTCACACACACACGCACACTCACGTGAAAAACTGTAGGCACTGATTACATTTGCATATTACGAGCATGTGCAGTGCCACGCCCATCGCCGCCTATCAATGAGGCTGCACTGCACTCCACAGGCAACAACAACAACTACTTAGTCAGCTGCAGCGTGTGTGTGTGTGCGTGCCTGCGTGTGTGTGTGTGTTTGTCCAAGGAATTTAATTTCCAACTTTTGCGTTTGGCATGTGGCACACACAAGTTGCGCCCTGACAAACTTTGCTTCGGCACCGCAGACCTTGTCCCCTGCAGCTCCGCCTGATCTAATAAAAGAGTATAAGGTGCGAGGTGCATACCTACACCGCCCTACCAGCTGGGCGTGGCATCGAGCAGCAGTTACGGCACTTGTTGAAGCGCCTGCAATCTCGGCCAGGGATTATGCACTTGCGAAAACTTTAAATTATGTAATTCAACACGTTGCCCAGGCGGAACAACCGTTGCGGCAACAGGCAGCCATGCACACACACACACACACACACACACACACACAGACACACACACCTGTACACGTCGATGGCAATGGAATACCTGAGTCTCACCTGGGTCCCACGAATTTCAATTAAAGTGCCAGCACACGCGAGTTGCGCATTATCCACGCTAGGTGGTGCCAGCTTATTTCCCCTTTACCTGATGATGCGCAATAAATATACACACCCTACTATCAATATAGTATACTATATATACACGATAGAAAGTTGCTCAATAAAAGAGGGAGAAAAAGAAGAAGAGAAGCTTGTAAATTGCAAACCACACGAAGCATTAAACGAAATTGAAATCTGTATTTAAAATTGAAATATTTAATGAAATTGCTTTGACTGCATTGGAACATATGTGAATAACTTCTAAAAACCATTAAAACATTTTCAAATTTACTTCCTATAATCCAAGTTTAAAATTTTGAATTTAAATGAAGTTTTTGAACCCAAAAAGTCTCTTAGCTTATACAAAACACAGACTAACAGACTAACAAAGATTAAGTGAATACATGAATTTCCGTTTCATAAATGATTGCGCAGTAATATATGTATATATTTTCCAAAACAAATGATATGTGCTTGTTTAAATTTCCTTATCAATTATTTACCGTACACGAGTTCTCAAAGTATATAATTAATTAAGTTATCGAACCAAACGATCCGCTCTTAGTCACTATATAAAACCTGCTTAAACAATTGCCGCAAAAATTCAATTCAAAAGAGTTTACAATGGAGTTCCATTTCGTATGCATAATTCTGATCTTGTGCATTAGCCACACATATACGAAATTCGTCTATAAATTGAACTTCCAAAATGCTGATATATACAATGCTTGCGACGATCAACCTGATAATGTGCTTGATATTAATGGAATGTTTGATTATACTAACTTTCACAGTGACTTCGCTGACAACGGGGACTTAGTAGTCTCTGGAAATTTTACCACAATATGGGATGTTCAGCCCAGCGATCGCATTAAGGTAATAATCGATTATCTTTCCTCTGCTCTAATCATACATAAACCTTTTCTAGGCAAGTCTTAAAATATTTCGCTTCGATCGCGGTTCTTGGGCGCCCACTCAATATTCGATAAGCACCCCGAGCTTCTGTCAGATCATGTATGTGAAGAATGATTTTTGGTATGAAGCCTTTATAAAACACATAACTAATGCCGACCAGATCAAAAGCAAATGCCTGAATACACCTGGGGTAAGTTGGTGCTCACAAATCAAATCTTATCAAATCTTTTCTTATCAATTTTATTGATCCCATTCCAGACTACGTTCATAATGGAAACATATCCTGTAAATGTGTTTCAAAGCGCTGAAGAAAGTGATATAAGTGGATATTATAAGATTCAAGTTATAATGGAAGCTAACGATATGACGAATAAACCGCGCCCGACTGTGATATGTTTTGAGATAAAAGGAGATTTGGAAGTGATATAAGGAATGTGACAATCCCAAATTCATAGTTCACAAAAATTCAAATATTCGGCAATTAATAAAAACAGACAATATCATTTCATGTGTACCAAATTATAAAATACACAACTTATAGAATAATTCAAGGAATAAATAAATTTAAATTCACATATAAATGAAAAGAATAACTTGTCTTTTATGATCGTTATTATGCAAATGAACTCTTAAATCTTTAATTAGCTAGAATTATCTATTGATTAATTATTGTCAAATGTTTTCTAGATTTAATTTATTTGCACAGTCGAACTGGGATATCCCTTTGACTGAGTTCCATCCGTAATAACTACAGCTAGGTGCTACAGTCAGCATGAAAAAATCATGTTATATAGATGTACAACTAACTATACGAATTAAAGAGCAACACCTGCCTGTGATCTAATGAATATACCATTTTTGATAATTATCTTAATATAAATAGGTGCTGTCAAACAAATATTTACATTTAAATAACAAAAATAACATGAGATTAGAGTTTTTAATTGGGTGTAATTACTGAACCCAACGAACCAAAGATCCGCTCCTGTTCACTATATAAACTACTTGAACTACAATCATAAAAATTAAATTTTAAAAAAATAGTTTACAATGCAGTTTTATTTCTTATGCTCGATTCTGATCTTGTACTTTAGTCACACGAATTGTCGACATTATAAATACAACTATTTAGCAGCGCTCGAAGATTCCGACATTTTCAAACCTTGCGACGATCAACCTGATAACGTGCTCGATATTAATGGATTGTTTGATTTTTCCGACTTTCACAGTGAGTTCGATGAAAATGGGGTTGTAATAGTCTCCGGGAATATTACTACAGTATGGGATATTGAGCCCACCGATTTGATTGCGGTAATTGTTGATTTATCGCGTTATGACCGAGGTTCATGGGTGCCCACTCAATATTCGATAAGCACCCCGAGCTTCTGTCAGTTCATGTATGTGAAGAATGATTTTTGGTATGAACCTTGGATAAAACACGTTATAAATGCCGACCAGATTAAGAGCAAATGCCTCAATACACCTGGGGTAAGTTTATCAAAACTTTTGCTTATCAATTATCATATTATTAATCCACTTGCAGACTGTGTTCATGTTTGAAAAATATCCTTTGTATATTATTCTACACTCGTATGAAAGTGGTCTGAGCGGATTTTATAAGGTTGAAATTAAAATGCAAGCTATCGGAACAATGCGAACAGTGCGACCGACTTCGATTTGTTTTGAGATAAGAGGAGACATAGAACTTATATAGATATAGATATGCAACTGGAGAGATGATAAACAAAAACTTTTAAAGCTCAATGCAATAAAACTATTGAACATTTCTATTATAGCATATTCCTATTAGGTTCTGCCTCTTGGATGAGAATTAAAGTTTGATTAGGCGTTTTGCGGGCCTTCTAATTTTTTATCACTCACCAGTTTTAACTGGCTTATCAACACACACAGAGCTACACCTCATGCCAAATGAAAAGTAAGCTTTGAAACCATCTCCCTTTCCCCCTCTCTTCATTTGCTTCTCTCCGTTTTTTCGTGCTCATTCTATGCTTATGTGAGTGTGTGATATCATTAAATTATGGCGATTATCTTACTCAAATATCATTTTGCACGAAAGCCAACATGCTCTGAGTTTCCCCAGTTATGAATACATTAGCCCAGCTGATTGGGGAGAGGGCCAAGACGTGCATAACGGTGCAGGTGGGTAGGTCGCGTGCAGCGGCAGCGGCAGCCTGGCCACAAGCCACAAGCACCGCATTTACTTTTATGGCTTGTTCAGCAGCTCGTGAAAACTTCTCATTCGCACACCCAAGTGACCCATTAAACAAATTGAAAATGAACCAGAACCGGACAATGGACATCGGGACTGAGACTCTGAGACGGTTGGCCCTAGCGCGGTACAACGGCGCGTATGTGTAATAAATTTTAATTGACTTGCAGTGCAGTGCAGCGCAAAAAACTAGCTATATAAGAGAGAGAGAGAGAGAGAGAGAGAGAGAGAGAGAGAGAAAAAGCATTGTTGGACAACTTGGTTGCGGTTGTCAAGATTTCATTGAATCACGAGTCAGAAATCTGAACTTCTTCAGCATTTCAGAGAGGGCACAACTTTTGCCCGTTCGGTCCGAAACTTTGGTCATAAACACAAGTGTGCCAAACTCGTGTCGGCAATAACAAAAAAGCAAGAAAAAAAAACATCAGGAACAACAACAAAGGGCACAACGCCATTTGCCCCAAGGCTCCTACGCTGCGTATACGTAATATGCAGTTAACTGGACAGTTTGTGCCCGGGCAACGTCGCAGGTGCGAAAGAGAAATACGCTGGCAATTAATGTTAATTAAAATCATATTTCGACTGTGTGCTAATTTATGCTACAAAATCGTTTTTCCACGAATTCGCAGGCTCCTTTTAAACGCAGCTTCCCACTTGGTTCGCCACTTGGTCGGGCCAGGAGGAAACCTTTTGCGTACCTCAGCATAGTCGTAATTGGACCCCTTTTGTTGCCATTGCCATTGACTTTGTTGGCCAAGAGAAACAATATAAATCATTTGGCTTTGCTGGCAACATGTTTAGTTGCGCCACAAAAAAAAAAAACAACAATCCTTAGGGGGGCGTGGCTTGACTGAATTGAGGCCATGGATCGTAAAATTTATGCTACTTAATTTGCTGATTTCGTTTAATTTGCGGCAACGCGAACGAGCGAGCTTCAAACACGCAGACATAACCGCAACTGCGCGTCAATACAAACACAGGCGCACACAAACACACACAGACACACATAGACACACACAGACACACATGGACAAAACAAACACACACGCACATACACTTCAAAGTACACACAATTAGTGAAACATTGTAGAAACAATTTGAAGCATCAGTTTGTCAGCCTATGCGTTGTCGTATGCCCCCTACCAAGGTGTAAAACCTCAATAAATACCGTTAGTAAATTGTTTACTTAACTGCAATAATAGTTACAAGAGTTGTGCATTTAATCAGTTACTTTAAAGTTCATTAAACACTCTCATACTCAATAATTTTTGCATTATTAATTAAAAAAGAGAATATATTATATGATCTTATATGATATTATATTTTAAGTCTACTATCTATATAAGGTTCCCATTTCGATACGGTTTTAAATGTATGATCTTATATAATATTATATTTTAAGTCTACTTTCTATATAAGGTTCCTATTTCGATTCAGTTTTAAATGCTTTGCAACTTATTACATTTTATCTAATATTTCGGTCTTTAAAACAGTATGATGAACAGCAAAGAAAATTTGTAAAGACCCTAGCGACCTTCTCTATACATATTGACAAACACAACCACACACACACAGCCAGACACACACACACACACGCAGAGAGAGGGGCACAGATGAGTTCATTCATTATGCCCGCCATTTGTTTGCATAAATTTCACGCACATTTTGCCTTTCTATGCAGCTAGATGAAGGTTATTAAGTGAATTTCTCCAATGTGCATTTGTTTTTACGTACAGTGAGCACAGGCTAAAGAGAACATAATCGATTTGCTTGCAGTATGATATTACTTAACTTATAACTATATTTAGAATTGAAGGTTATTTTAGTTGCACGTTTAAAATTATCATTATGAACGCATTGTCTCACTTAGGCAGCACTCACTGTACCAGCACATACACACAAGTGATAAATGCATATTTATGAGTGTGTGCTGCATAATTTGTGAGTTTTAATTAATTAGAATTTTCGGAAAATGCATAAATATTATCAACGGCTTACCCCATATCGAATTGTTTCTCTTGTTGTTGTTGATCAATTGGGTGCATTACCAGGGTATGAAATATGTAATTGCTTCGCGCTGAAAATGGAAGAGAGAGAGAAATAAATCACGTTGAAATAAAAATGTAATTGCAACTTTGTCGGGATTTAACTTGTTGAATGCGAGCATAAAGCAGAGAAATGAATTTTCACTGAGCTCACATTACAATGAGAAAGAGTAAACCAGAGAGGAGGGAAAAGGACATCCATCGCTGCACCGATATATATAGTATATGCTCAATATAATCCTCGCAAATTAACATGCTCTCATTCCTTCGACTTGGTCCGCAATCTGTGCCGTAATGTCGGTTCCAATCGGCAACAGACAAACATAAATGAACCCGATTTCGACGGGGTATACGATTCGTATATGGTATATAATAACACCGGGTGGGCATAATTCATTTTAAGCACCACTTAAAGCTATGAACAACGGCCGCTTGGCAATTTAAGGCTGAGTTTAATGCATTCAATACGTCATTGGGCGGGCCTGGGTCGTTGCTCTGATTTATGGTGCGTATACTTGATGTGGCCGCCAAACCGCACCGAATGTGGCTCGAACTCAGCATGGCTCAGCTACCTTCGTTTGCCGCCTAATAAAGTTCGCAAAAACAAACCTCAAAATGAACTCACACACACACACACCCCAGTCACCCTCGGAAGTTGGGTCTGTGTCTTGGATCCTGGATATTATTAAATTTTATAACATTTCGATGCGTCTGCATTTCAATTGACCATAAACGGTTTTAAGGCTTTGCAGCTCCAGCTCAAAACTTTACCCATACCCACACAGCTACTAGTGTGGCAAGGGAGGGGGGAAGGGAGAGGAGGTCTGGCTATAACGGTATGCATATGTCTTCTGGTTCCGCTTTCCTCTCCTCTCGTTCGTCGTCAAGCTCGATTTAATTCATCAAAGTCATAAACTTTTAAATGACTAAACCCAAAGATACTTCATGAATGATGAGCTCAGACAGAATTCAGGATCATATTTCTGTCAGATGCGACCCAAAGTGTTCGCATATGTGCCAGAGAGAGAGAGAGAGAGAGGGAGAGATGAGCAGGTATTGGTCACATAAACAACATTCTATTTGATATTTAATTGCTTTTTTCAATGATTAAAAAATCATTCATGCACACTGACAAAGACATAAAATGTGCATATTAATTAAGGAACAGTCGACGTACTGACGATTTATTTGCAGAGCTCGTCAAAAGGATATTTTAATATTCGTTTTCATATTCATCATTTGAATGCATTTTATTTGATTTCATAAATTTACCAAAGAGATATTAAATTCTTGATATTTACAATATGACTTTTTGTCTTTTAACCCCCAAGAAGACAAAATGCAGTGGCATTTATTGCATTTTTTTCTAGATGAAGCTGGAAGCCCCTCTAGGGGTTTTCCCCATCCAATATGTCAGACAAGTAAGCGACAAACGGTTGTAAATCTGATTACGACGACATCATGCGTATGTGGCCCCAATTATGAGGGGGGAGGGAGACTGCCATAAATGCACCCGAGGCATGCAACTGCAAGAGCAACAGGCAGCAGCAGGAAGCAGGAAGCAGCAGACGGAGCAGGTAGGAGACGCAGCTACTAGCTAGAGCAATAAAATACCCCAGCTAGCAGGGCAACTTACAGGATACAAAAAAGGAAAAAAATAAAATCGAATTTCATAACGTTCTGCCAAAAAAAAGAGGAGGAGGAAGAGCTGAAAAACTGTTGATGTATCACTGGCAGGCAGGCAGCTCAGCTCTGCCAGAGTTTTCGCCATTTAAACATAATTTGCTTAACCAGAAGGGAGCCAGGTGCGCTGAGGACGCGGCTCTGTGATGGGCCGCCAATTGTCGAGCAAGGGAAGCAAACAGAAATTTACAGACTTATAAATACACTTTTCTCAAATTATTTTTTAGTCCAATTACAATCAAATTATGAGAAGAGCGTGAGGAAATACTGTAGATCGGTTTAAATTTAAATGTATAATTTACAGAAGAGATGTACCCAAAATCAAATAACTAATTGATTTAAATAATCCTTATTCAACTCCTAAAAATCTCCCCCATCGCTTGAGTGCCCACACAGCTATGCTACCCTCTTCTTCCCTTTGCTCAGGGTATACGCAACATCCATAAAAAGCGGCAATAATAATTTTTTGTGGATAAAGGTAACATTCAACCGAATATCTCTCACAGAGCGCGTGCCTATCTGTCTCTGTGTGTGTGTGTGTGTGTGGAGATGTCTGGTGGGTGTGGATGAGGCTTTAATTTATGCAGCGCCGCATTTTTAGGACTCACATCGAATCTGAAGTACTGTCAGTTGTCTCTCGGTCCCACTGTCTCGCTCTGCCTGCGAGCCCCTCTGGCGGAAATCAACAAAAATTTATTGAGCATAAATTTAAATCCGCTTGAAGCTGACTCCATCACTCTCACACTCTTCCCCTCTCACTCTCTCGCTCTCTTTGAAGAGAGATTTGCCTTTGCTTTGCTTTGTTTACGAAAGCGTTTTATGCGATTTTAAATTGATTTCATTTCCATACGTATTTCTTATTCTCATCGCCATCGTCTAATTCTGCTTGCTTGCCGGGCACATCCTGTCCAATATCCGCCTGGAACACACGTACTAACAAGCATGTGTGCCTGCCTGCCTGTATGTGTGTGTGTAGTCAGTAAATTAAAGCTAGATCTGTGTTAACAGCTGTCGTCCAGTATGGCTGGCACATTGCTCAATCAATCCCTCATGCAATCAATGGAGAATGTCTTTCTATAAATAAGCTATATCTTTTTTTCCCACATTATTTTCTTCCAAACTTTTTTCACACGCTTTGCCTTCTGTTCCTTTCTTTTCCTGTGCCGCGCCGTCGCTTTCGGCTTTGTTCTGTGGCATAAAATTGGCTGTGATAATATCTAATAATTTCTTATCATTATGTGCTATGGTCATTTGGCGTTCTGCCCGTGCGCGCACACACACACAGCTGCATCGCCTCTGTCCTTATCTGTTCGCCTTGTATTAGCCTAATGGACATTACACTCCGCCTCCCTCTCCCTTCCGCCTACGACTCTGTTCGTCTTGCTCCCTCTCGCCCTTTGGCCCACCCACGTCTCAGTGATTACCGAACAAATTAAATTAGTGAAAATGTCGAAACGAGACACGAGAAAAGGTGGAAAGACTGAGAGAGAGAGAGTGAGCTGGGAGACAATCTAATTGCTTCAGTGGATGGCACACAGTGCCTGCCACATGCGACTTTGTATGTTCACAGGCATGTTAAATCCCCTCGACAATGTGGAACAGGTGTTGGCATCAATTGGCCTCTGCGACCAATTGAATTAAACAAGCTAATTAGGTTTCATAGGTACAAATTAACGAGCGCGAAATGATGTTGTCTCACTCACACGGCAGGTGAGGAAAACAAGATTAACGCCAGAAGGGATTTTCTGCATTAATCTGTTGTGTAATAAACAAGGGTACATCAAAGGAATGAAAGATATATGATATAGATATATTATTAGGCTAAAAAGAATTAGGACTTTGTGCTTTGAATATTTTGGTCATAAATATTCGGACTATTTATGGCTACTTAGCGAAGACAACAACCATTCGAAGAGCGCCATCTAGCGTTCGTTTGCCAAACACTAGGGAAATATAAACTAAAGGTGGCCGCCTTGAATGAAAAAAGCTTTTTAGCAATGGCGTCTTCAAAAATGGCGGCAGAAAACAACTGTAACGGTATATAAACCTAATAAGTGTGAGGCGTGCAAAGGCATTTAACTACTTTAGAAGAAATACAAAGAAAATAATGTATGTGATAATTTACAGACTTAAATTCCACATAAATATACATAGGTATATTGGGAGTACAGTAAACAAGAATATATTTTATCTGAATATTTATTCAACAAATTGAAATTTCGCAAGTAAAAAATAACTAAAAAAAAAACATTTAAATTGTACAGTGAAGTTGCATTATAGATAATAATGACTTAGTATGTAGTCCCAGTAGTCTCCTCTGCCAAATGGAATTTCGAAAGGTTTGTTTAGCTTCTGCCTCCCCCCTGCCATTACCTGACGACCCGACCCAGACCCAGACAGAGCGCTGTGAATCGACCAAACTAAGCGCGATTGATGCCACAGACAGTCGCAGGCACAGTGAGGCGCGGCTGACAAGGCAACGCGCAACAAATTAAAGCAGGTCAGCAAGAACAACACCGTCACAGGGGTTCAAGGTGCTGCATTCCGACAGTGCGAATACGAAATGAGTGCCAATAAGATATTCCTGCGCTACTATCCCCCAGGTGAATGCGAGTTGCAGTCGAAATCCAAAGATTTCTATAGTAAAAAATTATTTTCATAAGGTTTGGCACTGAATTACCGCGCAGCCAATGGCAGCGAGCGATTGCGACACTTCGATCTGCTGGATCTCAGTGTCAAGTAAGTGTACGATTTATGGAAACCCCCTAGAAAACTAACAAAAGGATTACCCGCTGAGCAGAACAAACGTGGAGCAGTTGGCGGACAGTATTTTACTACAAGAACTGCAGGCTGTGGAAGCGGAACGCACTCAGGAGGCGAGCACATCGGACAAATCAAACAGGGTGGAACTGCCCAGCAACTGCAATGCTTCCAGTTCGCAGGACACGTTCAGTGCCCTCAAACAGGCCATCGGGAAGCTGCAGAACAAGCTGCGGGAACCCATCAAAAAGAAGTTCTACCTACACAAGAGCTACAACTCACACATTCTGCCGCTGACCAATGTCTGCTTCGATCGCAGCGGCGAGCGCTGCCTGACGGGCAGCTACGATCGCACATGCCACGTGATCGGCACAAGCGATGCACAGGTGCAGCACATCCTCACGGGCCATGACAATGTGGTCTTCTCGGTGGGATTCAATGCGCCACGCTGGTAAGACTGATGCCTCTTTGCCACAGCTAACTCATACACACGTGATATATATGCAGCGACAAGATCATCACCGGCTCCTTTGATGGCACATCGAAGATCTGGTCCCCCAGCAGTGGTCACTGTCTGTGCACCCTGTACGGCCACACGGCTGAGGTGGTGGCTGCCGAGTTCCATCCGTTGCACGACGAGTCTGTGGTCACTGCATCCATTGATGGGAAGGCGCGTATCTTCGATGCAGAGACGGCACACGAACTGCAGCTGCTCGAGCAACATGGAGCGGAGGTGATAGCAGCGCGATATTCTCGGGATGGGCAACTGGTGTTGACGGGTTCCTTTGATCACACAGCAGGCATCTGGGATGTGCGCACCAAGAGGTTAGTTTACCTAGACTTAAGTCGATCTTCTGCTGACGTCTTGTTTTCTCCTCCTCCCCTGAAGCTGTTGCCATCAATTGCGCGGCCACACGGCAGAGTTGTCGAACTGTGTGTGGAATTTCAGCAGCACACTGATTGCCACCGGCAGCCTGGACCGCACTGCACGCATCTGGGATATGCGTCGACTGGATCAACAGCTGCACTTGGTGTCCACACACAGTGACGAAGTGCTGGACATCAGTTTCGATGCAGCCGGCAAGCTGTTGGCCACCTGCAGCAGCGATTGTACTGCTCGCGTCTGGAAACTGGAACCACTGGAGATGCTGTCATTGATGGCCGGCCACATGGATGAGGTGAACAAAGTGTGCTTCAGTCCCAGTGGCTGCATGCTGCTCACAGCATCGGCAGATAACACGGCACGGCTCTGGCTAACGGAGACGGGTCAGTGCTTCCAAGTGCTTAGCGGCCACGAGTCGGAGGTCTTCAGCTGCGCCTACAGCTATGCCGGCGATGCCATATTAACAGCCTCCAAGGACAATACATGCCGTGTCTGGAGGTGATACGACTGGTACACAGTGCAGCTAAACAGCGACTGAACCAACCATGAATTTTGAAATAATTAACTTTTTTTTTTTTTTTTTTTTTTTGTTTTTCTTTCTTTTTATCAACATTTACTACAAACTCGGGCGTTATTTTCGTTTTTCTTTTGTTTTTTAGTTTTGTTTTGCATTCTTGCATTTTAGGTTCCTTAATATTTCATGCTCATCTCGCACACTCATCTTACAAATTAATAGTTGTTTTCTTTTCCATTACAGTTTTCTTTCTTTTTCGATTTTTTGTTTAAGTTTTCTGGTTTTCTTTTTTTTCATGTTTTCGTTAAGATCGGCATTTCTCATATACATTTATAAAAATAATGAACAAAAAATGATTTTGTAGTAACAAACATTTTACCGGCATACAAAGATCGTTTTTAATATGTATGCAGATATATATAGTATATGGTATGTACAAATATATATCATAATCAGTTTGAAATCAAATAAAAATCATCTTGTACAAACATTATCATCTGAGCGACTTTCTCTTTCTGACAGGAGACAGTGACGCACATATACGCAGGCGGGCAACAGTTCCAGATGAGGGTGAGTGGGGGATTAAATAGATACAGGACTGACCAATGGACAGACAGTTCTGACAGACATACAGTGGGTACAGACAGACAAACGCATAGAAATCCAATTCGATCTGAATTGGAGTGCGTTTCAAGAAGATGATGCAGTTAGTTGGGAAGTTTCTTTGTGTGTGTGTAGGTGTGTGTATATGTTTCTGTATGTGTGTGTGTGTGTGTGTGTGTGTGCGTGCTGGCTTTGAGCCAAACCCTGTTCGGTTCGCATCGTTCGCTGAGGTCTCTGATAATAAGGTTCGCTCCCTTCTATAAGTATGTATGATCTACGTAATACAAGGTTTTGTAGTTGTGTGTGTAGGACCGGCTTCACGTTTAAACTATGCATATATGTACCATATGTATTATAATAATGCTTATTTATATTATTAGGAGTAGGCTTTATCAAAATAGAAAACGGTTTGGTAAGTGTTTTTCGTCTTGTTGTTGCAGTTTGCTTTTGATGTTGTTATTGTTGTTGTTGTTGTTTCTGTTTTAACGTACTGTACTTATTGTTGCATTTGTTTGACTGTGACTGTTTCTGTTTCATTTTTATTTATTTTTTGTTTCATGTTTTTGTTTGCAATCTAATGCGTTGGACTCTGCAAGAATAACAACAAAAAGAAGAGATTAATAACAATCAGTTCCTTAGATTAAACACGTATAATGCCGGGACGCAGGCAGAGGGGTAAATGGAGAACATAAATATATAGAGCAAACGAGCAAGACTTAAGGGAAGCGATGCGAAGAGAGATGATGTTGATCGATGTATAAGTTAAAATTAATTTCTTTATTTTTTGTATTTAGTCTTAATTTACGATCTGGATGAGCATGCAGAGTGATAAAAATAAACAAAAACAATTCGGACATGCATTCTTTTTTGTTTTTTAGAGTTTTGGGACATGCTGACTTTCTTCTAGGTTAGTTCATGAATGGTTAAAAACGAAGAGACGATGCAAACAACAAAATGATCCTCTTACATTCAAAGCATGTGAATACAAAGAATTTTTTTTAAGGTTTCGTTTGTTCTCTTGTTGGTTGTTGGGTTGGTTTGTTGGTTGTTGTTGTTGTTGTATGGTTGTTTTGGTTGTTGTTGGTTGATTTAGAAATGAACAATAGTTAGCATTAAAAAATTCATATATCATCATATGCATACAGCTAGAAATAAAAGAAAGAGAATACGTAAAGAGTGTTCTAGTTTGTTAAGCAAACAATAAATTGATGCCCCGAGGACATCAAAGAGAGGATAGATAATAGTTCAATATGATTACGATGATGCTATCGAAATAAATGAAGAAGAAATGAAGCTGAATATTATATAAACAATATATGGGTGTAAATGAAATCATAAGACTAGCACAAAATAAGCTAAATAAAAATAAATATATGCATATCTAAGCATTATGGTGAGAAGCGCAGCAAATTGAAATAGAGAGAAAAATTTCAAGTTTCACATGTTATAAAAAATATTTCGTACTTCACATGGTCTATTCGGATACACCTCCTTGAATGTGCGCTCGATAATATGATATCTGTTGTGGAAGGAAAAAGCGAATATAATTAGTCTCTCGAACTAAGTTTAAAATCGGGATTCTTTCATACTTGGACTGCAAACCGCCGCCAGGTGGAAGACCTTCAATGTCATCTCTGTCTTTCAGACACTTTAACAGATCCATGTAGTCGTTGATTTCATTATCATTGATCTCCCCTGTAAGAATGTCAGAGAAATGAGAACAAATAAATTAATTAAATAATTGCACAGTTTCACAAGTTGAAATTCAAAAGCTTAGTTGTTAATGATATTGGAATTTGTATGTACAGTAATTACGAATTATAAATAATTTAAAGCTACGCAAAAGCAAAATTACAATTCATAAAAGTATAATACGAAACGATGTTGCAACAGCGAGAGCCGACAAAAATTGAGCAACAAATTGAACGTGAGGCTTGGCTAGGTGGATTATGCAGGTCGATCGAACCATTTGCCATCGATATCATAATTTCATCAGTAACAATTCCTTCGACCTGCATTATAATAGTAATCGAAAATCATAACAAATGTGGTGTCGCAAAATTGGCACTTTAAAAGGTCGGGAATACACTGATCAAAATAATATATGTTATGTATAAAGAAAAGAGCGGCATTATTGCGGTATTTCCCCTCTTTTTCTTTGTTTTAGACTTTGCATAGGGGGGGAGGAACATTATCTAGAAGAAAACTGTTTACAGCATTCAGTGTACAACAAACATTTGAAAATATCAAATTGTATATGTATAGGGTATGTATACATATAACTGTGATTGGATTTATAACAAATACATATATTAATTAATAATAGTTGGTTCGGTTTTATCTGAATTGAGCATGCATATATCGTTTACTTTTGATTTGATTCGTTTGTGTGGTGGGATCTATGTGCCTTACCTTATGCTCACTCATCATAAAATTTGTATTGCTTTCTGTTTTCTGGCATTGATTTGACTTGACACGCCCATTCTTTCTTTATAGCGAGTGCGATTTATATAGCACGATGCGCGATCAACAACAACGACAACAAAACAAGAACAACGCGTTGCTAAATTTACTTCAACAAAAGAATACTTGAAAAATAATATATATTGAGTACATACATATGTATATGAATGTATATGAAGTGATTAATTACACAAAATTATAACTCAATGTCGAAATTATCCATGAAACATAAACTGAAACTGAATCTAAGTGAATAATGCTGCGTTTATAAAAGATCAAAGTACGAACTAAACATAATGAAAATAATTATTAATTGACTGGGTAAATAATGCGTGAATTGTTTACTGTTTTGTGTTTGTGTTGCGTGAGAGGAGGCGTGGAAAGCAGCAAAAAGATTGTATCAGATGAGAACTGAAAACTGAACAACACAGCAAACAAACACTTTGGATTTGGTTTTTCGAATCTTCATATCGTTTCAAGTTATATTTTTGATTTCTTCATTGTTTTCATTTTTTTGTTTTTCTTCTTTTTTTTTTTTTGATATTGTTACTTAGCAGCGAAAATTATTTCAGAGTTTTCTTTTGTTTTTCATTACGGTTAATCGTTTCGTTTCTTTTTTTTTTTGTTTTTTTTTCTTCTTCGTATCCTATTAATTGCTATTTGCGATATCAATTACGAATGATTGCTATAGTACTTAGGTACAAACGTTCTCAGTGTATCGAAGAGATAATCCTCGATCTGATTTCATTAGTTTTAATAAGCTTCGCTGCGATGCGCGCTGCTTCAATTCAATAGCGTATCTAAAGTTTAAATTTAAAGTAAAACTGTTCACGTTGACAACAACAAGCACAACAATTGGTGAGCATAAGGTTTACAATGTTTTGTTTATCTTTCTTTCTTCTCTCTCAACTCGCTACCCACCTAGCATTAAAAACTTGTCAACCTAGGCTAAGTAAATTGTCTGGACATTTGATTTGACTAGATTTTTGGTATCATTTTGTTAAATTATTGAATACTTAAGACTAGATTTGCTTTTTCACTTGACTAGTATGATCATTAGTGGGGGCGTGGCATTTGCTATTTGTAAACCATATACAATTTTCACATATGAATACGTACTAGATTATTATATGGTATAATTTCGTATAGGTAAAGATATTATCTACATACATGTATAAAGAACACGTCCGCACATGGCATTGCGACGATTATTCTAAAATTCACTTTGGTGTTATGAATACTGTGGGCGCATTTACAATTTAACCTAAGATCGATCACGGATACGCACTACAAAATATCCTATATATTTACGGCAGATAGTGTTAATACTTGAGCAAAACCTAAACAATCAATTCCATCAATATATTGTGTGACATTGTGTTTACTCAACTATTTAATACGACCTCAATATGTTTAGATTTTGTTTTAGAACACAAGGAGTGCTAATCAATTGAGGCAATCTATATAAAGTTTCTGCTGTTAGGTCTTTACTACATGCTAGCTCTATTGAATGACTTAATTCCATTTTGATTAGATTGATTTTCTTAAAAATGTCGTATCAAATATGTCTGTGTCTGGGTCTGTGTGTGAGTGTGTTCTACAATGTATGGATTTATATTGGACTATATACAAGCGTATGTATGTACGTATGTAGGTATGTATGTATGTACACTGGCTGAGGTGGCCTTAACTACAATTTAAACTGGAGGAGGGCGAAGAGGGTTTCATCGAGAATTGCTAATTAACTTATTGTTCTACTCTAAATGGCATACTAGGACTAAATGGGTAATGGGTCTTGGGATTGGGCTAGTTTAGCTACAAGGAGTTCGCTCACCGCGAGCGCTTTGGCAGTTGCTGTAGCACATAAACTCATTAATACACATATAAATAAATAATACTGTAACACCCACACCCTCACGCATACACACACACACACACACACAACAACACACATACTCGGCCACACGCACAGCCAGTGGAAGAAGATATGACAAACTAACACGCTATTCAGTTATTTGCTATGCATCAGCGATAGGACAAATGTATAATATATATATATGTATATATTGCTTTCTATAGGTAGTATACGTGTGTATGTAAATATCGACTTGATATTGGCAATGGTATTAGCAATTGTTTGCTTACTGTTTCTATTTGGTTACTGTTTCTCATTGGAAGGAACACTTTACCGCAATTTCAATTGAATTTGCATTGCGGATTCGACTAAACGATGTGACTTGATCAATTGATTTTGCAATTATGTATGTATGTAGTATGTATGTACATATCTGCCTAGCTAACAACACAACCCACATACACATATGTACATACACTGTACGTATGTATGGGATAGTGTATTTGTAGGTTAATCTGCTAATCTAACTGCAAACTGTTGTTATTGGGGCTATCTTTGCTATCGTTACGTAAGGTACAATGTATTCGGTTTGAAGTCGCCTAGTTCAACGTAAGATCTACGACACCTGCACTGAGACATTCGACATATTCGCATTATGACTATCGTTAGGATTGCGATTAGTTATAAACAGAGTAGACGATTTAGACAACCTCTTGCGATCTTCTCGATGTGTTTCTCCAAACGTCGCTCAGCCTCTATCGCTTCTTCAGTTGGCTTTGGTGCTCCGGGGAAAGCAATTATGATGATGCTCATATTATCACGGCTACCCTGTTTATCGAGTCGTACAGAAGAAACAGGGAGGATTAGTGTTACGTGTATAGAGGGATTGGCATACGTACCTTGTGCAAACAGGTGTCGACCACCTGATTGGCAATGTTTACCAGATCTGTGGTCACTTTCAGCCTCGAGTAGATGAAACTGCATACATCCTCATTGCTCATCACATCCCAAATGCCATCACAGGCGAGCACTAGGAACTCATCGGTGTCCTGGCGGCTTTGGCAAAAGATTTCCGGTTCCGGCGAGACCAACTGTTCGCATTGCCCCTTCTCCTTGACATTCTTAAAATCATAATCGCCGAGTGCACGCGATACGGCCAGCGTTCCATTGACACGTTTGATTATCACACTACCGCCAGCATTATGAATTCGTTCCTTTTCCTCGGGCAAAACGGGTTTATGATCCTGAGTGGCAAACACCGGGACTCCCTGGCGACAGAGCACTGCACGAGAATCACCACAATTGGCAATATATATCTGGGTGGAGCTGATGAATGCACAGACAGCCGTTGTGCCACCGCATTTCTCCTCCTCCTGGGTGAATTCAGGCAGATTTCGCATAACCTCATCGATGCGCAGGAAACCGGTGCGTATGCCCTTCACATGATCACCACTCTTGAACTCCTCTGTGGTAGTGATGCTCTCTAGCAAATGCATGGCACAATGCTTCGATACCTTGCAGCCGGCATGTCCATCAAACACGGCAAAGAAGCTCCACTCATCCAGGGGAGTGAATAGACGTGCTTTCGCATAGTAGGCATCCTCCATTTCACAGCGCCAGCCCTGCATTGAGCTGACGCCAAAGAGCAGCTTATTACCCTCGCCCTCATCATTGTGCTTTGCAGTTTTCGGCTTATCCAGAAATCCGCCCATATCTATTGAACATAATGTGTGTGTCCTCTATGGAATTTATTTTGCCCAGTCGTGGGTTTTGGCGTCGTTTGCTTAAACTGCGGGTAGAAAGAGTGGAGGAGGTATAATGAATAAAATACACCTTGGTAAGTTGGCGCTCAAAGTCAAAAGAAAAACAAAATACAAAACAATTTGTGAACTTGAAAGTCGTTGCGCGGGATGCAAAAATCCATAAATGCCAGACACACACACACACACACACAACTGATGTGTAAAAACACAAGCGAGCACACACACAAACATACGGAATCAAGGATGCGTATTCAGCTCTTTGCCGCCTACACGCGACCAATGCAGAAGCGTCTTTTTTTTATTGTTTTTTCTGTTGTTGTTGGCGGTTCCGCTGTTTCTTACTTCCTTTGGCACATCGATTTATCAAGGAGAAGGCAACAGCTCAGCCGCTATATTTAGCGCTGTCCGAGCGGCACCACGCCCACCCGCCTAATAGTTAAGTCTCAGCCTCAATGTCAGCTGATTCAAGTATTTTTTGTTGTCGTTTCTGTATTTTAAATTTTATTCCGATTTCATGCAATTGAAAACAACAACTCGACTGGCTTTGGGCGCGCTATAGAAATTTCTGCAGATGTGCAAAGTAGGGATGCGTATCGATACAGCAATATCGATATATCGTTGATATGGAATTTCAGATTTCGATATAATACGATATAAAATCCTAAGTGATATGTTTGATATTATCGATATTATAAACGATATATCGGACTTTCAGCGTTGTTCATATTGTACCGGTATTTTGTTTTAACTTAATGTAGCAAGGATCACAAATAAATATCTCGATTTTCCATGCCAAAGTACGTAATTATGTTTAATAGCAATATTTATATAAAATGACATTTAATTATTGCACCCCAATAGAATTAGTACCAAACGTGCAAAGGTGTGGGGTAATTTCCAAAAAATGGACGGTAACTTGGCAAAGTGCAAACTTTGCCAAAAGATAATACAAACGTCAGGAAATACCAGTAACCTGAATTCCCATATGACATATCATCATAAAGGGGATGTACCCAAAGAGCTGTCGACCACCCAACAAACTCTTAGTGCTAGTTTCAAACACGTGGAAGCTTTTTCTCAGGAAGGGGACAAGTCGAAGTTACTGGATAAAAAACTTCTTCATTGGATAGTGGAAATAGACCATCCTTTTTCAATGGTTGACGACGAGAATTTTAGAGGATTTTGTGCAGCTGCCGTACCACTTTATCGTCCTCCTGGTCGAACAAAATTATGAGGCATGCTGGACACAGCTTACGTACCAAGTGAGAGGCTCTTTTCTGCTGCTGGCCGGACAAAAACGCAATTTAGAAACCGGCTAAGTCCCGAACAATTAACAAAATTGTTATTTCTCAGTAGTCTTAAATATAATGAATGGAAATAACAACATTTCGTTATGTTAAATATAATTATTATTATTATAAAATACAAATAAAAGCTTTGAAAGCAAAAACATAAATTAAAGTTAGGATGCTCTTCATGTTAGTGTTGGTAGTCGTTATGATTGCAAACGGTTTAGCTAAAAATTCAATTTCTAATCTGCTTTTAAAAACCTCGATATTATATCGATATATCGATATTTAAGGCGATATTCTGATATTTGATAATAAAAATATGATATCCTATGCGATATTTTTACCGATATTAATATCGTGTTTTCTATTTCGATACGCAACCCTAGTGCAAAGTCAACGTAAGTGTGACTGTTTATATGTATATCGATTGTTTTTAAATAACGATGAACTCGTTCCGCAATGCATTGAAACGAAAAAACAATTTAATCTATACAGCCTGAATGAAATGAATAATCACAAGCACACACAGGGATGTATATTGAGATTAATTATCGCCGATCTCTTTTCATAGTGATGAGATGGAGTGAGCTCATTGTTTATTTCACAATCACAGTAAGCACTGTATACATTTTTAAAATACACAAAGCATCGTTCACCGCAAGGGTGAGTGGATTCGGGCCAAGTTGACAGCTCTTTGCAGGGGGCAGAAAACACGAGGAAATATACATAGATATTTTTTTTGAAGTTATGATCGCGCACACGTCCTTTCAATTTTCTAATATAACAAAATGAGAAACAACGAAATTTTGATAATGTTGAAAATCATTTAATTATTTATCACCTTAAAATTGTATAATTTTTTTTCTTTTCTCACGAAACGATGCTTGCGTTTTTGCACTCACTGTGTTGACTGAGCGTGTGTGCGTGTATGAGTGAATGTGTATTTTTTGCAGCTGAACACAAATTGCTTTGTTTGATTTGTGCGTCACCTTCCGAAATACACTCAATTGACCGAAATCTAATCACTGCGAAATCTTGCGAACGCAATCTTTGTGTAACAAAAATAAATATGTGTATGTTTTGATTAGAAAAAAAACAAGCACGAAACGAACAGACTGACGTATTTGACGATATCTAATGGATATATCGATACATCGCTGTGGCATTCTCGTTGTTTGGCTTCGATATCAACTCGATTGCCTCAATGCGAAATTGCACCCCTGTGGAAAGTAAATACATTTATCGTTTTCTTTGCCGCACAATTAAACCAGAAGATGGCGCTTCTGTTGGAACGTTACATTTCAAATACAATGTTTTATTAAAATATAAAAGACAAATATACGAAAGGTTAACAATGGATTCGTAACAAATTTTTTTACTTTACAGCACCGGTATCCTCACTTTGCTTACTTCATAACTTTCTTGAAAATCAAGCGATTTTCTTCGGGTAAAGCATTTTATTCATGGTTTTAGTTCGAGAATATATTGGCTTAATAGATTTAGCAATTTAAAATTTTCAAAAAAAAAATTCAATTTTTGTGATTTTGCCAAGGGTCCCCCCTGTAAATTTTTCAAAAATTTTTTTTCTTGAAAATTTAGAATCGTCTGCTTTTACTTTTAATCGATTGCGGAGGTCAAAATTAGTATAAAACAAGTGTTTAAAATTGTTTTTGAGCATACTTAATTTTTGGCCAAAAATCATGTCAAAGTCGACCAAAAATTTGACATGCAACTCCCTTGACAGGACCAGTATCCTAACTTTCCTCACTTCATAACTTTCTTAAAAATCGAGCGATTTTCTTCGGGTAAAGCATTTTATTCATGGTTTTAGTTCTAGAATAGATTGGCTTTATAGATTTTGCAATTTTAATATTTCCAAAAAAATTTTTAATTTATGTGATTTTGGTAGGGGTCCCCCCTGTAAATTTTTCAAAAATTTTTTTTCTTGAAAATTTAGAATCGTCTGCTTTTACTTTTAATCGATTGCGGAGGTCAAAATTAGTATAAAAGAAGTGTTTAAAATTGTTTTTGAGCATACTTAATTTTTGGCCAAAAATCATGTCAAAGTCGACTAAAAATTTGACATGTAACACCCTAGACAGGACCAGTATCCTAAATTTCCTCACTTCATAACTTTCTTAAAAATCGAGCGATTTTCTTCGGGTAAAGCATTTTATTCATGGTTTTAGTTCTAGAATAGATTGGCTTTATAGATTTTGCAATTTTAATATTTCCAAAAAATTTTTAATTTATGTGATTTTGGTAAGAGTCCCCCCTGTACATTTTTCAAAAATTTTTTTTCTTGAAAATTTAGAATCGTCTGCTTTTACTTTTAATCGATTGCGGAGGTCAAAATTAGTATAAAAGAAGTGTTTAAAATTGTTTTTGAGCATACTTAATTTTTGGCCAAAAATCATGTCAAAGTCGACCAAAAATTTGACATGTAACACCCTAGACAGGACCAGTAGTATCCTAAATTTCCTCACTTCATAACTTTCTTAAAAATCGAGCGATTTTCTTCGGGTAAAGCATTTTATTCAGGGTTTTAGTTCTAGAATAGATTGGCTTATAGATTTTGCAATTTTAATATTTCCAAAAAAATTTTAATTTTTGTGATTTTGGTAAAGGGTCCCCCCTGTAAATTTTTCAGAAAATTTTTTTTTCAAAATTTAAAATCGTCTGCTTTTACTTTTAATAGATTGCGGAGGTCAAAATTAGTATAAAACAAGTGTTTAAAATTGTTTTTGAAGATACTTAATTTTTGCCCAAAAATCATGTCAAAGTCGACTAAAAATTTGACATGTAAGACCCTTGACACGACCGGTATCCTCACTTTGCTTACTTCATAACTTTCTTAAAAATCAAGCGATTTTCTTCGGGTAAAGCATTTTGTTCATGGTTTTAGTTTTAGAATAGAATGGCTTAATAGATTTTGCAATTTTAATATTTTCAAAAAAAATTTAATTTTTGTGATTTTTGAGATTTTAGTTCTTATAGATACCGATAGATGGCGCTGACTTCGCACGTTAAAAATTCAGTTACCAAGCCCAACGTGTGACCATTCAAATTTGAATAAATACAGTGATAATATGATTGAATGGTCTGATAACTCAAAAAGTACCAGTATGTTTGTTGGCTCACTAAATTATTTAATTATATTATAATGGGGAAAAACATACTGGTGAGTAGATAGAAAAGAAGAAGATTAACCACAAAATTGATTTCAGTATGATAAAGAGAAGCGATAAGGAATTCCAAGAAATGTGTGTGTCGGCCTGTACTCCCCTTTTTAAAATTAAGTGTATAAGAACAAGCATACTCTTGTCGGCATCCATAAATCTTGCATATCTGACACACCTATAACGTAAATATAAAATGCGATTGTCACATTTGGACTGGACACTAACAGTTTGTAGCTTGGTGGAGAAACATGTTGCTAAAATCCCTCATAGTGCTGGTGGTCATAGGAACCACCATGGCCCTTATGCCGCCGCAGGCAAAGCTAAGGACGGAACAGGGTCTTATGGACTTCCTTATGACGTCTCGAGCGGTGACGGGAAATAGTGCTCTCAACGAGTACTGCTTTGGTCGCTATCTGCCGATCCTCAAGGCAGTCTCCGACCAGTATGAGACCGACTACAAACGTTGTGCAGAGAACTATGAATCGGAGTGCTCAGCGATCGATGTCGGATACATTGTTCCACGAGATAATATCACCGAAACTGCAAAGCAAACTTGTATTTCTCTCCAAAGCTGCACTAAGAACGACCGCACTGCAGAGATCTTTGAGTGTTTCGCAGAGACGGTATGTCAAACGTGGGTAATATTTCCACATCAAATCTCTAATACCTATATCTTTTCAGGGATCTATTGAATCGAAAAAGCTTTATTCCCTGTCCGCCGATGCTGGCAAATATGCTGGAGAGATTAGGGAACTATATCGTGTTGCCCAAAGCGTTTCCGAGGCGTGCTGTGGCCTTGCAGAGAGAAACTACTGGGAGAACACCTCCAACACCTATAGCGATATGTCCGCTTGTCTTGATGGAAACATAAAACCAGAAGATGATGTCACAACTGAATATTCTAATCAGTAAACTTTGCTTAAATGTTTGCTCGAAAAGAATGTTTAGAATAAATATTTGGTTATAAAAGATTTGAAACTCTTCAAGCTTTCTTCGTTTTGGCTTTTGCAAACAATTGTAAAAAGTAGTCAAACATGCCGATATGAAAGTTTAATTTTCAGTAACATATAATAAAGTGTTCGACACACACGTTGTTTCAAATTAAGATTACCACGACACGGATAATTAAAAGATAATGTTGTGCTCCAGACGTTTATGCCAATATAAATAGAGGTGAAATTTGCTGAGTTCGAGTAGCGATTCCGTTGCGACGCATCGAAACTACCAAAAACGTTATAAACCATTTAGAAATTGCCGTCAGGATGTTTCTCAAGTTTTCCTTGCTAATGTTGGGTCTAAGCGTCGGTCTAGCGACGGCCTGGAGACCGAAAATGTCACTGCAGACTAGTACAAAGATTCAGGATTTGCGCGGGGAAACCTTAACCTTGGCCGAATCGCATAGTGATGTATCTAAAAGCTGCTTTGATTACTATAACCCAAAGCTGGTCACAATTGTTGCCACCTACGAGAGCTCCTACAACAGCTGCATCAACGCCTATGACGAATACAAGGAAAAGGTGACTGAATCCTACAGAGCAGATCGACTGCAGCTGCAGAAGAGTTACCTAGGGGCATGTGGTACTCTAAGTTGCTGCAACCAAACATCGTCCACCTATAATGATTTTAAGTGCGCCGCCCGGGCTGTAAGTACCCTATCAGTCATGTCATATAGTATAAGATACAAGTCTCTATATGTATATTTTACAGGGAAATGATGGCGCCAAAATCTTCTATGACATCTCGGCCAATGCAACGGAATTGGCTGAAAAGAGTAAGACGGACTATAACCTGGTCGAAACTAACAAGTCCATTTGCGTCAACGAGGCCGAGAGACAATATGTCGAGTCTACCACTTTATGTTACACCCAACTGAATGAATGTTTGCTCGGCAAGGGTCCTTCTCCAGAAATTTCAACCGGGTCAACTGAAGTTAGTCGAACTACTCAAACAGGCTATACAACCAACTGGCCAACAGAAAACACAACACCGAAAACAACAACACTGTAAAATACCAATAAAAATGTAATCGCAATTCTATGAAGTATTCCTCATAATATATTTTCTAGCATTAATTGATTAATTTAATATATATATTATCGTATATATATGAAAGTTTCTGTTGAGATTAAGTCTTTTCGTTATTTTCATCGATTTCTCTACTTAACTTGAACCAATGGTTCTAGCGTACTATTAAAATAGTATTTTCTTTTAAGAAAAAAGAAAAAAAATATAAAGAATATTATTATTATATTAATATATTATATAAAGACACTATAAAGCCATAAAAAATGTTTATAAAAAACAACATAATTAAATGTATTTTCTTTTTTGACCAAAATATAATTGATTCAATTTTTATACCCTTCGAAATGGGAAACACGTACAGAATATTGTTTTAAAATAAATGTTATAAGTAGACGAAACAAAACTAGGATAACATATACATAAATTAAGTACGTAAAATATATAAAAAGTTAAGTAAATAAAAATTGAAAAATAAGATTGATATAACATATATTGATATATTATTGAACATATATGTATATTATTAACTAGTACCCAAATTTCGGAAATAAATCTAATGCCCTTTGGTGTCAATAATCAATTAATATGTAATACACGTTTTTTACTATTATTTACTCGATAGTTTATAGGATCATGTTTTATTGAAAGATTTTCTTAGAAATCTCTTGAAAACTTTCCTAACCATTTAAATTATATGAAAATGTTCGTTTGTCGGAAACATTTTTCAATTCGCAATCGACAGATTAAATACATGCTAAAAGTCTGAAAAGAAATAGCTACAAAATTAATAGGTTAAGATAGCAGATTTCCGTTGACAAGGTACAAAAAAAAAAACAAATTAATTACGAGAATAAAACATATTGAACGTATTTTTTATATGGTATAATTACTAAGACACTTACAGTTCTCCAAGTTCAACAAAAAAGAAAAATTGGAGAAATTGAATTAGAAATAGATAATTCGGATAATTTCATAAAACAACATTTAATTAGCAAGCTATCAGAAAATATGATAAGATGCATGTGTAACTTAGCCAAAAACAAGCCGGCAAACAAGAATCAATTATATGAACGATATGGGGGGCTCTATAAAAGCCGCACATCTTGCGAGCATCAATTAAGTTGACTAAAAACTTTGAAATGTCTTCTATGTGCTCGCTTCTGTTGCTCCTGGGCCTGGCCATTGTGGTGGCTGGTAAAGTGGAATTGCCCAAGAATATAAAAATATTTCAATTAAAGCAGAAATCGGAGCAGCTGAGTGCAAAGAGTTCATCCAAATCTGTGGAGTGTTTTGACTATTATCGGCCCCAGTTTGAGTCTATAAGCGATCTGTATCAGGGATTATATGAGAATTGCGTAATTCAGTATGAAGCAGACACTATCTTGGAGAACTCTAAATGGGAAGTGCCACGTCAGCGATTGGAACAGAGTGGTGTAGCCTCTTGCAATGTGCTCCAGGATTGTTCCTCAATTGTGGGTTATGTCGAGGCTTTTGAATGCTTCGCTGCGTCGGTAAGAAATATTAAAATCCACTTCCTGGACCAAGTGTGGCTGTAACTCTCTCTCTCTCTCTCTCTCTCTCTCGTCTTTAAATTTCCTGCATTACAGGGTGCTAATCAATCCAAGACAATGTACCAAATTTCGGCAAATGCAACCGAACTGAGTATCGAGGTTGAGGAATACTACAAGACGATTGAATCCAGAAAGTCCATTTGCATCAACAATGCCGAGCGCTACTATGTCGGGTATACGACAGAAACATATGAGAATCTAAATTTATGTCTCGCTGGTAAGGTACCAATACCAGAGACTACACGTAAAATACCAGAGACTACACCACCAAAGCCTACCACGTCACTTCCAAACTACGAAACTACTACTAGAAGAACAGAGGGTACAACTACGGCACAAACACACACTACACTTTGATTAGAATATGGTTCAACATTGTGAACAACAATGGAAATAACTGAATTTTAATTACCATCAAGAATCATTTCTTCAATAAATATGATGTGAGCTTTATTTTAAATTGTTTCGATTATATAATTATATATAATATAAAACTATCCGCAACAGTTTAAACTGTTTTGAAGGTGGCGTGAAACCAAGAAAACTTGAAATATTAAGATATTTGGGCGTATATCTTAGAAAGCAGTACTCTACCCGTTTTCACCTTATCGTATTCAATGGATTTTCACATTTATAGAGAAGAAGTATTGATATTTTAGCTCTGCATATACTCGATTATTTTCTATCGCAAGTGGAACGAAGACACTTCAATTGAGATCTTAGTTTTGTACAGACCACCCGAAAGGCATACGAAATCATCGAGTTAAGCCGACTAACTAGTTTTTTTTTATGTCAAATTTTACGACAATTTGCGGCAACAAAAGACGTACAAGATTCCCACAGACCCACAGGGTACAACGGACAACAGAGATAACACTTGCGATATGCCCCGATTATCGGGGCAAATATCAATGAGAGTCTCTCGCACACACACACACACACACAGGTCAAGCCGAGCCATGAGAATCCTTTGCGGGCTATTTATGACCTTGCCACACCCCATTCACGGACAGGACAGGGGACAACAACAGGTAGCGGTAAATCAGAGTCCTTTGAGCTAAAGCCGCAGTTGCAGGTTACAAAATGAAATTTTGCGCCTAATTAATTTGAAATATTTGGCAAGCCAATTGAGTTGTAAGTCGCCAGTTTAACTCCAGGCAGCAGGGTTACATATATCCTCAATGGAATCGGGCGAGATTTGTTTGCAGTTGTTGGCAAAGGATCGACGAACTCGTTGCGCTACAGAGCTGGGAAGAGGATAGAGTAGGGTGTGGTGTGCTGTGCCGGGGGGAGGGGAACTACAATTGCCAGTCATGTCTTCATAAATTTTATTGAATTGAACCGCTTGCCGGGCCGGGCCGGACCGGGCAACAGTCGCAACATGCGGCCCAAAACATACAAAACGGCTCCGTGTCTGCGGCAGGCAGGCAGCAGGGAGCAGGCAGGAGTGGGGGAGGAGTGAGGGTGGCAGGCGGCAACGGGGGAGCCTCTTTGGCGACTTGCGCCTATTTGACTATTTCATCTTTTGCCGACGCTTGTACATGGCCTTAAATTGAATCGTTACAAATTTTGTTGCTCGTTATAGCAAGCGTTTTATTGCCCAACCAGTTTGCCAGTTAGCCAGTCTAGTCAGTTAGCCAGTTAGCCTGGCCCAATGCAAAACGAAGACAGCGTCTGCCATGACCGGCCCCCACGCCCCTCGCTCGGACAGATTATGATCGTCGCGCGATCGTAGTCTCTCAACTCAATACGCCCTCGCTGTGCTGTGGCAACGCCTTCTTTGGGCTACTGTTAGGGCCAATACAGCGTTAAATAACTTCATTAAATGCCCTTTGACATTTATGTCTGCCCTTTGCCCGTGTGTGTATGTGTGTGCAGATGCCGCGTCGTCCATCAGCCGTGGGCTATCTGTGCGCCCAGATCGGCAGCATGCAGACAGGTAGCTCTATAAATTACCTAATCATCTGATAACGAAACTGTTTACAAGCAGCGCCCGGCAGCCGCCACGCCCTGCAAAGGTCTCTGCATTTCCCTCTACATACGTCTATTTTTTACAACATATAGTAGACTGATTAGTTGGACTTTTTTTTATGAAGATCAACGCATGATCTTCTGGCTAATTGCTCTAATTTCCAGTTAAGCAGCCTGGGCCCCCACTTCAGGTCGGGGCTTGACATTTCTGTTTGGCTACGCCATAAATTTCACTTGTGGCATCGTTAAAAAGGATCCGAATCGGTTAAGATCTTCCGCAGGCGGCGCACAGCTTGCGTCGATGCTTATCAAGGCGAATCCTTGTCCCCTCCTCCCCCCACTCACTCTCTAGCCAAGGGTTCCGAATTTGTCGGTGCATTTTGGGAAGCTCTTAACAGACTTTTGTCGGTCCTTTTGGCCAAAAAAAAAAAACAATAGCCTTTGCTTGCTTTGAATTTGACTCTGCTTAGCAAAACCCTAAGAGGAAGAAACGCGCCGGATTCAAGATTTATTATGCCCAATGCTCTACAGATCCAGAGCGATCGTACTTGAGTCTTATGTATATATACAGTTATGTTTTATAATTTAGTATATATAATTTTTATTTATTTAAAAGGTTTTTGGGTAGCTTCATTTCTTCCCTTCACATGATCTTGAGATCATTTAACTTTATATTGTAGTGCATTTGAGCAACCAGCTAGGCCGAACTTAAATTTCGTACGATCTGTCGCTGAGATTTTTGCGTATTTTGTCGGCACGCTGCGTGTTTTCCCCACCCCCCTGCCCCGTCCAAAAGTGATCGATATGCGAGCGGCAAGCGATGATCGTCGATTCTCCATTCTCGATCCTCGATCTGTGATTCTGCGGCTTGGTTTTTGGGGGCTGTCGCCGCCTGTGCATGTTTGATCACAAAATTATTATGTATCTCGAAGCGATTAACAGACGCATTTCAATTTTATTGCGCCAGATCATTATCTCAGTCCGATCGAGACCTTTTTCGAGGGCGGCAACAAAAACAATGACAATGTACGAGTATATATGGCAAATCAATAGATTCATGAGCAGATCGGAAAGGCGATTGGATCGGAAGGGCGGTAGATCGGCAGAACGGTAGATCGGGAGGTTGGTAGATCAGTAAGTCGGTAGATTGGTAGATCGGTAAGGCGGTAGATCGGTAGATCGGCAGTTCATGGGAGCAGTGAAGCATCAAAGCCATCAGCCGCAGATTAACAAGCAGGCGCGAAGAGAAACTTTGCTTTCGCTTGTAGGCGACGATGACGACGATTTCACCCAGTGCCACACTTCCACATGGCAAGTGGCAATCTTGGCAACTCTGCAGCTGGGCAACTTGGCAACTCTTAACCAGCAAGTGCCGATCGTGGCGATCTTGGCAACGTGTTGTTGCGGGTGGCTTTGGTAATTAGACAACAAGTGGCTAAGCGGCCAGTTCAAACGTTGTTGATGGCGATGATGATGGCAACCCACTAATAAGGTAAAGCCCAAGCGAGGATGATGATGATGAGACCGACGACTCCAGCGAGAGGTGTTAAAATCGTTGCCGCCTTTTGCCGGCAATTGATCGCTACGCGGCATTGGGCAAATAAATTAATCAGAGGGAAATCGTCAGCACAACGAGATTCTCTTTAACCGGCCCGCTAATTTTCATGAGGTTTACCCAAGAAATTAGGCAGCTCCGTGCGGGGAGTTTCGATCCCGGTTCGGTTAAGCACTTAGGCATCTCGAGGCGATTGTCAAATAGTCGGGTTGGTTTTTTGTTTTTTATTTTTTCGATTTTTTTCCTCTTTTGTTTTTGATCGTACCGCAGTCCAAATATGATCATCATGATGGGCACTTCGGAAGCGGCTTCTGTGGCCCAACAAACCAAATCAATTTAATTTGTTTGCTCGGCACGGCACGGCGATTGGTAATGGAAAGCTAAGTGGCCAAAACAGTTGTTTGGTCAGAGCGGAGAACAACACAGGGAGATGGCCCGAAAGGCTGAAACTGTTTGCCCAACTGACAAATTGTGTGAGTCCCAACTCTCTCAATCTTACACTCTTCCTCTCTCTCTCTTCTCTCTCTCTCTCGGACACATCATCAAATCGTAATCCTGCATAAACATATGCTGATACCCTCACTTGGAATATGTTTTTCCCCCAAGTTTCGAGGGTTAGTGTGCTAACCACCCGTAGCCAAAGGCAAATCCCCGTCCCGGAGCCGAACCCGAGTCGTCTTTCGTTCCACCCTTCAGCGTTGCCCATAATGATGCTATGATATATGGGGCAAGCGTATTTGATGCTCACGATAACGAGAGCATTTAACCCAAGCTCACACACACACACGCACACACTGAGTATTTGCTTGATCTACTTAATAACCTCCATAGTCATTCCACGCCCCGCCTGCCCCGCTTGTAATTTGCCCGCCTAACCAGTTTCAGTTCGTCCACCCGCCTCTTCTCCTTGCCCACTCCCCCGCCTGCTCCACCCCTGCTTCTGCTGCTGCTGGCATCGCCATCATCCTGTTGAATTGACTTCTGGACTGAGCCGCGTTCCAACCGCTGTCAGCGCATATTAATCCAATTATCATGCAGTGTGCACGAAATCACTTAATCGCCTCGAATCCGGAAGGCGACGCCAATGACGCACGCACATTGTGACATTGTGTCTATGTGTGTGTGTGTGTGTTTGTGTACTGTTTATTGGGTAACAGTTAGAGCAAAAAGTTATTACAGTTATGTACGCATAGTTATGATAGTACCGATAGTTCCCTACGATAGTTGGGGCTAGTCATATGTGGGTAAACTTGATTGATAGGGGCCACAGTTACTTCGAGAAAACTAACAGATTTTTATGTGTGAGAAGATTGACATGCTAGATGATTATAAAATACATTATATATTATTTTTCTATTTTATTTCAGCTTCATAATCTCTTTTCTACACAGTCTTCTAGAGCACGTAAATGCGTCAGAAATTAATTTAATTTTATAGGGATAGTTTTTTGGCGCATGGCATATCATCTTGATTGATCAGTCATCAAAATATTATGGTATGAGCTCCCAGCAATTTCTAAACTTGATGAAAAAATAGTATTCTTAGTATTTAATCTCAATGTTGTATGTTTTATACAATTTTCCAGTTTTTGACATTTATCTTAACTTTATACTTTCAAAACTTTGCCATATATCATTCAATTTCGTTTGTAGAAAGTCTAATTGATTATGATTTGAACTTGGGAATAATTAAGAGTCGCAAGCAGCATATTCTTTAAATAATTATTGCTGAAAATCTATTAAGTAAGGGAATATAATCATAAGAAAGTTAAAAATATATTTTAAACAGAGTTTCTTACTCAAATTGCGTAAAATAATGATAGAATATAGTTTTCCTAATGTTTCACTTGCATATTCAGCTGCATCACTTTTTTTCCCCATTGATTGATCTTTTCAATTCAAATTTTCACATATCTCTTGCACCCAAATATTAAATTATACAAAGTATTCGAAAATTATTTGCACAATAAACTGTAATAAAATCCTTGTAAATAAATGCACTCATCCCTGCAAGTCACACAGGGAGAGAACGAAGGAAGATGGGAAAAAAACAATTTGATTTAATTAAAAAATTATGGGATTACACATATTAATGCTTGTCGAGCCAATATATATGCAAATTGCATAAAGAGCACATCAGGATGGCAGGCAAACAGGATGCAGGGATGCGGAGGGTGCAGGGGCTGGGAACAACGATACAATGGCGATGGCGAGTGTCGCATATTAAAGAATATTTTATTTGCTTTTATTACAGCACACGCCCAGTTTCACCCTGACCGACGATGCTGCCTCCTCCCACACCACCACCCACTTTTGCCCTTCTCACGTACCGGAAACTTGCAGCAGAGACGCCTCAGTCGAAGCCATTGCTGACGTTGTTGTCCTCCACGTCGTCGTCGCCGGTGAAGAAAAAAAAAATAAAAAGGCAAAGGCAGCCCACAATGAGGCTGAGAATCTAATAAATTGTGGCACTGTCACTTGGCTTAGTGAAGGATAACTGGCCACACGCCCTCTGCAACATCAGCAGAGGCAGGGTGACAGGAGAGAGAGGAAGAGGGAACCCAACGAGGCATTGTGGCATTGGGCTCATCAAAAATTCATAACGCGCCACGTAATAAAAATTATTCAAATTTTTCGCAGCCAACGGGTGGGTGGCTCGACAAACAGGAAGGGAGAAGGGATGGGAGAGGGGGGCAGGCAGAAGGCGACTAAATTGCGGTGATGTTTCATAAGGATGCTCGGATGCAGAGCAAGATGAACGCAGCAAAGGACAAATCACACCCTCGATTATGATGCGCAAACATAACACACACACACACACACACACAGGGAGAGGGGGGAGGCGTGTGCCCAAACGGAAATTGAATGATTTTGCGCAACAGTCGCGGAAGTTGCTACTTTATAGTCATTTAGTGGTTGGACGCCAGTTCCAGGCGCAGAAGCAGGGACAATGCCGACGGCTTATCGCCGGCACAATATGCTCGAAGTCGCGACTTCTCCGAGTGTCACATGGGGATTATGTCGTCGTATCTGCCCCGAAAAAAAGGGAACAGCAGTAGGACAAACCACAAACAGTCGTCAAAACTGAAAAAGTCAAAAATTTTCAAACCGAAATCGAAACCATCGGTAGCTTGTCCGATAACAAACCGATTGTGCCGCCGCCAGTAACGGTGACAGGCAGCGCGCTGTTTCCGCCGGAAGTGTAATTTGATACTTTTACTGTACCAGCAACTGCAACTTTAAAAGGGGTGTCTCAGGGGTGTCCAGGCTAATTTCTGCAATTGACTTCGACTGCGACTCTGCTTGATTCTGTCCATGATGCTGGCGCCTGTGAAACGCACGTAACGAGCTCCTTTTTTGCGATGATTCTCTGCATTCCAATTCAATTTCCTTCTGCATGCGAAATTGAGCACAGAAAGAGCGAAAGAGAGAGAGAGAGAAAAGGAAGGGAGATATAGAGGCTGAGAGCACAGATAGACAGACTAGACAAGCATAAGCACAAGAAAAGGGCTAGAATGACCATTATTATGCATGTACGTGCATATACCAGTATGTATATTGATGGGCTACAGTGAAGACTGACTAAGGGATACCTAAAAGAAGAACTGAAATATTAAAGATAACTGTCAGCAAATATATAACAATCAATATATGTATTTCTTAATTTTCACTGTAAATATGTTTTTATGATTTATTTTTAAATTTATGGGCGTGTGTAGGGGCGTGTTCTCATTCCCATACAATTATACGCTGCCTGCAACATTGAGAAATATTGTCATCAAATTTGGTAGCCATAACCCTTATAGTTTCTGAGATTTTTTTGTTCATACAGACGCACAGTTGAATTTTGCTAGTTTGTATAGGGTATTGAGTATATTCACGAATATGTGTACTTTGAGGGTTCGAAAATGCTTATAGAAATGAAGAGAGTTAAAATTCTTCTTCTTATCTATGGGAGCTAGGCATAATACTGAAATGGACATATTATTAAGGATCTTTAAGTTTTCTTTTTCATCGCTTACGTATCCATTCAACACTTTGCACCTCTTTATCAATTTTCGCCTTTTGTAAATGCCAAGTGAAGCGCAAAAAAAAAGTATTTCAATTGCATTTGCGCACATTTTTCTCACCTTACTGTACGTGCAATCGCTGAGGCATTGTAGCGAGCACACACTGTACGTGTGCGATACGAGTATCACGAGTATTCACAATTTTGTTGGCCAACTTTGGCTTGGGATGCCACGGCACTGTTTGGCCAATTCAATGAATCGCATCGCTGTCTCCCTGTCTGTCTCTCTCTCTGTCTTTCCCTGTTGCTGTCCCTGTCGCACGGGGCTGCAATGTGAGTGAGTGAACTGTCACAATTGACGTGGGGCGTATAAATTTTACATTTAACGAAAACGTAATCGAATTGAGCTCTCTCTCTATATGGACTGCATGTGGCGACGGCGACGGCGATGAGGAAGCCTCCCAGGGGGAGGAGAGGGAGTGAGGGGAGTTGGAGCTGCTGCACTCTCTCAGGCCAGTTAGCTGCTTAGTTTAGCTAGCTGTATCCCAGTCTGAGACTGTATTTCTCTGTGTGTGTGTGTTATGAAGACATCAGGCAAGGCGCACGGCAATTTGTGGGACGCCACAGAGCCGGGCCTTAAGCCTGGGATGTGGAGAGGAGCAGGAGGAGATGGGGGGGGGTCAATCGACAGGCAGTCAACGCATTCATCAAGCTGCATTGTTTGCCTTTGATGGGGCTGCATCATGAGATTGTGCGCATTCCCCCGTTCGCATTAATAGTCAATAATGGGCCACCTTGGAAATGGAAACCTTAGCCGAGCCGAGCTGAGCTGAGCTGGCGAGGATTATCCAAATTAAATTGCAAGTCAAGTCGTCACCTGGGGACACATTTAGCAGCGTTTTTCAATCAGCATAAAATTTATCAAATCAAATTTCGAATGCCGGCGTCGAGTCGTGCAAATAAAATGCAAAGCAGCTGAAAACGAGCACAAAAATCACATGCCAATCGCATTGCAATCAAAGTGAGTCCCTCCCTGCTTCTCCTCTTTCCCTTTCCCCTTCCCCAGCTGACGCCATATTGATGATGGCTTTACGTGCTGTTTGTGCCAAAGAAAATTTGCATGTGAAAAGCTTTGCCATTGGCTGCTGTAACTGGCTGTAAAATGGCTAGAAAAATAAGAGAGGGAGAGAGAGAGAGGAAAATCAAGCTAAAACGAAATTGAAATCGATTAAAATGAAATCAAATTCCAAAACGAATCGCAGCTTTGTTTGCCTCGGAATACTCGAATATCGCTAATGTGTTCAGCTGCGCACAAATCGTTTAACTCAAATTGATTTGTCAATATTTAATTAGGCGCAGGGCAGGAGCAGGGCAGGGTAGGGCAGGAGCAGGGTAGGGCAGGAGCAGGGTCAGCTATGCGGGTAGCTGCTTTGATGTGCGCTGCTTCCTGCGGATTAGCAGGCGGTGTCCTTTGTGGGCGCGGCAAATGGCCACTTGAGTTCGCGCACAGGAAACTGCGAGATGCAGCTACGGTGTCTGCAAACTAAACAGAGAGAGAGATGGAGGCAACCTTCAACTATTAACCCGTTTAAATGATTTATTAAGCAGTCGCTGCTTTTCCTGCCAGCACTGCGTATGCGCGATTTGTAGTGCTTCAATCACAGCAATTACCAATCAATCAATACCAGCGGCAAACACGACTCACACGGCTCACACGACTCACACGGCCAAATCAGCTATAAATGTCAACTTGCCCTCAAATACAATTAAAGGTTTTGACCAGAAGGGGGAGGCAGGGACGAGGGGTAGCTGGACCTGCGCTAAGAGGCTTAATTTCTTCTTGGACACATCGCCTGTCAAAAGGCACGTGAAAAAACGTGTCCCATTGACATTCAGCTTGATGAATGATCCTAAGCACAGATTCCGCCAATGTGTTCCCAAGTCTTTCACAAAGGGTTTGACTGACTGTCGACACGTGACTGCGCGACTGCGACCGGGGAGAGGGCCGCAGGGTCGCGGGGTTGTTCTGACAGCAACGGTGATTGCAATAATGCGATATTATATTATTATATATACAGTCTGTGGGGAAAGACTTTTGTAGCAAAAAAAGAAATACACAAAATATTTTGAATTCATTGGAATACCTTCGCGATTAGGGAATGTGGAGGTTTTTCTTATATACCACACTATGTCAAAAAAACAACAAAAACTTTCAATACCTCTAACTAAATTTCCAAAAAATTTCGAAAATTTTTACAATTTCTTTTTTTTTTTTTTTTTTTAAATGCAGATTTTCTTAGTGTATCAAAACATACAAAAAAAGTCATTGCGCTTGAAAATAGCTTGATTTTTAGGAAAGTTATGAAGTGAAGAAAGTTATGAAGTGAGGAAAGTTAGGATACAGGTCCTGCCGAGGGTCTTACATGTCAAATTTTTAGTCGACTTTGACATGATTTTTGGGCAAAAATTAGGTATGCTCAAAAACACTTTTAAACACTTGATTACTGCTAATTTTGACCTCCGCTTTCGATTAAAAATAAAAATTGGCGATTTAAAATTTTGAAAAAAAAAAAATTTCTGAAAAATTACAAGGGGGACCCTTATCAAAAACAAAAACATTAAACATTTTTTTGAATTTTTTAAATTGCTGAAACAATTAAACCTTTCTATTCTAGAACTCAAACCATGAATAAAATGCTTTACCCGAAGAAAATCGCATAATTTTTAAGAAAGTTATGAAGTAAGGAAAGTGAGCATACTGGTCCTGTCAAGGGTCTTACATGTCAAATTTTTAGTCGACTTTGACATGATTTTTAGCCAAAAATTAAGTATGCTCAAAAACAATTTTAAACACTTGTTTTATACTAATATTAACCTCCGCAATCGATTAAAAGTAAAAGCTGCTGATTTTAAAATTTGAAAAAAATATTTTTCTGCAAAATGAACAGGGGGACCCTTACCAAAATCACAAAAATTGAAAATTTGTTGGAGTTTTTTAAATTGCAAAATCTATTAAGCCATTCTATTCTAGAACTAAAACCATGAATAAAATGCTTTACCCGAAGAAAATCGTCTGATTTTTAAGAAAGTTATGAAGTGGGGAAAGTTAGGATACAGGTCCTGTCTAGGGTCTTACATGTCAAAATTTTAGTCGACTTTGACATGATTTTTGGCCAAAAATTAAGTATGCTCAAAAACAATTTTAAACACTTGTTTTATACTAATATTAACCTCCGCAATCGATTAAAAGTAAAAGCTGTCGATTTTAAAATTTGAAACAAATATTTTTCTGAAAAATGAACAGGGGGGACCCTTACCAAAATCACAAAAATAAATTTTTTTTTTTAATTTTTATATTTAGAAAATCTATTAAGCCATTCCAATCTAGAGCTAAAACCATGAATAAAATGCTTTACCCGAAGAAAATCGATTGATTTTTAAGAAAGTTATGAAGTAAGGAAAGTGAGGATACCGGTCCTGTCTAGAGTCTTACATGTCAATATTTTAGTCGACTTTGACATGATTTTTGGCCAAAAATTAAGTATGCTCAAAAACAATTTAAACACTTGTTTTATACTAATTTTGACCTCCGCAATCGATTAAGAGTAAAAGCAGGTGATTTTAAATTTTCAAGAAAAATTTTTTTTTGAAAAATGTACAGGGGGGACCCTTGAAAAAATCACAAAAATTAAAATTTTTTTTGAATGTTTTAAATTAGAAAATCTATTAAGCCATTCTATTCTAGAACTAAAACCATGAATAAAATGCTTTACCCGAAGAAAATCGATTGATTTTTAAGAAAGTTATGAAGTGAGGAAAGTGAGGATACCGGTCCTGTCTAGGGTCTTACATGTCAAAATTTTAGTCGACTTTGACATGATTTTTGGCCAAAAATTAAGTATCTTCAAAAACAACTTTAAACACTTGCTTTATACTAATTTTGACATCCGCAATCGATTAAAAGTAAAAGCAGACGATTTTAAATTTTGAAAAAAAAATTTGTCTAAAAATTTTACGGGGGGGACCCTTACCAAAATTGCAAATATTGAAAATTGTTTGGAGTTTTTTAAATTGCAAAATCTATTAAGCCATTCTATTCTAGAACTAAAACCATGAATAAAATGCTTTACCCGAAGAAAATCGTTTGATTTTTAAGAAAGTTATGAAGTGAGGAAAGTTAGGATTCAGGTCCTGCCAAGGGTCGTGCATGTCAAATTTTTAGTCGACTTTGACATGATTTTTGGGCAAAAATTAAGTATGTTCAAAATCACTTTTAAACACTTGATTACTGATAATTTTGACCTCCGCTTTCGATTAAAAATAAAAACCGACGATTTAAAATTTTCAAGAAAAAAATGTTTCTGAAAAATTACAGGGGGTACCACATAAAATATTCCAAAAAGTAAAAAAATGTAAAAACACATATTTTGCTATTTTTTAAATGTAGAACTAATTATATTATCAAAACATAAACAAAATGTCATTCCACAATAAAATCGCTTCATTTTTAAGAAAGTTGTGGTAAGTGAAAGTAAGCTCAGAAGGCCTATGGAGGGTCTTACATGTTAAATTTTTGATATTTATTTTATTTGAAGGTTCCGAATTGATTTTTGTTGAAAAATTAAGTTTGGCCAAAAACACTTTTCAAACCTTGTTTACTACTATTTTTCATCAAATGTATGGTATTTAAATTATCAGGCTTTATATCAGACTACAGCCAAGGGACTACCCGCAAGTTTCACATCTTTCTAAAACACTTTTCAGTCACTTCATGAGCCACAATTTGCTGTTTATTGACGAAAGTGTCAAACTTTTCGCATAACTGTGACAAGACAACACTCCGAACTGTCACACACACTTGCACACACACACATACACAGATAGAGAGAGACAATCGTAGCACACGCTGACATCCGGCATCATTAGCACATGTAGTACATGCACATCTATCGACAGCTCCGACCACATAGCAACGTCAAATGGACTTCGATTTCAGCTCTGCCCTGCTACCCGCTACTTGTCTTCTCCTCCAGCTACCCCTATGTCCCCCATCTCTGTATTTTTTTATTTTCTGCAATAGTCAACGGAAATTTTGCAGCAACAGAAACTTTTTGCTTCCTGTTGTTGTCAATAACTAATTCGTTTGTCATTTTCCGTTTACATAACCGACAACAGCAACAGCAACAAACAGTATGGGGAGGAGTATGGGGGGAGTGTCCTTACAGACAACAAAATGGCGCCCATTCGTACCCCGCACATGTAAGGACAAAGTTTTGCTTGCGTCTTGCGGCTGCTTTGTCCTCGTTTCTTTTTTTTTTTTTTTTTATTTTGTGGGCTGAGGGTGCCAGTTGTCGGTTTGTTTATCGCCTCAACTTGCGACATAATGCAAAAATGTTCGAAACATATTGAAAGCTCACACCGTTCTCCATCCACCCACCTTCTTCTGCTTTCCTTCAGCATTTCCGATAGAGAGAAAGTGTATGTGTGTGTGTGTGTGTGTGCAGCCCGAAAAAAAGGGTTGTCGCATAACTTAAGTCTGCTTTGTAGGCTATAAAATATGCATTAATATTCAATAAGAAAGGTGGGCCATAAAGCTAGCAGAGTATACCCTGCTTAAGGGGTAATCATAGCTGCAAGAAGAGGCTAAGCACGGCTACAGAAATACCCTGCATTAAGGCAAACATAAAGTTAGTAGAATATTTTTTTTAAAGGACTTATATAGCTACTAAGAAACGCTCTATAAAGGTAAATATGGCGACAAGAATACCCTGTACAAGTGCTAAACAAAGCTACAAAAATATATAATGCATTTAGGCTTAGCATAGCTATATAAATACCCTGTAAAATGGGCAAACATATTTTCAGAAATATTATTGAGTCAAACTTCAAGCTAAACTAGAGTTTCCTGTCTGAAAAGTGTTTAAATTTCAAGCTAAAACATGAATTACAACGCACTGCAGGGTATCTGCTTGTCGAGCACACCTGCTCAACTCTATAGCTCTGCTTCATCGTAGGTGTCGCCCTCCTCAAGTGGCACTTTTCGAGTGCCGCTCATAAAAATAGCATCAGGCCTATGAAAATGCGACGCTGCGATTTACATTAATTTGCCATTTTTCATGCTGTGCGCTGTGAAAATTGATGTATGCGTGTGCGAGTGTGTGTGTGTGAGTGCGTGTGTGTGTGGGTGACTCGTAAAAAAAACGGTGAACATTTTATTATGCAAATTACGCGCTGGCAATGAAAGGATCAAGCGTGAAGCGTGTGGAGCGCGGAGTCTTATTAAAATAGAAGCAGCAGCTAAATTTGGCCGCAAATATCCTTTTAGCGGGAAACTGGTTTCCCGCTTTGCATTCGCAATAACATTTGCCTGACAAGCGCCCAGAGAAATGTTAATTTAGTGTGCGATGCGATGCGATGCGTTGACGCGGACAACGACGTCGACGACGACGACGACGACGTTGAGATGCAGATGGAGATGAGGCTGAAGATCGACAGCTTTATGCAGATATATCAGTCACTCAGTCTCTCTGGAAGTCGAAGTCGAAGACGTTGCCCGGCTTCAGGCCTTGTCATAAAGCGTTCCAGCGGAAGGCTTGACATTTCAATTTGCAAGCAGACGCGGATCGGAGGAGACCTGAGGCAGGAGGAGACCTGAGGCAGCAGGAGAGCTGAGACAGGACACGACAGAAGCCGTAAACAACATGCAGCAGACATGCAAATATGCAAATCGAGACGCGTTGACAATTTTGCAGGCAAATCAAATATGCAATTGCAGCGGGAATATCTTTCCCTCACGCGCTCTCTCTCCCTCTCTTTCTTTCTCTCTGTATGCCCCTCTCTATCTCCCCCCGCCGTCGTGTCACACGAACTTTGTTAATTTATATTTGCCGCGTGCCGCACACACAAATAATCCAAGAAATCGCTTAGAGGCAACAATGCTGCCAGCAACAAGCAATTACAAAAAGTTACTGTAATCCTTGGGCAAAATCCTGCTACAGGTCCTGCCCCTACCCCGGGATGCTGCTGCCTCTGCTCCTGCTGCTGCTGCGCCTGCTCCCTGTCATAGTTACAAGCGCTAAGCCGCTTAGCATTGTTGACTTTCACATGGCACATCACTTAGGGGTTGCTCTCTCACTCACTCGCCTCTCCTCCTTCCTCTCTCGCCTCTCGCTCATGTTTGCCCAGATCTCCTTGCAGAGTCTGTCTCTCTCTGTCTCTCTTTTTGATGTGTGATTAGCCTATTAGCCAAACAACACAAAAAACCCAGCCTCAATGGCAAAAACTCGTGATGAGAAACGTAAATATTGAACGTGATGAGCCGCCGCCGTCGCCGCCAGGACCAATGAATATATAGTACACTTATATGTCCTTCAGGCATCTGGGATAGCGTGGGATAGTTGAGTTTCGCGGAACTGACCTAAAGCTAGTAAGCTTATTGCGTTAACTGCTTTTTGTTAATTTTGTTTACTCAGCAGTGTAATAAACAAGGGAAATATGATCATATATAAGTATTTTTTCGGGATAACAATGGTATCAGGGCATATTAGTTCATTTTTTATTATAAGAAGAAGAGCTACAAAATTGTAAACTTTATCTTTTTCAAAAAACAAGTCAGTTTCATGCAGAATGACTTTTATTTTGACTAAATTCAGCAATTTTGCATTTTTTGTCTGTATGAACACGCAGATCTCTGTAGTTATAAGAGCTAGAGACATCAAATTTGGTAGAGAAGTTCCTGTATACAGTACGCAGATAATGTATATATTAAACATGAGCTGCCGAGCCAATCATTTACTTAAAACGATTTTACATGCGAAATATTACATTTAATTTTCACAGTTCTTCAATATTTCCTTCAACCAAATTGTTTCTTATGTGCAAAAACAAAAAAAAATTCCAGAAAATTGGTGTAACATCATTAAAAGCAGCAAAAACAAATGATAAACTTCTTTCTCGCTGCAGTTTCGTATTGTTTTCAGAGTCCCACGAAAGGAGACCACATGCCATATTATTCGCCTAGTTAATCACGACGCATATCTGAAATCATTTCGTAGTGTCAGTTGAGCCAATTAGAGAAGTTCGGCGAGTGACCAGCAGAGTAGACAGCAAAGTTGGTGGACCAATAAATCAGCTAAGAGAGCAACAACAACTTCAAAAATATGTGCAAGTATTTCAAGGGGTACCCACACACACACACACACGCACACACACACACATGTGTAGTCTATGGTCGGTACGGTGCTTTGGGGGCTCAGCATGTTGGCTTGCATTGTTTTCTTGTGGCTTATTGACGAAAATTTCAGAAATTTTAATTTAAAATATTTCTTTGAATGCTAAATTGTTGACTCTTTGCACCCGCAGAGGCTGCACAGAACCGGCAGAGGCCAGAGGAGAGAGAGAGAGAGAGAGAGAGAGAGAGAGGGGCAGAAGAAACCAGCTAAGCAAACCCCACGACAGAAGAGACAAAAGAACAAAAGCGCGCGACAAACAAAACCAAAAGCAAACAAACACGGAGAAACAGAAGAGCGAAAGAGAGAGAGAGAGAGAGAGACAGTCAGGGGGCGGGCTAGGGTTAAGCTGCAGTTGAGAGGGAGACGAGGGGGGGGGGGAAGCTCAGCCTCAGCCTCAGCCTGAGCCTGAGACACTGTGACAGTCTGCAAGGATCGTGTCGCTCGTTTGTTTCTGCTGAAAATCTTAAAATTCTCGCAATTTCATGTTCGTTAAATTTTGATGTTGCAAATAAATTGAATTGTTAAACGTGCAACTTCGAATGTTGTCGTTGTCTCGTTGCCGTTGCTGTTGCTGTCGTTGCTGTTGTCGTTGTTGTTGTTGTCGTTGTTGTTGCTGCTTTTATTGTGAATTGCAGGCGCATATTTAAACAAATGATGGCCAGATTTGGCGGCACTGCAAGCTGGACATCTTCTGCGCTGCTCTATGCAAGTGAGAGGGAGAGAGGGAGGGAGAGAGGGAGGTGTAGAGGCAGAAGCAGTGCAGTGTAGCGAGGGCAGCTCTGTCTGTAGTCAGCAATAAGCGCAAGGGAAGCGAGGGTTGCTCCAGCAGAGTCATACTACGGTACAAACTTGTTTCGATAACTTTGCTTTACTTTCGATAACTCGTAAAGAGAAAGAGACTGCTCTCTGCCTCTTCCTCTAGCGAGGGCAGTTTGTAGAGTAGTTCTAGCTTAAATAAAAATCACAACTTCCTATATGCTGCAATCTTGCTTAGCTCGCTTTGCTCTACGTTTCAGTCGTTCTTAGATCGATTTGCACTGACTATCGATAACTTTGGCAGCAACCCGTGTGCGTTGAACCTACTGTCTTTTTGGCGCGCACTTGCTGCTCCCTCTGCTCGCCCCTCCCCCTTCCTTTTGCCTATGCCCTTTTGTTATTGTGAGCTAAAATATTTATTTGTCGTAGCGCCTGCTCGGAGTGAGAAATTCTGATGGGTTTCTTATTTGCTTCGCTCGGTTTGGGGCTTTTTGCATATGGTATACCATGTGTCTCTCTCCCATTGGCGATGACTACATTAGCCGTATGCGCATAATAAACCACAGTCCCATGCGGCAGCCTATATCGACTGACTCCCTCCCCGTCTGCCTCTGCTCTCCTGGACCACGCTTCGATTTTATATGGAAATGGGAGTGCAACAATGGCTTCATATTTTCATCGCTTGCTCCTCGCCTGCTCCTCCTCCTCGCTGCGGCATTCAAATCCTTGCTGCACCTTTGACATGTTCGCCTCGCATGATTTATGCAGCCATGCAACGTCGCTCTCGCGCCACGGCCATTGCCAGAGTCGGAGTCGGAATCGGAGACGGAGCGAGTCCAGTAACGTCTTTGGAATATGTGAAAAATTAAGTGATATTTCTGAATTTGTTGGCAGCCATCGAAGCTAGCGATTCCACTACGACTGGGAGTGGAACCTCGCCCTGGTAATTGATGCTGCTGCTCTCAATCAATGCCCAAATAGATTCCTGGCGGGTTTTTTTTTCCCAGCAATAGAAAAAAATTATGAAATGTTCGTTTTGTTGTTGTTGTTCGTGTCATTTGGCTTGTTTGCCCATTAATTCATCATTATTAAGATGTCAGCATTGTGGTTGACATTTGTGAATGCTGCTGCCGTCCCTCATCGAATGCTCTCCCGCTCCCCCCGCTCCTCCTGTGTCCGGCTGCGGCTTTGCTCGACCATGCGGGCCACTTGACATCTGCTGCCTGCTGTCACAGTGCACTGCGAGATTTGCCTACAGTTTGTTTTAGTTCCCATTCCCTCTATGAGTACCCTGACCTCTTCCCCTTCCCACTCCAACGTGTCTGCACCTGCGCTTGATTGATGCTAATTTTAGACGACATTATTGCAAGTTCTGGGAAATATCTAGGAAATATAATTGTATTCCCCACAGACTGATGCATCGATATGATGCTGCTCTCTCTCTCTATGTGGGTCTCTGCACCCACAGTATCCTTACTCAGCTGCCTTATAAATATGCATATGACAAGTACTTGGAGCAACCCTTACAAAATGCTCGCTTATCTTTGACCATCTCTAACTGGCAACGGAATCTGTCATTTATCTTGACAGACTATGGCATTTACTCTTAATTTCCCTAACTATTTTAAATAATATTTCAATTTTATAATGGTTGAAGCATGACTAGGGGTCATTTTTGAAAGTATTCTAAATGATGATGCCATTTTATAATGGTTGAAGAATTAATGATGTTAACTTTGGTTTCTAACGTTTTTATCTTCAATCTGATCTTTGAGATCAGAGGCAGTGGGAGACACCTGCTAAGCCTTTTACTAGCTTTATTCCTGATTGGTATCAAGCTAAATCAAGAGAGATATGTTTTTCTGTCCGTACGAACGCCTATATCTCAGAGACTATAAGAGCTAGAGCCAGCAAATTTCGGGACAATATTTATATGCATTGCAGTGTCTTTAATAATGTTTTACAATCCAGCCACGCCTACTACGCTCCTTGAAATTTATAAAAATCGAATTGCAGGTATAATATTAAAGCTAGAGCGTTTATTTTAGGTTGAAACTTAGGTATTATAAAGTTAGAAGCTATTCAAACTATGGAAAATAAATATAAGCGCCCTCTTAATAGAGTTCTGCATTAAAAATGAATGCAAATTTAGGTGCCTTTCGAGCTCAAAAGTTTCCTTAATTTTTCTTTTCTTTTTCCTTTTTTTCCTTCATTTTTTTCAGAATTAGTTGTTATAGTTCATTTAGTCTTTCTCTTATCACGACTACGAATTAAAAATGATGAACCTTTTGACACTCTCCCCTAACTGCGTAACTCCCAAACTTCCTCCCCCCTCTCCCGACAGAACGCTTGCTCAACCGCCTAATTAATGCCAACTGCGCTAAAATTTACGTTTGAATGCTTAATTGGCTGGCTATCAGAGCCGTCGCATCAAATCACATGGCTATTTGTTACATCAACACCAAGAGACTGCCAGAGAGGGAGGGAAGAGGAGGAGGAGGGACAGAGGTAGGGTGTGTTGTGGAAGCGAGAGACAGACACGCAAAGCTCGAGGCACGCACAGACTGTGCCACCCACAAGCGGCAAAGACAGACAGAGAGACACACACACACGCACACTCATCCATAGTGTATGTAGTGGGGTATATAGAGACAAGGCTTATGTACGAGTGACGCCATTGCAAAATCACAAAATGCCTTCCTCACTTTTCGCGCTTAATTAAACAATTAAATTTAATTACGGTTAATATGGCTCTAATTGCTGTATTTCCTACGCCAGAAAGCCAGGGCGCAGCACGCACATGGACGAGGACAGCGCGCTCAGGGCTGTATATAAGCTGGCAGCAAGACAGGGAGAGGGAGAGGGAAGAAAGAGAGACAGAGAGAGAGAAAGGGAGCCAGCTACGGCTAGCGGGGGCCAGAAATCTCATCGTGGTACATAAAAGCATCAAATTAAAAGTGCCAACGTCAGGTCACCATGTGCGAAAAGAGAGAGAGAGAGAGGTGCAGCTGCCAAAGCGAGAGCGAGAAAGCGCATGTGCGAGTGCGAGCGCTATATCCTTGCTGGGGCTATCTGTCCGCTGCGCAGGGGCACAATTAAGCGGAAAGAAAAATTATTATAACTTTATGTTTTGTCATTCGCAGCACGTCGCCAGCAGCAGCAGCAGCAGCAGCAGCAGCAGCAGCGGCGGCAGCAACATCATCATCAGCTTCCCAGCTCAGCTATGTATCACATGGGGCACACAGGGGCAACCCTATGTATAACTGAAATCGATAAAAACAACCCCCAAACGAGGCGCACAGGCAACTCTGAGCTGGGGGGAAAAGGCAGCTCAAAACTCACCACGCTCTGTTGACTTTGCTGCGCAGGCGCCGTGTGCAACAGGGACAGCAACAATGGCAGCACACTCTCTCTCTCTCTCTCTCTCACTCGCTCTCTCTCACGTGTCGCTTGCTTTGTGTGTCCTTTGCATTTCTTTCACTTCGCTGCGTTTATTTGCACTACTCAAATTGGCAAAAATGGCGTCTCCGCTGCCGCAGTCGCTGTCGCCGCTTGCAGCGCAGCTGCCACTGGCGTCGTGTCGCCGTCGCCGTCGTCGTCGTTGTCGTTGTCGACGCAACCATACTAATATGTCCAATTGTGGAAAATAATTATAATGAAACAAATTTCCACTCACTTGCCAAGTGAAAAGCAAAACGTCATATCCTTTTGGCCTGCGCCCTGTGCGCGTGCTCGCTCGCACACACACACACACAGCCAGAGCATGCTTTGCGCTGTCTCGCTTGCACGTGTGTGTGCGCTCTTTCACTCTCTCACACGCTCTGCCATTTACTGGGCGAATGTAATAAATGGTTGCGTTTACCGTTACTTTTTAAAAGGGTTGTCTGTCGTTTGTACGACTGGCTTTGTGTGCGTGTGTGTGTGTGTGTGTGTGTGAGTGTGTGTGCTGTAAAATATGTGCATGTGGTCGAGTTGAGCGAAATTAAGTTCGTATAAAATAAAATATAACAAGTACAGCAATTTCATAATGAAGGCGGGGGAGTTAAATCGTTTCTACTTGAATTAAGGTGAATTCTTCGCTGCTCTCTCTCTTTTAGTTTCTCTCTCTTTCTCTTCCTCTCTATGTATCTCACTCTCTTTCAGTGTGTGTGCGTGGGCCATAATCTCTGTGTGTTTGTGAGTTTTATTGTTTCAACTTGGCACGGATTTTCTGTTATAATTGGAAGTGTAAAGCAATAAATATGTGTGTGTGTGTATGTGTGTATATAGCGAGTGTGTGTGTGCATTTGCATGTAGTTGTAGGCAAGGGTTTAACATTGCAAACGATTGGAGAAGATTACGAGAAAAGAAACAGACACATACAATATAAATATATGAACAGAACATCGAGCAAATGAACGGGGTGAATTATTCTCTGTGGCATTTGCAATGTATTATTTGATAAGGGTATTAAATGAGTTTATTTCTCAAGCAGGGAGTGAGAAAGAGAATGTAGAGAGATGCGCATCCAGTACCAAATACAGTCTTGAGATATGTATTGCAGTTCATGAGATACTTTTCATTAAACTTGCAGAGTTGGAAAGTTTTCATTGCTCTGGTCAAGGTATTTCTTAAGAAATTCCTTCAAAACGGTTGTAGAAATTTTTATGAAATTTTGTGTGCATATAGAGTAGATGTTAATATCGATCTACAATTATTTTCATGCGTCTTTAGTACATGAACACAATAATAAACTAATATAAGTCTTAAAAACAAATATATTTATATAGAACAATATTACTATAAATCTAAAATATAAACTAAATTGTTATGCAGTAGAAATATAATACATACTATAGATTAAAAAAACAGCTTATCAAATATCTTAAAATACCCCACTCAAACTGACTAAATTTCAAAAACAGTTGATTTTAAGAAAGTACAAACATCTTTCCTATCCCAAGCCTTCATTTGCCCTCACAATAATGTGATTTATGAATGAAACTGATATATTTTTCGTTTTATTTTTCTCGTTTCTTTTTCTCATCTTGCCCCTGATATACTTTATTCACACATCTCATTTATCCATCCATAGATTTGCAGCTCAATCAGCGCATATCTTGCGGAAACTATTATAGCTAATGGCATAATCTGCTGGCTCGACTCATGAATGAGATATGGCCCCATCAATGGGACGGGCTGACTGGCTGTGATACCCTGTAGGTGGTCGACTCCCAGCTTATCTGACTTGATAGATCTGCTCGATGTTTGCTAATTTGCTTAATAATTGCATTTTGCACAGTGTTTTGCATTAGAAGCTGCCAGAGAGACAGACAGACAGATAGATAAGTTTTTCTATTTGTTGGCATGAGAACAATCAACGTCATTCAGTCTGCTCGAGGGGCGCCTAATAGCAACAACAACAACAGCTTCATATGGCAAGCCATCAATTCTAAGTAGATGACACCGCGCAGATAAATTTGTCCCACTAAATTGACCAAAACATGAAATAATTGCGAATGTAATTAGTTATTGCCCACAAGAGCGAGAAATGCACACACAGATACACACACACACACACACACACACACACAGGCAGACACTAGATACAGCTGCTGCTGAGAGTGGAGCACTGTCCCTGGGCTGCTCCTGCTGCTGCTGCTGCTGGTGGAGTCAAGTGGAATGCCATGCTGCAGATGCCACTTAATTTCGCACAAAAGTGAATTGTCTTGTAGCTACAACTGCAACAACAACAGCAACAACAACAACAACATCTACAACAACAACAACAACCATGGCACTAGAGAGAAACGAGCAAGCATTACATGCTCTGCTCTCTGCCCAGCCATGCCTTGGCCCGTCCCATCCCACCCCGCAACCTAGAAAACATTGGCCTGGCCCAGCTCAATGGGAACAGCCCCGCCTGGGGCGGGCATGGATCCCCAGATTCATTGGCTGCCTTGGCCCGGCTGCTGCAGTTCTCCGCCTGCTCCTCGTGCTGTTCCTGCATCTTCTCCTACTCCCTCCGCCCCCTGCTCCTCCTTCGCCTCGCTGCTGGGCCGTATTGGGCGCGCATGCCGACGATTAAAATCTTCAGACAAATTTTGCATTTCGCTGGCGTCTCTGTCGCACACAGCGCGGCCTCATGAATTAAAATACGTGAGAGTGGCGTGATTAGTGCGAGAACGAAGTGTGAATACGCTAGGAGAGGACGAGCGGAGTGCTAAGCTTTGAAAATTAAGAGTTAGTTATCGATAACATATCGATAACTTGTCGATAAATTATCGATAACCTTTCGATATATCCCTAAATGTTCTCCTATCAAGGTTAACAAGCATATTTAGTTAATTATATTGAAACATAACGTATAGACAGTTATCGATTGACACATTTATCGATTCAACTCACTGGAAATGATATATTCAAAATGTATGCAAAGTTATCGATTGCGTTTACTACAGCCAGTTCGATGAGTATATTTCTATAATCAATTAAAGGGATATACAAATTAATCGACTCTCTATAGGCATGACTATCGATAGTACACGTCTCTCTAGTTGCTCTATAGGACCCTGAGTGCAGTGTATGCTAAATTAAATTGTATTTGCAACGGCAGCCTACACTTTCGCTAATGTATCTCACAGATACGTGCGTTCGTTTTGGGGTGCAAATTAATTGTGCGCCCAAACGGAGCGTGCCGGCAACGACGACGGCGACGACGACGACGAGGACGACAACGGCAACAGCGACGGCGACTGCGACGTCGACGCGCTTGATATGCGCGATTCCTTGAAATTGTTCGCATGAAAACTGCAACTGCAACTGCAACTGCGCCTTTAATTCAATTGAAAATAGTGCGAAACTGTGGCAACAACAACAACAACAGCAACAACAACAGCAACAGCAACAACAACAGCAGCAGCAACAACAGCAGCAGCAACAACAACAACAGCAACAACAACAACAGGCAGGCACATCGGCAATCAGCACAAAAATTTAATTGAGTATTCAAAAACGTAAATGCAGGAGGGAAAAGGAGAAGCAGTAGCAGGAGGAGGAGGAGGAGAAGCAGGAGGAGCAGCAACAGAAGCAGGAGGAGCAGCAGCAGCAGGAGTATAAAGAGAGCCAGAGGGAGGGAACTCCTCTTGGTATATTTTCCTTGCTCCTCTTGTGACTTTTTTCGCAGAATTCTAAACTTGGAAATTAGGTTTCAGTTTCAGTTCCACGACATTGTTCTTGCTGCTGTTGTTGTTGTTGTTGTGCTTCCGAGTCGCCTATCGGAGGCGTATCTCACGCTATTTTGTTTAATTGCATTCTACACATTTTGTTTTCCTGGAATTTTTGCAGTTAACCACAAAATTAATGCAGCAGGCAGGCAGCAGGCCGGCACCATGGCTAGTAGACATGGCCAAAGCGGGCAGAGCTCCGTCGTCGCATTCATTAAACGCTCCACCAACACACACTTTCAAGGCAATAAAATTATGAATGCCAACCCAACTAGACGATCGGAGGCACTTGACTTATAGTCTATCATAATTATACGCACATATTTTCGGGCCAATTAAAAATGGTCTACAACTACGTTTGGGCCATTAAAAACGAGTTCAACCGACCCCGTTGGAAAATTGTAATTGCAGCTGACCCCGAAAAAAAAGTGCTCGGGAAAAGTGTATAATTTGCATAATATGTTTGCTTACCATAAACTGTCCTCAAATGTTTTTGTTACGCCCTTTTTGGCCTGTCCAGAATGCAGGGGAAAAAATGGAGAAATGCCTAAGGGCTGCCTGAAGTACCCTAGATAATGGAAAAGTGCACAGAGCACTCGTTTTATTGCCTTGATAGATCGATAAGGCATTGTGTGACAGTGCTACAAGAAAAATATGGTATAGTGTTTAAATAGGTTAAGAGTTTTTTCCCACTCACTGAAGATTGCAGAAGAAACAAGTTTAGTTTTATATATTCAGCAAAAACTCCTGCTTAAAATTAATATTAACGGTCTAAGAAATCCTATAAAATTAATTATTTAAATTTATAGAAGTATGAAGCGCATAAGAAGTTTAAAAAATTGATCTATACTTTTTATTTTGATGTCTACACAATACTAAAATAAACAATTTGCAAGTTTAAATCACGAATAACACAAAGTCATAATCTTTCTTTGATCAGCCTAGTGAATTACTCCAATATCATCAATTTTTATAGCTCCCAAGACTATGTGAAGCCCACTTGCAAATCTATTTCTATCGTACCTCCCAACCTCATTAATGTGCACAATTTTTCCCTGAATTGCATTAAGCAGTGCCCCACTTTGTGTTGGAGCTGGTGATGGTGGTTGCTGGATCGGTTGGCAAGTGGTTGACTTTGGTTTCTTGGAAAAACGAGATACCCAATTGAAGTACAGCTGCTATGCCATACCAACGCCGTCTCTCTCTTTCTCTCCCTCTCTCTTAATGAGGTGAAAACATTATTTTTATTACCTAATTACCTCAATTTATTCGCGGTAATTGTGAATGCTGCCTGCCCATAATAGGCTAAGAGTTCCCCCAGTCCCCAGTGACTACTTCATCAAAAGACAAAAGAGTCTCGAGTCTCTCGAGTCTTGAGTGTGAGTCTTGAGTGTTGGCGAGTACTCGCGCCGGCGAAGCAGGTTAAGCAAACGGATTTCCAATTCGCTTACGTTTATGAATGAATTTTCTCTTGTATTTCTCTTTTATTTCTGGGCAATTTTCATCTGCTGCCTGCGGCTCTGAACTTGCCTGCGAAGACGAGCCAGACAGGGAGTCAGCGTATACTCCGCCATTAAATGGCCATGCCTTGCATAATCAGCTCATAATGAGCTCATTTGCATGTGTGCCAGACACAGAGAGGGGCTAGAGAGCGGGGGGAGGGTTGCTACCCCCGAGGGGGGTGTTAATTAAAAATGTTATGGCCAGCAAAGTGGTCGAGACGCTGTGGAGGCGTCACCTGCAGCGGGAAATTTCAACAAAACTCATTAAACTTACCAAATTATCTGGATTTGTTTTTTGGCGAAAATCAAGCTGAATATCTGGAAAAAATAGTTTAGGAATCGCAAATTATTTAAAAATTGAAGAAAACTTATTATATTATGAGATTAACTCAGTTGAAAAATAAGATTTGGTTTTAAAAGTTCATATAATAGCTAGAAAATCAATAAAAATTATATAGATTATGAAATTATTTGTGGATTCAGTTTTCTGAACTTGAGGTGATCTTTGGTAACTATAGATAAATATAATCAGAGTATAGATCAATTTTGCACGTAGTATACCATTATTACAAACCTAGTTTTTCTGTTTTGAATATTATATATCAATTATATTATACGAGGGTCGTTTGATAAGTCCGTGACTTTTTGAATAAAATATATTTTTTTCGTCAAAGAAGCGTTTTATTTCTCAACATAATCTCCTTTTAGCTCTATACATTTAGTCCAGCGTTTTTCCAATTTTTTTATTCCTTCCAAATAATAGGTTTTCTCAAGGCCCTCAAAATAGTCGTTTGTTTCTGTGATGACCTCTTCATTTGACCCGAATCTCTTACCGCCGAGCCATTTCTTCATGTTTGGAAACAAAAAATAGTCACAGGGGGCTAAATCTGGAGAATATGCTGGATGGGGTAGCAGTTCGTAGCCCAATTTATGAAATTTTGCCATGCTGACTACACACGTGTGCACCCGTGCATTGTCCTGATGGAACAGCACTTTTTTTCGCCAAATGCGGTCGTTTCTGCTTCAAATCAATATCGAATCTGTCCAAAAGCTCTGAATAATATTCGCCGGTGATCGTTTTACCCTTTTCAAGGTAATCGATGTGAATGATACCTTGTGCATCCCAAAAAACTGTGGCCATGACCTTGTTGGCCGACAGACCCACCTTGGCCTTCTTTGGTGCACGTTCACCCGGAGAAACCCACTGTCTTGATTGTTCTTTGGTCTCTGGTGTGGTGTGGTGGATCCATGTTTCGTCTACGGTAACGAAACGGCGCAAAAATTCGTTTGGATTGCGGTTGAACATCGCCAAACACTCCTTTGAAATGGTCACACGGTTGCGCTTATGGTCGTGTGTGAGCAATCGCGGCACCCATCGCGCGGAAAGCTTTTTCATGTCCAAATATTCATGTAAAATGTGATGTACCCGTTCAGTTGAGATGCCTACAGCCTCAGCTACCTCACGCACTTTCATTCTCCGATCATCCAATATCATTCCATGGATTTTGTCGACGATTTCTGGCATGACGACCTCTTTTGGGCGACCTGAACGTTCGGCATCACTTGTACTGGTACGACCACAACGGAACTCAGTAAACCATTTCTTAACCATTGAAATTGATGGTGCAGAGTCCCCATAATATTTATCAAGTCTTTCCTTGGTTTCGGTGATGGATTTTTTACGCAAAAAATAATGCTTAATTAGCACACGAAATTCACTTTTTTCCATTTTCGTTAAAATTCACGAGATCGTCTGCTTTCAATGCCTATAAAACGCAAACCAAAAAACGCAGCTTTCTCAAAATTTTACAGTCAGCTGTTAATCGATAACTGCTGACAGGAGCAGTGTTGTATTTAGAGCAGGTGCGCGGCAAATACAAAAAGTCACGGACTTATCATACGACCCTCGTATCATTATATTTAATAATAAAATGGGATAAGTAACTTCAATCAGTTTTCTTATAAACGATACAAAGCAACATGAATTATAGATATTATAGATATCAATTTAAATAATCACATTTTATATGCCTGGGAAAAGAAAGAGGCGCCCGAACTATTTTGTGTTAAGAAAGTCTTAAATTGTCAGCGCAAATCTTGTAAATAAATATATAAAATTTCAATAAAAGTTAAGATCTTCTTTTCGGGTCGTCACAACGAGGCCGTTGTGCCTCGTCGTCTCGTATGCGGCATTCCCATTGATAACTTTGAACACAAATATTATCATTGTAAATGCGCCGCCTCACAGTTGGGCGTTAATATCGTGCTGTGCCACCGTCCTGCTGGGTATGGCGCAAGGTCCAAATTGGAGTGGGGATGCTGGGGAGGCGGTAAGGGGGAGCAGGGGTTACGCGCCATACTATACAGTTTGATTGGGTGCAGAGCATGCGTCGCCGTCGCCGTCGACGCCGCTGCCGACGCCAAACAAATGCGCGCAATCAGCGCAGGCGGCGCTGGGTCCATTAGGCCAGATATAAAGCTTAATTGCCGAGCCCGGGACGGCGCAGCGGGCGAGCAATGTGACCAGGTACCGTGATTATAATGTTCTTGGCCCTGCTCTCTCTCCCTCTCTCTTTCTCTCTCTTTCTCGCTCTTGCCAAATGATTTGATTACGTTTTGATTAACGCGTTGCACTTTCCGTCGCGGCGCGTTTTGCATGCAGCCAACGCCGCAGCCGCCGCCGCCGCCACCTGTGGCTACCTGTGCAGCCGCATCGAGCCTAATTAATAAAGAGACCCAGATTGACGTCGCTGTCGCAGTCGCTGCCAACGTCGACGTCAACGTCAGCGTCAGCGTGGGCAGCATTGTAATTATATACGCGTAATTAATTGCGGAGACAATCGATTTGACATTCGAGATAAAATGAGCGACTCGACTCGACTCGGCACAGTTGGAAATTTGCATTCGCATTTGCAAAGCATTTATCAATGCGGACAGAGAGAGAGACAGTGGGACAGCCTGCTAATTAATGTGTATATAATTCCATAATGTATTTGATATCGGGTTAATAATATGACAAACGGCGCTTTACACCTTAATTGCTAACTAATTTTCAATTAAGACGGCGCGTGCTTAACAACAACAACTTCATGATACCCTACTTAATTGTAGACAATTATTAATTGCGGATAGATAGGGAGATGATTTATGCATGGCGTATAGAACTAGCAGCTCATTAGCTTAACTTAACAATTGATTAAAATACAACATGGTATTTTAATGGGAAGCACTTTTAAATGAAGCTCGAATTTTGCAAATCAAATTTTAAAAAGCAATAAAATTGTTTGCTTATTAAATGATTAATAAATATATGAATAACAAGTAATTAAATATACAATCAATCGCAATTGACCTAGTTTTAATAGTTTTATAATTCTGAGTAACCAAATCAGCTGTGCAGGCAGCGCTGCTCGGAACGTTAACTTGAGTAACTCATGTGTTTATGGTACAGGAAATTTGAAATAAACTTTAGAAGCTTAAGCAGTTATACAGGAACCCTCAGCCCAAATTTAGCGGCTCTAGCTCTTTTAATAGCTGAGATCTGTGGGTTCATACAAACTGCAGACGGCCAGACATAGCTGAATCGATTCTTTAATCAACTAAAATCAGTAAAAGAATAAAAAAGAAAAAATAAATGAAAACTAAAGAGCAATTTTAAAACAGTATCTTAATAACAAACAAAAATCCCACTGCACTTCCTCTCCACATTTTACTATCATAATTGTTAGTCATTCTTTGTGAAAAATACTCTGCTGTCATAAATAAAATATGAAATTAAAGATAGGAAATGCCCACTTTACTCAAATAACAATTTAACGACAATATTATTAAATAAAAAAACGTTGCTATATAGTATGTGGTATGAACTCGAACTCAATTTTTGCTTATCAGCTGAAATGTGGCAAATAATATTGAAATTTATTTATGAAAATGCGTGTGCACACACAGTATATGATATATGTATGCGCACATGCATACTATATGTGTATGTATTGAATGTATTTATGGTATGTGGGCCCCGTGAGTCCCCACTCTATCTGCACAACTGTTTATAAATGGCAAATAAATCAAAATCAAAATCACGAAAAGTTTTGAGTTTTCAACGCGGCGCGTTATTCCATTTGTAATTAAATTAATTGGGGTTTAATTCAGCGCGATAAGGCGGCTCAGTAGCTCGCACATTGTCAACAAGAAATGAACACAAAATAAAAAAAAGAGAAAAAAAGTAATCGTAATCGTATTTATACAATATATATATAGCAGAAGTCTGTTATTGAACCCGTCTGACACTCGGACAAATCGTATAGAAATAAAAATTACAATTTGATAATCATTCAATTCAGCTCGAGCTGTCGTCGACGTCGTCGTTGATAATTGAGCTGCTAATCATGACGATCGTGTGCTGATCATCATGATGATGTGGATGTGAAGATGTTGTCTGTGCTTAACCTCCACTTAATAGTTGTTGCAGATCGAACAAACTATATACAAGTTGGGGTAAACAAGAGTACGCATACGCCATGTGTGCTGCCTCCCCTCACACACAACACACGCTCTGCCCTCGCCTGATTAATTAAATATTAATTGATCGCCGATAAGCACGCGCTGGCGCTTTTGCATTTCGCACTTGATGGTTCCGATTGCGAGTTATTAATTCTAGATGCAGCTTCAATCAGGGCGGGGGAACTGCAAATAAACTGATGACACTTGCCCCGACCCGATTGTATCATCGTGTAATTATATAATTCCTTTATTAAAAGTTACGCGATATACGAGTATTTGTGAATCATTTTGCTTACTCCACAGTGAAGATTGTACAATGAAATTTTGTATAATATTTAAAAAACATATTTCAAATCGTTTTGTTTACCACACACATTCCTAAGTTCTTCTACAGCTCGAGGAAACAATTAGTTGCACCTTTCCTATAGCAAATATGTTAATTACCATCAACACCTCAACAAACTGATAGAGAGCTAATCGCTCAGTACACTATTGACGTACGTTACGAAATCGTGTTAATCTTTGCACCTTCCTGGAATAAATATATACTATATATATTGTGATCATTATCGCATCAGTTGCGGCAAATAGATTCGTATAGTATGCCTTGTAATGACATCTGAATGATTTGGCTTTTGAGTGTTCTACAAATTCATTGAGAGACCTCTCCGCAAACATTGCGATTACATCGTATAGAAACAGCCAGACGAACGGGAAGACGGATAGATAGGAGCAGACAGACAGACTGACTAGAGTTACTAAGTCTAAGAATGATTGTGTGCGTGTGTAAACAAGGTCAAGTAAGATCAGAATCTAGGGCACGAATAATTCGCAGAAATTCCACCAATTAAAGAATAATAAAAATCGAATAAAACGGTTTTTTTTTTTTTTGTATAATTATATATTTTTCCATTGATTTTTTGTTGATTTTTTTGTTGGATTTTTTTGGGGTTTTTTTGTCTCTCTGGGTTTTTTTTTTTCTTTGTTTTCTTTTGTTTTATGTTTTAAGTGTAAACAACTACAGAGGATTAACACTATATGGTAGTAATTCGTATGAATGTATGAGCTATGTATATAGGGCTAGGGTTGCGCGTATTATTATAATAGGCTTTTAATGTATAATTAACGGCATAGTTATAGTATAGCTGTTTTAGTTAAGTTCCTTAGAAGTATTTTTTAAATACATGCATACTCTCCACACACAAAAACATCCTCGTCTCTTCGATCTCTCTTTTAACTAGTCTTACTTAGATTAGAAATTACAATACAATCAAATATCATTTACGGCTTAAGCTTGGGTTCGATTTAACTTTGATGTGTTTATTGACTTGAGTTTTACAATAATAAATTAATCATGATTTGTTTGTTTTTTTTTCTAGGGAATTTTCTTATGTTTTCCCATTTTTTTCGAGATATTTTTTTTGTTTTTTGAGATTCTATACAAGGGTCTAAACGCAAAGTTGGCTTCAAAGAATTCTTGATTAGGCTTACGGTGCTAGTATTATGTACAATTAGGAAACATTTTCGCTTGCTTTTCGTGCTTTTTCGATATATATATTTACAGTGATTTACTCTCTCTTTCTCTCCTATTCTCTCTCTCTCTTACAGTATTTACAGAGTGCATTTTGAAACAACATTTGGAAGTATCGTAAATTAAAATGCGCTTTACATCACAGCAAAATTTTGGGGTTTTTTTTTCATGTGTTTTGTTTTCGTGTCACGACTATCGACGACGAGGGCGACAAGGGCGTGGCTCCATATGCTTTTTGGTTGTGCTTGATTGAGTGTGTGGCTGGTTGTGTGTGTGTGTGTTGGGGCAACTATTTGTTAGCGCACACCAACCTGGCCGCCACTTATCCCAGATGCATCAGACTCGGATGAAAATAACCGGCCATGGCCCACTGTGCACCGGGCGCCCCGCGGCCCAAGGCGGCCATTTTGATTTTCTCGATTTCCGCTTCCTGCAAACGTTTTGCCTTCGCACGTCGATTTTGAAACCAAATTTTCACCTGTGTCTCAGTCAAACGCAACGATGAGGAGAACTCTGCACGCTCCGCAATGCTCAGGTATTGCTTCTCCCTAAACTTCTTCTCCAGCGAGAGCAGCTGCTGTGTGGTGAACGGGGTGCGGGGCTTCCGATTGGGTTTGTGTTTCCTCAGATTACACTTGATGCGTGGCGGCTCGTTGGCATCTGCAAGAAAAAGAGAGAAAGAGAGAGTGTTGATTAGTTTGATGTTAGCAAGAGAATCGAATGAGGTGTTGATTAGTCTCCCTTGTCGCTCTGGCCAATTAAACAGGCAACTAAATCCGCCAGATTTGAATACAATTGCGGCTGTCAAGTGCGCACAGTATTCCCGCCTCCCTCCCGCCCGTTTCTCCCTCCCCATCTACCACTGCTGTCCTTGGCCTTGTCGTGGCTAAAAGCGGCAGCAGGCAGGCAGGCAGCAGCCGGCAGCGAACGGTAATTACTCCTTTAAGTGGCCAATAAATTTGCTGTCTAAACTATTTGTCAGACAAAGCTGCAGTCGCCGACGGGAAATGCAATGTCCCAATGTCTCCCTGCTCCCAGCTCCTCTGCCCGCTGCTCTCGGCCTGCTGTGGTTCGATTCGCTCGCTCTGCGGATCGCAAAACAATTTTAATTTGGGCATTTTGTTTTGGCAAACAAAGAACGTGGAGACAGCAGCAGGAAAAAAACGTGCATGCCTTATAAAGCGAACTTGCAGCAGCAGCAGGAGAGGCACAGCTGCCTGCCCCATCGTGCGCCGCTGTGGCATTCGCTTGGAGTGTTGTTAATGAAAGTAATGAGCTTGCCACAAAGATGCAAATGGCATTTTAAAGATGCATCCCCGGGTCAGCAGCAGCGGCAGCAGCATGCACTGCGTATACCCTGTAGACTATACCCTACCCCAATCCCTGCTGCTCCCCTAGCCAGGCAGAAGGCACGCGTAATTTATGGAGCAGTTTGTTGTGATCAAGACTGAGCAAGACATCGAGACTGTGGCAGCAATCAAAATGAGCAGCAGGCAGGCAGGCAGAGGCGTAGGCCAGCAGAGGGGGCAGGACAGAGGCGTAGGGTAGCCTGGGCAAATGATATGCAACGCTTTAATTTTACGCATAATTACGCAAATTGAAATTGTTGAGTGACAAAGCAAAGATCTCCCTCTCTCTCTCTCTCTCCCCCTCTCTCTTTCTCTCTTTGTTTTTGGCATTGTAATTGCTTTTTCTGCTTTGATTGCTGTCTTGCCAAATGAGACGTTAAACAACAGATGGGGCAACAACAACAACAAAAGCAACAACAACAACAACAACAACAACAACAACTCAAGTTGCAGCCTGCCAGACGACTTTGAGTCTGCCCCGTTTCACACACACACACACACACACATTTTGTGGCACGTTATGTTATCGATAAACAAATAAATGTCAGCTAGAAACATGTGTCTGACTCGGCCAGTGTGTACCTGCGAACAGTGTGTACCTGCGCTGACTCAACATACGACACACTGTTACAGTGGGGCTGATCAGCTCATTAAGTAATTAGTGTGACATGTCAAAGTTATGTTAATGCGCCAAGCTCGATCGTACAGATTGGGCGCTTATCTCTCTCCCCCTCTCCCTCTCGCTGCAGTAATATGCATATAATTTAAATCTCTCTCTCTGTGTGTGTGTGCGATCGTAAAAGCGTTTTGTATGGCCTAACAAGGTGAAACGAAATGTGAAAATTCCAGATTATAATAATAATGATCACGATCACGTTCACGTTCACGATCGTGAGATGAGCTGAACCGAGCTGAGGATGCGCCACACAAAAATTTGTTACAGACATCGAGACGTCTCGCATGCAACTCTATAAATATAAATAAACATATGTACTATATAGACAGATATTTAAATATGTTTTTTCTGTCTTTTGTCTCTCTCTGCTTCTTCTTCTTCTCTGATTTTTATTGTTGTTGTCGCTCTTGTTGTGATGGCCATAAATTAGTTGCCAAATTAGCATATAAACGATGCGGTCGCATTTTATGGTTTTCTCATCATATTCAAGAGTTGCTCTCGCGGGATCGTTTCTCGCTCTCTCTCTCTCTCTGCCTGCCTGTTCGCTTTGCATTTATTTCAAAATTAATTGCTCATTTGTCGCTAAATTGCTGGAATGGGGTTTCCATTTCCATTTGCAGCGCAGAAAAATAAATAAAAAAAAAAAAAAAAAACTGTAGCAAGTGGAATTGCAATTGCAATTGGAATTGAACAGGGGCCCCAGGTAACCCCCTCCGCACCCGGATCAGGCAGACCAATAGCTGCTGCGGCCTGTTGCAACCAGCTCCAACTGTGGCAAGCTGCAGTAGGGGAGGGGGAGGGGACAGCACGCACGCTGAAAGCAACGATAGACTAGACTTGTTTTCGCCTTTTTGTTTTAGCCTTTTTTGTGCATTGTTTGTTGTTGCTCGTTGCCCGTTGCCGTCGCCATTGGCAGCAGCAGCAGCAGCGTTGGAATACATGCCACAAACGCCAATTGTGACATTTAGCCTATGTTTGTAATGGATTTTCAATTAATTTGAGTTCTCCGGTGTATTGTAGACGACGACGACATATAAGACGCGATCGATCGATCGATCGATCCAACGAACCAACGATCGATCGTGCAATTGTGAAATTTACGCGTATCGATCACCTGCAGCAGCAACTCTACGATAGTCTACCTTGCGATAGCTATACGATATGCGACACGACACGACACGGCGATGGTGACAACGTTGGATTGATTTGCGCTGCAAATTGCTGGCAATTAATTCTTCATTAAAGCGTTTTCGCATAGCCAAATAGGCAGCACAGCGCACAGTGGGGCAAAACAGGTGTGGAGGGGCAGCGTTTTTGTAGTGAAAATCATTTTGCAATCGATTGTGTGTGTGTGTGTGTGTGTGTGTAAAGCGTTTGGCTAATGCAATTACACGCTTACGGTCAAACGGGGAGAGCCGGTGCCGTCGCCGATCGAAGCTGAGGCTGAGACTGGAACTGCAGCTGATTGGGGCAAGCTGATTTCATAATGAAGGATTTTAATTAGCACCAAATATGTAGGTGAGTGTGTGCGTGTGTGTGTGTGTGGGAGAGAGGGGAGGGAAGGGAAGGGGAGAGAGCAGTGTCTGAGCAAGGGAATAATCACAGACATAAAGTTTAAACTGTGTATCGTATATAATACATTGCAAATCGTATATAAAATATTTTATAGTGAATATCGTATATAGAATATCATATAGTGAATATTGTATATCGCATCATATGCCGTAAATGGTGTCTTATATTTTTTATTGCGCATTGAATATCATATATTGAATATCATGCTTTCAATATCGTATATTGTGTGTCGTATATCGTATATCTCCTCTTCTTGTCTAAACTGTTAAAACAAAACTGTTTTACACTGGAAATCAATTAGTAATCATTGTATATCCGTAAAAGATCACATCTCTTGTACTACATGAAGAAATTCCATCTGACTACGTGATCTATGCATCTCTAGTATTTCTTTTTCCTGTTTAAAGTTATTAGACTTTTTAAGGAATGTGAAAAACGGTCTCTTGAAGAACTGAGTTGAATACAGAAGTTGAATTATTATATGGAAACACTAGAGAAGCCTATAAATCACATAAAGAAACTGTGAAAGCACGCATTAATAGCTTGATTTAATATCTAGTTTATTTCTTAGATATTCTATATAGATTTTACTTGCTGCAAGCTTTATAAAGACTATATAAATAGAATAAATTGCTCAAATTTGTATTTGAAGCAAATAAAGTACAATATTATATAATAATTGATATTATAAAGATGCTACAAGTAAGTAAAACTTTGCAGAAGAAAAATACCTTTTTAATCTTGAATGAAAGAAGATCATTTGCTATCCAGCTTTACTACCATATACAACTAAATCGTAAACCCTTTGAAATAATTACAAATTGTGCAATAAGTGTGACCAACGCACTTGTTGAGCCCTTTTCCTTTGTGGTAAATTAGTAAACCTGATTAACGTTTGCCCAGTTGGACTCTACGCAGTGCTACGCTCAACTGTGGCACGTCCCATGAGAACCAGCCCATTAGAGTCTATTAATTAGCCGAGAGCGTGTTAAAACCGGCTGCCATAGATAAGTTGCAGAAGAGAGAGGGAGGAAGAGAGGGAGGGAGGGACAGGGCAGCAACTGGGCGCGATCGTTGAACAAATCTTGTCGCATTGCATGTCGCCGGTTCTGCACGGTTCCGTTCCAAGGCGGTGGCACTTGGAATGGGATGGGAAACGCAAGAGAGAGAGAGAGGGAGAGAGAATTGGAATGCGATGTTGCCTCTGCTGCTGCTGCTGCTGGCCGCAATGTGGCAATGAAGTGCATATTTTAATCACCAATGGCTGCCTCTGTGCAAGATAAGCGGCGATAACGAGGCCACTGGCAGCGAAGGGGGAGAGTTTGCAAAAGGGGGGTAGCAGTGCGTTGCACGTGGGTTGAGCAGGTTCAGTTGCCTCTGCCGCTGCCTCTACTGCTGCCCACCTGCTCTAGCGCTCATTTAATTACTCAGCTGTACACACACACACATACACGCTCTCTCTCTCTCTCTCTTTCTCTCTCGCACGACAGTGACTCAAATTAGTTGAACTACGAATTGTCTACAAACATTTAGCAAATGTTTGCCGTTGTCTGCCGTTGTAACACACACACACACTCGCACACACACACACAGTTCACACGTCGTTCCAACTGTCTGCAACACCTTGCCAGACCCCCCCCCCTCCCTCCCTCAGCCACTGCTACCTTGCGCCTAACCCCTTTGTGCTGCTGGCGTTGTCTGCGCGCAGTAATTTAATGCAAATAAATTTTATTTACCAAAACATACATCAAAATGTCTGCGCCACAGCACACCCCAAGTGAGCTGCTCCCCTCTCCACTCTCTCTCTGCTCTCTGCCTCCTGCTCTGCCTGTCCCCCTCCCGCGCACACGGCGCATAGCATGCATGCAGTTTGTGTGTATTTAGTACAGCTTTTGCACGTTAGATGGCGTGCCGAATGCAAATATTATTTTAGCTTTTGGCGTCTTCGCTAGCGGCCATTTGGCGAATGGTGTTAAAACGCATGCAGCAACAACAACAAAAATGCGCTCTCTTCTCTTTCTGCTCTCTCTCCACTCTCCGCTGCACACCCAGCAGCCGTCGGCTGTCGCCGTCTGTCAACGTTTAAATTGCGGCCTGGGCAAAATATAAAAATTGCGTGCTTAGGTGGGCGTAGCTGACATGCCACACCTACTGCTTTAACAGTTGCTGACGCGCTCTCTCGTGCTGCCGCTCTCTTGCGCTCGCTCTCTCTTCGTGTTTCTGTGTGTGTGTGTGTGTGCGTTGTTTGTGTTTATGCAATGACTCCCAAGTTGTTGCTCGTTTGTTCAGCTTGAAAATTAATTTCTATAATGGCTGCCAAGCATTGCAGCTGCATTAGCCCTCTCTCTCTCTCTCTCTCGCTCTCCCCCTCTCTCTGCCTCCCCCCCTGCCTACTGTACGTGACGTGCCTGCGCTTTGCAATTAGTTAAATTATGAAGGCATTGCCGTAGGCATTTTAACTGCACGTAAATGTAAATCAATTGCCAGAGAGGGGAGAGGGGGAGGGGCAGGGGGCACTGCACCTGTGTCTGTGTGTGTTCTTCGATCGCAGTTAAGATGCCTGTGCTCTTTGTGGTATTTCGTTTAATTGAATCAGCCATGAAAGAAGGAATAACATGAAACTCAGCCCGCCCGATAAGGTCGGCTACCGTTTTTACCTTTTTCTTCGCTTCTCTTCTCATCTCTTCTTTAAAGAGATACTAGAGATACAGAGAGACAGACCGAGCTATACAGGCACTAAGTACCTAACACTTGACATAATGCCAGGCCAGATAGCGGCACAGGTCACACAGAGAGAACGAGAGAGAGAGAGAGAGAGACGGAGAAGGAGACCTGCTGCGCTAATGAGACCTGCTGAGGATGAGCAGGGTAGCAGCAGGGTATAAAAACAGCTGCCAAAAACCCAAATGAAGTTGTACACAGGGGAATACGTGTGTCTCTGTGTGTGTGTGGGGGGCTGCAGTTGACAGCAAATGACAAAATAAGCGGCAAATGTTTCAAATACTTTTTTGTTCTCCCCCCCTCCCACTACCCCTACCCCTGCCCATGCTCGTGCTGTCAGTTTAGCTGACAATTTAAATGGTCTGTTTAGAAGCGCTAATAAAGTGTGAATAGCTGAGAGCGCGATGAGTGAACAGACAAGCCAATTTAAAGACGCTATATAAAGCGTAGTAGCTAAGATCGTAATATACGCTAAGAGGCTACAGAAATTTGTTACACTTTGTTAAAGAACAATTAAAATGTTTTTGAAAAATACTTTACGGGAATTAGGGGAGAACTAAAATATAAAAAAAATATGTAAAATTGAAATATGTTAAATATTTAATATACAAAGCAATATATAATAATAGTATTGCATATTTTTTATATTAAAGCTTGTTTTTTTTTTATATTACGAGCTTCTTTTGTAATTAAAATATGCTTGAAAACTTCTGTTTGCTCTGAAAATGTTTTTTTTTTTTTGCCCCTTAACTTTTTTGCACAGTTTCCTAGCGCTTTAACTCTTTTTAGACACATTCGAATATATTATAATAATATTTTATGCAGTAATATTTGATATCTGACTATTTTAAGCAACTCAAGCGTTTAAATGATCAAGAATTTCCATCATATGTTACATACAAAATTGCATTTAAAAGACTTTCGAATTCGAAAAAAAAACTCTGAATACATTGTGAATACAACCGCTGTGAACTCAAACGTGTGGAATAAAATCGAGAAAATTACGCAAATATTTGCAAACAGTTGAGGAAAATTGCAAAACAATTTAACTCGTTGTTTTTCCCCCCATATAAATATAAAACGAGAAATTTACTAATATAGCTGCTAATGATTTTTCTAATTTTTTGTAAATACACTCGTAATACACTCATTACGTTGACGATATGAATAACAGCTGCATTCATAAGTATGTTAATTGTGAATGATTGTGGAAGCAAAAAAACAACTAAAACGTTGAATGTGGCGCCTCGCAGGGGCGTCTGCATGTTGACAGCTTTATAAAACAATGCAACTACACTGGAAGAAAAAACAACTGTAGTTGTTGTTGCCTGCAACGGAAATGCAAAGTTCGCATTAGGTTTTTTGCCCTCCCCCCAGCAAAGTTCACATGTCTGTCAGCCGTCGGCTTTTTTGTTGCTGCTGTTGCTGCTGCTGCTGTGCTAGGTGTGACCGTGTTGCAAGCGCTGGTCACTTTTTTTTGTGTGTGCTTTGCTGTGAGTGAAAAGTGTGAACTGTGCATGCAGATACCTATCGTCCAGACCTGTCAGACGCGCTTCAATTAGTCTGACCCGACAGGGCAGACACAGAGAGAGAGAGTGCATATCGTATGTATATAGTACGCATGATATACCATATAGAGTATACACTGTGCACTGGGGGACTGACATAGACCGGAAAACACCGAAAAAAAGAAGGCGAGCAACGATGCCAATGCAATGAATAAGCAGACACGGCGACAATTGAGTTAAATCAAAACCGACGACCCAACAACAACAACAGCAACAACAACAACAACAGCAACAGCAACAACAACAAGAGTGACTAAAGCCAATGATAATCATGATGTTTGTGGAAATTATTCCAATCAAGGAACATTTCATTGTTTTATTTAAAGCGACGGCAGAAATAATTGCCACGCACTTTGACTACACACACAGAATGCCAGACAGTGGCGTAGGGAAAGGGGGGCACCCGCAGCACCCTTGGGCCGATCAGACATTATCGTATATTGCCACTGGTTGCCCAATTAAGGCGCGGCTCAGTCACTTTAATTCAATTAAACAAAGAGCGCAGAGAGAGAGAGAGAGAGAGAGGGAAAATGGAGTTAATCGTGGATAAGGAATATATGAGTAGCATATAAGGCATATATATTTGTTTTATGTGCCATATAAGCTGTATACTATATAGTATATAGAACAATTTCAATTTGTATAATTTGATTACGCAATTTGCTCAAGATTTGCAAAATTTCAAAGCCCAAAACTGTTGCTGCAGTTATATAATCGCACTATAATGACTAATTCTTTATAAAGTGTAGCAAAAGATATAACTGCTGCATATATATATATCATTTGTAATGACTGAGCAGCGTGTACAGCAAGTTTTTTGCTGATATTTTGCTAAATTTAAGCAAAATCGCTTGACAAATATTATGAAACTCTAGGATATATGGCGTGCTATCATAAGAAACCAGTATACCATGTTTCAACAAGATTATTCAAATAGTTTTTTGTTAAACAAACTTTTCAAAAAATTCAGCTTTTTTCTATATAAAAATCTATTAGAATTATCACACCTCAAGTAAATAATCAAATGAATTATATTTGCTCAAGAATTAACAATAATAATTCCCAAACTTTTAGTGTAAAGAAAGTATAATCTATAGGGTATATAAACTACTATATAGCCATAGCCCCTGCTGTTATATCATGCTGTTTATTTGACAACCATGCCCGACACGCTTCTTCAAGCAGCTCATAGAATATTTATAAAGTATTTTTCGACTATTTCGCAACGCATTCCCCATATCGATCAGGAAGTAATTAGTCACTTAATATATTCCTATTGAATCTGAATAAACTGCCGACACTTACCTCCACCGAATCCTTGTCCTGGAAACAGACCGGGCGGTCCAAAGGGCGGCATTTGTCGTGCACCCGGCCAGGGTACACCACCGCCCATGCCGCCCCAGGCAACGGCAGCGGCGGCGAGGGCACTGAATGGAGTCGGGCGTATGGGCACATGTCCGCTGGCAGCGAGGGCGGCGGGTGAGAGTATGGTCGAGGACATCTGACCGGCGGCACCGCCGCCTGCAGAACCGGGTGGACCGCCATGTGGTGAACTCTCCAGCGATTTACTGCTGCTATCGAGACCGTCGGGTGTGGAGCGTGGTGAATCATCTGCATTCATGTCCTCAATATCGACTATGGAATCCTCTTCCTCATCATGTTCGCCATCATGATCGTGCAGCATATCGTCATCATATTCTAGCTCCGAATCGGTATGACTGCTGCCACCTAGCGGCGAGTGGCGTTCATGTTTGGCGGGCATCGAGTTGACTCCAATGGGATGCGCCACTGGCGTTGAGCTGGGCGTGGAACTGGCTGAGGCGGAGGCTGGTGGAGAGTTGGTGGTGGCACGTGCTTGATCCGCTTGTGCCTGACGCAGTTGCGCCATGGCCAATTGCTGCTGCTGCTGTTGGTGTTGCTGCTGTTGCTGCTGCTGTTGTTGCTGCTGCTGCTGCTGATGCTGGGCGTGCGCTGCTGCTGCCGCATGGGCGGCATGCAGCAAGTGGGCGTGATGCGCTACGGCGGCGGGATGAAATGCATGCGTTGGCGGCACAGCTGCTGCTGCGGCTGCTGCAACTACTGCTGCCTGTGGCGGTTGCGACGGTGGCGGCGTACCCGCTGCGCTGCTCTGCGAGATGGGGGATGTGGCGGCGGAGCTGGAGAGATTCGTGGGCGCATCGCTGGCAGGGGGCGTGCGTGGCCGCGTATCCGCCAGCAGGGAGGCAACACTGAAATTACTCAGCCTGGAGCTGCTCTTGTGCAGATGATGTGGCGACGGATGCACCGCCAAGTGCAGTGCCTGCTGCTGCTGATGTTGCTGCTGCTGCTGTTGCTGCTGCTGCTGTTGATGTTGCTGATGTTGTGCCAGTAAATGTTGCTGATGTGCCAGCAGCAATGCCGACGGCGATGTGGGACTTGCAAGCGGATGCAGTGCACCATTGCCGGCGGCAGCAGCAGCTGCTGCAGCGGCTGCCACTGCTGCTGCCGAGCTAAGCGTGTTGCTCAGGCTGCTGTTGTTGCTGCTGGTGTTGTTGCTGTTGCTGTTGTTGATGCTGCTCTGGCTGCTGCCGAGCGTGGTGGTTGGCGGCACCGTCGGGCTGGTCATCGTTTGCCGCAGTCCAGTCACTGTCATGCTCCTGCGACTGCTCTTCAAGTTGATGTTGCTGCTGCTGCTGATCGTGTTGTTGCTGCTGCTGCTCAGGTTGGACAGCTTTAACATATAGTCAGTTTTATATTTTTGATTTTCTTCTACTTGTTTCCTCTTTGTTTCTTCTACTTATTTCTCTTTGTTGCTGCTTTGCTTTGCATTGCAACTGGTCGCGAGTTCAAATCGTCACTGGGCGCGCAAGATGTGTCGTTAATTTGTTTTGATTATCTTTTAATTAATTCGCTCGTTCATCACACAGAGACACAGAGCACACTCACACGCACACACTGTTGCTTTTTTTTACACACACGCGCACACACATTCGTTACACGCACGCACGCACGCTCATTCGCTGTGCTTGTGTTTTGGTTCTCTCGCTTTGCTTTTTTTTTTGCTTCGACACACACACGTTGCGGCGGCTCTTGAGACTCGAGAGAGAGACACGTCCTCTTGAGATCACGTCTGTTCTACAACTGAAACAAGCAGAGCGCTGCTGCTGTCGGTGCTGCTGCTGCTGCTGCCTCTGCCAGTGGCTGCCTCTGCCCGCACACACACACACATGCACACACACAGAGGCGCACTCACACTCTCATTGCTGCTGCCTGGTGGTGGCTAAACCGGCCTGGCGCGCGCTCTCTTTCGCTCTCTCTCTCTCTCGCCTGCTCGCACTTGCTATCCAACCGGCTGGCAGCGACACCATTTTTATTGGCCTAACTGTTTCGGTTATGCTCTCTCGCACACACACCAACACACTGGCAGCGCGCACTCATTTTTGTTTTTTCTTATTTACCTTTTCGTCGCAGTCGCCGTCGCTGTTGCTGCTTCTTGCGCCGCCTTCTTTTCGGCCTCGTTGTCTCTCGTTTCCAGTGTGGTGAGTTCGTGAGTTGCGCCTGATGGAGTAAGCGAGTCAACGCTACTGCGCGTATCCGCATGCTATAGCCGTCTCGCTTGCACGCCTAATTATTATTGAATAATTCAATCTTCAAAGCGTTTTTGCTGCGCGTATTAGCATTTTATAACAAGCAGCGACGCCACCGCTCTTGCTTACTCCCCCTTCGCATGCGGCGTCTCGCTCTGACACGTCGCACAGCTTCCACATTCAATGACTTCATTTGCCTGCGCTGCTGCTGCCGTCGCGACCGTCGCTGCCGCTTCTTATTAAATTCTGCTGTCAACGTAATTGGCGGCAGCGTCGTCGTCGTCGTCGTCGCGCTGTCTGCTCGCGTTGTGTTCTCTCCACGTTGTTTCAGTTTTTCCATCTTTGGGCGCAAGGGAAAATTTAATTGGTGCTCCAAGCGGGATCGCTTAATAACGCCGTGTAAGTCGCTAAGTATATGCATATGTATTTGTCTGTCTTTCTCTCTTACTGTATGTGTGTGTGTGTGTGTAAGTCGCAATAATAAACAATAAGCCCATCATTATATGATGAAAAGCGCATTCGTTGACGACCAGAAAGATGTCGACTTATCGCAAAGCTGCAATCTGGGCCAGGAAATTATGTTTTTTATGCTTTATGCTGCTCCTGCTCTCCTTCTTGTCGTTCGGGTGACCGAAAATTTATGTCTACGCAGCGCGCACCTCAAAAAAAAATACATAAGATAAACCATAAAACGCTTATCGCAGCGCATAAATCGCAGTCGACCGGGCCAGCATGGCAAATCAATCACACGTAAATCTTGAAAATATGCAGCAACCCTGGCCCCAACTCTAGCCAGCCCTGAGCCCCAGACGACAACAAAAGGTTGCCCAGGATAAGCAAAACTTTTGCAGCTTCATTATATTTCATAAGCGCACACAAAAGGCAGCGTTCTCTCCATCTCCCTCCCTCTCTCACTCTTACTCCTTCTGTCTCTCTCATTCCCTCCCACTGCTTTGCTTATCATTTTACTCTACAAATTAAGCTCATTTTAAGGATTATTATGCGAAAATTGTTTGCTGCTATTGTTGGGGTTGGCTGCCAAGGGTTAATAAAGGGAGATGGGGGCGTGGCAGGCAACTTTACATAGCTAATAAAGCTGCTGCTGCTGCTGTTGCAGGCTCAATTAGAGCAGTGAGAATCGCCGAGAAGCGCCCACGCTTCGTTTGCGCCTCTCTCGGCGATTCTCAACGTTGCATATAAGCTACAACTTTATTGCCAATTAGAAAAAATGTTCCGCACGCTGCGCTGCGCTGCTATTCTTTTTTTTTTTATATATATTTTTTTTATTTATTCTCGCTCCGAGCAGGTTTCGCTAATTAACTATGCTTTCAAAAACACTAAAATTCCATATAAATCGAGCAAAAATATGTGTTTATGCGGAATTTAAGAAATTTAAATTTAATTTGTCTTTTATTACTTGAAAATTTGCTAACGTTCAAAACGTGTCGCATACAAAATTTATTGTTAAATTTTTGCGTATGCCAAGTTTTGAAACTTTTCTGTTTTTTCGTTGCTTATTTTTCCCCCTGATTTTTCCACATTTTCACTGGGCATCAGCTGTCGCTTCATTAAGAAAAAAAACCCATAATACTGCTTTCTTTTCAATTAAAAGTTTTTCGAACAACAAAAGCAGGCTCATTAATATACGACTGACTAGTCTCCTCTCTTTCGCTCTTCTCTCTTGGCACAAACAATTATAGCCAATTACAAATATTAATTTCCCAGACGAGAGACGCGTCAAGAGTTTTTATCATCTTCATTCATTACTCATACGCGCTTTGAAATACGCAAATGAGCGGACCCGCAGACCCAAAACGAGGCGCAAATTAATTTTTCAATAAACATCATAATCATATACTACTTATCCGCGTTCCTCCTCTTTCTCCTTCTGCTACACCCGCTAAGCTTTTGCATTTTCGCCGCACAAAGATGAAACGAAGCCGTCAGCGCAGAACGGCAACAACAACAACAACAAGTTTTGGGGAAGTTGGTCAGTTGATAAATGGGCAACGCGTTGGCCGCGGCGGCGCGGCATGTAAATGTTTTGATAGTTTTTCATAATTTTTTCAATTTTTCTCTCAATTTTTCTTGCTTGTTTGTGTTTGATTTTGTTTGCCGCGCAACCACAGTTCACAGTGGGTGTGCAAGGCAAAGAGGGGGGGATTGTATGATATGCGTGCAAGTGTGATAGTATGTGTGTGTGGGAGTGGGTGTTGCACACTTATGTGGGCAGTTTGGCTTTTCAAACAGCCGACACAGCCAACGTTCTCAATTCAAACAAAATTGTTTTATTTTATGGCGCAATTAATTCATAATTAAGTTGCGTAATTGCCTGATTTACAGATCTATTTTGATTGGCATATAGAGAGCGCTCCATCGAGCCAAATAGAGCGATATATAGTAGTATAACATGCGAGCGAATCGAGATGGGCAAAACAAGGGCATTTTTCTATAGAATCGCATAAAATTAATTCATAAAATAGCTGAAGGTCTTAGCTATGAAATAGACTACCAAAAATATGTATTAATAATGAGAGAGCTCTTTAAAAAATAAATAAATATATTTAAAGATATACTACAAAGGTTTTCCATATATAAATTTTTTTATAATTTGAGTTGGTATACAAAATGTATAAGAATTTTATTTATTTCGCCGGAAATATGAAGAATTTATGGTATAAGAATTATTATATTATTTGTGAATGCTTATAGCATTGACTGATAAGCAACTAAAGAGTCATCTTTCTGGGAAATACTTTTGATTTGCTTACTAGAAATAATATATAAGCATAGCTTTTATTTTAATTTAGTATTAAATAAAGAAATCGAATTATAATGTTGATAAGAATATATAGAACCTTCTGCTTAGTTATTAAACATCAATATAAATACATTTCTGAATGAAATATATCTTACTTTATGCACAATAAATATAATTAGTATTTATATAGTATATTATAATTATATATGTTTCCAGAGAACATTAATAATTTTAAACAAATAAACCATCAACGGTTTTATTAGCCCAGCTCACACAAAACCGAAGCTAATGAATGATAATGATAAGACATTGATGTTTCCCACATGTTCGCAATATTGTGATCATTTTTCAAAAGCAAATCACACACACACTTACTCGCACACTAAGGGCTTAACAAGCCAAGTTAATTAGCAGCTCGACAAAAGGGAGCAGGAATGTTCTCTTCCCGGTAACCCTCCCCCACCCACTGAACTGATGACATCCCAAGTAAAATACACATACTTGACACTTAGAGCGATAAATACGCATCGCTTTGGTGGCTAACAGAGGCAGCCAAGCGCTACATAATCAAAATTTCATTATCCCTGCGATGCGTTAAATCGCTTAAACATGCTAAAAACGTTGCCAGACCCCTCTACCAACCAGAGCAGCAGCCACCCCTGTGCCGCCCCCGCCATTTGACGTGTTGACAGTTGAGATTTTTGCCAGAGTTGGCAGGCGTCGTCGATGCCGAAGCTGGTGCGAAATTTACTCAATAAACGTTATTGAGAGGGGGAGGTCGATAGAGACGGGGGATGGTTTGAAGTGAATAAACCAACCCTCACACACACACGCACAGTCGCACAATGCGGTTGTCAGTTCGTCATTTAGTCACAGCCAGCGCGCTGCTGTTGTGGCAATTGCGGCAACTCTCCCGCTCTCTCTCTCTCTGTGTGTGTGTGTATTTATATAGCCTGCTAAACGGTTGGGCAGGGTTGGGAGAGCAGGCAGGGTTGCACACTCTGATGATGGCGCGCTCGTTTATTGAATTACATCCGCATGACTGCGCATTTAACGAGCTCTTGGGTGTCGTTTTGCTGATGGCGTAAATGTTTGCCAAACAACAAACAAATAAATAAAGTTCTGATTTGGCGCTGATTGCTTTACGGGGTGCACATAGAGGGGGGAGGGGAGCCGACCCAGATCAGTGCAAGTCAATCAAGCACAGGCTGCACTATGCTCCCCATCCCCCTCCCTTTGCACTTAATTGCCTACAAAACGGCAGCACGACAAGGCACAAGGCACAACGCTCTCGTTATGATTCCCTTTTGCACGCGGCCATTTTATTAATTTATTTTCTACTTTATTCCATGCTCCACACACAGACAAGTTCTCTTATCTTCATTGCCGGCATTTAATGCGATAAGCACAGGACGACGGCAATGGCAACGACAACGGCAACGGCAACGACGACGGCGTTAGGCAAACAACAAGCTAGTCCATCCCCATCCCCCCACTCCGCATCTCCTGCTGCTCTATCCCAAGACCAGCAACCCTATAAAAATGTAAATCAAATAAATTTACCTAATATCAAATTTCCCCTTCGTCGCAGCTACCAACAACGCAACCAGCAGCCCGGGCAGGCCCACCCTGTGCTTGTGCTCTCTCTCTCTCCCTGATCCTCCTCCCGTCTTGAGCCATCATCATCATCATTCACGCTCATCCTTTATCCGCTCGTTTAACAATCATTTAATAATTTAGCCTGGTAAATAACACTAACACTCAGCCAACAGACCGTTCTTGGGTATGGTGTGTGTGAGAGGGAAGGGGGGAGAGAGAGCACACGGCTTTGTTGGCTGCTTTTGGGTCTTTGATTTGGCTACAGTGGGCTAGGGACGCAAAAATTGTTAAGAAAATTGTAATATAAGCAAGAAAAGCTTATTTGAAAATAATATAATTAATTTTAATATTTGAAAATTATTAAAAAACATTCTTTAATGAAACAAAATTTTTTATACAACCTAATACTCTGTAGTATACCAAAAATCAAGTGACAACCCTGGAAAATTGATAAAATGTCGATATTTGTCACAATTTTCATCCGATTTCGTTTTGAATACGATTTTTGTGCTTTGGTTGAGTATATCAATCGATTTAACTCAAAAATATAACACTTAATTAAAAAAAAAAAAATTCGAATTTTTTGTAAGGGGTAGGGTATGGAAAAAATCGCAAAATTTCGAAGTTATCGAATTGATCAAATTTAAATGTAGAATCAATTATGTGATAATGCCCTGATCAAAAAGTCATCCCCGAGGAAAATCGAATGATATCTGGTGAAGTTATGAATGCTTGAAGCCAACAAGACAATGGTAGACGGTAGTACCTACCTAGGTATACCCCTAGATATTAGGTAAATATCAATATTTTTCGCAACTTCGATTCGAATTTGTTTTGGATTCAATTTTTAAGCTTCTTTTGAGTATCTGAATCGATTTAAAACAAAAAATTAACATCTAATTTTTTGAGAAAATTTCCAAATTTTTATAAGGGGTAGGCATGGAAAAAGTAGAAAAAAATCGAACCTCTTAAATTATTTAAATTTAAATGCAGAATAAATAATGTGGAAATACCCTGATTAAAAAGTCATACCCGATCGAATTAAACTATTTTTGATAAAGTTGTGAGTGTTTTTCTAAAAAAAAATGATATAGCGATTATAACTGAAGTTTCATGCAATATATCGAACTTTAAAGTCTCTGAACATTTTTTAACCTAATTATTTTTGTTCTTCGCCCCACTGTGCCTGTGCTTTTCAGCGTGCGTTTATCCTGCTCAGCATATTAGCTGCTATCGTGCGCCTAACCGCAACCCCCACATGCCCAACCGGCGTAGACTGGTAGACTGAATACCAGGCCATATAATGCCATACCATACCAGGCCAGGCCATGCCAGTCTGGGCCCGAGTCAGAGCCATTCCGTGCCAGCCCCTGAGTCTACTTGGCTCTCGAGTCATTTAGCCATTTAACTTTGGCTTAATTCAATTTGCAATTTTTCAAAAGCCGCTGGAGCAGCAGCAGCAGGGAAGGGGGAGACGACAGGCTGTTCAAGTTGTTTGAAGAGACCCCAATGTTGCCACGCCTTCACTCCACTCCATCCCCCTCCAGAGACTGAGACAGAGCATACGCTTTTCAAGCGTTTTTATGCGCCTTTTGGGGGTTGACGACGTTGACTTTTGTAATTTCAGAGCGGGCTCTGCTTCCGGGCGCAGGATGTGCGGTTCTGTCGCCTTTTATGTGACAACCTCCCAATCCTCCTCCTGGCCTGGTCTGCTGTGCACATATTTACTGTGTATATAGACGAATTTATAGGCCGCCTTTGGGTTTATTTGTCGCTGCGCGGCTAATGAATTTTGATTGCCATTGTCTTTGGGCGCAGAGTGGGAGGAGGAGCAAGGGGCAGAGCTGGAGCAGGGGTAGGTACGCTGATTACGAGTTAATTGCGTTTTATGCTTACAAATTTGCAGCTTCCCAGCTTCAATCGACGACAGCGAAAATCAAATTAGCTAAATGTATTTATCTTGTCAATTGGCAGACGCGATTGCTGCAACTTGCAACTTGCAACTGCCACAGCGACGCTGAGAACCAGCCCAGATTGCCAAATGCCAATCACTGAGAATCACGCGGGGCAGTTCATTAGGCAGCTCCAGTTGCTGCAGTTGCTCCGTTGCAGTCCCAGTTGCTGTTGAAATTGAAGTTGATGTTGAAGTTGAAAAGTTGCTAAAATGTTTACAAGTCACTTGGCCCGATCGCTGTGCCCGCTTTCAGAAGCCAAGCAGATATGCCAAGAGACCAGACAATTCGCTTAACTGTTGTCTGGAGTTGGCCCTGCCCTGCACTGCGCTGCCCTCGCCCTCCTCCGCTGGACCACATCAATTGTTTGTTTGGCTCAGATCTCACTTATTGACTAGTCGGGCTTCCACATTTGTTTGTCAACTGCGTAGCCTCTGTGATGCTTGCTGACTTTACGCTGCCCTGGCTGTCCCTCTCTTGCTCCACCTCCTCCTCCTCCTTCAGCTGCTGCTGCTCTTCTGCTTTGCACTGATTGCACTTTGCACAAGGATCTCTCTCTCTCTCTCTCTCTTGCTCTTCGCGCGACGCACATAAAGTGTCATTCCGTAGCTGCTAATTGACATCGCACACACACACACACACACACCAGTCCGCTCCAGCCGCCAGCAACAGCTCCAAGTGCCGCTCCCCATTGACTCCCCCTCTGCCTCTATTCCACTCTGTCTCTGTCTCTGTCTCCTTTAGTTGGGCAATTGTTCTCGTTGCTGTCCTGCTCTCCTGCTGTCCAGGTCGCTGGCTCCATTGATGCAATTTGAATGCGCACGCGGCGAGTGTTGCCTGCTCTACCCAATCTAAAAATCAAATGAATCTGGGATGCTTTTGAATATCGTAGAAGTTCTGAAACTTAAAAATTCAACTCATGCTGAAGCTGTACTATCTTAATCACTAAACTAATCACTTAATCACTAATCATTAAACAACTTATCTTAATCAATTTTATTTTAAGATATTCGAAATTTCTAAGTAATTCAAGCAGATTATTAATATTTTGGTATTAAACAAGAAAAAAAACAATATATTGGGCGGTTTTCTCTTTTGAAAATCCTATTTCTATACAATTCCAACTTGATAAGTTAGTTTTTTTTAATTTGTGCATAAAAAGATCAATTATAATAATCAAATTTCATTTGTTTTCAACAATTGTTATTGGTAAAATAAAGTGTTCCAGGGTCCTTATGCAGTTTCTTAATAAATAATAAGCTTATATCATATTGTAAATGAATAATAATTAAACAAATAATTAGCAAATAAAATTTTGCAGAGGTACCTAGAGATTTTAATTAAAGCAGATAATAGAGTTGGGATATATTTAGTTTTCTAGACTATTTCCGCTTAAGTGCAGTCTATAAATCATTAAAATATTCCTTATTATCAAAAATGTAAACCAAAGCTATACCATATGTGCTATTCCACCTATTCTACAGCTTTTAAAACAAACCAAACGAAGTGTATTTAAAAGTCGACTTGCCCAATTGCCTACACAATGATTCTGCATATATCTGTAGAGGCCAGTGTGATCGGGTTTATTTATAGAGCCCGGTAGCTATGCCACACACTCAAAGTGTCGCAGTTAATTGGCAAATGTGAGTCAAAGTTTATAGAAATCTGCCACAAACAATTGGCGTGACGGCACTTTGAAGTCATAATAGATGTAGCCGAGGCAACGCCGTGGGCAAGGAGTCGGACCGGGGTAGGGGGGTACGTCGAGCTGACCAAAGGCGATCCTCGAGCTGGAGGCGTCTGAAGTGCCGACTTTCCAATGGACACGCAGAGACACCTGACAAGGCTCTCCCTCTCTCTCTCTGGGATGGGATGGGACCACACTGTGCTCGGGCACTGTTGCCATATTTGCATGGTCAATATTGACACCTGGCTGTGGTTGTTGTTGTTGCTGTCGCAGAAGATGCTGCAGCAGCAGCTGAAGAGGATTGGAGACGGAGCAAATAAATCATAAATACCCTAAGCGAACTGTTTGGCAAAGTAATTGAGTAAGTGGCAGCAGGAGGAGGAGGAGGAGGTAACAGTGTCGGCGGCGACTTGTCGTACCCATTAGCATTTGTTTGTGAAGCTGCTGCTGCTCCGGCGGCATCGGCAGCGGCATCGGCGGCGTCGCAGAAGCCGAAAGTCATACGGCGTAACACAAATGCCACATTAATTGTTTCAAGTTGACGACGCGCTGGCAGAGACGCTCGAGCAAATATTTGCGCTCATTTTCAAGTGGCAAGATTATGACGCATTCACGCCAGCCAAGCGGCAGCCACTAAGCCAACAGGGGAACGAGTGAATGATCCAACAAATCCAACAATCGATCCATCGTTCGTATCTGTGATATTTGCAGAAATCTCAGGCAAAGCCAACTGCATTCATCGTCCACTTGTGTGTTCCAGTTCAGACGCAGTTGTCTCTCTCTCCCTTTTCTCTCTCTTTCTCTGGCTTTTTAATTGGTATTTAAAGTAGAGAATAATGTTAGCTCTCTCTCTCTCTCAGGAGTACACCGCAAGCACTTGAGCTGCCCCGTGTGGGCTCATCCATCACCCACAGCGAGGCTCGAGTGGCAGTAGGTAAAATCGCCTCAAAGAGAGAAGAAGCAGGAGAAGAGTTTGTTGGGAATTAGCTCAAGCTGGCAGGCAGAGGCAGGCAGGCAGCTGTGCAGTACACACGTTCTACAAGTGCTACCCCTACTCTCTCCCTCTCTTTCTCTCATTGTCAGCGAACCGCAGGACACATTTTTCGCTTGCCATTTGGCAGTTTTATTATTTTCACACTCGAAAATAATTGCATGCTGTGCCGGCGGCTCAGCTTAGCCCCGGCTCAGTTCCAAGGCGCAGACGCTGAGGCACCACACCCAGCAGCAGACCTCGTGGCAAGCTGTGGCTCTCAGTCTATCTCCGTCTGCCTCCGTCTCTCTCTCTGTTTATGACGCCAACATGGCAGCTGTGGCCCCTCGTATTGCCTAATACTGCCAGCCAGGCCAGTTGGGCATCGCGTTAGCCGTTAAAACGACTGCCAAAACATTCAATAAATATGTTGGCTCATATAAATTATGACGGCTAATGAACACGCGCGCCATTTGCCCAACAATCCAACAGATACACAGTTGCATCTGCTGCTCCGCTGCTGCCGCTCCACGCTTATCAACCGCCACGAATCTTGCTCTCGGTTGCTCTCGAAGATTTCCTAGGAAATTTACTATATCAATAGTCCGGCACACAATGTCGACACTTTGGCCCTAGTCACTGCAGTGCCAGCCGTCGCCCTTATAGAGAGCAGCTCTCCCTATCTCCCTCATTCTCTCTCTCGCCCCTTCGATCCTCGCCTGATTGAAATTTGTGTGCTACTCGGCTTTATGGATTGCTAATTAACCAAACACCAAAAAGGGAAAGAAAAAAAAAAAAGAAAAAGAAAACGATATACAAAAGTCATTCTGGTTCTGAACTGGATTATGACATTCTGTTGCCTCCAGCTGTATCGAGATCTAGAGATACATAATATAATCTAATGTAGCTATTTATAGCAATCAGCTGAGGTGTTTCAAACTATGTACTCAACTATAAAGTGAAATTCCGCTTGATTAGGATGATAATATGATTAGTTTAAAATGGGAAAGAAAGTTGTAGATGCCACAATAGATGTTTATAGCACATATCTACAATTTTTAAATAATAATCTATATAAACTAGCTTCGTAAATGATTTAATTATGTTTTCAATATTCTAAAATGTTTATATTACTTAAAACCTAAAGAAACTCTTTATTGACTATGTAAAAAAGGCAGAAATTCCAAAATTTCGACTTTCTGTCTGTATGAACGTCTAGATCTCGGAGACTGTAAGAGCTAGGGTCACCAAATTTACTGACAATACTTGTCTGTATTGCAGTTAGTATAAGCATGTTTCAAAATTCAGCCACGCCTACCTGCGCCCCCAAAAATCGCAAAAAATCGTTTCTCTCTCTATTTTAAAGCTAGAACGTACATTTTCGATGTCTACTGTAGCTAATACCACATCTATCTGATTTTTTCATAAATGAAGTACTCTAAAAATAATCTAGAACATTTTCAAGAGTCTCTATTGCCTTGCAGTATATTATTTTGCGATTCTTTGCCGCTTTGCGGAGTTTTCAACAATTGTTAAACCGATTATGGCATGTCAAGGGATTTCCAGGTTAATTTCCAATTATCTATCAGTGACATTTGCTGCGCTTTTCAGCATAGAGATACCCAAATAGAAAAAAATATCTTTTAATTACAATCGATCAATAATATGTTCGCAGTTCAAAAAGTGAGTTTAACAAGAACTCAGGCAGCTGCTTGAGCCCCCAAACAAAGGCGAACGGGTCTCTCTTTCTCTCTCTTTAAGCGCATAATGCAACCGTCTGCACTTTGACTTCCAAATTGGCTGATCCATTGGCAACAATGGGCCAAATCCGACTAATCCGCTTGTAGTGTGCCAGTTGCCTTTTTGACACTCATCAAACGGATCAACAACTTTACAAACTCAAGTGGCATTGTTACAGGGTATCTGTTTGTCTGTGTGTGTATCTTTTGCATATGCATTTTCAGAGAAAAGGAAAAATATGGAAAAATAGCAAACAATTGGCCTGTCAACAATGTGGGGTGTCAAGGGAGCTGGGAACAGAGTACTCTCTCGAGCACTTCTCGAGTTCATTATTAAATCATTTTTCGTTGTACCTTGCTTGGACAGGGCACACGTGAGCTGACCACACACACACTGTAGCTGGGCGAACAGCTGTGGCATGACTGGGCCCAAGTATCATCATACTATACCATATCTATAGCTTGTTCCGTCTGCAAATCAATTAAGCGAGAGAGAGAGAGCGGGAGATGCTGCCTCCCGCCCCGCTTAATCCAGGCATAATTGGCTTATTGCGCTGCACAAAAGCCTGAAATAATGAGGGTGACAACGAGGACGATATCAACGGTATCAGCGGGCATTATATGTGTGTGTGTGTGTGGGGAGGGTGGCGTGGTTGCTCTGGTGTGGAGAGAGACAAACAAATGCTGCGATAAACATCTTTATAATAGGACAGATCGCACGATAATGGTTGCCAAGCATGTGATGATGGCAGATTCTACACAAGATCTGCCTATGTGAGGATGCTGCCAATTTTCCATTTTCGAACATATGCTTTAATTGCAGCTTGTCGATTCCAAACCAACAACAAGAGGCAATTAAATGGGACGAGTCAAGGACGACGTGGATGCGGGCGAGAAGTTGGCAACACTCTCACAGATCGACAGTTGTTGGATGCAACGATCCTCCTTATCCTGCCGCCCCTATTATATATGTGGGCGTGTGCAAAACAATTTTCAAATTAAAAACCACTAAAGATGCCAATTGACACGCTTCATATATCAAGGTGAGAGACAACAAAAGCAGAGGCAACTGTGAAAACTGTAGCGCACCTTTTTGATTTCCGGGAAATACGTAGCTCGCTCGGGTCTGCACTTGGCACTACGGCCTGGTCCAGCCTGGTCCGACTTGGTGCTTGGCAATTAGATGCGCTTCACTTGAACCTCTTTAAAATACAATTGCTAGCAAAAACAAGCCAAACACACACACACACACAGAGGAGGTGTAAAATTCAAGTGTGTGTGTGTGTGTGTTGGCAACAATGCCTTGCCACTGATTGAAACAATGGGCCAGGATGCAGGCTGTGCGCGCAGACAATGGCCAAGACGTTGTTGTTGTTGCCACAGTTTTTGCAATTTGAAAGCGTGTAAAAGACGCTGCGACGACGGCGACGGCGACAACCCGCGGCCAAAAAGGTGTGTGCACAACAACACACACACTCACACACACACACTCAGGCAGTCAAACAATGGCCGCACATTATGCTCAGGGCGCTACGCGGCAACTCGACTTGGTTCGACTCGTCTCGACCTTATCGCCTGCTGATTTGTATTTTTTAATATTTTTGTAGCAAGTTCAATAAACTTCGAAAATAAATTGTTATCCGTATCAGAGAGTGGCACCCGCGGGACTCGCCTCTCTCTCGTTCCTGCTCTTATCAGTTTCAAATTAAAACATTGCAGCTTGTAATTGCCCGCGACACAGGACAAGCGCAGCCTCTCCTTATCGCCATCGTAGTCGCTGTGTGTAATTGAGGCTGTCGTTGAGTGTGCGTATCCCCCCGCTCTCTACACACTATCGTATCCATTCCCCTCTCTCTCTCTCTCTCTAATCAGCCGGCATAACGCTTGACTAGCCCCAACGGCAAACGACGCTTATCGGCAGGGTGTACCCCTGCTCTATGCCTTTCCCTCTCCACATAATTATGTGCCAGAGATAACCTCGCTCTAGTCCTACCCCTACTAGCCCCACAACAGCTTACAGAAAACTATCGAGCAAGATTTATGGATGCGCTCTGACAATTAGCGCTGATAACTTTCTGGCGGGTTTCGGCTCCATTTCCATCGCCATCTCCCTCTCCTTCTCCCACTTCTTCTCCCATTTTCGTCTGAAATTGAAACCAAAATTGAAATTGAAATTGCCTGTCTAATTTGGTGAATTATTGTGCCAAGTTCAATGGTTGAAAGTCTCTGGGTAATTATCAATTATTGAAAGACTATAGAAGACTATGGTAATATATCATACTGGGGCGTGGCTACTACAAACATTAAACGCTAGTTAGTGCAATTTCCGCATCTGCAAGCTACGGAGTCTGGTAAATATTATTCCCAAGTCTACAGAGTCAGTCAGTTCGCAGCGAAGCGTGTCCAGAACTGGCGCCAGAGGTGGACACTTGTCGCACATTTTCTTCTTTGTATATCGCATTACATCTCCGTCTCCGTTTCCCGTTACTGGGGAGTTGAGGGAGGGCGGGAGTTACGGGAGTAAAAACTCGAAACAGTTGCAGCTCTCTCACACGCCTCATTAATATCTCTCATATTTTTCACGCCATTTGCGAGTGCAACCGAAAATTCCTAATGAGTTTGTGTCAAAGAGTTTCCAACGAAACCAGAGAGATGTTTTTCTATGATAAATGTGTTGTCAAAATGGAGCAAGAGATTTAAGCGAGCTGAGGAATATATTTAGTAGTATTGTATGGATGAAAATGTTGAAGTACAAATTTTAAGATATGCTTTGATTTCCGTAGAGTTTAAATAAATAGAATTTAATTTATATGGTATGTATATGTGGTTAAAATATTTTAAGCCAAAGATCTTAGCAGTTATAAAGGATGAAAATCACTAGAAAAAGTGAAAAAGTGAGGTTAGAACACATTTTTAATTTTTAATCCAATTTCAGCCTATTATTTCTTGCTAGCATATTTTCTATCAGTATTTCTATATAATCAAACTGTCTAACTTATTCTATAGTTATTTGATCTATACTTTTTATGTAGTTTTTTTTTTATCTAAATACAAGATTAGTTTATAAATGATTTCAGTACAAATTTGTGCCATTTTTAGCAACTATTCAAATTCTAACCTCACTTTTCAACTGCCTGCACACACAATACTCATATACTCACAATGTTTGCCAAAATTGAACAGTTTCCCATTGAAATAATCTCACAACAACGATCTCATGGCGCATTTGCCGCCATTTTGTGCTCGTGTGTGTGTGTGTGTGTGTGTGTGTATGAAACATGAAACAGGCGCTATTTAATCAACCCAATGACACATAAGGCATGAAATGCTATGAAATGCAATTTCCATCAAATTTATTGTTATTGTTGTGCGATCGAGTGCGAGAGAGAGGGAGGGGGAGAGAGAGAGGGAGCGGGCAGGCATGCAAATGGCAGAGGAGAATGGCAATTGCATTAATGGCGTCGTCTGTCTCATTATGCAGGCATTATGCTGCGCTGTCAGCGAGAGGCGGCGAGAGGGGGAGAGGGGGAGAGGGGAACGACTGGGCACATTCATGCTGGTCAATTGCCAAAAAGCATTATTAACACACACACACACTCACGCACACTTGCACAGCAGGCTAAGCAGATTGGGGGATATTATTGCCACTACAATAACGTGTACTATTGTTATCCTTTCAACACAAAATGGCCGCCGCCGCTGCCGCCGCCTGGCCTGACAGGCGCAATTCTGACATTCAAATGCCGTCGCCATTGTTCCAAGCTAACTGTGCGTGGCCAAACTGCAACGCGCCTCGCGCGCTCAGCATCACAGCGGGCAGTCAGCTAGAAGGGGGAGGGGCAGGGGGCAGCTGACTGCCAGCGATTAAAATCTCATAGAGGGAGAGAGAGAAACAACAGCTCGCCTGGGAAATGCTATGCAAAACATTTGCACAGGGTGTGAAATTTTTTCCGTTATACACATAAATTAGATTCTCGACTTATCAACGTGGTACTTAGATGGATGAACTGAAAGTGCCAGAGCACACATTTTAATGATCTGAAAAGCTGAGAAAGTCTATGCAGAAACTCAAGTTTTGCTCTCATACTCTTCACTTTTATACAATAGATATGAGTCTAAAATAGGAAAGTAGGTATAAAATACTTAGGTTTTTTTTTAAATATTTACTAATAATATTCTTCAGATACCATAATATATATAACATAATATTATTGCTAAAAAGCCTAAATTATAAAGAAAAGAAAGTGGACATAAGAAACATAACGATTTCCATATCATATATAATAATAATAAAATTAAAAATATTGTCTTATCATCAAAAAACAAAAATTCTAAAAAGATCACTTTGTATCAGATCAGATCAATTTTGTATAGTCTATTATATTGTATCAAATGTATAATTTATTATATAAAATATACAATAATATTTCAAATATACCATAGCAAATAATATCACATGATCATTGAAAAGCCAAAAGATCACTTAGACCTCCCTGCAGCTGTTTCCGCTCCAAACTTGGCGCAGCAAATTCTTAATTTCCCTCAAAATGTTTATTAATTGTTTGTACAAAATTGATAATTATAGATACATATATAGATCACAGAGATAGCTGCGGCGCTAGATCGTTAGACAAACCTGCTCCGATTACAGCACGGAAATTCTCACACACACAGACAGCGCGAGGGCGGAAATACGAGAGCAGAACGGAATGAGGCGCACGGGGTTATTCTGGGATCTGCTGGGACCAACAGACTGATTGCCGCTGCAAGGATCGTTAGTGGCAGACAAGTTGGGCGCAACCGCAACGACACGATTCTCCGATTCCAGGGAAATGAGCTATGGAATTCAAAGGCGACAGCGGCAAACCACACGCGGCGTTTTCACGCGCATTCGGCGTTTGCAGGCCGAACAAGGTGCGGGGGCGTTTGCCTTTGCCGCCTCATCGGCGGCGTTACAGATGCTGCAAGTAGCTGTCATTTCCAACACATGTTTTGACCGCATCAATAAATCATCGCGTGTCAGGCGTGTCAACAACCAAAAACAACAACAACAACCAGTCGAGCTCTTCATTGTTTTTCTAGGTTAACTGCGATCTAACTAGGTATCATATTTTAGCACGATCTTGTTCTGGGTAACAGCAATAATAAAAAAAAAACCCACAGTCTAATACTTAACTCTTAATGTGCATGCCCAATAAGCATCCACACAGTTTTACAGGGTATGTTTGGGTACATGAAATAGGATATACAATCGATAACGCTTAAAAAAAACAAGAAAACACTGTCTTCTTTCATTAAAAGAAAAACTGAAAAATATAGTTTTTGAAAATATAAATCAATATTTTTTAATATTCTTTTTTTTTGCAAAATATTCAACATTTTTAAATTTCAACATTTAAGCCACAAGAAAAATAAAAATCACCTGATTTCTCACAAACTTAAAAGAAATGGCTGAAAGAATGGGAAATAATTCCATTAAATAATTCTAGAGCCTTTAGCGACCCCCAAAATAAACTCTAATCTCTGCTCAACTAAACAATAATACAAAAATATCAAAAATGCATGTTTTATTTTAAAATATTATGATCCTGTGCACCAGCACTTCAACACGACAATAAATTTCAATTAAAATATAGCAGGGAATTTCCTTTGATACCCTTAGCTATTGCCCACTTAGATATAGCCCCTCCATAGCCCCTACACAGTACTCCGTAGTAATCTGAAGTTAATCTCAAGTACTTAACTGAGGCAGATATAATACTCGATAATTGTTTAGGGGCTCTCTATTCTCAACTCAAGTATTCCCACACCCAATTTGAACAATTGCCTGATTATTATTTCATTTATTATGGTAAAAACGGCTGGTTTTGTTTTCAACCCAAGGAACACTCTGAAAATTGTGGAACTATCTTCAGCTAACGATCTCTCTAAGATACGGAGATACGCAGATAAATTGGCAAAAGGAACGCTCAATAAATTTCAAATGTTAATTTAAATTAAATTCATTACACAGACAGAGACAGAGAGAGCGAGTGCAAGGGAGATAGCTAGTGGGCTTCTATTATAAATCAAGTTAAAATTTGAAAATTCATCGCCACTTTAGTAACCCCTAATGACTTTTATGTAGGAATTGTTTGGGCAATCAAGTCAAACCAGCGCGACCCTCTTGTACCAGGCCAGTCAACCCCCGTTGGTAAATTAGCCAGGCCGGAGAGAGAGAGAGAGAGAGAGAGAGAGGAGAGAGAGAGAGCAGGCAAAAGGTGCAAAATGCACAAATGAGTATAAATATTTTCACAATTAACGAGAAATTAAAGGCGACAAAGCTGCAGGGCGAGAGGCAACCCCGCAAAACCCAAAAAAAAAACTCTATAAATGCGGCTGGCGATCTAGAGAGGGATCTGATCTGCTGTCGGAGTCAGACAAACAAAAATACACAGCAACCACTTCGGAGCACTCGAGGCAGACAATGGGCCGAACACGCATTTAATAGACTCGGGATGAGCTCGGGATGCCGCTGCCGATGATGATGTCCTTCTGGCATTTAATGCGTACAAAATGTCTAATAAATTAACTTCACTTCACTGTTTGTTGTGCGAGTGTGTGTGTGCGAGTGTGTGTGTGTAAGTGGCCTGAAAGAAAAATCGTTTTCAAATGAATTTCAATGCAACGAAGCGTAAAACATTTTACGCCGCGCAGACGGGGTGAGCGGGGAACAGAAGCAGCAGTCGGGGAGGCGAGCAGGAGCCAGGGAGAAGCAGGACAAAAGGACATGCGGCGGCTGCAGTTACTCGAGAGCGAGAGAGAGATATATATCTCATTCTACCCGCTGCTATTAAACATTTTATTAATGAATCCTTTCAATTGTTAGCGCGTGATTTCACTCTCTATACAGGGACAGAACCCAATATCCTATACTGCATCCTAAATGGGAAGAACCAATTGATGTTTATGCATCCAGAGAGAGTCAATGAGCCAGAAAGGACATGGCCAGCATTTAGTTCAGCGTAAATATGAAATGATTACTTCTCTATATGATTTGGAGTCCCATTTCGAGTTGAAAAAGGATAATAGGATGAAAGCTAGACTGCCGCTACTGTGGTGTCAAATAATTTCCTAGATTTCCCGATCTTTTTTTAGAGAGGTAAAACAGTTCAATGGGTTTTTTTATGTATGCCATATTTATGATCGTGTTACACGTGTTATAGACTGCAGACTGCAGCGTGAGTCTTTATTAAAATTATATTTATTCTTCCCAGTTCAATAAGAGCAATATGTGTGCTCTATAAGCATAAGCATTATATCTTTTATTTGCAGTTCAATAAAAACATCAAGTATGCTTCATTTCAATATGTTTTCCAGCTGCCGTTTCACAGCAGACTCAATCATATTAGTTTCGAGTGTATGATAATAAATGTCAAATGATATCGCAGGCAGAGAGACAGGGATATAGAGAGAAAGGCAGACAGGCAGGCAGGGAGACAGACAGGTCGCAGGACAAAGGAATCGAGCTCGTGCATTATTATGAATTGGCTATCGAGTGCCAATGGGAATGGCATAAAAAAAATCATGGTATAGTTTTACCATTATGAGCCAAACCATTGAACAAATTTCTTCCCTATCTCCCCCCATCCCCCTCCCTCTGTCGCTCTCTTTGAAATATGATTGTTTGTTTTTACAGGCAACGTTGATCTAATACGATTATAAATATGCGATTATTAACACTCGATTGCCCTGTGACATAATTAAGACATGAGAGAGAGAGAGAGAGAGGGGGAGAGACCCCGAACTGCTGCTGCTGTGCAAATAGCATCATCCCCTCCCCCTTTACTACCTACCAACTCCTCTGCTAACAATGGCTCCGGCAAAATGTCACACGGCTCGACAGTCGACCGACATTGGCTGATAAGTGACATGTGTCTGTCTGTATCTCTCTCTCTCTCTGTGTGTGTGTGTATGCGAAAGGGCACTCGAACCGCCATAATGCTCTGCTAAATAGCCCGATATTATACCCCATATCAAATGAATAGGTAAACCGCAGAAAAAACCCGAACAAGGGGGAAACGTTTTTGGTCTAACATCAAAGTCAGCTGATTAATTATAGCAGAGAAAAGTGTTCTCAGGCCGAAGTCTTTTGGTTGACACTGTAGGGGAGTGGGTTATGTAGTGAAAAGGGGGTATGCAAGTGAGGTAAGAGGGGTGTATGGGAAGAGGAACTTTATGATTTGAGTGTAGTGAGTCAAAGGGATATTCTGATGTCTTTTTATATCAATATGACTTAAGATCTTATGATTTGAGCTAAGAAACATTAAGAAAAAGCCCATTTCTGTATCATATTTCTGCCTATAGTGAACTTAGGCCTTTTTATATCCATAAGACTATAGTTAGCCCAAACATAAATCAAAAAGAATGACTAAAATATGAATATCAAGTAAGTTAGTTGTGTTCATACATACATACAAATTTGAAGATTTAGTCTATTCATATTAAAAAAAAGTAAGATCTCCTTACTTTAGTTAAGAATAAAGTTTAAAAAATATTTATTTATGTTAATACATTTTAGAATTTATCCTATTCACACATATTTTCAGCTTTGGTCTTATTAACTCGATAAAACTTAAGATCTCAGTGGAAAAGTGAAAAACAAAGGCAATAACTCATATGTGAGTAGAATTCGTTGCCTAACGGTTTCGCATATAAATATAACTTAAGATCATAATACTAATATAAAGGATATAGGCTAAAAAAACCTTTAGATCGGCTGACGGCATCATATTCACACATATCTTCAATAAACCCAAAAAACATCGATTTGTGAGTCGTATGCATAAATATCTCCGGTTTAGATCTTCTCATGTTATGAATACTTAAGAACCCAATAAGAACACCCAAAGGAAGAGTCAAAAAAACCTTCTTCTTCATATGCAAACATATTGCCGCTTCGTGTAGGCAAAACTTGATGACAAAATGTGAAAAATTGCATCAAGATTTGCGCATATCCATATAAACAGAACGCACAATCAACAATTATGCAATCAACGTATAATTATGCACTGCCGTGCCCCCCTGCCCCCTCTCGAAAACAGGAATATATTTTATGGTTCGATAAATTATCACAATTTGCGTTGCATTTAACGCAGTCGCCGTCTCTGCCGCTGCTGCTGCTGCTAAATTAACAGAAGCCGAATGCAACTAATTTGCGACAAAACGCCCTCAGGTACTGCCCCAGTGGAGCCAATAAATCACGTCAGAGCCAAAAGTGGGAGCTGCGCAGGGCAGAGCCGGCCGAGTCGAGTCGCTGCAGTCGCTCTTGGCATCATTTGGCGCTCGAATTTGTTGTCGTCTCCGTCTCCGTCGTCGTCGTCGTCGTCTGCATGCGCGGCAAATAAATTGCCCCTGCCCTGGCACAAGTCGAAGCTGAAGCTGAAGCGGAGGCACAGGCTTAGGCACGGGCTACGAGCAGCCGGGGCACGGGTGGCAATTGTGCAGGATCACCATGAAATGGGATTAAATCGCACAAAAATGTTCGTTAGCGTCAATGAAAAGGCCAAAAGCGCAGCCAAAGCAGGCCAAGCCTGAGCTGAGGCACGCTGCATGAATGGGTTGGAACAACTTGGTTGCCATCTCCATATCGAGGCCAGCTGCAGCTGCTGCTGCTGCTGCTGCAAACGAGGCATCCTCCTCCTGCTGCAACAACAAATTAACACCTTGGCTTTTGTGTTGCCACTTTGGGTACAAACAATAAATAAATATCACTTCACGCGGCGCGGCCTGTCAAGCAGGCAGGCAGGCAGTAGGACGACGATTCGAGGGCACCTTGAGGGCACCGCCGCTCCACACCATCCCCAGATTGGCAAATTTATCGTCTTTTAATTAAAGTGCAAGCGACCTGGCCCTCTGTCAGCGACGCAAAAGAGTCTCCATCAGCTAATTGCAGCTCAATGAGACGCCAAGCCCCAAGCTCCAGCTGAAGATCCACTGTGATCCTATCTGCTTCCACACAGTATAAGAAGAAGAAGTTGGCCAAGTGCATTTCCGTTCGGCAGCTCGATTAGATCTCGAGCACAAAATAATTGACTAGTTTATCTGGCTCAGCTGCCCGTACATATCGATAAGCTCAGTCCAGTCTGCCTGCTCCTGCTGCCATGATCTTCCGCTGCTGATCTTCACTGATCTTGGCCCGGTTGCCGCTGCTGCTCTTCAAAATTGAGTAATTTAACTACTCAATTCGCGATAAATAACCGACACAGCAAGTGACCAAGTGATCCTCAAACTGTGATCAACTGTGGGTAACCAATCAAAGTGCTCAAATGGAGCTCGGCGCGGGTGTCGCCGCACGCCGCACGCCTCCTGCCGCCTCCACCTTCAGCCGGCGTTCATCGTTAGCGGCGTTTGAGGTGTTTTTTGAAATTGCCGATCATTATGTGTAGACAGACGCAGAAGGAGCGAGGGTGGGCACAAGAGTTTATCAAGAATTTCAAGAAATGAACTTGATTCTTTTCGCTAAAAGTCAGTTGACTAAAGATCAGTAGAGAACTTAATTTAATTAATATTTAATTTAATTAATATATATTTTATTTATTTATTTTATTTAACGTCAACTAAGCCAGTCGGCTTGAAATTAAAATTAGATTTTTATTTTTAAATTAAAATTAAATAAAATTAAGATTAAGAATTTAAAAATTGAAGTGAGTAAAAGAAAAAAATATGTTAAATTAATTCAGATTATAAATTTTTAAATTACGCTGAGGAATGTAAAACAAGAATTAACGATCCTGGATTTGCTGCAAGGGATTGGGGAAAACCCAGTAAAACCCAGTCAGATCGGTTAGTGTTGAATAACTTAAGAAAACTCACAATTAAATATACATAAATTAATTAAATATTTCTATTCTATTTTAAATTCGCAATCTGCATACTGTATAGAAGAATATTGATCCATTTTTGCCTTTACACAACACTGTTGCATGTTTTCTATACCCTTAGCCAACACTGCTTTTCAGTGTTACCACACTAACTTCAGCTACAACCCACCGCGACGCTCGTTTGCCTTCCTGCCTGCCTTAGCTTCGCATGATCAAAATGATCGGTCCAATGTTTTGTGATCTTTCAGCGAACGTTCAACTTAATCACAGCGCGCATTGTGTTCGACTTCAGTTACAGGGGAAGGAGAGAGAGAGGGGGAGTAGTGCAGGCTAACAACTGCAGAGAGATGTAACTACTCGCTCTCCCTCTCTCTCTCGCGTACTTATTGCACACTTTGTTCCTGATCGAGCGAGTGCGCAGCGAACCCAACTGCAATTTAGTTTATTGTTATAAGTGAGTGAGGTTAAGTACGAGCGTACTCGCTCCCTCTCTCTCACTCCCTCTGACTGGGTAGCATCATCATCATTTGTAACAAACTGATTGCATTCCAAGACGCATCTGTGTGTGTGCAGCAAGTGGCGATCCTCGTTGATCGTCGAATGTGCCGGACCAAAAGGTGTTATAAAATTTGTTTTAACTTAATTTAAGCGAGCGCCGTCATCAGCTCGAAGGAGGTGAAGGTGGAGGAGGAGGAGGAGCAGGAGTAGGGAACTCTCAGCCAAGACGTGATGCAGAGAAGCGGTGCCTCTTTAATCAACGCTCGCGCTTCCAGCCGGGTACGATCAATCAAGTCATCAATTTGAATGTGTTGTAGCACAAAATATAGTTATTTTCAATATACATATTTTTCAGCAATAATTCAATTTGCAATTATCCCCCTCTCTCTCTCTCTCTCTCTCTGTCTCTCTTTCTGCCTCTCTGGACGTCATCAAGCCGAACAAATGATCTGCCCCGCGGGCAGCTCACGAATCGCGTCCGCGGTGTAAATGAACCCAATTGATTAAAGCGTAAATTAACCTGAGGTTAACAATGTTTGGCTGCATTTGTTATTAATCATTGCACGTTTGTGAATGCCTAATCAGTTTCATAAATTATGACTGGACTCATGGGGCGGCAATTGTCAAAGTCGCGCAGTTCCCATGAGTAGAAAAGAGTGAAAATTTCAATAAACGATGATTAGCTTGAAACGAAGAAAGTACGCGCACAATGCGCGATCGTCCAATAAAAAAAATAAAAAAAGGGAAAATTGAAAAGAACTTTTCTTTGGCCTCTCTCAACTCAAGTAAAATCCATCCAACAATTGTTATAGCGTAAGTGAAAAGTGATGGCAAGAGAATTAATTTTTCATCATTACAATTTTCTCAAAAAAAAAAAAAAAATCGTTGATCGACGCGCGATCGCCACAATAAATCAATCAACAATGCACGGACTGATCTGTTGATCGTGCCCCCTTTCTGGGCCCGAGTCTCTCTCTATATGGCCAATATGCCAGACAGTTTGGAGCCGTAGCTCTTGTTGATTTGTTTACAATTTGACTTATCACAATTCATGCTTAGTTGGCACTTTTTCAGCCCTCGATCTCGGAGGATCGGTACGATCAACGATCGCATTATGTCAATAGAACTTCTTCAGCAGCCGCATTCGTTGAAGTGGAGAAAATTGACAGGCTTAATGATGCTGCTGGGAATTAGTCAGGGGTTGCCCGAGAACCGAAAGGGTCACCAGTTTTCCCCCCTGGTTTCCCCTCTTGGCTAACGAACTCATTTCACTTCATTCACAGTCTCCTAAGCTGGCGATCATAATATTTCAAGCTTTTAGTCATCTTGGGCGAAATTAATTCAGTTGTCTAATTTCTGCAACATTTACTAAATTGCCAGACTGGCTGGCTATGGGCTTAATCCCTGCCCCCTCTACGGGAGGCACATAAAATATTTTGATATGTGACTTGTATTCATGTTAACTTAAGCCTGGTTTATGAGTTGCGGGAAGGGGGCGGGGTAAAAGCGTGATTGCAACTATTGTGCTGCAACCAAATGTGGCATGAAGTTTAAGGCTGCCATCAAATTTGGTAAAGACAATTTGAAATGCATGCGAGATATGAAGAAAACCGGAGAATTCTACGTAAAGCCAGCCCACTCGTTCTCCAAGCATTGTAATGCGCCTTTGTGTTAAACAAATCATAAATCAATAAAAAGAAAAACTAAGCTGCAGCAGAGGCAGAGTCAGAGGCAGCATTCCACAGCAAGATCGGGCTCCGATCGGGCTGCTGCGCAACGGACTGGCCTGCAAATGCCTGTCCACGATAATTGCGCATACACCTCTCTTTTGGCCGGGGGGAGTTCGGGATCGGAATCGGGTTCGGGTTCGGGCCCGGACAGAAGACAAAACATCTTAACTTAGTGGTAAGTGCGGCCAGCTAACTGCTACCACTAACAAAGACAACAAAACACTGCCAGGCCAGGCCAGAGCAGGCCAGGCCGGGCCGGGCGCAAGTAGAACGCAGCATGTGCTGTGGAAAGTCGTGCCGACAGCTCACGACTTGGCCAAATGGGGCAGCAGGAAGAGAGAGCAGGCAGTGGGAAGTGGGCAGTGTGGGGGAGGGAGGTTGGGCAACGGGCCCAGGGGGTGCAGGAGGCAAGTGCTGGCGGCTGTAAAACACTCAGCGCGCTCGACTTGGACAGCGGCAGCAGCAGCTGCAGTGGGTGGAGAAGGCGCAGTACTGCAGGCAGGGAAAGAGCAGGAGGCAACTATGGCACACTATGGAAAATTGTCGCGCTGCGCTTAATCGACAGCAGGAGGAGGAGGCGGAGGGCAGAGCAGGAGGAGGAACAGCAGCAGTAGGAGGAGGAGGAGGAGGAGAGCAGGAGCAGCAGCAGGAGCAAGCAGGAGGAGGCAGCAAGAGCTGCTGAAGGAGGCTGAAGCAGGAACAGGGATGAAGGAGGCAGCAGGAGGAGGCAGCAGGAGGAGTCAATGGAGGAGGCAGCAGGAGGAGGCAGCAGGAGAAGGCAGCAGGAGGAGGCAGCAGGAGGAGGCAGCAGGCGAGAGCACTAGGAGGAGGCAACAGAAGGAGGAAGAAGGATGAGGCAGCAGGCTAGAGCAGCAGGAGGATCATGCAGAGGCAGGCGGGAGCAGCCTGCAAAATGCCTAAAGGAAAATTATTATCATGCCTGCGCCCAGAGGGAGAAGGTTGTGTCAACAGAAATGCTCAAGGTGTTGGCGAGTTCACGCTTTTGGCAACAGCAACAACAACAACAGCCACGACAACAACGACAACAACGACAACAACAACTACTTAGCAGACCTTCAACAAGCATATTAAGCCGCAAAATGAAGTTATCGCCACGGCCTGCGTCGGCGAGTGGAGGCAAACAAAGCAAACAGTTGCGCCATATGAAAAACTGATTCATGACTCCAGAAAGAGAGAGAGAGAGAGAGAGAGAGAGGAGTCTGCTACGATCCGAGGATCGTCGTGCAGCATCCCAGGCACGGCATACTAGTTGTTGTAAATTTGTTGAACGCCGCTGCAGCTGCTGCTGGTTAGCTTGGATGTTGTTGTTGTTGTTGTTGTTGGAGCGCGGATTGGTGATTTACGGCATGCGTTGAGGCGGCACTGGGCACGGCCTCAGCTCCAGAGTCGAGAGTACCAGTTGCCTGGTTGCAGTACCCACACTGGACTCCTGTTGCCATAGGAAATTTGCATGCCCAGCGCGATCCTTGGCTGATAATAAAAGTGCAGCCAGGCGAACTACTGTCGTAGTTGCTGCTGCTGCTGCTTGCCGATCTTATCGCTGCCAGAGTCAACGCTTTGGGTTTGGGCCAAGTGCCATTTAAACGCAGAGACCAATGAACAACAGCAACAACAACATAAACAACAGAAGGTACAACAACAACGCCACGTTCAGCTTGCGCATTTTATGATTATGTTGTTTTGATTTTCACGATCGTTTAGACCCGCAACTCTACTCCTTAAGGCCAGGCCAACTATTTAGCGATCGATGGTCTCGCTTGGCCTTTGATCGTGTTACTGATCGTGGCATAATTATTTCACAATCCTCTCTCTCTCTCTCTACACATTCTAAGCAACATAATTAACAAATGATTTTGTACCACTTTGCTAGAGTAAAACATTATTCGGTTTTCAGATCGCAGCAGTTGTTAGGGGATCGCTGATGGGGTTAACTGAGAGATCGTAGGCAAAGAAGGAACAAGAACTGAAAAAAACAACCTATTTCTGTTTAACAGGGAGAAACAAACTATTTTTGATTGAAAGAGAGAAACGACCTATTTTTGGTTAAAAGAGAAAAACGACTATTTTTTTATTATAAATAAGGAACCACCTATTTATGTTTCATAGGAAGAAAAGATCTATGGTTTTTCCGGTAAAAGTGCGGAACGACCTATTTCTGTTAGGAACTAAGAAATGACCTATTTTTGGTTATTGGTATGGAGCGACCTATTTCTGTTTAACAGTAAGAAACAACCCATTTCTGTTTACAACTAAGAAACGACCTATTTTAGGTTATTGGCAAGGAACGACCTATTTCTGTTTAAAATTAAGAAACAACCTATTTTTAGTTATTGGTAACGAACGACCGATTTCTGTTTATAACTAAAAACGACCTATTTATGTTTAGAAGAACTAAGATACGACGTATTTTGGTTATTGGTAAGAAACGACCTATTTCTGTAAAATAGTAAGAAACGATCTATTTTAATTTAACAGTGAGAAAACGACCTATTTCAGTTTAACAGGGTATAAAAAATATATGATGCCCGATGCTGAGACCTTCCCGTTAAGCACACATATTAATAACTTGTTAACAAATAACGAGACACGCTATTTATAAACTGTTATTACATGGCACACTTAAGATTGGTATATATCTGATAAGATTAAGCATCTGTGACGAATACTGAGAAATGCAACTTATCAATTACAACGAAAGCTAGATTTCAAGGTTCTACAAACATGACCGATACCTTAAGTACTTTATAAACAATAAGCAATGTGTTACATAGTAGTATCTTCTTTATAACCGATGACTTAGTTCGATAAGCTTCTGTATTGACAGACTACTTTTGTAAATCATCTTATCTGATTATATATAAAAATCACTGTAATATCTCCTTTCATAAACGATGACTTAGTTCGATAAGCGGGTGTATTGATTGAATAAGAACTCTTTCTTCTTATCTATACCTCAATAATTCAATTCATATAAAAATCACTGCTATGCTGGTAAATAAAACAAACCGAGTTTATAGTTCGACGTGAAAAGATGTTGCTGAAGGTATTCGCTTTACTACTTTCGATTGGTTCCTGCCTGTCAGCAGTACCAGTACGACCAAAGATCAATGTAGATCACACACTGATCGATTTTATGTTGCAACCCTTTGATATATCCGGAAATGCTGCACTCAATCAATACTGTTTCAATCGTTATTTGGTGCTCCTAAAGGACATTGTCAATCAATATGAATTGGATTACAATGGATGTATTGATACTTTCAATTCTCAGTTGCAAACCATCGATACAAAATACGTAAAACCTTTGGAAAATATTACGGACTACGCTGAACTAAGTTGCCAAGCTTTGCAAAAATGTGGAGGGGAGAAATATGTTGAGGCCTTCGAATGCTACGCACAGACAGTGAGTAAAAAAGTGGATTATACATTTATGTGATTAATTTTGAAACTATACTACTTTCAGGGTTCTGAGCAATCCAGAATACTCTATAGTCTCTCCGCCGATGCTGTACAGTATTCCGTACAAATTAAGGATGAATATCGTGCAGCCGAAAGTAAGGCTAATGAGTGTGTCAATTATGCAGAGAGAGTATATAAGGAGAATACCGCCAATACCTACGAAGAGCTGAGCAGATGCCTAGACGGTAATATACCCGCAACAACACTCACTGATGGCACAGATTGGACAACCTAACATGATAATTAAAATCAAATTAAATCTTTGTCATACAGTATTGTTATATTATAATGTGAAATACCTTAACTAAATTTATTTGTTTAATTCTAAAACAAATTATTACTACTCTCACAGCCCTCTTCTACACTCATATCATTTCGGAATCCAAGTCCACACTAAATCAACATTTTAAATTGTAATTAAAAGAGGCACCACATGCATCTAGAGAAATCCAGAAAGAAATAGGTCTAACAATAGAGTAAAAAGAGTTGATCGCATCATTGGCTGTAAAACTGATTTACGATCTGTTCGCATATTCAAAGGAAAACAAAAATCAGTTAATACTTGAGCATTTAATAAGGATTTATTGTTTCTCGCTAGATGTGAGGAGACTCCCGCCTGGCAGGCATCCATAATTTCCAGCTTTCCAGCTGCTACGGCGTTTAATGGGCTATTAAGTGGACTCACACACGATCATAACTCTGAAGATGTTTTAATCAACATCCGAAAACGTTTGGTCTTTCGGTTCTCGCTTAGTTGGGGTTTTACGAGCGTAACCAACAAGGCCACAATCACCAGAGGAGATACATCTCCATTCCCAGCTGCGTTCGCTCCCTGCCGCTGCCGGCGGCATACCAAAGATCCCACTCATCATAACATTTATTTGTTATTTGTAAATCAAAAGCGCATTTAAATGCCAGCACATCTCTGAGCAAATAAATCAATGTTTTGTGACACGAAATTCGAGATATTTTTCAAGAAGGGGAAGGCATCCCAATCCCTCCTGCTTACCCGCCCACGACTCCAACGCATCATCGTATAGCTCTGTTCCATCCAGCTCTGGGGCATGATTTTATGACACCCGCCTATTTAATTTGTTAATTTGTTCTCTGCTCTGCAGCAACACATGGCGCAGTTTATGTTCGCATAAATAAAGTTTATGTGTTTGGAATGAAGCTTTCTTTATATGAAATATGTTTATAAAATATGTATATGAACTATCTGCACATTCTTGAAGCACTCTTCGTGGAACTAACAGAAGGCTGACTCAGCCGATTAAAAAATAAAAGGATTATAAAGAAGAAGCAAATTTATCATATTCATGTTATATAAATTTATTTCTTGATGATATTCAACAAATAAAATTCTTCAGAACTTTTAAACAATATTATTAATCAACTATTAAGTATTTTTGAATTTGTTCAATTTTTTGATACGTTAAAAATCTATGTGCACTCTTCCTCGTGAAATGTTTTTTTAATCTTTACCTACAATCTGAATTTGTCATCAAATTAAGAAATAAAAATTTACAGAACGTATAGAAAAATCAAAGACAGAAAACTCAGCTAATTTCCAGCTTTCAGCTGGTAACTTCATTCTTTATATGCCTATTTGTTGGCTATGTATGTATATAAAAGAGTTTCCCCCGAGATAACGCCCAGTGATAAGACGTCAAGAGCGACTTCGCGATGATTACTTTCGTTCGCTTTATTTACCCGCTGTTAATATTTTATTGTTGACTGAATGAACGAAAGGAAGTTGCAGCAATTTCTTTTTTTTTCCCCATTTTTTCCCACTCTGTGTGTGTGACAGGAGTTGAAGCGTGGCTAGCAGTTGTCACATCGTTGGCAATTTATGCCCAGACTGACGATCCTGGGCTGGCACGTCCCAGCCCCAAACCAACCCTCTCGCCAGGAAGAGGAAGAGAAACAGGCAGTCGTCAGGCAACATAACACAAAAAAAAAAGAAGGAGACATCGCAGCATCAGCACAGCAATCCTGTCGAAGCATTCATCAAAAAATGGAAACTAATTTCCTGTCAGTTGTTGTTTCTCCTGTCGATGTTATTGTCCTCCTCCTCCGCCTGCTCCTCCTCCTCGTTGCCTTACGCCTTCTTCTTTTTTTGCTCCTTTTTCTCACTGGCTTTTTTATGCCATTTCTGTTTTATTGTTGCTCCATTTTTTACTTGGCTTTTTTATTAATTTTTTGCTGTCTGACGTTGGTCGCGATACAATGAAGTGAAAATGGCGCTGCCTGCACATAAATTGACGCCGATTGCTGTGCGGGATGAGTGCGAATGTGTGTGTGAGGGTGTGTGTGTTTATTGTGCTTGCTTACCAATATAAAAGTGATATAGAGGCATATGATATGAAGCAAACTTTCAATAAACACAAAATGAGAAATTGGAAATTGATAAAGAATTTTTATATTTTAATATTATATAAAAGCTCAAGATTTAGATATGCTTAAGCTTTCTTTACACAATCAAAATATTTCAACATTTTCCTTTGCTAGGAAAACACAAACTTTTGGGATAGAGTATGCCAGCTGCGTTTTAAAAATCACCTACAATCCTTTTGCGGTTCTTGTCACACAGTCGCATATGCTGAAGTTATCTTTTAGCTTTTGTATATAGGTAGGTTCCCCCTTCTCTCCAAGCACCGGCTGCCATTTCAGGATGGTTGGCAATTTTAATTGAAAAATTTTGCATATTGATGGAATTCTGTGCACATACGGGGGCTTGAGATTTATGGACAGAGATCTCTGGCAGCAACAACTCAATAAGTTGTTGCCGCAGGCAGGCGGGCAGGCAGGCTGACCAAATTATATGCTGTTAGTCAAAGCTTTAATGCAACTTGGTAATTTTATTGGCGTAAATAACAGAGAGCGAAGGCAATGAGAGAGAGAGAGAGGGGGGAAGAGAGTGTGTGTGCTGGGGGCTAATCGAAGCGTTGCCAAAGCTGGCAATTTGCTGGAGCATTAAATCGAAATCGACTCGACTCGATTCGACTCTCAGGCTTCTCTTAATTTGTGACAATAAGCTAAAACGTTGTAACGGCTGATCGGGCCGGGATCAAAGGATGTGCAGACTGTGGAAAATGAGTTGAACGAAAAATATGAAATGTGCAGTACAATTTGGAAAATATTTGCAATTGGTTGCGCCGTCGCCATTAAATTGCCGAAAAAAAAAAAAAAAACAAAGCAAAACGAAACGAAACAAAACAAAAGGCAGCAGTAATAAGTAATCATAATAATTGCAGCGAGAGGCGCAATAAAAAAAAAGGTAGGAAGGGAAAGAGACAGAGAGAGAGAGAGAGAGACGCGCTGTTAACGAGTTAATTAAGACGCTTTTGCCCAACGACCGTTACACGCGACGTATACGCAATTAAAGACCCAAAGCATTCAAAATATGAAGAAAGCTGCAAAGCTCGGAAGCAGCAACAACGGTAATACGAGGGTCGCTTGATAAGTCCGTGACTTTTTGAATAAAATATATTTTTTTCGTCAAAGAAGCGTTTTATTTCTCAACATAATCTCCTTTTAGCTCTATACATTTAGTCCAGCGTTTTTCCAATTTTTTTATTCCTTCCAAATAATAGGTTTTCTCAAGGCCCTCAAAATAGTCGTTTGTTTCTGTGATGACCTCTTCATTTGACCCGAATCTCTTACCGCCGAGCCATTTCTTCATGTTTGGAAACAAAAAATAGTCACAGGGGGCTAAATCTGGAGAATATGCTGGATGGGGTAGCAGTTCGTAGCCCAATTTATGAAATTTTGCCATGCTGACTACACACGTGTGCACCCGTGCATTGTCCTGATGGAACAGCACTTTTTTTCGCCAAATGCGGTCGTTTCTGCTTCAAATCAATATCGAATCTGTCCAAAAGCTCTGAATAATATTCGCCGGTGATCGTTTTACCCTTTTCAAGGTAATCGATGTGAATGATACCTTGTGCATCCCAAAAAACTGTGGCCATGACCTTGTTGGCCGACAGATCCACCTTGGCCTTCTTTGGTGCACGTTCACCCGGAGAAACCCACTGTCTTGATTGTTCTTTGGTCTCTGGTGTGGTGTGGTGGATCCATGTTTCGTCTACGGTAACGAAACGGCGCAAAAATTCGTTTGGATTGCGGTTGAACATCGCCAAACACTCCTTTGAAATGGTCACACGGTTGCGCTTATGGTCGTGTGTGAGCAATCGCGGCACCCATCGCGCGGAAAGCTTTTTCATGTCCAAATATTCATGTAAAATGTGATGTACCCGTTCAGTTGAGATGCCTACAGCCTCAGCTACCTCACGCACTTTCATTCTCCGATCATCCAATATCATTCCATGGATTTTGTCGACGATTTCTGGCATGACGACCTCTTTTGGGCGACCTGAACGTTCGGCATCACTTGTACTGGTACGACCACAACGGAACTCAGTAAACCATTTCTTAACCATTGAAATTGATGGTGCAGAGTCCCCATAATATTTATCAAGTCTTTCCTTGGTTTCGGTGATGGATTTTTTACGCAAAAAATAATGCTTAATTAGCACACGAAATTCACTTTTTTCCATTTTCGTTAAAATTCACGAGATCGTCTGCTTTCAATGCCTATAAAACGCAAACCAAAAAACGCAGCTTTCTCAAAATTTTACAGTCAGCTGTTAATCGATAACTGCTGACAGGAGCAGTGTTGTATTTAGAGCAGGTGCGCGGCAAATACAAAAAGTCACGGACTTATCAAACGACCCTCGTAACTATGACGATCCAACAGAGCCGACGACAACGATGACGACGAGCTCCACAAACGAAACGGAAGTGCAGCTAATTACGCAATGCGTGCAAGGCGACATAAAGGCGGAGGAAGGAGGAGGAGAGAGGAGCAGCAGGAGGAGACGAGGACAGAGAAACAGAAGGCACAAGGCGTGTGAATCGCAGGCAGCGCTCTAGAGAGAGTTGCAAAATATTTATGTCTGAAAGAAATAATAATAAGTGTGTATTTTTTTTGACCAAAGGTATGATCTAGGGAAAACTTTCAATTTGAAATGAAATATTTTCAATTTTTAAATATACTATCAAAATAATAGGTGAGTTTTTTTAGAAGAGAAGTTATGATCTAGTGAAAACTTCCAAGTCTGAAGAGTTTAACTGCAGATAAAACATATTTAAATATTATGTGTCCGCTTTTATTATAGCAAAGCTACAAAATAGGTAAAGCAGAGCTGAAATAAGTCTAGATTAAGCTGAAAATTATTAAAAACTATAAATATGATCATTTTTAAAGGATTCTTCAACACAAAATATAACACATAGTACAGCAAAGTCAAATATGTCTTCATTAGGTCGAAAATTATTGAATCTTAAAATATTATCGTTTTTAAAAATGCATATTTAATTCAAAACGAACAAACGAAAAAAAATCATTATTATTTTAACTCTTCTACCCATAAACATTCCAAAATATACCCCGATAAGATCTTGTTTATTGATTATTTCGTTTCAACAAATTGATATTTCGCCCTTCACTTTCCATTTTGTTTTTTGTTAGGCACACAAAAGCCTAACTTCATTTCTAAGCAAAAACCATAATAGATTCTTTTGTTGAGCATATCATAAGTTTTCAGGCAAAAAAACATGAACAAATTTAAATTTTTTGTAGATGAATAAAATAATTAATAGTTTGCTACACGAGCGAAACCACTCGAGTATTAACTTCAGACTCGTTTTGGGACTCTAATGTACTTCTTGGTGGAGACCGCATTGAACTCTGACCCGACTGTGTGCTGCCATTAGGCAACAGCGAATCGTTGCTGTTGCTGTTGTTGTTGTTGTTGGACATGTTGGTCAGAAGGCTTCGTTTTGAGCACAAAATGGCAGGTAGCACTTGGAACTTAATTGCCTATTAGCAGGAGCTGCTGCCGATGAGGCAGACACAGACACGACCTCAGTAAAAACAGCATGGAAGGCAGGAGCGCCTGCCGGCTAGTGGGCGGAGGGGGGAGCAGTTACACCCATTGGCAATTAAGTGCAAGCCAATCAAGCGATTTGTACATGGCCAACACTCACAAGGCACACACACACACACACCCAGCTATACCTGAGCAAAACTCATTTGGGATGACTTTCAATGATATTGGCCGACTCGACTTGGTTTTACTCTGCCCCGCGGGCGGGCAGGCAGGCGGTCGTCTCTTGACCTGGCTAACCAATGTGCACTTAAAAACGCTTTTTTGACGCCTAAAAAGACGCGCTATAAACTTTAATTAAGACATAAAATAGTTTTAACTATGCACTAAAAAACAGTCGCTGCCGTTGCCGTTGCCAGAGCCAGAAGAAGAATGTAAAAAAAAAGAAGGGTAATGGTCTGTGGCCGTATATACCGTAAGTGTGTGTGTGGGTTGGGGGAGGGGGGACATTATAGACACACGAATACACTACGTTTTCAATAAGTTTGAGAAATAAATATAAGCAAAATGCATTAAATATTTATGAGAAAACTTTAAAGTTGAATAAAAAGTATAATCGTTATTATATCATTAGTTAAATGAAATATGAAGCGATCTGTAGTAAATTTTGATTGAGTAAACATTCGAAATTATATAATAAAATACGATACAATGTCATATAATACATTTTGCATTGAATTTGTAATACTCGTATGTATAATATTATACCAAAAATTAAATAATAATAATAATAATTAAAAATTTAATATCATGCCAAAAATAAAATCAAATAATTTGTTCTAATAAATTAATATAGTCTATTATTGTTTTTTACATTATATAAGCTCGAAAAAAATCAAATTTTATTATACTTCAAATTTCATATAGATTATTAAATTTTTTCTCCATTCAAAAACAGTTTTAGATAAGATCATAGCTAAGTATGCCCACACTGAAAGTTTCTGGTAGACAGTACGATATTATTTGTAATATTCCCAGTCTATATAACCCCCCCTACACGACTGTAGCGCATTATAACTGTAGCTCATAATAAAGTCAACTGAAAATGAGGCTTGAATTTAGCGAACTACTTGAATGTCCACTAAATCGACATTTATCGACACAAACAGCAACAAACGGGGAAAGGGTCTCAGAGAGTGAGATATATATAAGTTTTAAGCCAAAATGAAAATGCTGGTAGAGTCGGTCGTTAAGGCAGCACAGCGCTGCTCTCTCAAATCACCGACCAATTAACTCGGAAAGTTCACGAAACTGCAAACTGCAACCGCGCAGTAAAAATCGACACATAAAATGAAGTCATTGGGAGAATGTGTAGGTAGGTAGGCAGGAAGAGAGAAGAAGAGAAGCCTCCGATGAAGATACAGGATGATGCTGGGACAAGCAGACGCAGCAGCAGCAGCCGAGTGGCAGAGTGCCAGAGTGGCAGACTGACAGTGTGGCAGGGGGAGGGGGGAAACAACCGGTCGACAGGTTGAGGTTGAGTCTTGGCCCAGAGATACTTCTTGTCCAGTTGTCCAGTTGTTTTCTCGTCAGTCAGCGGCGATTTAACGTGGCGCACATTATTCATTCCTTACGTTTTTATTACTTCATGTTCGTGTTATTTGTAATTTTAACAAGATAATTTTGTTCGAGCATTTAATGACAACGACGACGACGACGACGACGACAACGAGGAACCTGGAACGTGGAACGAGTTATGAAGCTCGTCAAGATTGGAGAACTACATTGGGCACTTGCAAGGATGCACAGAGCGAGAGAGAGAGAGAGGGCAATAACATTTAATTGCCATCTCGAGCGGAAATGCAATTCATGTGATTTTTATGCCTGCTAACCAATTATGGACGCCAAGCGCTCGACCAGGCCAATCTTAATTGGCAAAACCAACGTACTGTGTGTGTGTGAGCTGGTGCGGATCGAGCGAAAAATATTAAATCAGCATTCTCTCTCTCTCTTTTAGCCAGCCAATTTGTAGCAAAAAACGCCAAGCTGGAAACGGTCTGCAAGCTGCATAATGAAGCCATCAAACTGGCTGGCTGGACTGGCAGTCCTGCGCCAGCAACATCCTGCAATTGTTTGAATCATCCAATAAATATGAGGCAAGTCGAGAGAGAGAGCTCTATATCAATTTTGCAGCCATTGCGCGGACAGGCAGGCACACCATTTTTAGCAGGCACTGTATATGCATTCAAATTCCTAGAACAATGAAATAATTCCATAAATTCGATCGGGCTAATAGTGTGTTTCTTCGCCATTTTAAAAAACAAAAAAAAAAACATCTTAACCACCATCTTTGCCCTGCTCAAGCAAAGCTCCACCTACCTGGAACTGGGTAGGCGTTACCCTCGCGATCAGACAAAACAAGTTTGGCCAACAAACTGGTTTCCTCCTCAAACTCAACACGCAGCAGCGTATGGCGTATGCACACAACTTGGCTAAAAAGCCTGTCGGCCAGTTGAGTTATGGTCAGTAACACTTGAGCTGAGCGTTCGAATGGGTTTTACAAAGCGACAGCAACAACAACAACAACTCTTTCTCGAGTTCTCCGACGGCAGTTAAAGCTGGCACAACATGACCATTTGATCTAATTTACGTCAATTTAGTGTCATTCGCATCGAGTGTTTATTGTCAGCAAACATATGTACGAGTATATGTATATAGTAATTCGCATAGGCCCAACGACCCAACGAACACAAGTCTTACGGTTTTATGTGCCTTCACATGGTTTAAATTCAGTGTTAAATGTTGCCATCAGCAGCAGCAGCAACATCATCAACAACAACAAGAATAATCGATATCAATAAAGAGCGATCATTAAATGTAACTCGATTCCTTAACGACAATTCACTATCGAAATTATCGATAGTAATTTTGTATCGATATAGAAAAGGTCTGTAGAGTAAGTAAGCTTAATGCATTACCGTCTTTTACGAGGAAATAATATTGTGAGGGGGTAACAAGCATAGTCTGAAATTTTGGAGATAATATATTTAATATATTTTGAGTATTTTGAATTTGAGTACTAGAAGTCCAAATAGGGCTCTCCTAAGGGGGCAACATGGCCTGTCGAAAGCTTGAAAATTCCAAAATTTTGAAGCATTTAAAATTTTTATTTTTATGCAGAAAGTCAATCCATGAAGAAAGAAAATCTGATCATTTTTAAAGAAGTTAGAAGAACTGGAAGTCCATGTACAGTTCTCCCAACATGGTAGCATAGGGTTCTCCCAAGGGAGTAACATACCGTTGCGGAACCATGAAAAGTAAAAAATTTCGAAGTATTTTAGATCCGTAATATTTTAATGCAGAATCAATCTAGAGGTCAATACAAGAATTAAGAGCCACCTACCTTGAAAATCTGATAATTTTTAGAAAAGTTAGGAGTATGGAAGTCCTGGCAAGGTTCTCCCAAGGAAGTATGAAAATGTCCAAAACTTTGAAGTATTTTAGATTCGCAATATTCAATCTAGAGGTAAATTCATGATGCAACGGTCGTCTCCCAGCAGAATACGATGTTTTGCGACGAAGTTATGTGTGTTGCAAGGTTCTAAAGGGATCTTGAAATCTTGTTAGGGGCTAGACCATTCATGCTAGTTGTTTTTGATGTTCTATGCAATAATATTCACCGTAACAAACATAATTTGCACCTTCTAGACATACAATTCGATACGATAGTTAAATGAATTAGAATTTAACATTATAATTTCAAGGTGAGCTAATTAGAGACCTGTTTAATGCGTTAAATGAACTATGTTATATATGGTATGTAGAGTAAACATTGCAGTTCGCAGATGCGTAACAAAAGTTATGATCTTCATTAGCTTGCGTTATGCAGTCGAACTCGAGGCACTTAAACAAGGTTCTTATAACATTAATAGTTTTTTATTTTTTTGGAAAATTAGTTATAATTATTCGACAAACAGCACGAAAGGCGCCTTCTGCTGTCAGGCTCCCTCGGTTATCATACCATCCCTCCCCCTCTCCCCATCCCATCCCTGCTGGAGAGCAATTAAAAGAGGCAACAGCGCGCAGAGTGCACGAAATGGAATTAAAAAGGCATCTTGTTATTAATTAGGGAGAACAGTAGCTGACAGATATAAAATGTTGGCTAATTTGAGATATATACACACACAGATACATGTGCTATGTGTGTGTGTGTGTGTGTTTCCTTGAGCCGTCTGCACTGCGTCCTGTCTTGGAATCCCTCCCTCTCTCTCTTTCTCTTTGCTTTTGCCATTCGTTTGGCGAAATTCGCGATAAAGCGAAATTCAATGTCTTTTAGCTTATAATTGGCAAAGTCAGTCGCAACGGCAGACGAGTGAGACGAGAGAGAGAGAGAGAGAGAGAGAGAGAGAGAGAGGGAAGAGGTAAGACGTCGCAAAGATATAAAGATACATTTGGGCTGGCAGCGCGTTGCGTTCCTCGACCCTCCGCGAGTCGAGGCAAAAGTTTTGCTGTTTTGACAAAATGTTACTTAATTTTCTATCATTAATATTTCGAGATTCCTTATCAATCCGTTGGCTGGCTCAACTCAACAATTAGCATAACTTCCGCATATTATTTACGCTAATTGGGCACAAGCCAAATAGATAATATAGTACAACAAATAAAATTATATTCAACTTCTACGCAAACTTTCGCTATTGTTTTTGCCCCATTTTGTGTTCATCTTATCGCCCGATTTCATATTTTTAATTATTGCATTGGAATTTTCAAAAATTCCATCAGAAACAACTACAACAGGTTGCTTATAGAGCCAGAGAGTTATCGGAGCTCGGCGATCGACGGCAAAACAAACACACACAGAACGCCGCGTGCAAATTGATTTTCGCTCTTTGCATGCAAATTTCAATCAAAATTAATTAGTTAACATTTTTATTGTTGTACAAATGAGCAAAATTAATTTGCATGACTATTAAAAGGAATGACTTTCGTGCAATAAATAATGCCAAACAAGCGGAAGGAGAGGGAAACGGAGGGGGGAACAACAAAAACAGTGTGCACACACAACACAACTGTAAAAAGTCAACTTTTTTGAGTGTGTACACACACACACAGGCAAAGCAAAAATAAACACTGAAAAAACAACAACAAAACAGAAAAATATTATTTTTAAGACGAACTCTAAATGCTCTACAATTTTTTTAAATTCTTCTATATAATATAATAATAATATTTCAAGCTTTAAATAACTGAAAAGTTAAGTTTATAAATAAATATTAAACTAGATAACTAACTAATTTATATTAAATATTTCATATATATAATTTCTAATTACAAAACATAAATAAAAGTTGTCAGAAAATTTTTAAATATTACAAAAGTAAACAACTTGAGTTTCTGAATTTATCTGCCAACTAGAAAACGATTTATGCAAATATATTTTGAATTAAATTATTCAACAAATTGAAATTTTTTTATTTCACCTATTATAAACAATATGAATAAAAGTTGTCAGAAAATTTGTCGCAAGCAGCCCGATTAAACTATAAAACAATAAGCTCGTTTTGAAAAAAAAAGCTAAAAAAATGTTTGTCTAACCAGTTTTTTGCGTTTATTTATTCAGATTTTGATAGATAACTAAACGAATCTCCATAGAATTGAGCATTTACATATGCAAATTTTGATCAAGATAATGCAGATTGTACAGATTCGTGTTTATGACGGTGTAATGGGGGGTGTATTGTGCTAGAATCTTAACTAGATTTCATATTATAGGGTATTTTATGAAGTGCTTGATAGCTGAAGTTTAGTACAAAGCGTATGGGGATTTCGGTTTACCCGGCTTCGGTTTTAGGGCATTACGAAAATAACGCTCCATTGGCCCCGTTTAACACCTGATGCGACCGAGGCTCAGGCACCGCAATGCTGGGGTACAATTTATGGGTGCGCTACCACAAAAAACTACAAAACTATCGGGTTACACTGGCAACAACAAGACAACCTACAACATGTTCTGCGTGGCAACTGCAGGCAGCGACTGCGGGACTTTTTTTTTGATGTGCCAAGTGCAGCAAACAGCTGGCCATATGTAGATACTGTAGTATAAGGTATGTGGCACGATCTTAACTTGACTCGCTCTTGCCAAGTGGCAATATCGTTTTGTTTGATAATTTATTGTTGAGTGAGTGGGCACGGGGCGTGGCAGCTGACCCAATTTGCTGCGAGCTATTTATGTTTATCGAAAAACCCCAGCAATGTTTTACGATCATCAGCTTATCAGCACAACGATCACGATGGTGATAACAAATGCCAACACAGCGAAGAAATCGAATCGCAGACAAAGCAAAGCAAAGGCCTCGCATTAAATTAAAGACAACAACTTCGGAGGTCAAAACTATAACTTAGAAGAAGCTCAGCTAATCTTGCAGCGAACATCGGCATTTTGAGATATGAACGACAAATGATCGTGAGGCAGAGCAGGAATGCAGCTGAGAGGGAGAGAGAGGGGAAGTTAAGCTAAAGGAAAAACGAGCTACTGTGCACGCGATCGGGCGTATGCGTGATGTGGAAAACGAGACACGAGACATGTCAGCAAGAGAAACAAACTAAAACATCAAATCATAAAAGCCAAACGATAATTTTATGCTGCCAATACCAAAGAGAAAAAACATGCAAGACAGACAGAGATAGAGAGAGAGAGAAAGATAGAGAGGGCTGCTTAAGTAGTTGCTCATTAAAGACTCCGAAGGAATCTCTCTGTTTTCCTCGAATCAATTAACAAACGTTGCTGGCTGCACATTAACCAATTAACTGCTAATCTAATTTTATAGCTAGATAGAGCAGACTAGAGAGAGAAAGGCAGAGATGTCGAGCTACCTGGAGCAGTGATATTTCCTCTGGCATTATCAATGAAATGCAATCCCAGTGTGACAGAGAAAGAGAGAGAGAGAGGGGTAGCCCTTCAACTAATTAGCATTTTTCACTAAATTCCCAAAGGCCAATTAAAAAACACGAAAACACGACGTTAAGAACCGAGCGATAATTTACCTACATCAATGAGTTTCATTATGGAACACAGTCCAAGCACACGATGATGTTGATGACGATAAACCAAAGACAGAGACAGTCTCTCTCTCTCTCTGTCTGTGTGTATCTGTGAGATCTTTATCACAAAATGTGACTATGGGCTCGTTCGAGAGCGAGAGCCCATCGATGGGATGATCATCAGCCAGCTCTGATTTCACAGCATGCTGTCTGACAGACCACACCGAGTAGCACCTTCATCGTAGGCAGGCACCTTGCGCCCTCTTGCTCATAATTAAAAACAAAAGTTATACCAATATGTCAAGCATAATTTTTATTTGAATGTGCTTCGAAACAAGTTTTGTCCCCCCAAAAGGTTGATCAACATAAATTTCAAGCATAATCGTTGGGTAGAAAATCTTCTCACCTTTAGCTCGTCGTAGTAGCTTCCTGCCTCAGAGAGTGTCAGCAGGAGCTTCTCCTTACCCTACTCCTCCTCCATCTCCTCTGAGACTGAGCCCAGGCAAATTAACATTTGTGTTTGGCTTTTGCTCTTTTATCCGTTTGTTTGGATTAATTTTAAATTCAGCCCCAACTGGTCTGCTGCTCCATGGTGCTACCACTCCAGCCCGTCTCTGCATTCTGGTATTAATTACTTTAGCTTCCGAAATCGAATTTACATATTAAAGTCGTTTTAAGGTAAGCAGGCAGCCCAGGCAGACCACGATCGTATCGTGACGGAGGAAACCGGCAGGGTGCGCAGTCTGCAGCCTGCGCAGTCGATCCTCTCGTTGATGGTGCAGCAGGTTAAATGGAAATCAGCGCCATCCCCACCCATACCCATTCCCAGTGCCAGTCCCTGTCCCTTTTCCCTTCCTCCCTGCTCTTTCCTCTCGAATGTGAACAACTGGAATCAATGGAAGCGAGCGTCAACGACCATTTCACAAATCGATACAACTGGGACTGGGAGTCTTCTTCTCTGGGTCGCCAAGTGTCGCTAGAGCTCGAGTCTTTTATTTTCTCTCTCTCTCTCTCTTTCGTTTTATTTTAATTTTTATTTTAATTGGAACAACATAATTCCTAGAAGTTCGCACGAACTCAGCCCAAACGACAACACACGAGCTGTGCTAATGGAGTTCGTCTGTTCAGTTTGGGTTCCACTTGGGGGCTTGGGTACCACTTGGGTTTGGTGTCAAGCGACGGTCTCTCTCCCTCTTGCCCCTAATCGCACTGAGGGCATCGTAAATTACCCGATCGTGTATTGTGTGGCAAAGGAAAAGAGGATTGAAAACAATTAAAAAATTGGCAAACACGAATCGATTGTGATTACAGTAAATTGTTGTCAAATTAGCTGCAAAATGAGCGAGAAAGAGAGAGAGAGAGAGAGAGGAAGAGAGAGATGAATGAAGGTGTGTGTTAGGGAGATCGAGAAAGAGAGAGAGACAGATTCAGAGAGAAAGGAAGCAGTATCTGCAGGCAGAGAAAGTTAAACTGCAGCCTTGATCCAGGAAATTCTGAAAACAAACGATAATTTATCAAAATGCAGCGATATATATCTAACAACCCAACGTTAGACAGATCATTAGCTGCAGTTTATACCCCCCCCCCCTGCAGCTGCCTCTTGAACGTCTGACAACATAATTGTCGCCAGATTTTGAATAACTTCGTGTTTATCGCATGAGATCAACAAATCAAAACTAAAAATTTAATATTTTTAAATATACCATAACATCTTCATAGCACACACAAACATACACACACACAGGCAGCGAGATTGAGCGAGATTGATCGATCTGGAAATGGACAACAGAATCGTCGTCATCGTCGTGATCGTCGTGTTCGTCGATCCCGCGATCCGAAAGCAGTTGAAATAATTATGAAATGTCAAACTTGTGTTCGCGCTCGATTACGCCACTTGACATGGCCAATTAATCTCGGCTTAATTGGTTTGTGCCACAACAAAGTAAGTGAGACAGAGAGAGAGAAAGAGAGAGAGAGGGAGACAGGGAGGAAAGACAGGCGACACTCTGCCGCGATCGATATTGATGTGCCTGCGCTTCTGATTTTCTCTTGTAAGATACAAACGCACAGGTATTTAGACAAGTGTATATATGTGTTTTAATACCCTGTAATAAGCAAAGGGCGGGGGTATACTCAAGGAAAATTAATTGATAGACAGCTCAGGCAAATAACAACTAGTTAAAAGAGATTTAAGCGCTTTATAGAACAGAAAAATATATTATAAATATTGTATTTAAGGCTGTGCTTGAATCTGCCTCATCTTTCCCCACACAGGGTATCTGCTAGTCGTGCTATTTGTTTAGTATACAGTTTACTTTTTGCTCTGGCAAAATTTGTCATATTTATCGACGCCGACGCGTCGCTCAAGGCTGCCAGCGCTGTGATCGATAAATATATATACATATATATAAAGAGAGAATGTCGCCTGCACATGATGCTGGACAGGATGAGGGGGGAGGGGCTCTCGCCAGAGTAGCCGTGACATGTGCAGGTTTTTTTTTCTTCTCGATTTTCGTTGAGCTTTTCGAATCGTATCGAAACTGTGCCGGCAACGCCCGACGACGCCGCCGCCGACGCCGCTTGTAGACATTTTATCAGATTCTTTAATTGCGTAAAACATTTTTGGATTCTTCACGTACGAAATTCCGAAACACCGCAGCTTGTTAAAATTCTTCTATCAATGAGCAGAGACGAGCGAACCGGACGAACAAATCGATGATCGGCCGAGTGAGACAGAGACAGGGACAGACAGTGGTAGTTAGAGCGAGACAACAAGCTTATGAAGTGGAACGCACGAAACGCCAATTAAGAAATTGACAAATTAAAGCTGAATGCTTTTTATAATCAAAACAGACAAAGCAAATAAGCACAGACGGACGAGTTGTCGGCCAAGTTAAGGAGAATTGTTTTAACCAAATTTATGAATACTCTGCGCAGTTGTTGTTGTTGCTGTTGTGGCAGCTTGTTTAATTTGACATTTATTTGCATTTCATTTGGGGGGGAAAAACTTTCTTTTCTCTCGTCTTGTTTGGCGTTTTTTTTTCTTAACGTTTTTCGTGTCGCAGCTGCTGCCAATCGGCGGCAAATTAACGCAACGGCTTGTTGCAATCTCAGAGGTTTTGTTTTTTTTTTTTTTTTTTTTTTTTTTTTTTTTTTTGTTTTGCAACGACAGCAATCAATCGATCAAGCGATCAAGCGATCAAACGAACGAGCGAAAGCTGCACCGGCCATGTCAAAGTCCTTTGAGCCAATCGATGGCCAATGATGGCCAACAGCAGCAGCAGTGGCAGTGGTAGCAGCAGTGGCAGCCGCAGCCCCAGCGGCAGCCATGGTTGCTGCCTGCATTCCGAAATGACAAAACAGTTAAAAAATAATTAATTGCGTTGCCTTAAATGGCCTAAAGCGGTTTGGCTGTTTGCCTGCCTGCCTGCCAGCCAGCCTGTTGCATCGCTTGTTTGCAACCTGCAGCAGCAGCAACAACATGTTGCACATTCGCAGTGCGTGCTGCGTCTGCTTTGTCTCTCTCGCTCGCCCATTTTGGCCTTTTGTTTTTACTACCAGCTCCAGCGGCCACTTTAGGGCTTATTAATGATGGATTCTCCTCAATTGCAGTTTTTTCTTTTCCTTCGCTTTTATTGCGCAATGTGCAACGACACAACTTGCAACCGCTGGGGCCCCCAATGTATGTCAACGGCGGCGCAACAGTCCTGAATGACAAATGAACAAATGTTTGCAACAGGAGGTTTTTTTTGTGACCTCCACCGGGCTTGAGCCTGCTTCCGCCAAACGGACGAGGGACAGGGTGGACTGTGGTGCAACATTTTACTAAACGGTTTGGCAGCTCGTCGACTAATTTGGACCCCGGCATGATGAGCAGAAAATGGAAATTTATAAGAAACTGTCCGAAAACAATGCAGCAAGTTCAAGGTAAACTTTTTTATAGGTGGCATATGTCAAGGAAGCAGATATAAAATTAAGTACAGAAAGGTATATAATAACATATATATTTATAATTAAAACCGAAAAATACCAAAATCACAAAAATACATTTTTTTGAATTTTTAAAATTGCAAAATCTATTATTTAAGAACTAAAACCATGAATAAAATGTTTTACCCGAAGAAAATCGATTGATTTTTAAGAAAGTTATGAAGTGAGGAAAGTGAGGATACCGGTCCTGTCTTGGGTCTTACATGTCAACATTTTAGTCGACTTTGACATGATTTTTGGCCAAAAATTAAGTATGCTCAAAAACAATTTTAAACACTTGTTTTATAATAAGTTTGACCTCCGCAATCGATTAAAAGTAAAAGAGGCGATTTTAAATTTTGAAAAAAAAAAATTCTGAAAAATGTACAGGGTGGACCCTTACCAAAATCACAAAAATACATTTTTTTGTTTAATTTTTATTTTTAGAAAATCTATTAAGCCATTCTATTCTAGAGCTAAAACCATGAATAAAATGCTTTACCCGAAGAAAATCGATTGATTTTTAAGAAAGTTATGAAGTGAGGAAAGTGAGGATACCGGTCCTGTCTTGGGTCTTACATGTCAACATTTTAGTCGACTTTGACATGATTTTTGGCCAAAAATTAAGTATGCTCAAAAACAATTTTAAACACTTGTTTTATAATAAGTTTGACCTCCGCAATCGATTAAAAGTAAAAGAGGCGATTTTAAATTTTGAAAAAAAAAAATTCTGAAAAATGTACAGGGTGGACCCTTACCAAAATCACAAAAATACATTTTTTTGTTTAATTTTTATTTTTAGAAAATCTATTAAGCCATTCTATTCTAGAGCTAAAACCATGAATAAAATGCTTTACCCGAAGAAAATCGATTGATTTTTAAGAAAGTTATGAAGTAAGGAAAGTGAGGATACCGGTCCTGTCTAGAGTCTTACATGTCAAAATTTTAGTCGACTTTGACATGATTTTTGGGCAAAAATTAGGTATGCTCAAAAACAATTTTAAACACTTGTTTTATACTAATATTAACCTCCGCAATCGATTAAAAGTGAAAACTGCCGATTTTAAAATTTGAAAAAAATATTTTTCTGAAATATGAACAGGGGGGACCCTTACCAAAATCACAAAAATTAATTTTTTTTTTTTAATTTTTATATTTAGAAAATCTATTAAGCCTTCTATTCTAGAGCTAAAACCATGAATAAAATGTTTTACCCGAAGAAAATCGATTGATTTTTAAGAAAGTTATGAAGTAAGGAAAGTGAGGATACCGGTCCTGTCTAGAGTCTTACATGTCAAAATTTTAGTCGACTTTGACATGATTTTTGGGCAAAAATTAGGTATGCTCAAAAACAATTTTAAACACTTGTTTTATACTAATATTAACCTCCGCAATCGATTAAAAGTGAAAGCTGCCGATTTTAAAATTTGAAAAAAATATTTTTCTGAAATATGAACAGGGGGGACCCTTACCAAAATCACAAAAATAATTTTTTTTTTTAATTTTTATATTTAGAAAATCTATTAAGCCATTCTATTCTAGAGCTAAAACCGTGAATAAAATGCTTTACCCGAAGAAAATCGATTGATTTTTAAGAAAGTTATGAAGTTAGGAAAGTAAGGATACTGGTCTTTACAAGTCAAATTTTTAGTCGACTTTGACATGATTTTTGGCAAAAAATTTAGTATGCTCAAAAACAATTATAAACACTTGTTTTATACTAATTTTGACCCCCGCAATCGATTAAAAGTAAAAGAAGGCAATTATAAATTTTGAAAAATAAAAAGTCTGAAAAAATTACAGGGGGGACCGTTACCAAAATCACAAAAATTAAAATTTTTTTGAATGTTTTAAATTGGAAAATCTATTAAGCCATTCTATTCTAGAACTAAAACCACGAATAAAATGCTTTACCCGAAGAAAATCGATTGATTTTTAAGAAAGTTATGAAGTGAGGATACCGGTCCTGGCTAGGGTCTTACATGTCAAAATTTTAGTCGACTTTGACATGATTTTTGGCCAAAAATTAAGTATGCTCAAAAACAATTTTAAACACTTGTTTTATACTAAGTTTGACCTCCGCAATCGATTAAAAGTAAAAGCAGGCGATTTTAAATTTAAAAAAGAAAAAAGTTCTGAAAAATTTACAGGGGGGACCCTTACCAAAATCACAAAAAAAAATTTTTTTTTAATTTTTATATTTGCAAAATCTATTAAGCCATTCTATTCTAGAGCTAAAACCGTGAATAAAATGCTTTACCCGAAGAAAATCGATTGATTTTTAAGAAAGTTATGAAGTGAGGAAAGTGAAATGAACAGGGGGGACCCTTACCAAAATCACAAAAATTCAAACAATTTTTTTAATTTTTAACCTTAACCATGAAAAAACGATTCTTATTATAGACTTATTCCAGATATTTGAAATAATTTCTTCCCAGAAATTGACATAATACCGCAGCAATTTAAATCAACATTAAATTCAGCATTATTTCTCTTTATACAGAAGCTAATCTATCTAGCTACTATATCATTCTTCTAAATGTCAACCGAATTCCAGCCCAACTTGTCTACGGCATTTTACCGATCTATTAATTTAGATATCCGAGATTGATGCTCTCGTTTCATGTGTAGCCTGAAATTCAAGTCAATCGAGAAACAGGTAATCCACCAGACTTGTTTTCACACACACACACCCCATAATAATAATAATCCCAACATAAATATCTGAAATATCTTATATACCATTGTAAAAGAGAAGAAAAACAATATAAATAAATCACTGAGAATGTCGCTTAGACAAACAAACTAATTTTCACTTTTATTTAACAAATGATCTCTTGTCGTAGTACAGGTATACACACCCAAAACAGCATCACGATCTCACGATCGTAAGTTCAGAGATCTGTTACGGAGGCCCAACGAGCTAGTTTTAATAACTCGAGCTACGAAATTGGCAGCCACCAAAGATGGTTATGCAGGGACGGATAGAAGAAGCAGAAGTTGTTTGTGTGTGGATCCCTAGTATACCATAATTTATGCGCCCTGTTTACAGAGCTGAGAGATTAGCGATCGCCCCAGTAGAAGAAAAAAAAAACGACAAATCGATAAATTTCAATCAACAATTGTCGTGGGCCTGTTGCATAATTAGACAGCAGAGATCTAACCAAATATAATACACACATACATACCATATAAGATATAGATAGATAGAGATACAGGTATATCTGCTTCCTCATTGTTCGCTCAGCACTAAATGAGATTTACGAGTATCGATCAATGGATATCATGGGGCGCAATTAAAATCAGCTTAATAATTTCCACAGATTCGATGCGATCGTATATCGTTAGCTAGATGATAATAATAGACACCAGCCCGATGCGATAAATAAAGTGTGATAATAATTTTATGAAAGCGAACCGAGGGTAACAAATCAAGCGAACATAATACGCAGCAAAGGCAATATAAAAGAGATTTGAAGAAGGCATTAACATTCATGAACATAAATCTAGAGATACAGAAACGATTTCATTATGAACACAAGAAACGAGTGTGCCCATTGAATGCACTACGAATGGACCGTGTTAATGAATAGTTGAATGTATGAATGAATGAATGAATTCGATCGATTGAACTAGTTTGCCGCCTTGAAGGACCTCACAATAAAGGGACTAGAAAAAGAGATGGCAGGACACTTTCTAGATTTATGGGTTGCAGGTAGCACTAGGCACCTCCTCCTCCTTCTCCTCCAGCACCTTGGTGGTCGTCTTGGCCTAAACTGCAGTGGAGCTTGGCACTTTGCAAGCGCCGCGGCGCCGCTGCTTTTGAGCGGAAATCATAAAACTTGACCAAAAATTAACTTTAATGTAAGCTTCGGTCTGCTAATTAAGACATGGATGCATGAGCTGCGATGCTTCAGTGCATCCATCCATCCATCGTCCCTCTCCTCCATCGACTGGCTGCACCTTTCGACAAGTCATTGAGCTGTTAAATTTATTTAATGGCTTACAAAAAGGGCCCGAAGATGTTGGCACTTGGTTTATTATTAATTTTTATTGCCAAAGGATTCCCATGATCCAGCACGATCACGTTACAGGCCAATCCTGCTGTAACCTGCTGCGCTTTTGTTGCAGCACCCCTCGAGAAAAAAAAAAGGACACCAGCTCCTTGGCCAGCCCTGCCCTTTTTTTTTTTTTGCTGGCTCTATGAATGGCTGGCACTTCATTCATACACTCTATTCATTCATTCATTCACGCACTCAACGGCGTGTGGGTGTGGCCTTTTGGGATTACACTAATGCGTGCAACATTTTAATACACTCACTTGCCTCGAGGATTTAATGATCTCTACGCACTCTCTCACGTTTGAAGTGATCCATCCCATTTCTCGGCGCAAATTCGCAAAAAGGATTTTTGTGCTCGAACAACACAAGAATCCTTTCATTCTCAAGATCCTCTTTCATATTTATGGCCGCATATTTTTCATGTCACAAAGTCAAAAAGACACTTGAGTCGCCTCAAGTGTTTGTTGTCTAAGCGCATTGTCCATGCATCTCTTGAGAGGCAGACAGGCAACTGATCATGCACTTGACCAGCATAGTACACCGAGAGTACCTTCCCTCCCCCTCTTTCAGATGATCTTTGAGACTGGTCAAGTGCCCGCTGAGCAGGTGCTCGCACGAGCCGTTCGTCCTGACTTTGCGCTTTTTTTTTTCTCGAAACCGATCCGATTAGCCCGATGCGCTTAACTCCTTAACGCGGCTTAGTCAGCACTTTGTTGTTGTTGTTGTTGTTGTTGTAGTACCTCTATTCCGTATATGGCATATGCTACTTCATAATTTAACCCAATGAATATTCATCGAAATCCATCAAATGAAATGCTACACCAAGTTTCCAGTTCAGTTTTGCATAGTTATAATTAATTATACAAAATTAGTCATGCATTGTAATATATCATCAAGTTGTTATGGCCTTAACTGTTTCCAGAGATTCCGCATAGAGAGTAAACAGATGCCGACATGTCCTAAACAGACGCAAATGGCAAATTCTTAAATAAATTATAGAACTCAGCGAGGAACGAAATAAACAACAAGTTTGCCAATAAATAGCTGAAGAAATGATATATTATATAATCGAAGAAGAAAATTTAATATGGTAAAGAGAAAAACGCAGAATTCAAGCCTTACAAGAAAGATTCATTTCTTAAAATTAATTTTACATATTATAAATAAATCTAATTAAATAAAACTCATAAATCAATGTTTAAACTGCGTGTTGAATTGTTAGAAAAGGTTTTAATATATTATGGAGTCATTTCTGGATGTTTCAAGCACGCAATTTCCCATACAACCCCATGAACATGGTTTTTATACGATATCTACCTACTATGCTAATGTTTATTAATGATGGCGCATCACAACACTCTGTGTCTCTGCACCTGGCGTTAAAATGAAGCTAAGAAAATTAATACGCTCACGCTCGGCTGTCAAGCTAGAGAGAGAGAGAGAGAAAGAGGGAGGGAGAGAGAGAGAGAAAGAGGGAGGGAGAGAGAGAGAGGAACAGAAAGCGAGAAGTGAACCTCAAGCCAAAGATCGAACGAGCCTCATGTGTCTCATAAATACGCATGAGAGTAGCATGAATCCCTCCCCCCATCTGCTCCTAACAGATCTTCATTCATGTCAGACTAGGAAAAAGTGCGAGAGAGTGTGCGTTAGAGCAATACTCCCGCTATATAGTAACCATCTGCCTTCTCCTGCATCCACTGTGCACGCTTACGCAATCGCTGCGAGCTCATTACGAGCCATGGAGCCATGCCTCATGCTGCTGCCTCATGCAGCTGAGGCAGCTGACAACAAATGGCAATTGCAACTTTTTGTGTGGTTTTTAATTAACGCTTTTGCACAATGCTTGTCTAATTACGCCTTTGGTGCGATGCCACCACAACAGCGATGGCAACTCGCAATCGGCAACCCGCCAAGGCAACCGGCAGCAACAGCAACAGCAGCGACAACGACAGCGACAACTCGCGGCGCATCAGCAGCAGCAGCAGCAGCTGCGTCTCCACGCTTCATCCTGCAGGATAGAAACAATAGCAACGTGGACGTGGACGATCATCGCATGGCAATTAGGCATAGGCAGTATTTAATGCATTATTAATTGTATTAAATTAGCATTGCAATGCGGCACCGTCTCCATCTTCGTCTGCTGCTGCTGATGAAGTCATTGTACGCAGCGCAGATGCCAATTTAAAATGGCCAAAAATAAATTGGTATGCGCCGGCGGCGCAAAATAGACTATCATCAATTGAGAATCAATATGTCACATAAATTGGAAGGGAAATCAAAAGCGAAAATTCGAAATTGCAAAACAAAAATGGACAACGGGGAGATGGCCAAGTCGATGGCCAAGTCGCAGTGCGATTACTTTGCTATAATTCGCTGTTATTGTTGCTGTTGTTCGCTTCGGTTTTATTGGCCACTTTTGGCCACATCAGCGACAACGATGAGACAGGCGAGCTTCCTGTTCAGGCCAAGAGAGAGCAAGCAAGCCAGGCCAGGCAGGCACCCCCGATCCGTTTGCCATTATTATGCGCATGTTGGCATTACATTGTTGTTGTTGTTGCTGCTGATCCAGGTTATTCCTGGCTGCTGCTGTTGTTGTTGCCGGATTTGTCAGCGATCCTCAAAGTGATAAAAATTGCTCGTAAATCCTTAACGAGTGGAACTAACACGCGCTCGAGTGCAACTCGTTCCTCTCCTCCTGCTACTCCCCCTCCCACACACCACATTTGTCTTTTTAGCGAACTCCTAAAAAACAACAACAACAACAGCAGCACCAATGAAACAATGGCCGATCCTGGCCAAGTTCGCAATGGACGCTCTTTCATCTCTTGAATCTGCACATTGTTAGCACTGGCAGCAGCTTGGCCAGCATCGCAGGCTTCTCTGCTCTGCTCGCTTCCCGTTCCGTTTCGCTTTGCATTCAACCAGACGATTCCAGACGAGCTACAGCACATTCTGAGGAACTCACACCAACACCAACGCTCCACTTTATGCATCTCAAACACCAAATTGACTCCATTAAATTCCAATTGTCCAATGTTTGCCGCCCTGCACAGAGGATTCTCATTCTCCCCGCATCTCATTCTAAATTCGAATTCTTCTTACTTATTCCAGCTTGGGGAGCTCGAGTTAAGGGTCATTATTATTATTGGTGGTAACGGCTTTTGTGGCTCTTTAAAGTGAGTGATCATTATTCGAGATAATCTGATAAGTTACTTAATTTACATAGACTTGCGCTGATAAGCAAAGTATTGGGAGAAGATTCAGAAAAACCCAATCAGATCAGTAATATTTTAGAATATTAAATTTAAATAATTAGATATAATATATAATATAGTATAATAGTATTTAATAGTATATATCTGAAGTTTAGACTATAATTACTTAATATAAAGTAATAAATGCTTTGAAATATAAGTACAATAAATAATAAAAGGGTAAACGAAGTTAACGTAAAGTTAGGGAACACCAACAAAATTTGCTTAGGATAGAAATAAGCAAAAATAACTTTTTCCACTAATTAATAAACAAAATCGTACACTTTGAAAGTGAAAAAAGTTTCATATACAATTTTAGAATCACATTTAATTCGTTTTAAACCAAACTCCGCTTCCTTTTTGATTTCATAGTTTAAATTTCGTTCTAAGTTTGCTTAAAAATATTACATACCGTAGATACTTTAATTGATTCCTATATCACGCACTCTCATTGGTTTTAAAGAAATTAAGACAGGTTTCGTAGGGATCCAAACCAAAGCTAAAAAACGAAAACAAGTTAACAACAAAATTAACAAATTTTTTTTTTGTTTTGACTTAACGATCGGCAAATTAACATACTTACAACGCACACACACACACAGATACACGTGCATGTTAAACGGGTTTTGGCCACAAGCAGCGCCAGGTGGGCGACCACCCAGTAGCCACCTGCGGAGCTAGAGATTCAAGCTCCAGTCGCGGAGGTGTTGACAGTTCGCCGGAATAATAACTACTTTGAAAATGAAGCCCGATAATTAACGACAAACGATTAATGACAGCGTTATCTAAGCGCTTGACAAAACGCTATGTCGGCTACGACGACGACGACGCCAGCAGCAGCAGCCGGTTGTGATGCTTGAGTTCAGATGAGTTCAGCCGTAGCGCCGTCAGCAGTCGTGGGGGCGTGTCGATACAACACGCCCGCCCGCTGTTCCGCATAATTTGCAAATGATTTCTCGTTGATAAACGTCACAGCGACATTCATTTTCTAAATACTTGAAATCCTTTTAAAGCACTTCAGTCCAACCCGACGTCTTGGCACCGCATTTGTTTGTTTTCTCTCCTCCTCCTCCTCCTCCTTAAACCAAAAAATAGATGTATCTTTAGTCTCCGACTCCGAGGCGCATAATTAATGCGACTTGTGATGGCAAGTCCTAAGTAGGGTGTCGCCCCTCCTAATACACATAATTACGTTGTTTCATTAACAGCATTAGCTCCCATCATATTTCACTCGGCCGCCGAAGAAGACACGATGCCGCCAAAACAACTTGAGGTGCTGCTCGCGGCGCTCGAGGGTTCTCTTCCTGCTGCTGCTGCTGCTGCTCGAGTGCAAGATTTATTGGCATTAGTAGATCGCCGAAAATGCCTTCTGTGTGGTGGGTGGCAACTAGAGATGTGTGCTAGCCATGCTCCACTTATCCATTAGGTTTGTCATTTACCAAATTCCAGCTACTTAGGCACACTCTTTTGACTGCTGGTGCTGGCAAAAGGGAATCCACTTAAGACTTATGCGTTTTTAAGTACCAAACACGGCTGACTCACGCGCACATCTCTAGCGTTGGAAATACCCTGTAATTTTAGAATGAACAGAGGGTAAGTTAGAATATAATACAATTTAAAAAAATCTAAAATAAAATAAAAGAAAATCATCCAGTCACATATTCATAAGATGCTGTTATTTTAGGCAGCTATAAAAGAAGGTATACCCATTTAGAGGGTATCTGTTGGTCGAACAAGCAACTTCATACTTCGCCTTCTACGTGTTATGGATTATTAATGTAATGGGTTGTGCACGGGCATATGACGGAGCATTGATCATGCACTCACTCCCTAGAGTGGATGCGACACAAAACTGACTAATGCAATCTCAAGTATGTGCGACATGCCGACTGCGGCGAGTGCAGCACGGGTAGACAAGCATAGCAAGGGGGAGCTTCAACATGTGGCATAAAAAGAGATGAGCAGGAGCACCCCAACCCAACGCAATCCAGACTGATGTGGCTTGTCGAATTTATGTGCAGCGGCATGTTGCCATTGGCCTGCCGCTTTGCCACTTGGTGTGGCAAGTTCTCGCGCTCGCACGCATTTAAATACCTAATAAAAGTTACACTTGAAAATTAATGAGCAGCGTTTTAGGGCAACATTTATGGAACACGACAAAGTGACAACACTTGAATTAAGTTGTTCGCAGCCGCTGCCGATGCCGCTGCTGCTGCTGCTGTTGTTGCTCCATATTGTTGTTGTCGCGGCTGCTGCTGCTGCTGCTGCTTTTGGTTGCCTTTCAGATGTCACTTCGTGGCATTGCCATTGCCATTCCGCGCCTGTCGCTGCTGGCTGCCTCTTGCCGAGATTTCATTTTAGTTGGTGTAATAAATTTTGTGGTTTAATGGGGCGGGCGTTTGCCGACGTCGCTTCGCAGCAGCCGCAGCCGTCGCCGCCGCTGCCGCCTTAGCCGTAGCGGCAGCGACGTCGGCAACGCTGTGAAGTTTTACTTTGATATTCGAGCGTCTATTAATGAAAACGTTTCCTCGCTGCCAGCCCACTTTCCTGGCCTATTCGTGTTTTATAGGGCACGGTTCCTTTTTTAATGCACTCTCTCTCGAACGACTCACGCCAAGCATAAACGAGGCTATTAAAGTGACAAAAATTGACACTAATCATGCTTGGCTGCCAAGCAAAAGGGTGGCCGCCCATTTGCTAGACATGTGCGCTGCAAACATGGGGCCAAGAGAAAGGGGTGATCTTATGTCATGGGGGACATAGTGTGCTGCTGTCATGTATCAGTCTTGTTATAATTTATATATCAACACCACAAACAGCTCGTTTGTTCTATTCAGCAAAACAGTGCTGCCACAAACAATATAGTGCATTTTAAATACAGCAACAAGTGTGTACACACAAAGAAAGTATGGAATTGTCTAAGCTTGGAAAAAAATACTAAATCCACATTACATTATTTGTATTTGTCTCTCTCACACCATTTATGGAAATAATTTCATCAAATTATTTATCCATATCGAAAGCTGTTTGGCACCTGCCAAACGCGGTGTTAAACCATAAGCCGGACGGATACTTAAGGCCATCGATGCCTCAGACAAGCTTCGAAACTAAGCCTGAAGCGGGAGGAGCAGGGGGCAACACCATTGCTAAACGCAGCAAAGTAAATTGTTCGATTAATTGGATTTTAACAGCGACAAGTAGTCGCCGGGCCAGGACAACGGCCAATGAGCAGCACAAAAACTGCAGCATTCCCGACCAGCGTCCGCTGGCGTAGCCCCAACGAACATCAACTCCTCGTGCTGCTTTTTTTTGTTGTGGCAACAAAACGAAATAGAGATGAATTTACAGCTACAAATCGCTTGATCAGTCAACGTTTTAGCCACGTCTAATTGTCAGTCAGTCAGTCAGGCAGGCAGCCAGTCAACAACGTCAACCAGGCTAGATTGGAGTCAACCCAACAGTGCCTGCTGCTGCTGCAGTTGGTGCCTCCTGCTCAAGAGGAAGAGGGAAAGAGAGACGAGCAAAAACGAGGCCCCAAAGTTGAATTTTTATTGTTGTCACAGCAATTTCAATTGGTTCGATGAGCATTCCAGCATTGCACGCGGCCAACTAGCGCAGAGACAAAAACCGCATAACAAAATAAATAAATAAATAAAACAACAGAGCAAGAGTCAGAGCGAGAGAGAGAGAGAGAGAAGAAAAGAAACTGGCTTAGAAGAGCAGCGGACTCGGGAGACACAGCTCCATCATCGATATTATGTCGCGGGGCAGACGATTAATGATTGCCAAGGTGAAGATCTCATCGGCAGGCAGTTGCTCATGTGTGTGTGTGAGTGTGTGTGTAGCTGACTTTTTGTCCCACTGCTCAATGTCAGCCATGTAGTCAGTTCGTCAGTTTGTCAGTGTCGCCAGTTAGCCCGTTGACTCGCTCTCTCTCTCTCTTACTCACTCTCTCTCCTCTCTGCGACACTTGGTATTTATGCCAATTAGTATGAAATTTCTTACGTGCCTGCAGACAGCAGCGCGGCTCCAACTCCAGCTCCATGTGCTGTCTTCGTCACAAGCTCTGCTTCGTCTCCATCGTCGTCGTCGTATTCTTCTTGTTTGCTCGCTGCTTCCGCTAAAACTGGTCCAGTTCCATTTCACGATTTCACCCTAATGCGATAACTCCTGCCGCTGAATCGATCGTCCGCATTCGTATTGTCCCAGCCAAAGAGGCCTTAGCGCCATTTTTGTCGCGCTTTGGCGCTTCTGTTATGCGCCTAATCAGCGTGGCCAAATCGCAACAACTGCAAAAAAACAACATCAAAAATACTTTGTATTTAATTTGCTATTCTACGTTTTGATCTTAAAATGTGTACTCACTGTTCAATAAGAATTTGCATAGGCTGTATGACTTTTACTTGCAGTTTTTCGTTTTGATCTTACAATGAGTACACACTTTCCAATAGGAAACAACAATCGCAACAACTGCAAAAAAACAACATCAAAAATACTTTGTATTTAATTTGCTATGCTACGTTTTGATCTTAAAATGTGTACTCACTGTTCAATAAGAATTTGCATATGCTGTATGACTTTTATATGCAGTTTTTCGTTTTGATCTTACAATGAGTACACACTTTCCAATAGGAAATTGCATGTGTCAATATGCATGCATGCAAATCGATAAATCCATCGAATTAATTAGTCCAACTTGCAACAGTGCTTACATCATTTTCGAAATTTAAATTCAAAATTTAAATTTATTTTAATTGATTCAATCATAACTATCGTAAAATCAACTCAACTCAAACAATATAAATTGTTTATTTTATTGTCAATTATTATAACTTTAATTCGAGCTTTTAATCTTATTGTAAGTGAAGCTATGCAACACTGTAATTTATCTGGTCACACTGTAATTGACAATATTGTTTTTCAAATGTGAACATTTTCATTTTAATCGTAGTGCATGAAGACTTACATTTAAATTTTTTTGTTGATCAGACCGACAAATTTGCCACAATTTTCCGCCCAGCAAGTGCCGCACTCAACACACTGCGCGAACTTGCTTCGCACTCAGCTGCCTCGTTAGTCGGCGGCGGCTGCAATAATTGAGCAATTATTCATTCAAATGGATTGCCAATTTCGCTGGCCAACCCACCAATATACCAGGACAGCCAGCTGGACACCCATTCGGACAGACATACCATGCCAGAGCCAATTTAGCAACATCGGAGCACAGTACACAGCGCATCGCAACGTATCGCGCAAGCCGAGTTCGAACTGCAATTGCGATTGCAATTATAAAACAATCACTTGTCCGACTAGGCGGCTCCCGGTCGCCACCTTAACGGCTGCCCATTATTTTGGGGCGGCGGCCACGCAAATTGTGCTTACTTAATAAGTCGTACAACCTGCTAATGTGAGCAATTTACCAAAGGAACGCGCTGTGCTGGCTACCGTGGCATAGCCTTGTCGACCTGGTCGAGTCTGCTCTCTCTGGTCAGGGCTGGCTGGCGTGGCATGGTCTGCGGGCCGTCCGCGCGCATGCGCAGAACGCGATTGCAATCAGCAAGTGGATGGACCCAGGTTGACGGTAGCCGGCTCCCAGACCGATGTCCGATGTGTATGTGTGTGAGTGCGCACAATAAAAGGTGCGAGCTTCAAGAATTTATGGGCCAGCTTGAGGTAAGCGGAGATAAGCTGGCGGAGAGTGGAGCATGCACTCACAGTAGCCGATGCAAGAAAATCGCTGGGACAGCGCACCTAATTATTATAAATAAACCAATCGAACAATAAAGATCTGCTGGCCAACTTTCCACGAACTGTGCCCGGTTGCGCCTAAGAACTTAATCGCAAATGAGATTCAGAACCATAGCGGACGCTCGCGTTGCCGGAGTGGAGGAGCAGGCGGTGGCAACGCCATCGATAACACAATCGACGGCGATGATGATGAGGATGAGGATGCAATTGGGGCCCAAAATGCTGGCTGACGAGACACACAGCGGCCGCTCCTGGATTAATCGCTGACATGGGCCACGGCTGCAGCTGTAGAACGAGAGAGAGAGAGAGGAGCAGCAGATAACGCGCTGACGTAGTTAAACATATTGTAATTGCCGGCCTGATCGGCTGCCGTTTGGCCAAAATGCCAAAACCCGCCAAAAACGGGTTTCTCCTGGGCAGCCGACGGAACAACCTTGCCACGGCTGAGTTGGTCATTGTTTGCCCTGGTCGCAGTATCTCGGGCTCAGCATCAGATTACCACTCTATGTGCAGACAAAAGGCACAGCCGAATCGAGTCGAGTCGTGGCGATGTTGCCTTGAGTCGCGTCGAGCCAATAAGTGGAAGGCGTCGCGACATTGTCCACATCCTCGCGTCTTCGTCTTCGTCTCCAGCTGCTGCTGTAGCTTTTGCTCCATCTTCGCTGCTTGTGCCTTTGATTTTTGTGGATCAGCCTTGCACAGTAGCCGTTCGATAATTTGCTACGGCATTCCGAGTGTATGTCTCCTTATCCCGCATGTCAATCAAGCTCCTAATTATTCTTTGAATGCAAAAGATAATTGGCCTTTTCGACTCGCGACACGGCAGAAGGATATCAATTTCAATATGGAGAGCAGCAACGTTTTTGGCCGCGTGATCCGTTCGACAGTTTTTTTTCGGTTTTTGTGGCAATTATGACAAACAATAGGATCCAACGGAGTCGTTGCAGCCGTTGCCTAATCAACACGACTAAAATCCAATTAAGTCCATAAACAGCAATAAAGCAGGAAACCCAACTTAGCACGAAAGTGGCCCAATCAGAAGTGGAATCGAAACTCATATGCTCTTGTTGGACGAGGGAATCATCAGCCACATATATAATATTATATTTGTATAGAGTGTTAAGTTATTAATGGTATACAGAGTTCCTCCAGACTACCACATAATTCTCTTACTAATAATTTTTCTATATTTGTTACAGATCATATCAGGCAGTTAATGCGCTCGACGGCTGAGGAAGCGCATCCACAGAAGCTGCAGGGCGAGCGGCAGCTAATTCATTTGCCGCGTCACAGCAGGTTGCCCGACTTCGTCTGCGACTCCGTGGAGCTATCTATGAGTGGTAATCATGCTGGGAACGCAAGCTCGGTGAATGCGTGTGTTGTTGTCCTGGCGATTCGGCGAAGTGCAGTCAGCGATCGCTTCAAGTGCAATGAAATCACACATAGACAGCTCCAAAGATAGTCTGGGCAGGAAGGAGCAAGGAGCAGGCGGTAAAGGAAGGCTCTCTCTACGATCGACACTTTGTACGTTACTTTTGCAGTGTTGTGTAAAACGATTGGCGCGTTAATCAACGTACAAATTTCCTACTTATATGGCCAGCGAATTAAATCGTTCCCTCGAGATCTCAGGCACGGCTACGTTGTTGGACTGGCCTAGCTTGGCCTGGACTAGCTGGTTGGTTGGCTTGCCTGCATTGACAGCTAGCGATTAGAACTGGAGCGATAAATTATACAATTGCCATGCGTGAGAGCAGAGCTCAATGGGTGCAGGAGGAGCGGCATGTGGTTAGCAGCTCTCGAACAGGTCCCCCAGCTCATCGGGCAGTGACAATTACACTGATTGCATTAAATATATATGAGGCCCATATATGGGCCATAGGCCATGTTGTGCCATGTCGGACGGATGAGGAAGAGGAGGAGTGTGTTAACTAACAGTTTTGAGACTTCATGGAAAATTTGTAATTTGTGCAATTTGCAGCCCCGCAAAGTATGCAGCGACAAAAAATGAGGAAAACCCAAAAAAAAAAACTGAACCCATTGGAAACTATGCAAATTACGGCGGGAACTCGCCACGATACGCGGAAAGAATTAAACCCTGCACACATTCGACGTTGTTGTTGTTGTTGTCGAGGTTGTTTCGGTTATGTGCACCTTTTGTGACCCGAGCACGTCGTAGAGCACAATTATGTGGCGCAGAAAACGAAAAATCAATTAAGCCAGCCGGCTGAACCTTTCGTAGCTAAACGGCTAAACAATTGCGCATAATTACACACGCTGCTCCAACTGCATTGCCTCAATTTGTGCATTTGCATAGGCGACTACAACAACAAGAACAACAACAACAATTAAAGTTGAAAACGAGTAAGAGCGAACGACCCCAGAACGAAGGAAATAGGAAATTGAAGTAAGAGACACACCCAAAGTCATAGACGGAAAGTTGCCCCCAGTGAGTCAGGGTGCAGTTGACTTATAGAAGGCATATAGTTCTATGCTCGTATACAATGTTAAGTCAAAGAGTATATATATTTTATAATGAAAATTTTAACAAAGTTTGTAAATAAATTAAAATAAATTCTTTGATTGCTGTAAACAAGAACATATCAACAACTAGATAATACTTAAGTTTAAATTTGTTAATTTCATTGTATATCTATAGGCACATAGGCATATACGCAGAATGCAGTACATACATAAACATAAGGCAATCATTGTTAAACATAAAGTGCGAACTCTGAACTCGGGCGCTGCAACATGCAAATGCAAAGGCCCACGGGGTCGATTAGCTTGCTTAAACAATGCGCATTGAATATTTGCGGACACAACAATGTAGTCGAACAACAACAATTGCAATAAAATGTCACTTTATGGCGAGTCTTAAAGAATTTACAGGAAGCAAATGGAAAATCGATTTCGTATAGTAATATTGTGTATAGTTAGTTTAGTTAGTAGGCCTTAAATATAGACAATTGTTTATAAATTTGAAAACTATTCAATTAGAAAATTTAAGTACCTTACGAAATTTAACTAACAAAACAGTTGTATATGTGTTGCTGCCCTTGCTAATATTTGTAAATGTTTTGCGGATAGTGTTTTAAAAATTAAAAAAAAAAAAACAATTTTGTGTGTGCGCGCCAAATGAGCCAATCAGCTGACTGTCGTGTAGTGGCAACTCCATTACGCCTGGCTTAAGTGTTGGAAAACAGTCGCTGCAATCGATAGCGATACACGTAGCGATAGTCTGTGCAATATTGAAAAAAATATCGCGAACCACACGAAAGAAGCAAAGTAGAGGAGAAAAACAAAACCCCGACCAATTGTGAAAAAGTTTGAACTTCGCGTCTAAAGTCAACGCAATTCGCTTGAAAAGAATTGCAAGTGTGGCGTTTAAACGAAGTGAACCCAACGATAAAAATAACAAACAAAAAAACAAGTGCAAACGATTTCAGTCCCTCCCTCCGCCCATAAAAACGAAGAGTTACTGTCACCTGCTAAGCGAGCGCCCCTTCTACTTTCAATTGAATATACATTTTTGACGCACACCATAACGGACAATAACAACAACAACAAAAACATTAATAATAATAGCAACAGCAACAACAAAAATTAAGAAAGAAAAGCACACCAATAACGCTTGCACACGATTCTTTTCGATTTGCGAAATCTAAGACGAAGGCCAACGCCAGCCGATTAACCAAGCAGCCGAGCAAGCAACCAAAACGCAAGAGCAACAACCACAACGACCAAGAAAGAGCAGCAACTACAAGAACAGCAGCAACAACAGCAACAGCAACATAGCAACACCAACAACAAGTGACTAGAATAACAACAACAACAACCATAAAAAAAGAGAAACAAATGCGTGAGACGCTCAAAAGTTGAAATAGCCCAAGTAAAATATACAATCAACCAATCGCAAATTGCTAAGTCACGCCGCGTCAGCTCAAAGCCTACAAAACAACAGCTGAGCCATGTCCATACGGACGCAGGTGCTCGGGTTTGTGGATGTCATGATGCGTGTGCCGCCCATCATGGTTATCGACGAGATTCTTAAGATAGGCATGGGCCTGCCGACTCGCCTCTATCCAGACAAGGTCACCGGCACGGAATCACTGACAACAGTTGAGGCAGTCAACAGTAACCGCGCCAGAAGCACTACAGTTGCATTTCGTAGTGTCAAGGCGTTCTTTGGCATCGGCAGCGATGTGTCCACAACGGACTCCGTTGCCGCTGCCGTTACTGCTTCCGTCTCCGCCTCAATCAATAATAATAGCCAAGAGATTCTGGAACAAACAATAGAGGATGCATCCAAATCAGCCAATGTAAATGGCATGCTTAGTACAAATTTTAATACGCTCATGGACGAGCTGGCGCATGATGACATGTTGGCGAATATACTAAGTATAACAACGGTCAAGTTTGTCATCTGCCTGTTAGGTAAGTCGTCGTTATACCAAATTATTGGTGTAGGTGGAGGGCGGTGCAATAACCGACCTAACCAACTCTTATCTATTGGACTTTAATCTCTGAACGCTTTTAAATTTATTTTGTAGCTTTCTTCTCTGCTGCCTGTATCTTTCTGCTGTGGACGCGGCATCTGGTCATGGTTTACATGTTTCTCACCTCACTGGGACTCACATTTCTCTCGTACTGGTCCAATGTTAGCGCTTTGGCACTGATGGAGCGTAGCCCTTGCATACTGGAGGATCTAATGTCGATGAATACAACGAGACTGCTGGATTCAGGTGGCGTTGTGATGTCCCTAGCACCGCACATTATTGCCCAGTGGTTTATGGGCATGCTCTTCGCCTATATACATTTGGGTCCACGGATTACACCATTACAGAAATTCATGCCCATCATATTTACTAGTCCAATTCTGCTTGCCATGTTGCCACTCTCGCCGAGCCTGGTGGATAAGCTGCCAATGGTGGCGGGCATTGTGCCGCTGTTGCTGACCAAAATTACCTTAATGCAGAGTGCCATGGAGGCCAGTCGGACGGTCTACAATGGCTATCAGTATGCCATGAATTTTGTGTCAAATTTTGGATTATCTGCGCTTATCGAAAACGAATGGCAGCGTCTTAATGTGCCCAACGTGTTGCGTCTCTTCTGGACCATCAGGTAGTGTGTGCTCAATATGAAATTCATATATGGTATATCTATTATATATATTTGCCATCCACAGAATTATGCAGGGTAGCTACGCTTTGCTAACAACCGAAGCGGAGCAACAACTGCCATTTTTCCCGGCAATTGAGAAGCTGCTTGTAGATGGCTGTGAAACATTAACCGCTGTGCTGGGCATGACCGGTGTCATCTCGATGATTTGTCATTACATTGGTCGCGGCTTTCAATGGTATCTGATGACATATGACAATACTGAGGAAAAATCGCTGGGCACCGTTTCGGCGGTTCTATTCTATATATTAGCATTGCAAACTGGTCTCACCTCGCTGTCGCCAGATAAACGTTTTGTGCGTCTGTGCCGTAATCTGTGCCTACTGGTTACCGCCTTGTTTCACTTTCTCCACAACATCGTATCACCCATATTGTTGTCATTGAGTGCAGCACGCAATCCCTCACGCAAACGTCATGTGCGCGCGTTATCTGTTTGCGCCTTCCTTATTTGCATGCCCGTCAGTCTGCTCTATTATTTGTGGGCACAACATTCGCCCTCCACTTGGTTGCTGGCGGTTACTGCCTTCTCCGTCGAGGTGATTGTCAAGGTGAGTGCATACGATAGACCGCTAGACTTCTTCAGACTGATCCTTTTTTGTTAATCTCTAATTAGGTATGCGTTTCACTGGCCACCTATACGCTCTTTCTACTGGACGCACGTCGACAATTCTTTTGGGAGAAACTAGATGATTATCTGTACTATGTACGCGCCTTTGGCAATTCCGTTGAGTTCAGCTTCGGCATCCTTCTGTTCATCAATGGCGCTTGGATACTAGTCTTCGAGTCGGGTAAGTCATGCTATGCTGCTGCGCTTTTTGCCTTTTGTCAAATTACATTCAAACACAGCGATTTTCTAAAAACAAAGATGAAAAAGCATTTGTTTTTTCGTATTCACATGTCATTGTTTTTATTAAACTATAATTCATTCACAATTCAGTCGACGTGAGTAGTTGTTGTTCTTGTCCTTGGTCGTGCTTCTGTCCAGCTTTTTTGTTCCGTGTGTGCATGTAATTTTATTATTTGGTTGATTTTGTGTACCGATAATTATAACTTGATAGCTCAAAATGCTACAGGCGGCGCCATCAGAGCGATCATGATGTGCATCCATGCCTATTTCAATATTTGGTGCGAGGCACGTGCCGGCTGGTCGGTCTTCATGAAGCGACGCTCGGCAGTGCATAAGATTTCGGCGCTGCCAGAGGCAACACCCGCTCAATTGCAGGCATTCGACGATGTGTGTGCCATCTGCTATCAGGTGAGTGAATTTATTATTGATCATGCTTTGGTAATCATCGTCTAATCATCGTGTTTGTTTGCTTTTTCAGGAAATGTATTCGGCAAAGATAACACGCTGTCGTCACTTCTTCCATGGTGTATGCCTGCGCAAGTGGCTGTACGTGCAAGATCGCTGTCCGCTGTGCCACGAGATTATGATGTATACCGACAAGCCGGAGGATAATGCCCAGCAGCCAGCAGATGGAGCAGCGGCACAGGCCGAGCAACCCATTCGCATATATCCCCGAGATGTGAGTAGTTTCTCGAGTATATGTCTGAGCTTAATTGATGTATTCCTTCCTTTCTCTGCAGGATGATAACAATGCTGGAGCGACGCGTCGCACGCCCGAACGTGCTGCAGCTGAAGCAGCTGCAGAAGCGGCCAGCGCCACAGGCGCAACAACATCCAATGCAGCCAATAATGAAAACCCTTTTGCTCTTTTTGAGCTCTCACCAAGTGAAGCCGCCGCAGTTGCAGCTGAGGCGAGAGCAGCGAACAGCAACACCAGCAGCAACAATGCCAGCGGCAGTAGCAATGTTAGTTATATTGGAGCATCCGGACAGCAACCGCCGCCGACGGCAACCTCGGCTGCTGCTGTTGCCACCGCTGCAGCAAGCAACACGACGCACATATTTCGATTGTCGCAGGAGCAGCAGTGAAATGTTTCGTTATTGCTACTTTTAAGCATACAAGTTGTAACTGTTCTATGTTTTAGTGTACTTATGTAAAAATTCGAAAATCCTAAAACGAAACTATGATCTGCTTATTGAACGTTTCGAGGAATCTATTCCTATATCACTTGCACACGCGTACACATCCTAACTCATCCAAAGGCACCTCAAGATGTTTGGCTTGATCTTTACACAGACACACACACACACACACCCCAAGTTAAATTATATATATATATACATGCATATAAGGACACACAAACATATACTATTTAGAGATATGACAGTGCCGAACGAAACGTGAATTCAATCTTTGTACATTAAGTTTATGGTAAAAAGTTGACCCCAAAAATGTTGAAAAAGGTTAGGTTTAAGTTTACAGTGAAATTATGGTGTTAAAAAGAAAATAAAAAAAAAAAAAAACAAAACATAAAGTGGTGAAGTCTGAAAATGATTTAATCAAGTACCAAGTAAAAGCAAACAACACAAAAAAAAAACTAGTTAACAATTCGCGAACATATTTCTAATGTACAAGAAAAGTAAACTTAGCTAAATTTTTGTTTATTACTTATTTAATTTAATTTAATTAAATGAAAGCAAAGCGGAAAAATACAGAAAAAAGGAAGAAAAAAACAACAAAATTCTATGCAATATGCGACTTGTTTCCAATTCTGGTTATATCTCATTTTACGATCGTTGGTTTCGTGCAGTTAGGAACCAGACCAGGCAGCTATAATTGTATCATAAAAATCAGCAGATTGTATTAAATTTGTATATAGCTTATTGTAATATTATCAAAGTATTTTGTATTACAAACATGTTAACCAAAATACAATTTGCCTTAAAACGAATCGATTTATATGCATAAATTCAAAAATATGTTAGTTGGCAGAAGAGATGCAAGTTAAGTTCTTAAACCAAGACAATCTTGAGTCCGTTTACTTTTTACAAAATTCGGTTGAAAACTTGCATTAAAAAAAATAAACAACGTTAATATTTATTATATTGATTAAGTTTTAATATAAACAGATATTCTGTACATAATATGAATCGAAATTATTAGCTCAATTGATTCTTTTTTTTTTTTAACAATTTCTGGTTAGACTGAATCGATTGAATGGGCCTGTGTTTAGCCTCTTTGAATACAACAACAATTACAACAGTGAACAACACTTATGGAGGAGTACACGTAGAACACTAGTTAAAGACCAGATCATTATAGTTGCGCAATAGATGATATGGGGAGACGCGACAGCAGGTTGTGGTGCGCACCACAGTGATGCGATCAGCACGCTCGAAATTCGCCTTGACCGTTTCGTAGTAACGTCCGTCGCTATGAAAAAGGATTAAGATGAAGATTAAAAAGTATCTATGATGAGAAACACAAGCGTAACCCACCTCAGAACCATGCAGCGCAGCTTGAGACACTTCACACGTAAGATATCGATGGCTTTCTGGCTCTTGTCAGAGAAACGCAGATTGTCGGGATCCCAACGCAGCTCGAGACGTTCCAAGTTGCCACAGTTGGAGGCGATGGTGTCCATCAGCTGATCAACGTGTATATTGACGCCCAGTTTCTCCGCTGTGCCCATCACAATAATTCTGTAAAGCGGATTACAATGAGTATAGCGATTCTAGCAAGGATTGCATTGCTCTACTCACTTGCAGTTACCCAGCACAGGCAATATGCTCATCCAGAGCTGATCTGTGATGTGCGGCATGCCGGACAGACAGCAGGCGCTCAGCTGATGGCCATGACGCTGCAGAAACTTAAGCAGGCCCTCGTCCGTGATATTGTCCGAAGAGTCCAAGTCCAATGAGATGAGAGATCTATCGGAAGAACACAAAGGTGAGTTAATAGAGAAACATATTAATGCAACCCATTATCAGTCACCTGGTATTGCCCTGCTCCATCCACTGCTTGAGTACGGTATCGTTGAATCCATTAATCTGTCCAGCCGACAAAAATTTAAGATTCGGTATGCGGCTTAACATGTCGACGAGGCATTCGCTTGTCAAATCGGTGGCCGTAATATCCAACTCCTGCAGCGCACACTTATCCCACTCGACCTGCATGACAAACTCTGACTTAAGGCTGGTGCCGTTCATCAGAAGGCAGGTGAGTCGCTTGGAGCGCTGCACCAGGGTCTTCAACGTGGAGCCAGTCACTTTGTTGCAGAAATTCACAGCGAGGCACTCCAGCTGGATGCAGTTCGAGCTGAAGGCATCGATGTGGGAATCGTCAATAAAGTTGATGCCATACAAATTGATGACCCTCAAATTGGGCGTGGCCGACTTGAGTTTGTGCACATTGATGACCTCATAGATTTCCTCTTCCTCCTCCTCGCATTTCTCGTAGGTGCCCACAAGATGTAGCACCTCCAGACCATTGATAAAATTGTAAATCTTACGCATGAAACCCTCCATGAAGATCACCTCGGACAGGCAGATACACATGTAGCGTAGCTTGGTAGGGAATGCCTGCATCTCACTGAAATCGTGCAGCTGCATGGCTACATAGAGTGGATTAGTAAACCCATTGGTTACTCGAATCCAATGCCATCACACTTACCCGTTGAGAAGTCCAGCAACATGTGCGTCAGATTGGGACACTTGGCCGACAGCTCGTGCAGCACAGTGTGCGTGATCAGCTCGATGGGCAGCTCAATGTAGCGTAGCGTCGGTCCAAATCTCACCGAGATCAACGATAGCAGCATCTCCAGCGAACCCACATGCAGTCCCGATACCTCCGGCCGCAACGAGACATTCTTCCACAGGCGCGTATCGTAGGCGATCTGACGCCAGCGACGACAGATGCGAGCCAGGCGACAGATCTCGCGATGCGATAGATACGAGAAAATGTGCAGCAACACCTTGTCGGGCAGCTTCTCTATGGTCTGCCAAACAAATAGAGAGAGAGAGAGGTGATCAGAAATACATACATATTATCTTTAATGTGTGTATATAGCAAAAAATGAGTGAAAAAAATTTGGATGATCTACCGTGTCGGCGAAGGGACTGCGCATGGTGCCATCGGAAAGGTAAACCTGCGAGGCCTCAACGGCCAGTTGACCCCAAATATCTGTAGAAATATCCATGCTGAAGGTGTTCACGATCTATTTACTATATACTATATATACGCTTTGTGCTTATATAAAGATTTGAACGAGCGATACGCGGCCGAGCACCCACAACGTCTGTCTGTGAATTAGCCAGCAGCAAAACTACTTGGGGCGCTACTGTGAGGAATCTCCAAAGAAGACATAGGCCGATGGGCTCAAGAGAAACGCCACAATGCGTGAGTGGTTCCTATTTATAGAGTGCCTCGCCAGAGCGACAGTAATGTTCAGAGCGGAATGGCAAAGAAGAAGCAGCTGAAGAATTTCTAGTGCATGTCGCGATACATTTTGGTGGTCAAAAGAGAGCACGAGCTGCTCTGGGACCACATCAACAGCTGATCTAGTAGATATATATGCAAAGTTTACTACGTAATCGATCAGTTTTGTTTATGTTATTTTTTTTGTTTCTTTTCCTACTCACCAGACGCGTTTTTACCGCCGCATTGAGATCATCTCGTCCAATGGCCTGGGAAGAGGTTTGCGCTGCCAAAACGTTCCAATTATCCATTTGCTTGCAATGAGTTGTGTGCTTCTATCTATCTATGTATATGTATCTACTATCTGTGTAGATCTATTGTCTGTCTGGGTATGCGCTATTTGTTTTGGGTCTGTCTCGACTTGGCGCCGGTTTGTGTGCTGTGTGTTGTCTATTGGTTCTATATGTAGCTCTATAAGGAATAGCAATATCCATTCATGAGTTATGCAGATTATGAATATTTTGGTAAAATATACAGTAAATATAGATCATGTGCAAGCAGGGCCGTAGCTAGAGGGGTCTTGGGACAACAAGTAATATCGGGGGCCCCAGACGGAAACCTTTTTTTTTTCAAAGTATAAATTTACTTGTCTCGACTTGCCCCATGCAAGCTACGATCCTGACTAGGGGCTCTATAGGGGTGTTGAAATCGAGCAAGGAGGTAGCATTAAAGATATATGAAAGGTCAAAATTTTTTAAAACGTGAAATTAATTTTTTTTTATGTATCATCCATCCAAATAATGGATATAATATCCTCTCTCAAAGAAATTGGATGATTTTTAACGAAGTTTTTTATACTAGAGGTTCTATAGGGTTATTGAATCGAGCCCTGGGGCATCGCCCGATTTTTCCCATGCTAGCTTCGCACCTGTGGGCGGAAATTTACAGTGCTTTTATTATATTATGCATATGTATTTTCCTATGGAAAAAAACTTCTCTATGGGAAGAACTCAACTAGGGGTAATAAATTGAAGATTTTGCTAGGGTTTTATTTTTGTTGGGTTATACTAGCGACATATTTACCCATTTTTTATTAATTTTAGTAGATGCTTTTAATACAGTTAGAGTCTAAAAAGAATATAGATTATAAAGATTAAGTCTGTCAACAATTAGGTTTATTGCACTCGGCAAACATGTGTAGACAATTATGCAAAATTATTCTGTATATTATTTTAACATGTTCTTTCTGGGGAACAAGCGGCGACCAAGATTCGATGCTGTTCTACCTTTTGGTCTATTTATAGGCCATGGGATTTTCGCTTGCTCTGCAATGTTTTTTGTGACTGCAAACTGCAAATTGAAAATGTTCTTGTAATTGCATAAAATTTCGTAACGTTCGCGCAATTGAAAAATGCGCACTTTTTGAATTGAATAATAACGATGCGGGGTGCGTTTTCAATTACTAAACTGATCAAATCGAAGTTGTGTATTTGCCCGTCGATTTTGAAATGAGGAATATTTTTGGGAAAAACTGTTTTTTTTTTTTTTTTTTGCTCACACGAATCTGTTATTGCGCGTACTTGAGTGCTCTACAACGCCGCGCATGCAACTGAGATCAGGCGTCCGCGAAAAATGGTTTTCTGCCAAAATAAATATATATACATATTTGTACATATGTTTATTTATTGTGTACTTACATCATGTCGGTATATCGGAGCAGCAGCAGCAGGATGAGTACGCGTCATTTGTTGTAGCCGGCAGATGCCGGGCTAGCAAGTTGCTGGCAAACGTGCCAAGTGATGGCGTTTGGCCAAAAAACAAACAATTGATCGTCATATTGTTTACACATGAGTTTCATTCATTGCAACTTGTGCAGCAGCTTTATCGAAAATATTTATTGTTATTTATGTCAGATAATTCGAATTGTAACGTGCGGAGCTGCCAATCTGTTTGCGGTCTACAAACGCAAACGCACTGGCAGTTCCCCCGCATGAGCAATGTGTGGGTACACTAACACAAACATTGCGAGCGCTCTCTCGTTTGCGCTCGCTGGCTCTCACGCACTCTCAGTGAAATTCTGATCGGAGTCGAACGAAATGTGAGTGAAGCGACTTACTCAGTCGTTTCTATGCTGCAGACGCAGTCGGTTGGCAGCTTACTTTCCTCTCGCAGTGCTCGTACGTGTAGGTGTGTCTCCGCTAAGAACTCAGTGCGCTTGTGTAAGTGTATGTGTCAGCAGGCAGTATTGCGCCAAATAAATGGTTAGCTATGTACTTCTGCTTGCAAAGCATTAAAAAAGAGGGTGAATTTAATTAATGTAAACAAATTAAAATGTATTTACAATTGCTAAATCGCTGTGGCAGTTGCAAGCAAAGCGTTTGTTTATATTTTTGGTACAGTGCAGCCACACTGCATATGTATGTGTAGGTATGACGCCCCAAGAGCGCATTTTGTGAGAGCGCGAGAGCGAGCGCGTGAGAGCGCACCTGAGAGAGTAACGTGCAGCGCAGGTGGTGGCACAAGCAGCGCAGTTCGCTTAAGTGCATAAACAAATGGAAAAAAAGAAAAAATGAAAATAAGGAAAATTGTCTCAAATTGAATAATTATTAATTAACTAATTTACAATTTGCACAGAATCCACGCCCAGTCAATAACGTGCAACAACAACAACATGTCTTACGGTGCCGAACGTGCGTTCTCCTATCTCTATCCCTTCGTCATCATCTCGTCGGCGGCCTGCTGCATCACCTCCGCGGTAGCCTGGTCGCACTGGCGCTATGTGCTCAACGCGTGTCCGGACACCAATTGCGGCTGCGTACTCCATGGACGTTCTCGGTACAGCGGCTTCGAAGGCGGCAACATTGCCTATTGCCACTATGCCACATTCGGATTACTCCTGCCGCTCGTCTTTGCCGTTGTACTGGGTATCTATCATGGTTACCGTATGTGCATTGGTAAGGGCAAACCCAAGGCGGGAACCACAACGATAAGGCAACGGTGAGTGAGATTCTATTGCCTCCGCCCAATTCTATTGTCGATGACGATGGGGTCAGCCGGGTTAATCGGCGAACTGCTGCAGACGCAGCATCTTGCGACACTTGGAGACGATGTTTGTTTTAATTAAGCCATATATGCTAATGACTAATTGCGTAAATTTGATACTTCTTATTGCTCACCCACTCCCCCTCATTGCAGCTCAGGGGATATGATTGTAGTGACTGCCGAGTCGGAGCTAACACCCGATGGTCTCTCGCCGTACTACTGTAAGTTTGTCTTGTGATCTTTACCCCTATGTGCTTCCTCACTCACATATGACTCATTTGTCTAATTTCTAGGGCTTCCTGCCACGGTCATATCGGTCATAATGGCCGTTTATCAGTTAATTTATGCTGCCATATTCACCGATGGCTTTGAGGTCACCTGCAAACAGTATCGCGAGTCACTGCTCAAGGAAATCCAGGGTGTGGGCAACATTGTACCGGCAATCAAGGCGCGTCTATCCTGTGCCGCAATCTTTGATTTCATGGACTTTCTGGTTGAGAGCATTTCGTATGAGCGTCGTCGCTATGGACGCATCAATACTGCCGCTTGCTTGTACATTACGCTAATCCTGTCGTGGTTCACATTATTCGCCTGGATCATCATCAGTATCATTAATGTTGTTAATTTACGACGCACTCGTTCCGCACGAGTTTGAAAATCGAAGAAAACATGACGATACATCTATCATATTACGACTGCACATTTGCCTTATAGCTTATTAATGATGACCGAACATTCCGCTCCACTTATTTATTAGTTTTTAAAAGTCTACACGTCCACGGTATGTTTTACCGCCATTAACGGATTGTACAAATAAATGTATGAACGAGTTTAACTTAATTTATAATTTGTTTAAATTTTATTGAAATTCGCGCAATGGCAATGGCAATCGATAAATTATCAACTAGTCCAATTTGAAAAGTATTGCCAACCAAGTCATGATCTGTAAGAAATATACCAGAAGCTGTTAAAGACGTGATTTCTCGCAAAGCTACTGATGATGATATCTCGCAAAGCTACTGATGATGATATCTCGCAAAGCTGGTGATAATAATGTATTTGTTCGTAATTTTAGCATATCAATAGAAATAGTATATGTATATAATTGCGGGCGCTAAATTTAATATTTTGAGTATAATTATCGATTGTTGATTGTTTCGATAAATTTCTGCTAAAGTGAGGCAAACGATATGCTTTTGCGAGGCTTAAGTTGAATTGTCGATATAATAATGCGGTATTAAATTGTCTTGTAATTTGTATATCGTCTGCTGTAAAGTGTAGATAAATTATTGAGAACAAATTTGCCATTCACAGCGAAGTCAATATATCGTAGATAACAGCGATAACTTTTAAGGGAAACTGTTAAAAGAATAACAGAGGAATGTTATTAGTTTATGTTGCATTGAGCTGGCAACGCGGCTACCTGTTTGTTCGTACAGGGCTCTACAAATTTATTTTTCTCGAACTTTAATTAAATCGCTTGACAAAAAACAACAATTTAATGTGCCAAAATAACTATACGCGTTATTTGCGCGAACGTGTCAAATGCAAGGCCAACGATTAATTTGAGGCAATATTAAAAAGGGGTCTTTTCGATGGCTACCTCTCCCTTTCCAGTGTGTGGAGAAAATAAACAATACTCCAACTGGAAATTAGTGATTACACCAACACAATAATTGCAATAACAACAACAACGTTGAAAAAAATGTGCAGGCACAAAGTGTAAAACAAAACGAAAAACGTAAGATTGCTTAGAAAGTTAATGTGAAAACATCTATTGCGCATTCCACGGCAGCAGCAGCAGCAGCAGATCAGTTGTGGAATCAAAAACAACAACAACGGGAACCATAGGCAAAAACGAGCAGCAGCAGCAGCAGCAGCGAGAACAAGTACTCAAAAGGTAGGCATGAGAACGTGGGGGCGGCTGGGCGTTGTGCCACTGTTAATATTAACAATTGCTAGGTATTGTGCACACACACACACACAATCTCAGCAAGTATAGTACCGCCATACAGTGACACTTGTTTTTGGAGCGCGTAGGCAAAATGGCAGCCAAAAGCAGTGCTAGCGCTTTTAGTGGGTGGGCCGCTGCCGCTACCTCTGTAATGTGTTTGTATGCGTGTGGCGTGTGTGTATGTGTGTAATTATTGTTTTGTGAACTTAAGTATTACTCAATGAAAACTTTTCGTATACCGTAAGCAGATATGAATTACTACGCGATTTAAGTAGGCACTGAATAACGACATACCATAACTCCGATAACTTATACAGGCTATGGAGTATGTCAAGTACATGATTTCTTGGACTGTAAAAAACAATTCTCATCAGAATTGTGTCGCCCTCATGAATTGCAAGTGACTTTCTTTTGCCCTGCAGCTGCAACAGCTGTTTTTTTTTTTTTTTCGCTTTTGTTCACTCGCTCTTTTTGTCTTGCAATTAAGTATTCAGTAAGCTATTAAAGTGCAGCATACTTGCCTCAATTATTCAGTCGCCTTGTTTTCCGGCTGCCAAGAGCTTACGAGCTTCAAGCTTCGACTTAAAGCTTCCGGTGACAAAACACACGAATTTATTATCAAACATTAACAGATTTATACTTAAATCTTTAGAATTGCACATAAATATAATGTTATTGCTTAAAAACCAACCGTCCTACATATCACATTCCTGATCACAGTGACTTTCTTTGTTTTCGATCAGTTTCGCCTGGCCCTTCCATACTCTGTTGATATCAGTCAAGCTTTAAGCCCTTCGCTGACTAATTTACAAACAGAGCCTCGATACATTTAAATCACAATGGAAAATTCTTCAGTTGATTGTGGAACGTAATTTATAGTGTTAAAAACAGTTGTGCAGTATGTTTTTTTCTCTCTGTCATTGTTTCCTATATCTTTTCGCAAAAATCATATTTATCATTTTCGTATACACATATTTATTTATGTTACGTCTATGTTTTGTGAGCATTACAAACTTTTGTAAATTATCAGCATGAGTCTATCATTTCCTTCGCACATGTATATACTGTCGATCAATGATATTTTTTGAGTTAATAAGTAAATAAGATATGGTATTATTTAATAAATGACTATGACGTTTACTTGTTTGTGCATAAGTCTTCAAGGCGTAATGCAGTGCAGAAGTTATCTGTTTAACTTTACTGTAGCGATAAGCCTATGTTATAAATAAATAAACAAACCACATCATATCTGTAGGTAACGTGCTAGTTCAGTTATACACACATATACTATATATATATGTATACGTACATATGTGTGTACATAAGTATGAGTAATGCTTGCCAAATTGTACTAAACGAGGCAAAATTGAGAGACACTGACAGACACTCGCATTGATCGCACTTAATTGCGCAGTTTTTCATTATGAACAAACAAGTACGGCAGGCAAAAACCGACCGAAATTATTAATGCAAATTGTCTTGAGGTCTCTTGTACTACTCTATACTTGGGTGATTATCGCTTTATCTCTCTTTCACTCACTCAAGCTTTTCGTTTCCACCTACATATTAGTGTTTACATGCGACAAATACATAAGCTGCTTTTTGTGGGCGTCTTTCATTGTGTAATATTTTGTTGATCTATTCTGTTTGACAGAGTCATCTCCGATGGCAACACCACCGCGTGCTTTGGATACAATATCGCTGTGCTCCACCGTATCTAGTTGTCCGGATCGCAATGGTTTCTACGGTGGTTTTCAGCGAACCGATAAACCCAAAGAACCCCTCTCGAAAGCACAGATAATTGCACGTGAAAAGAAATGGCTCTATATGATAGACAATTGGTCCATATATATGTCAAAAAATTACAAAAAGGTAAGCATGAGATAAGGATTTCTTATGATAAATTAAAATCTTTGTGTACTCCACAGATACGGGATAGATGCCGCAAGGGTATACCAAAGTCGGTACGTCCAAAAGCATGGTTTTATTTATCTGGCGCCTATTTGCTTAAGAAAAAGAATCCAGATGTATATGAGGAACTGTTAAAGAAGCCCGGTAATCCGGCCACAATTGAGGAGATCAAGAAGGATAAACATCGACAGTTTCCGTTTCATGAAATGTTTTTGGACGAGCAAAAAGTTGGACAAATTGAGTTATTCAATATCCTGAAGGCCTATTCGATATACAATCCCAAGGTAGGATTCTGTCAAGCGCAAGCACCAATAGCCGCCTTTCTATTGATGCATTTGCCAGCCGAGGACGCCTTCTGGGTATTTGTGAGCGTATGTGATGTGTAAGTGTATTTTGCATATTCAAAATCCTTAGATTCTCATTCACATACATCTACTTACAGCTACTTGCAGGATTATTTCATACCTGGACTCGAAGTGATACAAAACGATGCAGGCATATTGGAGGGTCTGCTTAAAAAGACCTGCCCGCCTGTATATCGACACCTGCAGAAGCACAAAGTGGAGCCGTTGCTCTACATGACCGATTGGTTTCTGTGCGCCATGACGCGCACACTGCCATGGGAGACATTACTACGCGTCTGGGATTGTTTTCTCGCCGAAGGAATACGTGTTATTTTTAAAGTTGCCCTGGTTATCATTGGCGCCTCCCTCAGCCGGCACAAGGTGCGCAAGACATGCACAGGTCTCTGTGAAACGTTGTGCGTGCTACGCTCACCCCCCGATCACATTATGGAAGAGGAGTTCATTATCAATAATATGATGCGTCTCAACTTGCGTGTCGAAGATTTTCAAATTGAGCACACGAGACAAAAGGCGCGTCGTGCAAAACAGAAGGCTCAGCAGGAAGGGAATGGCTCGGAATCTAGTACCAGTAATGGTAGACGCAATATGCCCACACTGTGAGGATTATGGAATACATAACAGTAAATCCAACTACGATATATACTAATCTTACAAGAAACAGCAACAGATTGTTACTAAACACACAATGCATAGGTTTTTAAATATACGATAAACACATATATATACATATACAAAATGTAAACAAAATATATACGCAAAATCGAATAGAAGAAAGCGTGCACAAAGAGAACGGAACTGAAACTTGTAAAATTTGAAACTATAAAAGGGAAATATATAAAATAATATATATACATACTGCTTAATTGACAGTCAATTAGATAACTTTCATTCCATGCGCATACGATATGTATTTGGCAAACAATTTGTTTAGTACCTTATAAGTTATAAAAAAAGAAGAGAAAACATTGTTTTAAATTAATTCTTGTAGTTGCAATTATTATATTGTGTGCAATTTGTTTATGCTTTTCAAAAGTATTTTTTATTATTTATTACTGTATGTATTAAATAACATTTAGGCATTAATGTTTTACACACCGTATACATATCGTATTATTATCATCTAAATGATTACAACAGACATTTCACTGGCAGCTGCAATGTTTAGAAAGCTCAAAAACGAAATAAACATGCGATCGAAAACAAAAAATATTTTAAGTTATATCAATTATTAATTTATACAAATACAATCTATTATTTGCCTGGTTGCATTATTATATGTGTTAACTAACCCACGTAAAACAATCAAAAATTCAAATAAGTTATCTTATATATTGAAATCTATTATGTTGTCCTAACTCTATGGGGTGTTATATTAGAAAATTAAATCACTATTAATAAAAACAAAAATAGAAACAATAAAATAATTTGAGATTTAATATTACTAATCAATAATCACAATCTTGAATTGTGTTGGTTTCATATGTACCATATATATATAGTTATCTTACGGTTAATTATCCCTAAATTCGAACACTACTTGGCTTTATTCATTGACTATTTAAATATTACTAATAATAATACTCTTTCCTTGCAGTCCATATTATTGTGAGTTCTGAAAACCTTCTTCAAAAGTAAAACAGAAAATCGAAGCATAAAATAAGATTGGGCCCCAAATCTTATAACCTTCCATTAATAATTATTAAGTTGTATAAATACTAAATATATGTAGCCAAAATCCATTCCACAAACATCCGGGGTATAACGACTGCTGAGGGTAACCTTTTAAGAATATTTCAAGGTTGTAAGGTGTATATCATACAAAACACAAAAGAGTTCATTTCTTTCTGAAAATAACCGTATGTAGTTATCAATAAATTAACAAATAACAGTTTGAAATTGTGTATAATATTTTTATATTAATTTAGGATAATTTAGCCTAATTTGTTCATAATTTACGACAGTTCTTATTTGAGAGGAGGGGACAAGGAGTGACCCGAGTATTAATAATAAATAGTTTGTTGTCTAAAAACTACTTAATTATGTGAGATTTATAGATTCGCATGTGACACTAAAATTAACGTGTAATCTATGTTATATTTGTAAACACCTAAGTACATAGATGAGTATTTTGTCTCCGGATGGAAGCGCAGTAGCATAAGAGACTTGTCGATTCTGTTGCTCCACTATGCGTTTTGTGGCTAACAATTAGCCCAGCATATACGGATCTTCAAATTCCATGTTATTATCTACAACGTCGTCCAGTAAATGTGGCGGCAGGGGCATATAAGGTCCATTTGTTTCCTCCTTGTTAACTGGATGGCTGTCCTCATCCTCCTCTAGCAGCGACTGTATCTGTTCATCATTCTCAGCGGCGGCAGGATGAACGTCCCGTATATGCTGCTGAAGCTCACGCATACTATGCAGACCAGCTGCAGCGGCTCCATGTCCTACTCCATCTGTCTGCTGTTCGCACAGCTGACAACGTATATAGGCGGCATATGGTAAGTGCTTGAAGCGATGTTGCTGCAGTAATCGCAGTTGCTTTGTCTCCAGCTGTTCATCACAGTCCGTGCAACGATATTGTTCTTCCCCCAGCTTTTGCAGATGAAGCATCTCACGCTTGCCCAGTCCATGTTTAATGTTAATATGCTCTCGCCATAACCCTTTCTTACTGCTATTGAAATTCTCGCCACACTGCGGACATATCAAGGAATATGCCGCTGGATCCACGTCCTCAGCAATTGATACTGTACTCTCTTCAACGCTATGCAAAAGTTCGGCCGGATCTGCACAATCATCTTCATTCTCTTGACCACTGAGCGGTTTGTTGTCACATCGATTCGTATCACGATTCAAATGCTTGAAGAACATTTGTTTGCGAACAAATTCACCATTGCATGTCAAGCATTTGAAGGAGCGATATGGTAAATGTCGGAACTTGTGCGATTGCAACTGACCAATGGCGCCCTTTGTATGGGTAACAGTTACTCGCTTATAGCACTCCAGGCACAAATAGTGATGGTTATCAATCTGGCGAAAATTTAAGCCTTGACGACTATTGTAATTGTGCTGCTCCACGATGTGTTTGCGCCAAAAGGCATGCGAATCAAAGTTCTTGTTGCATTTGGGACAAAAGTAGGTAATAAAATCCAGATCTACAGCATTGTGATAAGATATACTGTCTTCCAGCGTATTTAGACCAGCTGGTCGTGTGGCTAATAAACCAGGTTGGGGTTTTAGCGAACGACCCGCGATGACAACGCTGCTGCTGCTGCTGCTGGTGGTAGCAGGTGTTGGTGACTTTGATGTGGATGACTTTCTGTGCATTTCCTTGTCCTCCTTGTCTTTCATCATAACAAAATTATACTGTGTCTTCGACTGCTGTTCCCGGCACGGCAGCTCACGCTCAAAGATATTATGACGTGTGCGTAGATGCGCAGTTATGTTGGGCTTGTGATTATAGCAGGTACCACAGACCAGACACTTTAAGTACAATCGATAGGGTAGATGCCGAAAATGATGATCCTGCAGTCCCTTCAGCTTCGAATTGCATACAATATCTTTGCACTGAGTACACTGGTAACGATATTTATCCAGCTGACGCATGTTTAAATACTGTCGTTTATCAAAATTGTGTGCCTCGTTAATATGACGACGCCACTCGAACTGTGTCTTATAGGCCTTGCCGCACGACGGGCACAGGAAGATATAATTCTGCTCAACAGTCGACAGGCCAGCTGTATTTATTTGTTGGGATTTTTTACCGGTAGTTGCTGCCTTAGCTGAAGCCGTTGCTGTACCTGAAACTGATGACGAAGCGCCAGCAGCCTCGTCAGTCGGCTCAGCATTATCAAACTTTTTGGCACTGTATTTTGTATCTATAAAATCATGCTCCTCACTAATGTGTGTCTTAAGGGCAGCCTGTGTGGGAAACAAGCTACCGCAATCGACACATTTATAACGATTCGGATTGGGATTGGCAGCTGAAACGTTCAATTGACGATTGGTGGCACTGGAACCTATGGCATAATCATCGTCATCCGCTTGCATTTGCTCGCCAAAATCATTCTCCTCATTAATGTTGTTGTTATTGCCAGGTGAAGAAGATTGATCCTCCTCATCCAAATAAATAATCTCATATGTTTCATTTGCTACAGTTACAATCTGTTTACGTGGTTGCTGCGTCTTCGGTTGTTGTTGACCAGTTGTCGTTCCTCCTTGGCCACTCACTGGCCCTCCTGTTCCTGTACCTCCACTTGACTTACGAGGTTCATAACCCACACGATGATATGTGGCCAAATGCTTGACCAAACCCTTGCGATCTGTATACGATTTATGGCATTTGCAGCAACGTGCATACGCCTTATATGGTAGATGCGTAATCCTATGCTGTTGAGCATTCTGTATTCCATATGCATTCGTAATAATCTTATCGCATTCAGTGCATTTTAGCTGCCATTCACTGAGCACTTCAAAGTTCAGCTTGCTCAGATCATTCATTCCGTGCACTTGCACAACGTGAGTACGCCAATGTTTCTTTTCGAAAAATTCTCTTCCGCACTGTGGACAAAGATAGTCAATGTGAGGTTCGTACATATCATCGGCGCTAATGCGACCACCACGCCGTGGGGGATCTTCGCAATGTGGAAAGGATTCCTCATCGCAGCCATTGTCATCCATAGCATTTTCTTCCTCATCATCATCCACCGCACTGGCAATGACTCGGTTGTGAGTCGATTCCTCAGCCTCTTCGGCATCAGGCAATAAAGTGTTCAGATGATGATGCTTTAACAGATGCCCAACTAGTTCATGGTGTTCCGTATAGCCTTTGTAGCACAACTTGCAGCGCATCCACTCCGGCTGAGGTAAGTGATTGAACTTATGAGCGCGCAATGTCTTCATTGTATTGGGAATAACAATCTGTAGATGGAATTTTAAATTATTAATAATTATATAATATTTAAATTATTAACTCAAAGAACTTACCTGTTTGCACTCTAGACACTGCATCTGCATATCCACACTGCGAAAATTCAGACCACGCCTACTGACATAGTCGTGCACGAATTCAATGTGCTGACTCCACTGGGCATGAGTGTCACAGTCGGTACCACAATCCGGACACATGTAGTGTATATAATCTTCGCATATTTCAGCAGCTCCATTGTTATTTCCATTGTTATTACTGCTCCCTGCAACTGGATTACTAAGCTGCTTTCTCTTGCCTAATGGATTTCGACCAGGTTCGTCATCCAAACTGATGCTCGCCTCATCTCTAGCCAAAGAGTTCGGCTCGATTAGCTCATTACTGGTATCAAGAGCATCATCACCATCATGACCTTCAACTGGTATAGAATATGGGCTAATATACTGTTCATGGCGTGGTTCGCGATTACGCGTCTTGCGGCCGGCACTGGTATCGCCCTCGCGCATCATTGCTACCACTTCGTCGCAGTGCACCATACGCAAATGCACCATCAGATCCTGCCTGTATTTGTACTCTCGCTTACAGATATAACACTTGGTGCACCGAAATGGCAAGTGTGTAAACTTATGTTTCAACAGATTCTCACGGCTGTGCATAGCGATCCGTTTATTGCATTCCAGACACCGATGGTACAGTTTATCCATCGCCACAAAGTTAAGCCCCTTCCGCGTATTATATTGATGCATTTGATTCATATGACGCTTCCACATATCCTGCTGGCGGTATTCTGCTCCACAGGCGGGACATATGTACACAACACCCAGTTCGTAATTAATTGGAACACCATTTTCGTCGGTTGCATTAATTTGTGATGTTGTCGGGCGTGTTGATGCAGCTCCTGGTCCGGTTCGGACTATCAACGGAGAGCCAAATGCGCTTGGCTGAGACTGACGTCGCATGGGCCGTACTGGTGGCGCAGATGGCATTTGTGGAGCTAATGGCACTGCATTTGGTCTTCGTGAGGTCTCTGACTCAGAATCCGGTTCCGATTCAGCAATACTTACATTTGGCTTTATTTCAAAATCAAATATGGCATCATCATCGGGCTCGTGTCCTTTGTCCTTCATATTGTTTCTCTCATCGCACTCGTCTATATCAGCCTCATGTTCCTCCTCCTCTTCTTCGGCCATAAACTCGTTGTTGTGACTTTCCCCCTCACCATATTCCTCCTCCTCAAAATCAGCCGAAAACATAGACGTCCACAGATCCATACCTTCCATTTTTGGAGGGCTGTCTATGTGATTGTGTGCGTGAAGTTTTATAAGAACTAGTTTTGGTATTCAAATCTCAACCACGCACATTGGCAACCACTTTATTTGGCACATTTTAAATGCATTATTTTATCAGCACTCAGGCTAACGGAACTAATAATATTTTCATTCTTGTCGTTTCACTTTACTAAGATATTCACACATTTTTATGTGCATAAATTCAAACTGAATCTTTTCTATTGACTGCAAAAATCAGAGCCATTTTGTTTGCGGCGTCGCAGAGTTCCACGCTGCGAATTATCGTTCTTCTGACGGCGTTGCTTGTCGTCGACGCAGCGACTGTTTGAGAAATGAAATTGTTTTGAAATAATTTCCAGGTCGTGCCATGCAAATTTATTCAAAGTTTATAAGGTTCGTACGATTAAACGGCTCGCGTTGCCGTAAAATGGCAGCAGCGGCAGCGCCAACAGCAATTAGCAAACATGCTGTTTTAAAATTATTTCGTTGTGCGGGAAATTGTTCAATGTTGCCAGATCACTGTCGATTTTTTAGACAGTCTGGCAACAGCGGTCTGCACCCACGCAGTTTCTGCACAAAAACAACGATTGGATTTCGCCAACAAATGGATAACACTGTTCCTCCTAAGGAATACAAGTGGGTACCCGGCCATCTAATAAATGAGAATTTTCGGCTGGGCTCAAATGGTCATGTCTGCATCGTACTTAATCGAAAAATTGATGTTCCAGCGCACGTGGTCAAGCTATTATGGAAGAATGGTAAATACATAACAATCATAAAAACAAAAAATAACTGCAACTTATCTAAATTGGAATTTTTCCAATCAGCAATAGTACGATGCGCCGTCGATGGAGGTTCCAATCATTGGCGTAACTTTATGCTATCACAGGCAACAGACAAACAGATAAAGGACAAGGATCCAAAAGATGTAATTGATCCGCCAGATTTAATTACAGGCGATTTTGATTCTATAACTCAGGATACCGTAGAGTTCTTTAAGACAATACCAAAAATCAATACCCCCGATCAGGACGCAACAGATTTTACGAAAGCCTTTACCGTACTGCAGCCGGTAATGGAACAACGAAAACTGCACGATGTTGTTGTATTCCATGACTGCTCAGGACGGTTAGATCAGACGATGGCGAATCTAAATACGTTATTTAAAATGCAAAAAGAAAATTGCAACGTATATCTTTTAGGCGGTGATTCTATTACATGGCTTCTTCGACCGGGCAAGCATACAATAAAAATCCCTCTAGATCTGGTGACTAATCAACGCTGGTGCTCTCTAATGCCCGTAGGCAGTTCGGCTCACAATGTAACAACGACGGGTCTAAAGTGGAATTTATGTAAGTTTTAACAAAAAAAATCTAGTTGGATTCCTAATAGGACAATTCCACCCTTCCAGATAATGCACAAATGGAGTTTGGTGGCATGGTCAGTACATCAAACTCATATTCAACAGAGTTTGTACAGATTCAAACGGACAGCAGTTTGATTTGGTCAATGGGCGCGTATGACTTTGAGGACAAAGTACGCACGACGGTTACTTAAATTGATAGCGAAAATTTCGTAAAAGCTATTTTGGAATAAATGCCACTTGGAGACTTAAATATAAGTATAAGAGCTTAGGCATAATTGTTATTGAAAAACGTAAATAAAAAATATGTTTTCTTTTTAAACTTAAACTATTTTGATCCAGGCATCGGCATCAGTTGAAATCCTGTGCTGGTGCCTGTTTTCTTGCCTAACCAACTGCTAGCTCCACTGACCGCACCTCGTTTGGAAGAAGAGGTGCTGCTAGCTCCTCTACCGCGACTCCCTCTTGTGGAGGTGGCTTTTTTACGTGGTGAAGCTGCTGCCGCACTCTTGTAACGCTTTGGAGTAGCTGCGCTACGTCCACGCCAGGCTCGTTTTCGTTTACCTCCGCGATATCCACCAGACGATCCACCTTGAGCGCCTTGAGATGCAGCCTCCCGTTCCCAATCTGCACTATCATTGACAGGATCATGCGACATTGTTGGAGTCTTGACTTCCGCTTCAGATGACTCTATGTCTTGCATTAGCAGCAGACATTCCTTTTCGGTGGCATAGCCAGTGGTAATTTCCAGTAGCTTAGCACCATACTTCTCGAAATTGGCCTTGGTTACATGAGGAATAGCGCACATATCCTTTTCGGAAGTGGGCAGTTCTTCGGCCATCGCCTTCAGCGCCTGCATATTCATAATACTAGCCATAGTAACATTTCGGGCGGCGGCAATAGTGCGACACAAGTCCAGTAGATCCGCGTAGCAACGATCGTGTACTTGACGCAAGTCGTTATTACCCGCTGCAGTTGGTTCAGAAACTGTAGCCACCACTTTGGAGCTGCTGCTCTCTTTTCGTGTGAGTGCAAACTCAATTTTAGGATTCTGATTCATTAGGGCACCTATGTTATTGCCCAGATAGAGATACGCTTGAGGTATGTCTTTTGTGAAAATAAGATCCTCTTTAAGATATTCATTGAGTACCATATGACGTAGTAATCGTTGAATATCAGCTTTATCCCAATCTTTGAGGGCACCATGATGCGGTGGCTTATTGTGACCGAAATCAACAATCTTTTTAATCATCGCACCCTTAAGCACATCTGCTATGTGCAGCAGGGTAAACCGAGAACGTCCACTGCATAAATCCTTGACAGCACATGCTGCCTTCCGACATTGCTGCAGCACATCGATTTTCTGGTAGCTGCGCTTCTTTAAACAATTATCGCATGCGGTACTGCGATTCTCCAGGCACTGCTCGCTAGTGAAGTGTTCGCCAAAGTAATCTAGTTGCTGAGCACGACGGCAGTCGGTAATATTTTCACAATAACCAACAATCCGGTGCAAATTTTCCATGTGAATCTTTTTCACATGATATTGGAGCGCCCGATCGGCTGTAAATAAAAAAAAAACGTTAACTTTGAAAATCCACAGTAAAGGGCATTGTTGACTCACAATCCGTCATCTTCTTGAGACGCATCATATCTCCGTAGTTGTAATAAAGTATACAATCAGCGATTTCCCCATCGCGACCAGCGCGACCTGCTTCTTGATAGTAACCCTCAATGGACTTTGGCAGTGAGTAGTGCAGTACGAAACGTACATCGGGCTTATCGATACCCATTCCAAAGGCAATTGTGGCGCATATAACACGCACTTTGTTTGTTATCCAATCTTTTTGTCGAGATTCACGTTCGGTGTCATTAAGGCCGGCATGATAGGCAGCGGATCGTATGCCGCTCGCACACATCTTTTTGGCTACTTCGTCACATTCCTTACGAGATAGACAATAGATAATGCCACTAGAGGTTGAGGGACGAGTTTGGATAAAACTTCGAATATCGTCCAGCGTTGATGCTCCTTTTTTGGGCAACACCTGGTAGCGTAAATTGCTACGATTGAAGCTCGAGAGGAACCACTTGCAACGAGTTAGATTCAATTGCTGCAATATATCCTGCCGCACACGTGGCGTTGCCGTTGCCGTCAGTGCCATGGAAGGAACATTTGGGAAACGTTTGCGCAGTATACCAAGCTTTTTGTAGTCAGGCCTAAAGTCATGACCCCACTGGGAGACACAGTGAGCTTCGTCAATGACGAAACGACTTAAATAGTTATTGGCATAAAGCTGATCTAGCGTATCCTGAAATCGTGCCGAGCTTGAAATTTTCTCCGGCGTTACATAAAGTAACTTGATTTGCGGTGGATGACGCTCTAGGTCTCGATATATACTCATGGCATCTTCCATCTTCTGTTCGCCTGACATAGTTTTGGCACAAATCTATATAAAAACAAATAGTAAATATTTATAGTATCAAATGAAGTCTATGCTAATCTCTAAGCTAAACTCACATCAAGAGAGGCCAGTTTGTTGACCTGATCGAAAATCAGCGACTTAAGCGGACTTATGACAATGGTTACTCCTTCAGTGAGAATAGCGGGCAACTGATAGCAGAGAGATTTACCACCTCCAGTAGGCATAAGAACAAAACAGTCATTGCCCAACAATGCTGCATTGATAACCTGCAGCTGATTGGGACGAAAACTCTTCAGACCGAAGTTGAAACTTAGCCCATTCATCATGCGCGTAGAATGTTCAAATTTCTGACCATCAAACTCGCCTGTGATGCCATCGTTGTGAACGTTGGAATGAAAATTTCCATCAATTTTTTGTACTGGTGTGGCCGGTGACTTGCTGACCATGTTGCTTGTTACATTTTTGCTCGGCCCTGGTTCATTGGTCAAATCAATTGATGCTGATGCTGAGGCAGCAGCGTGTGCCTCTTCAAATAATGCAGCATCATACTCTGGAAAACCATCATCATCAAGGACAGTAGACATTTTTTTACTGTCTGCAAAATTAATTCGCTGGGCAGGCTCTGATTGTTTTGTAGATGCTGGAACTTGTACAGCCTCAAAGTCGCGATATGCATAATTATTGTACTCCGATTTACGACCTTGTAAAGCCTCGTGCTCTTCACGTATTTCTTTTAATGTATCTTCAAAATCATCATCATCGCATTCAATTGTTGTTGTCGGAGCATTTTTGATGGATTGTACAAGCCCGAGATTCTTTCCATTATGCGGTGTAGAGCTTTCAAAATCTTCATCATCAAGCAGCATGCTTTGGACTAAGTAATCATCGTCTTCAGCACTTTCCAAGGGCACAAGACTATCAAAGTCATCTGGTGGTCCATTTGTATAACTCTTCGTAGTAATTGTAGTTGTTGAAGTCTTTGATTTGGGAACAAAATCATTCGGCTCAACCTCCTCGCTTTGGTCTTTTAAAGATCCCACTGTGGAGCTACTTGGTGTTTGTCCTTCCAACTGTTGATAATTCTGTTCTGCCTGCATTTCTCGCTCTTCTCTCTCCAGTGCATCATAATCAGGCTCTTCAACATTAGCTTTTGCCTCAGTTTCTTGACGCTGCCGCTCTATTTGTTTCTGCAGTAACTGAGTACGCGCTTTGACCTTTTGACGCATAACCTTCAGTTTCAGAAATGTGTTTGCCTCGAAACCATCGATATCCTTGAAATGGACAGCAGGTATTTGATCAATTATCTCGCAGTACTTTTCCATGAGCTCAATGTATCTGGTCTTGTATAGCCCCATTGTAGACTTAAGCATCGTTTCATTCTGTTTGGAAAGATCGGTCTTGTTTACACTGATATCATAATTTCCCAAATCACGTAAATATTCGGGTAGTGAATTGTCAAAGACGATTTTCAGCTTTGATTTTACTGGAGCCGCTGTGGAGCTTGAGTCCAAATCTTTCTGTACATTTAATGGAGCCTTGTTTAAAAGCTTGGTAGGGTCAGGCATTAATTGCTCCAATTTACTAGGTTCGCTTGGTCTTAATACTTTGTCGTCCAATGGTTTCTGTGTAGATTTATTCTTTACCATTGCATCAAAACTGTCCTGGCTACTGCTTCCATTTGATGTATTTAAAATTGGTGTCTCAGTGGCTTGTGATTTGATCGGAGACATTGAAAACGATAATGATTTCCTTGGTGACATAGACAGTTTATTAATATGGCCATTGAGTTTTGATAATGTGGCCTGATAGGTTGCATCCTGATTAAGCACTTCATCAAGGTTATCAAAGTTCAATTTTTTCTCAGAACTTAGAGTGGAGCTAATTGCTGATGTTGCCGCGAGTGGTGCCAGTGGAGAATGTTTCACGGTCTCAAAGCTATAGCGTTTAATAAGCGCATTATCATTGGCATCCTTATCCGCTGGCTTGTTGTTTGCCTGGTTTTTTGTTGGTTGGTTTGCAGGCGTGTTCTGACTCTGAACATTGTCTTCGTCAGACGATGATGAATCAAGATAAATGGGATTATAAAACTTAGCTTTTGTAGTCCTGGCTTCCAAAGCATCTAAAAGATAAATGTAGTTTAATTAAACAAATTTTAACTATTCGATTTGAATGCACTACTTTTCTTTATTTGTGTCGATTGGCTTTGGCTGCTCCTATCTATGCCAAGGAATGCGGACATAGACAGTTGTTTGTTATGACCCACGGGTTTTCTAGACATTTTACATAAATATTACGAACACAAAATCTTAAAAATACTTAATAAACTGTGTATATTCACAAAACAATATGTACAAAATAAAAACGCGGGTAACACTCGTCCATTTCAGAGTTTGTCTAGCAGAGTTGCCAGAGTTTATGATAAGTGGCATTGATTTACTGGGAATTTCCGATTTTTTTCTAATCGGAATCAGAATATCGATTTTTTTGCATTTGTTTTGCTTTGCGCTAAACAACATAAATGGCGCTTGACTTTAAGACATTAATATCAGAGGAAAATTTATTTTTACCCGACTTGCTGGAGCAGGTGCTAAATAAATATCTGCGAGTTGATGGCAATGGCCTAACAACAGGTTAAATTTTAAATGTTTCATTTTTTAATTGTACTCTATGAAAATGGTCCTTACAGCGGAAAGAGCGTGTTTGTTAACCGATTTGACTGCTTTACTGGGCGAAGATCTGCTGGAACGTGCACTTCGTTTGCTTGATGAATGGTCCATAATTGTTTATCTAACACCTGATCGACTACGCAGAATTGTTGAATTGTGCAGCAAAGGGAACTCTGCGCTCGTGGTACGAGTTCTGCCAGGCATCAATTATTGCAAGTGTCGCTACTTTCAGCGTTGCGTACTGCGCTTACCAGCACGAGATCAGCACTCCAGTCCTAACAGAGATTTCATTTCATTCACCTGTGAACACGTTTTAGCCCAACGCTTGCATCAGATGCTAATTCCGAAACCACGAGAACAAATATTGTCCCTGGAACAGTTTAAATATTTTCATGAAGATATTTATGTGGACTAAGAATTGATGCAGCATTCCAAATTGCTCTACGCAAAAGGTATTATCAAAAATCGCAAAATGTTGACTCAATCACAGTATGATGATTACAAATTTGTGTGTCGCATGGATCACATAAAAACATTTTACTCAGCCATCAAGTCAATATGTTTCAGCGATGTAAGTATTGCTATTGAATACATCTAAGTGAGTTCTAAGCATTATCTTTTTTTTTATTACAGTTCGGAACACTTCAAGCTAGTGATGATGGTCTACTTATTACTGTGGAACAGGGAAAGTCCATACAAGCCACTCTTTTTATTGCCCCAGCCTTCTTTGCAGAGTTCTACGTACAGGGATCCCAGAATTTCAGCGTAAAAATCAGTGTATTGGCCGAGTGCCTAAGTCTCTTTGGGCTGGCGGATTGTGGTATTAAAATGATGTACAAAGGCGAAGGTTCGCCTTTGCTAATCTTATTAGAGCCGCATGATGACGAGCAAGTTAGCACAGAGTGCGCCATAAAAACAACAAATGTCGAAGAACCAATGGAGTATGAGCTGGATCCGAATAGCTTAAGCCTAAATACAATATTTATGCGCGGTCCGGATCTGTCGAACATATTTCACGAGCTCGACAAAGCTGCTGAGGAATATGAATTTACTATATCGCCATTGAAACCACACTTTAAGATTGCTACCTTAGGTATCATGCAGGCGGAGTCTAGCGTAGAAGTGGCCAAATCGAGTGATATGATTATATTGTTCAATTGTCGCGAGACCACGGTGGCTCAATACAAAAGCCAACAAATTCGTATGACAAATAAGGCATTGCAAGTGGCAACGAAAGTAGCCATAAAAACGGATGCCAGCGGATTGTTGGAGCTCCATTTCATGCTACAGTCCGACGACCAGGAAGAGATGTATGTAAGGTTCTTTATTACGCCTCTGCTAGAAACAAATTAAAATGAAAATACAGTTTTTCATCTCTCTGGCAACACTGTTATTCTTGTTCTTTATTTTTGTTATACTCTGTACGAAGACTAAAAGAAGATGTATTGTTAATATCAAGCCATTAAAATTTCACTAAAATTTATTATTTATTGTTATTATTATTTTTTGCAATATAATTATGTAACATAGATCGATGCAAGGAACTACTGGTGCAGTTTCGAAAAAAAATATCGTTTAATACTAAAAGCTCGCTCCGAAGTGCATAAATTATTTATACAGGGTATTTTTCGGGTCTCTATTTGATACGTTTTTGTTGTTCTATTCGTGTTGTTGTTGCCATGCCATCAGCTGTGCGAATGGCATGTGTTTGTTGTGTGCGCTGCTTCCTCTTGCTTCTTTTGATTGTTGAGTTGTTCTGGCGGAAAGAAGCGTGCTTTATAAAATAAAGTGTAAAATCACATTTTAGATCATAAATAGTATGCATACGTAAGTAATTGATGATCCATTGTTGCAAGAGCTTACAAAATATAAATAATTTCGTTTTCTGCGTGTTAATTGCTAGGCATGACCATTTCAAAACGCCAGCGGATGAGGACGAGCTTGATGATATTGATGACGATATGGTTGTTGGAGTAATTGCAGAAATCGAACAGGAGGTTCTTAACGAATCAGAAAGCGACGACGAGGAGGAGTACGGCTTAGTAGAAATGGATGTGCCAGAGCCTCAGCCTGATGGCTACAGCAGCTCCGATGAGAGCATCAGTAGCGATGGTAGTTTTGATCCAAATGCCGAGGATACTGATTCTGATGATTCTATGCTTGATGATGAGGCAGCTACTGTTGGTGCAAGCAGTGCGAAGCGACGTAAAGAGCAGACGGGCAACGATGGAACTGGACCGAGCGGATCCGGTGCTGGCTCAACGGGAGCAGTTGATTATTCACATTTGGATGAGGATGACGAGACAGACGAGACGGTGCGCGCAATTATAGCGGCCATTAAAAAGCCACGCAGCGCACCACCTGAGATAAAACTAGAGGATTTCATAACTGACGTTTGCTTTCATCCGGGTCGCGACATCATCGCACTCGCAACCATTATTGGAGATGTTCATTTATATGAATATGGGACTGAGGAGAACAAATTACTACGTACCATTGAAGTGCATGCCAAGGCTTGTCGGGACGTGGAGTTTACGGAGGATGGACGTAGCTTGATCACTTGTTCCAAAGACAAATGTGTCATGATAACAGACATGGAGACTGAGAAGCTAAAGAAGCTCTACGAGACAGCTCACGAAGAAGCCATCAATAAGCTACATGTTCTCGATGAGCGTCTCTTTGCCACAGGTGATGATGCGGGCACTGTAAAGCTATGGGATTTTCGTACCAAAGATGCCATATTCGAGCTGAAGGAAGTTGAGGATCAGATAACACAAATGTTAACCAACGAACAGAATAAGCTGCTATTGGCAACCAGCGCCGATGGCTACTTAACCACCTACAATATTGGGGCACGTAAATTGTATGTGCAATCGGAACCCTATGAGGAAGAGCTTAACTGCATGGGCATTTATCGTGGCAGCTCCAAGCTTGTGGCGGGAACATCAAAGGGTCGTCTTTATACCTACAACTGGGGCTATTTTGGATATCATTGTGATATGTATCCAGGCATTAAGAGCCCCATAAGTCTGATGATACCAATTACGGATCGCATTGCATGCGTCGCTGGAGAGGATGGAAATATACGTGCCTGTCATATTGCTCCGTATCGTAATTTGGGCGTTGTGGGACAGCATAATATGCCCATCGAATCGCTGGACATTAATAGGAATGGTGAACTCTTGGCATCCTCATCACACAACAATGACGTGCGCTTCTGGAATGTTAAATATTTCGAGGATTTTGGCGACATTAAATACAATGAGAAACATAATGCCTACAAGGAAAAACGTCACAATTTGCCATCCTCGAAGTGCACAAATGCATCCGACTTTTTTGCGGATATGACCAAGGAGCACGACGACGAAGATGACGATAATGCCGACACAGCATCTTCTTCCAATAATATAACATAGATAAGAAGCCAGTGTCTCAGTCATAAACAATATTGATAATAAGGTTTGGCATTATACATAAATCATTGTTGAAAATTTCTTAACAATTTTTAGCTGTAGATTTGAAGTTATTTTGCTGTAAAATCTTAATAACGTTAGCAAGTACCTCCTCATTATAATACCCTGGCCGAGGGTATGTATTATAATACATAATCCGATTTTCTTATCATAAATAAATACGTACAAAGAAATTGTAGAATGAGAAGAATTTGTGGATTTGTTTTTAAAGCTGTGTGCTGTCCAAGCAAATATCGAAAATAAAGTCTTTTTTTTTTGATAACAAAACTTGAGAGATGATTTTATTATTATCGGTATTAATGTTCATTATCAATAGGAACCCTAAAAGCAATCTCTATCTGATTGCTTAAGAAATATTATAGTTCTTTAAACAAGAATTCATAATAATATCGGTAGAGTCTTTTCCAGGGATCTCAAAAATCAATATATTATAAATGCATGGGAAATGTAGTGTTCAATATTCTTAGTTTGATTTTCAATTCATGTTTTATTCATATTTTTATATGATTATACAAATGTTTACTTTCCTGTGACCAAATTTCAATTGGTTTGGATTTGAAAAATAACTTAAGCATAATTTATAATTAATTTAAAGTGACTGAAGAATGTGTGCCACACAACGGGATTCAGATCAATCAAACAATAATCAATAATATGTTAGTTATGGCACGTGAGATGTTTAACAGCAGTTTTCAGAGTGCAATAATGATAATGGAAACGGTAATTACTAATGATCAAAATGCATAAAATTTTAAAATTATATGTCTATCGTTTGATGATACCACTCTTTATAATTTCGTGACAAACTCAAAAATATGTTATTGGTATACAATTACATTAACAATTACAGTTGGTACATTGAAAAATATTTCACCACGGGGAGCCGGCATTCACGCGTTAACAATACGTAGTTACATATACATATGTGTAATCACAAGAATTTTGTTTGACAAAACATGGACATAATTTGTTTAAATAGGAAATTATCATATCATATGCCAGAACATTATCAATTAATTTATATTTTATATAATTTACATTATATATAATTTATATTATATATAATTAATTTTATATATAATTTATATTATATATAATTAATTTATATTATATATGTATATATATAAACGTAGAGCTTGAGCCAAATTTATTTTGGGTTTGATATATTAACGTAACGTCGGAATTTAGCACTCGTTTTGCCTATTTTTGGTGGGTTTAGAATTCTGTTGGATGACTTTAACTTGTTCTCTTTGTTTATTGATTTCATAGTTAATTTCTTAACTTTTGTTTTGTTTTTTGTAGTTTTTTTTTTTTTTTTTTGCATTTTTATTTCATAGTTTTTTATATTTAAAAGTGTGTCCTTCGCGGAGCTGCCTGCGTAGCCCCTGCATGTCGAACATGACGAACTCAGTCGGAAGATACTCAGTATGCTAAAAAAGGGGAACCATTTAACATGAATGTGGCGCCTTCAGCAGCAGCAACACCACTTGGAATTGGTACTGGAGCTGAAGCTGAAGCTAAAGCCAAAGTTAAGTGCATTATTCCGAACTTGTGACGAATTCGAATCCAAAGTAAATGATCCATGTGCAATAACAACTGATTGCCGTTTTACATAAAAATACCGTGTACACAATGTCATAAGGCAGCAGTGCCGGCAGAAGCAACACCGCTTGAACCCGGAACCAGTGCATCCTTGGCCATATGTGTTTCGATATCGACACGACAAATTGGGCAGTGCTTGTTAGTAACCAGCCATTGATCAACACAATCGGTGTGGAAGAGATGCATACAGGGCAAACGTCTGCAAGTAATAATATATATATATGAAAATATATTCTTCAACTGATTAGATTTGCCACATACCGAACATCGTTCTCAATCTCAAACAAGGACAAACAAATTGCGCATTTCTCAGCATCCTCGTCCGATTCGCTGGGACGCCGGACACGGCGATATTTGTGGGGCAATGTGTTGCGCTCAATAATTTCCTAGAAATTGATAAATTGTGAATATATATAAATAAATAATAATATTTTATATTTGTTACCAATGTAGCTCCACGATTAGGACGTGGTGGACCAATCAATATTCGTGATGAGCCTAGCGAAAGCGGCGTTGCTAAGCCAATCTCCAGATGCAACGGTGAATAATGATGTATCATATGATGATGTATAGCAGCTCGACGTCGTTGCTGTTGTTGTTGCTGATGCTGCTGCTGCTGTTGTTGTTGTTGCTGCTGCTGCTGTTGTTGATATTGGAGCCCATATTGAGACGGTGGCGGTGGAAGTGGCTGATGCGCATCAATAGGAGCTGACGCAACGTTGCTATGCTGTTGAACAGCTGCATCATAGGCCGGGTAGTAGGCCGGATCGAGGCTAGAAACGGGTCCATTCCGTGCATGAACGCAATTGCAAATGCTATGCAAATAGCGTGTACGCAAACTGCTGGTTAAATTGAGCGGGTTCGAGGAGAGATCAATTGGTGTTGGGGTCATATGTCGGCGGTGCAGCTCTTGCATATTCTGCTGGCGGTACCACAGATTCTGATGCACTGGATATGGCGGCGCTGGTGTCAGCGATGTTGCAACTATAGCACTTGCCCTATGCGGAGGATGTATATGTGCGTGCATCTGATTCTGTGGTGCCTGATGGCCCTGATGCGGTTGCGGTTGATAATGTTGCCGATGATTGTTGTATGCTTCGGAACGGCGTAAACTATACTGCGGCGAACTGCAATATGGCATGGTTGTCCGACCTGAATACATTTCCAATGGCGGTGGTGGTGAAACAGCTGCAGCCACTGTCACAATGGAGGACATGACCGGTTGCGGTGGTCCCGTTGCGGTGGCAACGGCAGCGGCAACTGGTGTATTCGCACGTCTCAGTATATTGAGAGTCTGAGTGCGATGATAGTCATTATCCAGACTGTTTCCTTCCATGCTGGTTACCGGCGAGCTAGGAACATTTGACAGCGACAGTAGATCGTGGAAAGTCCGAGCTTGTGCTGCCGCGACAGTAGCCGCCACAGCAGCGGCGCTCATTGCACCGCTAAAGGAGCTACGGCTACTGCCATTGGCATTGCTCAGGCCGCCTTGATAGTGAGGATTTGGTGGATCTGGTAAATAGTCACCATTGCTGCGACTGGCGGGTAAAGCTGTTATCGTATAATGTGGCATATAGTATGGTTGATAGCGATAATAAGCAGCAGGATTGCTGTCTTCGCTAGGCACCGACGACACTGACGGTGGTAAATCTGGTGGTGTCGCTGGAGCACCACCATTACTATTTACGGTATTGGTCGCTACACGAGGCATTCGTACATAATTACCGGAATTAACACTGGACGCTGCAGGCGGAGGTGGTGGTGGGGGTGGTGGAACCTCTGACATTGGTGCAAAATGCCAGACGGGCGGCGGAGTAATTGGCTGAAAATAGCGTTGCGAGTGAGCAACTGCTGCTGCTGCCTCCATTCGTGGACAGCGCGTTGGGCAAGGGGGAACTCTCGTATATGGTGCAGCATCTATTAGATCCCTAAAACCAATTGTAGGCGCCTGCACCTGATTGTGATTATAGCTGCTGTAGTTGTGATCAGTGATAGCTGCACGATCCGCCAGAGCGCCGCTGTAGAACGCAAATGATGTGCCTGCCGTGTTGCGACGACGTCGATCTTCGTATTCGTTCGCTGAGCTTGGACGAGGCAAAAGCCCAGCAGCAGCAGCTGTTGCTGCTGTTCCACTTATACCATTAGAAATTCCATCTCCTCCACCGTTTGCTCTACTGCACGTTGCTAGACGGTGCTGCTGCTGCTGCTGTTGTTGTTGCTGCTGCTGCTGTTGTTGTTGTTGGTGCTGCTGTTGAAGTTGTTGCTGTAGTGTCACCTCATTGCTACCACCAAAACCATCATCATCCGAGGTCAGATCAATAGAAAGTATTGGTTCACGTGTAGAGTGCACAAACACAACATCGTCATCTTCGCCATTTGAGTCAGATGACCAATCATCTAATTGTAAATCGGGTGCAGTTAAAACTGCATTTCCACCATTGGAATTATGTCGTCTGCCCGTTGACGTCGATGGGTCCATGGATCCTTGCGCCAATCTGCCATCTGTCTCTCGCGGCCTGCCCACGTAAGCAATCACACAAGAACCTGCACTCGATTGCTGCTGCTGTTGCTGTTGAGATGTTTGTCCCGACGGCTGCTGTGGCTGTGAGTTCTATAACATAACCAAATGTGATGTAAGCTATTTAAAAATAACAAATTCATCTCATCTCACTTACCTGAAGCTCAGTGGTTCTCGCCAGTTCCGCGTAGGTGCGATGACGATGGCGACCTGGCTGAAATGCATAGAAATTCGTTGGTGACATGGTAGAAGGCGACGTATTATTATTTTGCGGTTCTAGACGGGCCAGTTTTCTTGGTGGTTGACAAATACTATGGGTGCTGCTGCTATTACTGCTTCCAGGAATCGCTTCATCCATGGAACGTACTCGCGTTCGTGTGCGTACAATCCCGCTACCTAAACCCGAAACATAGCATGCTTTAAGCACGGCTGCGGGTCGTTGTTGATGTTGGTGCTGTGGCATCGTTTGTTGTTCCCTTATAGGAGTAGAGAGTATAGGGTTGGCGGCGTCTCTATCAGAGATTAACCGATGGACACCACAGATATCACGGCCACCATAGTCAACACTGCATGTCGTATGTGTAGCTGTTGTGCAGGAAGCAGATCCAATGCTGGAACGCAAATAACTGCCATCCTGTGGATGCGGTGCTGGTGCTGGACAGTGTAATGCAATTAATTCGTTCACATAACCACGACTATTGTAGTAAGTATGATCAGCATGATGAGCGTCTAAATCGATGCTGCTCGGTGGCCGCGAACCATTTAATGGTTCTGGCATGCCAGGAGGTGGATTATGAGTACGCAAATCCCATCCATCATCACTGCTGTTGTCACCACCGCCGCCGCTATCCAATTCGTAGTTATTACTACGTCTCTGTCGATACACAAAGAAAGGATTTGGACGGTGCTGCTGTTGCTGTTGCTGCTGCTGATGCTGTTGTGCTTGGGCACTGGTACTGGGTGTGGCGTCCAACTCAATAACCGATGATGATGAAGATGCTGAAACATCACCATTAGCTCCAACAGCTCCATTTGACGTCGAATTTCTTGTTCGATTCTGTTGATGTTTTTTCTTTTGCGCAGATGTCGTTGTAGTTGTATTTGTGGTGCGCGTATTTGCAAATTGCACATGCTCAGTATCGGATGCACTGGAAGTCACATCGTCGTAGGCAGTGGAATTACTGTTTGTTGCCATTAACATTACATTATTATTGCTGTTGCTCGCCTCAAAGATGCTCGTCTCAAAGATGTTCGAACTCATCTGTGAGCTTGATGGCAGCTCATATAGCACAGGGGATGCAGGGCTAGATTCCAGCAATAATTGCTCATCCACTGCATGATCATCCATGGCAGCTGCTGGCCAGTTGCGCTCGATGCGCGACAAGGATACATCATGCTCATTACCGCCGGCATTGCTATTATTAGTATTAATAGTACTACTACTATTATTATTATTATTATTATTATTATTGTCCTGCTCCTGGTGACTATTGTGTCTATCCAACTGGTGCCGTTGCTCCACAAACTCTGAGGTGTAAGCATGTGATACAGTTTCAGCTTCAGTCTTACGTTGTGTACGCTTTTCATTTGGAATGGATTGTGATGCGGAGCTATGCCTTCCACTGCTGCTGCTGCTGCAGCTGGCAACAGCCGACATTGTGGACACTGTAGAAGTTGCTGCAGTTGACGTTGAAGAGAGTTCAAAGAATTGTGTGGGCTCCGCGCCATTACCCGTGGATTGGGTGGAATGCACATGTTGCTCCAGATTTTGCTCGCGCACTGTTGTCGCATAACCGCTGCCCTCATGAAGCATTGGACAATGGCAGACGTCTCGAATTCCATTGCATTTCCTACACTGATTAACCAATTGTCCACCAGTTGTGCTAGCTGGCTCCGCATAGGACTCTCTGGTCAGAGTCGACCTTGGTGCCGACTGATATTGAAAAATGGGCACATATCCGCTGGGTGTAACTTCATTGCCATTGCTGTTAGACTGCTGTGGCGATCTTATCTCTGATTGCGGTAAAAAGGAGGGCATTAGCAGGTAGTTATCCGAGAGCGGATTTTGACGCTGCTCAAAGTAAACAGTGTATGGTGAGCGTTCTGGAATGGAAACGGAATCGCGATATTAAAATAAATATATATATATATAATTATGAAGTGGGAACAACACTTCTCCGCACTCCACTTACGCGCTTCTCTGGTGTCAACGTGAAGCATCACGTCGGAGTAGCCAATTGAGACGCGCTGATGCGGATGCTGATCTTGCATATGCCTGTGTCTGAGTTCATCCTGTTCATTTTCCATGCTTTCGCTTTTTTTTTCTTTTTACTCTTAAAAATCAACATAAATTAGAAAATTTTGTAATGTGTACGCGATCACATAAATATGAGTGTTATAACAAATCTAGGGCCTAAAATAATATATGCTATTTTTTTGCACGCCTACTACTATTTTACATCGAGGGCATTACAATATTGGCAAACATTTATCAAATACTTTTGCTAAGATTGATTCGATTTTTAATAGTAAATATGACACACAATTTGTAAATAATTTTATTACAACTATGACTGGGTTGCAAGAAAGCTTCTTGTTAATTTGAACAGAATTACGTGGATATTTTTAGAGTTATCTAGTAAACTGAATGAGTGCATTTGAGTTTCTTTGCATATCCATTTGATAAGGAACTAAAAATTTGACAAAACAGCTGTGAGTAAACTCTGGGAGAGTGAAAAAAATGTTTTGAAAAAGAGAGGAAGACATGTAGACGGGGAGAGAGCATGAGAGACAAACAGAGGGAGAGCGAGAAGAGCTTACCTGCTGCCCGAAGCCCGACAATACACCTTAATGGCAAAGTGGGGAAACTGCTAATTTGCAGATAACGTAGTCATTTTGTTTGATAGATTTTCGTAGAAAACACATTTAGTAATCACGTGGCTACAGTTCTAATTATATAAAACTGCAGTAAAATGTCCCAAATTAGTGCTAAAATCGCATAAATAGCACAAAAATAAGAACGTCGTACGAAAAAATCACACACATACAGACTTAATATGAAATTAACTTATCGATATTTTGACTTCTTGATTAACAAACTATCGATAGCTGAATTGCAGGAACATTAAAATAAAGAAAATAAACTACAAATGTTATGCTTAAACAAATGGTATGCGTGCTTTTTACTTCGTACGGAATTAGCGAAATCAGTAAGTGATTGCATTATAAATTAAATTTTGTTGCTTAGTGCGCCACCATTTTCAGTGTTGTAAAGTGCTTGGGACAACGATATATTAAATCAAGAATCTCACAAAATATCGATAGCATATCAACAACCCTACATTCCGCAGGCATGAAAAATCTAAAAATTAAAGTAATTTGTTTATAATAAAAGTGCCAGACACCATTCGCGTTAAATTGGCTGCAGACCAACGGTATTACATGAATTCTCATATATTTTCATCGAATAAACGAAGACGTATGCGTCAGCTAAACACATCTACAGGACGGGGTGTGGTTGTGTCTTAAAATTATGAACGTTAAATTGTTTTTATCCCCATGTTCTGGTTTTTAGTGTACTAGAAGAACTCTTAAATGAGCTAATTACTTATGCAAAATGCCGCGCATTATTAAATGAAAGCTCGATTTCGTATCTTTTATGCAAATGAGATGAGACGTCGAGTATGGTTGTTTTGTGGCAGGTGGCCAAAGCGGTTGTGTATATAAATACAAAAGAAAATAAAACAACAAACGAGATGAAATGAAAAGTTTGGTTATTTAAAATTACGTTCTGTCGATTTACTTCGTAGATTTGGCAAAGTTAAGCAGCAAATAACACCAAGCAGCAGTCCCAGTCCCATTAATAGTCCCAAGTTAGCCTGCGATGTGCATCTGTAGCAGAGATGTCCCGGTTCGCTGATTACTTTGTAATTGTTGGCTACGACAACGATAAAGAAAGTGAGTAGCAAACAAATATACATATATGTATGTATTTATAAAAATATATAAATATATAATATACGAGCAAAATATATTTATATATATGAACTTACTTGCAGAAACTGCCGGCAATGTTAGTGGCCAACCAATATGTGGCAAAATTGTGCAACGTTTTCCCGAGAAAGATTGGCCCGACACGCCCTTTATTGAGGGTATCGAATGGGTGAATATTTACTTGATAAATTTATCATATACGACTACTACATGCACACATTTTACTCATTCAAATTATTTCGTTTGTACTTTCTTTTTGCTCTCCTTAGTTCTGTCAACCTCTCGGCTGGAGTTTATCATATGAGAAACAAGAACCGAAATTTTTCATCTCTGTACTTACGGACATCGATGCGAATAAACATTATTGTGCCTGCCTCAGCTTTCACGAGACGGTGGCCATAACACAGACGCGCAGCGTCGACGATGAGGATGAGACCATAGGAAGTAGCGGCAGAGGGCCGATAGGCGCAGCGCCTGTTGAGCCCATAACGCATCACAGCATCATGTATGCGCCAAAATGTTTGGTGCTCATATCCCGCTTGGATTGTCCGGACACATTTAAGGTAAGTCCATGATTACATATGCACCACTATCAAGGTATATTATGTAAATCGGTCAAAAAAGCAGAAACAGAAACAGCTGTCTTAAAACAAAATTAAATACCATTTTGAATAGCAACAATAATAAAAAAACAACTGTAAAAATCATGTTGGAATTCCGAATTCTTTCATAACATACCTGAAAAGAAATCGAACTATATCATTCAAATGCACATTCCTCTCTTTACAGAATTGTCTTGGCACAATCTATACGGTTTACATAGAGAATTTACCATATGCCATGGAGAATCTGATTGGTAACATACTCGGCTGTATACAGGTTCCTCCCGCAGGCGGGCCACAGGTGCGCTTCTCGATTGGCGCCGGCGATAAACAATCGCTGCAGCCACCGCAGAGCTCCTCATTACCTATGACTGGAAGTGGTGTTTACTTTCTGTTCAAACAGCTGGGAATTAAGAATGTTCTAATATTGCTGTGTGCCGTAATGACTGAAAACAAAATACTCTTTCATTCCAAATGCTATTGGCACTTAACGGACAGCTGCAGAGCGTTGGTGGCACTTATGTACCCCTTTCGATATACGCATGTATATATACCCATACTCCCGGCTCCGCTTACCGAAGTGTTATCGACACCGACGCCATTTATTATGGGCATACATAGTTCACTGCAAACTGAAATTACCGATTTACTGGATGTAATTGTAGTAGACTTGGATGGTGGTTTGGTAACAATACCGGATGCATTGACACCGCCTGTACCAACGTTTCCCTCACCATTGTGGGAGCAAACACAGGAATTGTTAGGCATGATACTCTTTCCCAATTTAGCTCAAGCGGATCTAGCATTTCCCAATAACGAACGACCATCAGCGGCTCTTGCGAAGACGGAGGCACAAATCGACAAAGAACTTCGGGCTATATTTATGCGTCTGTTTGCTCAGCTACTGCAGGGTTACCGCTCGTGTCTGACCATCATACGTATTCATCCCAAGACGGTGATTACATTTCACAAGGCTGGCTTTTTGGGTGCACGCGATCTTATCGAAAGTGAGTTTCTCTTTCGTGTCTTGGACAGCATGTTCTTTACGACATTCGTAAACGAACGTGGACCACCGTGGCGTGCATCTGATGCCTGGGATGATCTTTATAGCTCTATGAATGAGTTACTCAAAACGGAGGCACAAAATCGGAATCTCGTAAGTAAAAAAACCGGCTTTGTATTTGATTAACTGAGCTTGTGGTTTCCTCAACATTTATTTTTAAAGGGTTAACCAACTTTATTTTTCTATTTTTGTCTCAGATACTCACACATATCCAGGAGCTTGGTCACATATTATACGAGAATGAAGCATCTCATGCACATGCCACTTACACTCAAAAAGTATTACGTCCACCAGAAGGTGCTTTTCAGCGAATACATCAACCCGCCTTCCCACGGATCAATTCAGAAAAAGTAGAACTCATTATACAGGATGGCATACGGAAAAATGGACATTCTCAACGTTTTCATGCTACACGCAATCAACATCGCATCATACCTATGGGACCAAGGCTACCTGAGGCCCTGGATGTACGTCCCACAGCGGTGCATAATTCGGCTCGAAGATTGGAGGTACTGCGCACCTGTGTATCCTATATATTCGAGAATCGTATTGCGGATGCACGCAAATTGCTGCCGGCGGTAATGAGAACATTGAAACATAGAGATGCAAGGCTCATCTTGTGCCGTGAGCTCTTTGGGTATGTTCATGGTAATAAGGCGGTGCTCGATCATCAGCAATTCGATCTCGTGGTTCGATTCATGAACAAAGCTCTGCAGAACTCCTCGGGCGTTGATGAATATACTGTGGCTGCGGCACTTTTGCCCATGTCTACAATATTCTGTCGCAAACTGTCGATGGGTGTCGTGCAATTTGCCTATACGGAAATACAGGATCATGTTATATGGAAGAATTTACAATTCTGGGAGTCGACTTTCTATCAGGATGTACAGGCCCAAATAAAAGCGTTGTATTTGCTGCAACGTCGACAAAACGAGCACAATAAAGAGGCCAATTGTGTGCTGGACGAGGTGCCACTGGAAGAGCCGACCGCATTAGAGATTACTGCCGAACAATTGCGTAAAAGTCCCACCATTGAGGAGGAGAAAAAGGCTGAGTTGGCTAAATCGGAGGAGTCCACGCTCTACAGCCAGGCCATACACTTTGCCAATCGCATGGTCTCATTGCTGATACCGATCGACGTTAATGTGGATGCGGCCAGCAAGCCCAAGTTGGCTTTTCGACTTGAGGAGAACCAGAGTGTTTCGAATAGGTAAGTTTCTTGTTAAGCTGTGCCTTAACAATATATATTAATCTTATCTTATTCATTTCCAGTATTATGGGTTCGCATAGCATGAGTGAACATTCCGACGAGGGTTTCGAGGAAAATGATGCTTTAGAAATTGGTGTGACTGTGGGAAAAATCATTTCACGTTTTATTGATTGTGTGTGCACCGAAGGCGGCGTAACTTCAGAACACATACGAAATTTACATGACATGGTGCCGGGCGTGGTACATATGCATATAGAATCTCTGGAGCCAGTTTATCTGGAGGCAAAACGACATCCACACGTGCAAAAACCCAAAATTCAAACGCCTTCTCTGCTGCATTGTGAGGAGCTAGTAACAGATCATTTGCGTTGCTTCCTAATGCCTGATGGGCGTGAAGATGACACCCAGTGTTTAATACCAGCCGAGGGAGCATTGTTTTTAACCAATTATCGCATAATTTTCAAGGGTTCACCATGCGATCCGCTCTTCTGTGAGCAAACAATTGTTCGAGCTTTTCCCATAGCTTCGTTGCTCAAAGAGAAGAAGATTTCAATGCTGTACCTGGCTCATTTGGATCAAACATTACCGGAGGGATTGCAGCTGCGTTCAAGTTGTTTTCAGCTCCTGAAGGTTGCTTTCGACACGGAGGTTACTTTGGAGCAAATCGAAATGTTTCGCAAGACTCTGAGCAAGGCTCGCCATCCGTTCGATGAATTCGAATATTTTGCCTTCCAGTCGTACGGTACCATGCTGCAGGGTGTTGTGCCTTTAAAGACCAAGGAGAAATACTCCACGCTCAAAGGTTTTGCAAAGAAGACTCTGCTGCGCACGGCTAAAAAGGCTGGCTTCAAGCAGAAGACACAGACAAAGCGTAAATTAATGCCAGACTATGAGATTGGAGGCGGCAATAATGATGCACTAGAAACTCACTCAATTGACGATGAGCTCGAGGACATTGACGAGTTCGATCCGCAGCAAAGCGAAACGCTGCCGCGCCTGCTGACAACCAAGGATATTGAGAGAATGAGAGAGCGCAGTTATGTGCGTGACTGGAGACGACTGGGATTCGATGCGGATGCACAGCGTGGCTTTCGCATTAGCAATGCCAATGCTAACTATGCCACCTGTCGTACCTATCCGGCCATTATGGTGGCACCAGTGCAGTGCAGCGATGCGGCAATGACGCATCTGGGACGCTATTTCAAAGGTCAACGCATACCGTTGCCCACCTGGCGCCATAGCAATGGATCCCTGCTAATTCGTGGTGCTCAGCCAAATAGCAAGTCGGTCATTGGAATGATAAAGAATACAACTGGTGCTAATACCATGGTTCATCATAATGATGTCACTCATTATCCGGAGCAGGATAAGTACTTCATGGCGCTGATCAATACGATGCCTAAACTGCAGCCGCTGGATACATTAAATCAATACGAATATAGTGGCATGAATATATCGATGAGCTCGCTACTCGGTCACGGTGCTGTCGGCGATGATCATCAATCTTTAACCCCAGAATTTGGACGCAAGCAAAGATCCAGGACTTCGGATGCGACCAAATCAAACGTGGCTGGAACCAAAAGTGCCACAATGAAGGCCAACGCCAACAACACATCCGTCAACGCCTTCCGCAAAATGCGACTCTATGCGTTGGGTAAGTCATTTGTATCCTCAACTTAAACATAAATTATAATATTGAATTTTGCAAACAGGTGAAAAATCGCAAGCCAAGTCGAATTTAAATGGAGATTTCTGTGCAGACTTTATTCCGGTTGACTATCCGGACATTCGGCAATCTCGTTCAGCTTTCAAGAAACTGATTCGTGCCTGCATGCCGTCGCACAATATAAATGATGCCGATGGTCAGAGTTTTGCAAAGATGGTGGAGCAATCAGATTGGCTGCAGCAAATTTCAACGCTTTTGCAGCTGTCGGGTGCTGTCGTAGACTTAATCGATTTGCAGGAAAGCAGTGTAATGCTGTCACTGGAGGATGGCTCCGATGTGACTGCACAGCTGTCGGCTATTGCTCAGATCTGTTTGGATCCCTATTATCGCACCTTGGATGGTTTCCGTGTTCTCATTGAAAAGGAGTGGCTCGCGTTTGGACATCGTTTTGCACATCGCAGCAATCTGAAACCATCTCATGCTAGCACAAATATCGCCTTTGCTCCCACCTTTCTGCAGTTTCTGGATGTTATGTATCAACTGCAGCGACAGTTTCCTATGGCTTTTGAATTCAATGATTTCTATTTAAGATTTCTAGCCTATCATGTGGTTTCGTGTCGTTTCCGCACATTCCTCTTCGATTGCGAATTGGAACGATATGATTCTGGCATTGCATCGATGGAGGATAAACGTGGTTCTCTAAGTACTAAGAACATCTTTGGAGGCGGTGGAAGTGCTACCAGTGCTGCCAATGGTTCTGATGATGAGTGCAATGTTTATCCATTGGATATTCGAAGTCCGCGTACTCCCACCCAGTTGAATCGCATTGGACACTCAATTTTCGACTACATTGAGCGGCAGCACAACAAGTCTCCAATTTTCTACAATTTTCTATATTCATCTGACAAGGACGTAGTGTTGCGTCCACAGCATAGCGTTGCCGCTTTAGACTTGTGGGGTTTCTATATCAACGAGGAATTGGCACAGGGACCCCCCTATGATCTAGAGGCGACAAATGTTGACGACGAAATTGATCTTTCTGAAATTAAGGGCAAACGTTTAGTGATCAGTGCTGGCTATGATAATATTGAGAAATCGAATCCCAACGCATATGTGTGCCTACTTAGCGATGTGAAGCAAGCGGAAACGGAGCGTGGCCATTTGTCGCAAAAATGGCAACAGGTATGGAATAACCTGATTGTGCCGCCAGTTGAACCAATGTCAAGGAAAACATCACTGAGCAGCATGCTTGTGCAAACGCATCAGCACAAACGATCGACACTTGAAATAATTATGAAGGGACGCCTGGCTGGTTACCAAGATAAGTTCTTTCATCCGCATCGCTTTGAGAAGCATCCATACACCACGCCCACCAACTGCAATCATTGCACGAAGCTGCTCTGGGGACCTGTCTGCTATCGTTGCATGGACTGCGGCAACTCGTATCATGAGAAGTGCACAGAACTCTCGATGAAGAACTGCACCAAATACAAGGCCATAGATGTCACTGTGGGACCACCAAATGTGAATATATCACAGGGTGACACAGCCAGCATTGCTTCCAGTGCAGCAACAACTGCACGCACCTCAAGCCATCATTTCTATAATCAATTCAGCAGCAATGTGGCCGAGAATCGTACACACGAAGGGTGAGTTCAGCAAGATAAATCTATGTATCTATACTATATTATAATTTGTTTCAAACTTATAGACATCTTTATAAACGTGGCGCTTTGCTCAAGGGCTGGAAGCAGCGTTGGTTTGTGCTGGACTCAATTAAGCATCAGCTGCGCTATTATGACACAGCCGAAGATACAGCGCCCAAGGGCATTATAGGTATGTTTAATTCAAGATTATTATGAATTCCAGACACTTAAAAATATATTATTATTTTTTGCAGAGCTTGCTGAGGTGCAATCGGTAACCGCTGCTCAACCCGCACAAATTGGCACAAAAGGCGTTGATGAAAAGGGTTTCTTTGATGTGAGTATTATTCCTCTAAATATATATAAATATATATATAACTAATTATAACATTTATTTGTGTGCAGCTTAAAACATCGAAACGCACCTACAACTTTTATGCGACGAACGCGAACCTTGCACAGGAGTGGACAGAGAAGCTGCAGGCCTGTTTGCAGTAGATCATCAATCAGCAGCAGAATCATAATTAATTACTAATTCGTATTGTTATTAACCCTGGCGCTTTTCCTAGTACTAATTTCTTATTCTCCCCATGGCCGCCTGTGCATAGGCATTTCTATTATACATTTTCCTCGTATCGCTCCTTCTAAACGCTGAATGTTTTCTGTTTTGTTGTAGGACAATCCATTAATGTTATTTTTATTGATATTATTATTTTGTCTGTGTATGCGAGTAGAGTATTTATTTGTTAACGCATGTATTACTCTAAATCTAAAGCACTGCGTGTATTATTTACAACATAAACATTTTTACATATATAAGCTGATTTAGTATCGTTGTTTATTAACACTCGCATAATGCATAAATAATATGAATATTTAGCAAAACAATTAACGTAAGCTAAAAAAGCAAACAAAACAAAACAATAACAAGATGTTAGTAAAAAAAACCGTACTGTAAATGTTCATATAGAGAAGAAAACTATTTAATATTATGTGATTATACGAATAATACAGATCGATGATAATTGTATTGGGTAATACGAAATGAAAACCGTTAAAAAGATGGAAAAACACGACGCGACGATAGTAACTTTTTGTATACATTTTTATATATCCCTATCCATAGTGCATATGTTCTGTCTGCGTATCTATATATGTATGTCTATCTATGCAAACAAACATATACCTATACTTATATAGTAAAAATACCAAAGATAATTCCACCTTTTTTGCGAAATTAAAATGCATTTCTTTATTATTTTCTTTGAATTAAATTTAATTAATAAACGCCTTTCTTTATTTATACAATACGATAATATACATATGTATGAACTTTATATCCTTATCATTTACTGCAATCATTTGTGGCTTACAATCTATATACATTCTTAAACAAATGCGCTTTGTATTTATAATTTTTCTTTGTTGACTGCATTCAAGAACCTCGAAAGTTCGGACAGCTCATAGGAACGTCGTCCAGTAGACGATGTTGAGTATGAAAAACGAAAAGGGAAAGAAGAAGCGCGAAAATTTGTCTATATAAATGGCGGTTGCATGGCCATGGCAGAATGTATCATATTGTGGTTCAATTATGGACTCACGATGATGATGCTGTAAGGCGACATACTACCGAGTTTTAATTTCAATTATTTAGCCTAAAGTTAGCTCAAAATAAACTCACCTTTAAATCATCCAAGTCCGAGATATTCTCATCAGAATATCCCTTCATTGCCTTGGTCGCAACAGGTCCCATATAATTGTTGACAACAGCAAACTCCATCAGGGACAGAAAGACGAAAACCGAACAGGAGGACATCCACACATCGATGGCTTTGACATATGACACAGGCGGTAGCGACTGCTGAGACTGGGTATTTTGTGTGGCGAGTGTTAGGAGTGAGGTAACACCCAGAGTTACACGTGCCGGAATGGCCTCAGGCTTAATCCAAAACGATATCCACGACATGACCACAATCAGAGCCGATGGAATATACGTATGGAATAGATGATAGCCCAGGCGGCGGCGCAGATTGAAAACAATGGCCAGACAGGTGAAGTTTCCTAAATGGGAAAATCGAAGCTTTATTTGAGGCAATCCTATAGTGGATCCTTAACATACCCGTCGAGTACTCTATAGTGCAATCAGTTGTATAATTATTTGATATGTCCAATTGTGGCAGCTCAATCTCAGCATTGACAACCAGCGGATCGGTCATGTTCCAAATAAATACCAAATCCTCCACCGTATGGGATACTAGAGTAAAAAAATATATAACAATTTTGGTTGGTAACATATGGTTTATTGTACTCACAACTCTCTATCATCATGGAACAGATTTGTGTATCATGTGGATAGGACTCGAATTTCATGGCACACGACAGCACCAGCGTCAGCTTGGACATGTAGAGCAACGTTTTGTCGTGGTATAGCCAGAGATAATGATTGGGTATGCTCATCTCATGAAAGGTGACTTTTTTGGCATTCTTAAAGAAACAGTCCGGACGCCAAATGCTGTGCAGCCAATCCACGTCGAGTATGCGATATTGTTCGCTCATGTTCTCTGGCAAACGCAGACGCGGATCGCGCCAACTTTGTGCTAAAAATATGTCCGTCACATAGGTCTGTAAAAAGTTCAGTTAGCAATTTGAAAATATGCAAAAAGTCTCATAAGATCATTACCATAGACTCCTCGTTAATGGAGTCCAATGAGAGCACGGTAACATGGAAATAAACAACAGTCGGCTGACCCAGAAGCTTGGGTGCTCGATTTTTGTCATAGGTTTTGGATGGTATAGGTAATATATCTGGCAGCGATAGACTCGATTCGTAATGAGATACCAGCTCGGCGCTCTCTGTATTGTTTCTATAGACACGTAGAGAATAAAGAAAGAAAAAAAGAAGCGGAATACGGAAATTTAGAGGTTACATTGTAGCCCTGCCTGATGCAATGCAACGCGCGTTGGCAAATTAAACATATTTTTCGGAAAAATGTTTACCTGAAACCGTGAACACAATTACATAGTTGCATTGATTTTTCTAGTATATGCAAATAGATTGCAATCGAAATTAGGAAATTATGTTGTTTTAATTTTTGAAATATGTTTGGCACTTGCATTTTGATCACACACGCCGTTGCGTTTTTCCAAAATTGTAATAACATTTATTTTGTATTTTTTGTTAATTAACTTTTATTGCATAGTTTTGCGCGTTTCACGTATTGTTTTTTTCGTTTGAATTTCGATTTCATAATTTTACGGCACATTGTTTCGATGTGGATGACATTCGTCCATTTGGACGAGAGCTCACAAACATTTCACACCGATTTACCGAAAATGAATATGAATTTTTTTTCAATTAATTATCAAATGCAAGTGATGATTTTCACTTTATTTATTGCTTTCTGATACGGCAGACCGAAAAAAACAAAAAATAAAAAAGAGTTAGCCGTTATGTTAGCGTTGCTCAAGGTGTGATAAATACATTCCTATGGTTTCATTCGTTTTCATTGGCATTCCTCTCTTTGCCATTGTACTTTTCAAAATGACATGCCAGTGATATGTGCAAAACAAAAAGACAAACTTAAGACATGATTTCAACAAGCCGAAGCGCATATACCACGTAATTGAAGAATATACATGTGCTCATGGGGAAGCAGTTCGTAACCATTTCTGGCTTGTCTAGCAAACCGAGGGACAAACTCGATATACCGCTTGAACAAAACGCTAACAAGAATAAACCGAATGATTGGCATAGAATTATCAAATGTACATTTCCGTTTTTCCATATTTAAAATTTGCATAATACGCAAGACACACAAAATCAAATAGAATTATAGGAATTATGTTAAAATGAATCATCAATTCAAATCAGGCGCCTTTAAATTTCACCTGTTGTGTACAGAGCGTTGCCAGACATTTGAGCATTTCAAAACAGCTGAGCTGCAGTATTGCCACCTAACTCATAACAAGTTGGCAGCTCTGTTGCAAGCTCAACCCAGCTTTTGCTCGCTGAGCATCCGGTTTGTTGAGTATCCTTTTTCAAATTGAACCGCCATAAAAAAGTGCCTAAAAAACTGTGGTAACTTGTAAGAAATTGCAAAAGAAATCTCGTTAATATATTTCAGAATTTCCCACATAATAAATCATATTTCTTTGGCTTGTAGTTAACTCAAAAAACAATGTACGCACAGCGTGCCATGCCGGCAGGAGGCAGTTGAGAAATTGGTAGTGTGGTGGAATGCCTGGCTACGGTAGGTAGGTGGATGGGGTGGGGCGAGGAGTCGTTGCTGCTGCCACACAAGGCGAGCACTATAAAAGGAAATGCGCCGCTGATAAGGACCAACATTCTGTCGTCGTGCGGCAGCATCGACGTCTCGTGGCCAAGTGACCAAGCAGCCAAGCAAGCAACGGAAATCTCGCCCTGTTCATCTTTTGAAAGTGCTTCGTACTGTGCTCCTCATCTAACGGTTCCGGTGTCATTCAAAAAAGTGCTATCCGGCTAAGCCAAGTGCGATTTACGTGTCCACTTCACACTTTGTCGCCGTCAATTCAGAACTTTTAATAAATATATTGCTGCTTGTATGCTTCCTTCCGCCGGCAAATCCTGCTAATCAGATTATCAAGTCCAGCAAGAAGAAGTCTGGCACAACACAACCCATAGGCAAATCCCATCAAGAGAGAGAGAGAGAGAGCGAGAGACTCAGTTTAAGCAAACCGCAAGCAGGGCAATTGGCAATTTCACGCGTCGAGTTTAGTGCATCTGAAGGACGCCGGAATGAAGCTCGTGGTTTATGTTTATCTATCCATGATTGTGCTGGGCGTGCAGGTGAGTGAGTTTGGGGTAAAGGATACGCAGTAGTGTTCCTGAAACAAAGTGTTATGGACGTGTGTCTAATGCGCTTGTAATTCGATTTCGATCAACAAGTTGGGTTAACTTCAGCTCCAATCGAGCGTGTTGACTCTGTTAGAGATTTGTGCCCAGTCCCCACACGCACACAGAACCCTCAATCTCCATCTCCCTCCACCTCCTCCTCTATCCAACATCTAAGTAGATTGATGAGGCGTCTTTTATGAGCAAACTTTTCCAAAAACCTTTGACTTTTTTTTGGCCCCGTTTCGCTGTACGTGTGGGGACAGATTGCTTTCATTAGGCTCAAATTATATGGGAATAACTTGAGAGTGTGTGTAAGATTAGAGGGCTCTGCTTGTGACTCGAATATCAGTTACGCTGCGAATTCATTTCGTTTGTTTGGAAATCAATTTAATGTTTTATTACACTTGCCCTGTCATCGTTATTCCGTTTCCAGCTATTTTCGTCCACGCAACAGCTGTGCCTTATGAAACCACCAAACTCTTTTTGGGGTATATATCAAGCTTGAAGCATTCATTCCCCCAATTGGGTAATTAGGATATGCCTTCATTTGCTATCGTCAAACTACTATACGGGGAAAGCCTAATTACCTGGTTGTGGTTGCCCAAAACTATTTTTGGTTATATTTAGATAGATGATATTTTGGCATTTTGTTGTCATAATTGAAATAAATATTCGAGATTATTAATAGAAGTAATCTGTGCTTTATTAGGCCAGGTACTTTAATCAGTATTCAAAAGGCAAGTTGATAAAATCATTTATCCTTCTTTCTGTCTGTCTATATAAACGCCTAATTTTCAGAGACTGTAATAGATAGAATCTAAAGAATCTTTACACAGTCCAAATTTACTGGAGGTGTGTAAAATTATATATAAAATAATAATAAGAACAAATTGAACCATGATATTTGAAATTCAAATTATTGTCTCCAGTCGTCTGTCAATCACTCAATCGGTTAATCAATCAGCAGAGAACGGGATTATCTATAGGGTTGGGGATGAGAAATGTGCTTGACTTTTGCCTACGACCTACGCATTGCAAATGAACCATCCCACCTGCTTCATTGTAATCCCATCAATAATTTCATTTTCCCTGATATGTTTTCCCTGCCGCTGCTGCTGCGAGTTTTCTTTTGTCATCGTACTCGCTCGATTGCCTTAAAATAGCACAGAGGGAACACAAGGGGGAAGCCGGCTCTGGGCTGGGAATAAATGTAAATTGTGCAGCTGCCGCAGCAGCAGAGGCCATGGGAAAGTGTGAAAAATCAACAATCAGGCAGGCAGGCAGGCAGGCAACAGGAAAAGCTTCGAACGGAACTGAAAATGACGTCCATTCATTGTCACAATGTCCAGTCCAGAGAGAGTCTGGCCAATGCAATCGTCCTCGAGCTGTATGCTAAATCGGGATGAGATGATGCAAGGAAGTCGGGGGTGGGATCCTGCTCGAGAGTGCACTTGATGCTCGCTTAATGCCGCATGTTAACAGCCCCAACCGACACCAACCCGACCCGATCCGACCTGGCCCGGCGCAGAGCTGCCACTGTGTGTGACAGCTTTGTTTTCTCTCTGCCAATTAAAGTAAAATGTTGCCGTTGTTCCGCACTTGCTACTCCCATTTGGGAGTTAAGGGGGCCAAGTACTCCCACAGCTCCTGCAGGATTGTCGCCCGCATCGCATTTGTTTTCTCTCCTCGAAAAACTTTGCTAATTATCCCATATTTATCAGCTGCTTCCTGTGCATTAAAGTATTTTCGGAATTTCCAAAACTTTTAATCAGCCCCAAATTTGTCTGCTGCGCCAGTGTCGATAAACTCAATAAATTAATTTTTTTTTCTGATTCCTTCTATGAAATACGACGCGCACTTTGCATAGAACACGCTGCACAATATTCTAAGATGACAGCAGATTCTCTCTAAGCTATGCACGTTGTTGTCTATGGGTTATGGGTTATGGGTGTGCAGCTAATTTCCGGCAGAGTAATAAAATTCACGTCGTCGAATCGAGCAATGTGTGGGGCAGAGCGAGCTGCCGACACGACAACTCACTTTGCAATGTGTGTGTCATCCACAACATCATCATCATCGTGATCATCATCGTGCCGTAGTGACATGACACAAAGTTAATGAAGCTTTTTGCCAGCGACAGAACTGTCTGGCTTGGGTAATTTTGCAAGTGCCCGCTGCGGTAATTAGGCGACTCCTCCAACTGTGCGAGCTCTTTTAAATGATGACGCTGACGCTGCTGCTGCTGCTGCTGGCACTGCATTTTGCGCTGCATTTGCTTGCGTGCCAAAAACTGTTGCCTACTTTCGGGCATCGTAGTGTATTTGCCTCACGCATGATTTCATTGCATACTTTTATGCGCGTCAGCTCAGCTAAGCCGCTGGCTAACGAGGCGTATGCGTAATTAAATTAACGCTTCATTTGCTTTTCAAAAACAAAAAAAAAAGTTGTGTCGCTTTATGCCAAATTAAAAGTGACAATCGCAAATTCACTGCGAATTTTTGGCTAATTAATGCATTAGGCAACTGATTTTACCATTGAAAATGGTCAAATAAGGGTATACTAACTTTGTGCAAATAGGTAGACCCATTAAGTATATATACATATTCTTGCTAAGGATCGCACCCTCAACAGGCCTAGTACCACAATTTTGAAGCGATCGTAACTTACTTAAAAATCAAACGATTTTCACGCGGAATGACATTTTGTTTATGTTTTAACAATCTGAGTGATTCTACATTTAAAAAATAGCAAAATAGATTTTTTGAAATTTTTCGATTTTTTGGAAATTTAGGCAAGGGTCCCCCCTATGAAATTTATCAACAACAATTTTTTTTTTAATTTTAAGTCGCGAGTTTTTAATTTAAATCGATTGCGGATGTCAACATTAGTACTAAACAATTGTTTAAATCGATTTTAAACGATACTTAATTTTGGCCCAAAAATCATGTGGAAATGGTAAAAAAATTAGACATGTAACACACTCAACAGGCCTGCTACCCTCATTTTTCATCGATCGTAACTTTCTTAAAAATCAAACGATTTTCACGCGGAATGACATTTTGTTTCTGTTTTAACAACCTGAGTGATTCTACATTTAAAAAATAGCAAAATTAAATTTTGGAAATTTTCGATATTTTGGAAAGTTAGATAAGGGCCCCCCTATGATTTTTCAACAAAATTTTTTTTTTTAATTTTAAATCGCGAGTTTTTAATTTTAATAGATTGCGGAGGTCAAAATTAGTACTAAGCAATTGTTTAAATTGATTTTAAATGATACTTAATTTTGACCCAAAATTCATGTCGAAATGGTCAAAAAATTAGACATGTAACACACTCAAAAGGCCTTGTAACCTCATTTTATACAGATCATAACTTTCTTAAAAATCAAATGATTTTCACGCGGAATGACATTTTGTTTATGTTTTAACAACCCAAGTGATTCTACATTTAAAAAATAGCGAAATGAAATGTTCGATATTTCGGATATTTATGTAAGGGTCCCCCCTATGAAATTAAAAAAAAAATGTTTAGCAATTTATACAAATTTACAATAAATTCTTCACTTGTCTGATTGATTTACTTATGTATAGAAAACTCATTACAATACACAAAGAACATGCAAATTTCACTGCGTTGAAGCTTTGTTTCAAACAATCTTCTCCCCCCGTCATTATGCGCATATTTAAGTTCGCGAATTTACCCCCTACATGTACGAAAGTATTAAGTAGGAAATTTGGCAAACAGATCGCTCACAAAACAAACAAACTTACCTACCTATTTAATTTTTGATGAGTCCTGAAAATACCAAAGTAGCAAATTTTGTTTTGCATTTGTTCGTTTGGCTTTTCTTTTGCGGACATCCGCCTGTTGCTTGCTCTTTGCCGGCCCTGGAATGAAACCCTTTTTTCGGGACCCCCCGCTGTTCCTTGATTGTTATTGCAACCGTAACATCTGTCTCATGATTAAGTCATAATACGCTATCCGCTTACAAGCAAGCCAGGAGAAACTGATGCTATTTATGGTGCCGAAAAGTAAATATTTGTGAAAAACTTAACGGCTTAGCGTGAAAATCTTTTGCTGCTGCTGCTGCTGCCGGTGAAAATAAATACTTGAACGGCCCAGTACGTATATACCTTTTTAAAGCATTTCCGTAACGTGCCAATCCCCCCTCCCCTCGCCTTTGACCTCCTCCACCTCCTGCTAGTAGTGTGAGTAGGTGTTAAAAACGATTTTTGTTGTTGCTGGCGCTGACTGTAGGATTTTAATTAAGTCAGGAAAATTTCGTGGCAACCCTTGTGAGACACGCGATACGCATAATTCAAGCTAATTACCGCACGCTGATTCTGATTCAGATCCAGCAACTTTAAGTGGGCAAAGACGAGGAAGCGAAAGATGCGAAGCTTTTATAGTGTTAATAAATTATTCTGCATTTCGTATGCATGAGAAAGTTATGACAATATGCAAGCGAATAAATCAGAAATAATTTTCACAAGAAAAAAAAAACTGTATAAACTTTCTGCTGCCCGTATATGAATATGGGTTGCCCGAAACTAGAGAATTCTGTCTAGTATTGATAGCCCGCCAGCTGCTGCTGTTAGAGAACTTTTGACAAAGCCGGAGCCCACAACAACGCGACACTGGTGTCCCAAATATTGGCATTGTCTGCCAGCCTGCCTTCCTGCCTGCCTGCCTTCCTGCCAGTCTTCTCGGGCCCCACAATGGTATTATGCAAATGAGCTGAAGTTCGACAAGTGTGTGTGTGTTCAAAGGGATCCGCTTTATAATTTATTTACCGACTGTCATCAGTTTTGAGTGAAACTGCGAATTTCATTGATTGACTGACTGACTGACGAACGATTGACTGACTGACTTCCCATACTTGGCCATAATGCCAGCACGCAGCAGAGATTGATGACGTCACGCTTGTCTCGCTTTTCCCTAGTGGTTTTCACCGAAGAGTTTTTTCTATTTGCGCAGCAAAATAAAAAATAGAAAAAGAACATAAAAACGAACCAAATTTATCGCAGCAAAAGCCGCCGCTAATTGACAGTTTCATAAGGCGATTTTGACGATGCCTTAGGGGAAGGGTGCAGGGGGGCGGGGGGTGTAACACCCCCGCAAACTCGTTAGGCAACGGGGGCGAAAAGCGCGTCGGCTTTTCCAAGTGTTGCGCAAACAATCAGAGTCCAAAAAGGACGCGAACTTGGCCGCAAATACAATACAATTATGACGCCGGACACACGGTACGAACGGACGGAGGAGCAAGCTCATCTATCAATACGTGCGACGACCCCGAAAGCCATTTCAATTAATTTCCAACACAAAACTTCTGGCTTGAATCAATCAATTCAAAAAAAAAAAGGAAAGCTGCAACAAATTTCCGAAGGGAACGAGGGAAAATCAGATTTTCACCCGAATTAGTCTAAAGTTTTCCCCAGTTTTCCCTTTAGCCCTTGGGCTATTTATAAAGTTTACAGCGAATCGTCTTTGACTTTTAGCCGAGCATTATTAAAATTCAGACGGCATCGCCACTCAACTGTGTTGCATGCCCCACAACAACAGCAGCAACAGCAACAACAGCAGCAGCAGCAACAGCAGCAGCAGCAGCAGCAGCAGCAGCAGCAGCAGCAACAGCAGCAGCTGCAAATGGTTTCGTGTGTGTATTGTGCAGAGTTTAATTAAAACGGCCAATTGTACCGGCAGCTGCATTGGCCTTTAAGTGCGGCGACATTAGCGGCCGAGACAGTCCGCACTTAGCCCAGCCCCGCTCCTCCGTCCCTTCTCAAGCCACAAGGCCGGCGGCCATTTAACTTGACACAGAGTCAATAACAAGCAGCCCGCTGTTAGCCTCCTGACCCAGCTACGTGTACATCGCGTACACAGAAGCAACGTTAACTTCTTTTAATACCCTGTGGTGGGCAAGTGAAAGGGAATGGGGTATGCTGCGTCGATGAAATATGTATATATCCTATTTTTACTTTATTTTAATATAATTATTACTTAAAAGGGAATTTCACATACAAATTTTACAAATTCATTTAAATTTGCGTACAGCGTTGCCATATCATGCATTTTGCGGCTCAAATTTTGCGAGTACAGTGTTGCCCTATTAATTAATGCACTAGCTAGAGTGATAATATATTTTTGAGGCTACAGGACAACACTGTACTCGCAAACTTAATTTTCAAATTGCAAATTTAGTTATAATGCCTGAGATTATATGCATTAAATTCCTTGGATCGCTGAGATCAAAATAGTTTTGAGTTGTATCTTTTTCTTTAGCTAATTTTTACTTGCCTATGCATGCAGGCTTGCAGTGCTCTTGCCTTAAACGCACTTACAGCGTATTCCACAAGTTGCGCATAGCCGTTTTTGAGCATGGTTGACTTGTTTTTGCACTGTCGCCTTTTGGATTGTTGAGAGGGCCGCCAGCCAGCCAGCCAACCCACTGAAATGCCGTTATTTGCTCGACAACCCGCTGATTTTATCGCATTTGCCTCTTGCTTGTGTCAACAATATTTGCGGCTGTTTTTCAATGCATATCTCTCTCTTTTGTGGGAGCAACCGCACCCTAGCGACAGTATCCATCAAAGCGACCATTCAAGATGACACCACGTTACTCTGCATACAAACTCACTCTCTCTCTTTCTCTCCCGCAGGCCTGGCCCACAGTGAAGCGCACTTTTGAGCTCTATCCGAGCGCAGCGATGCCCTACAATGAGCACAGAATCTCAGGTAAGATTGCCTAGATATTGTATGCTATGATGGGATGAACACATGAATGCAGGTGGTAGGTAAATGTAGTGGGAAGGGGTGCGCGGGCGGAGGTTGTTAGAAAATGCGCTAACAAATTGCTAGGGAAAAGTTTTGCGTCAAGTGCCACCAACGTCGCAGCCGCCGCTGCCGTTGGCTGAGTGTGCTGCACTTTTCCGGGAGTTTTCCGAGTTGTGAGTGACGAGTTTACGACGCTTACAAAATGCTTGCAGTTTGGCCGAAATTGTCTTTTAAATTGCTTTTCCTCACGACTTGTCAAGTGTGTGTTATATGTGTGTGTGTGTGTGTTCTCAGCGCGTGTCTTTCTCCCTTACTCTTTCGAGTACTTGTACCACATAACGTATGCGCAATTTATTTGCATAAGCAGCCCCAACTTTTATTGACCAATTCGCAAAATTCGACAGAAAATTTCACATGACTTGACGTACTATATAAATGTATATTAAAATTCCAATGAAAACAGTTATGAAATAACTGTGAATATCTGCAAGCATTCGATCTATAAATAATACGCTTGTCTAATCTAACTTGTCCACAGGACATCGCATTGGCAAGGCAACCGCAGTCAGCACGACAACCGACCCCCTGCCAGTCGCCCCCTTTGATGCTCATTTATAATTACATTTGTTAAGCGTGCCTGGCAACTCTGATAACTATAAAATTATCGATTGCACACGCGCACACTTATCGAGCAGGTCGCCAAGACAGTGAGAGGAAATTTAATTGCAGGCGGTAGGAATTGCACAAATCTCTCTCTCCCTCTCTCTCTCTCTCTCACTCGCACTAAGTGCAGCATTAAAATATAATATACTATATATAATCTCGTCTGGCTGCGCTACTTATCAATTTGTTCTTAAGCGCATTAATTGACATATTAAATGCGACACGAAATTGGCAACAATAAAATGCAATTAGCCAACATAATAAACAATTAGACGCCAATGGCCAAAAATCTCTCTCTCTCTCCCACACACACAGTAGCAGCTAGAGGGCAAGATAGATAGAGTGAGGGAGGCAAATTGAGTTTCTCAACTTTGTACAACTTTGCTACAAGTAATCATATGTGGCAAATAGAAGATCTACTAAAGTAAATGAAATTTAAATACCCTTCCTTTTGAGTAGCACACACAATCTGCCAGATAGTGTAGAGATCCCACCCGGCAAAGTGTATCAAATTCTGTTTGCGCAGTTAGAGATTTTATGGTCATTTTGTGTTTGGTTACAAAGAGCACAGTGAGAGGCAAAAGTACGCGTATGTGACAGGCATGTGAAATATTGAAATAGACCAAATATCATGCAGGACGATGGTTTAATGGTTTTTTTTTTTCGGCCAGAAGTCATAAAAGGACACACCGCAAAACCGCCAACTGAATATGCGATTGCTTATGCATGTCAGTGTGTGTATGGGCCAGAGTATCTGTGTGATTGTGTGGGTTAACTAATAATGCCAGTCATAAATCAGACAACATTCGCCCGAGTCGAGACTGGCATTAACGGGCATCGGTTGAGGAGCAGCCTGTTGGATTGTGTATGATAAATTAATTGCCGGATGCCGCCTAAGGACGAAGGTCAGAACGTGGCCACAATTTGCATTGTAGGCCAACTGCTTGCCAGCTTCAATTATTCGGCCAACACACACGCACACACACACACACACACAATAGGTTAGCCCGGTCAAGTTGTTGCAATTGGGTTGGCTATACAAATTGGTTTCATGTGGCCAACGCCGTAGGGTATTACGTTGCCAGTTCTGATCGAATTTCTCTCTCTGATTCCTTTCTTCACCCCTCCCCCCTCCTCCCTTCTGTAGATTGCATGCATGTGGCCTCCGAGTCAGGTGATTACATTTTCAAGAAGTCGCCACCACCGACGCCGCCCTCGGCGCCCTTGAATCCACTCAACTTCAAACGAAATGGTGGTCTGCTCGATCTGGACCTGGAGTCGTTGGGCATCGAGGAGCTGGAGGCAGCTGCAGCTGCTGCAGCCGCAGCCGCATCCGCTGGCGAGGCTGAGGTGACCCCTGAAACGGTCTGCGGGCTGTATGTGATTGGTGAGCCGGACACAATTGTGGAGATAACCATGAAGCACTACGATGTCAACTGTGAGTCAGGTGGACTAATGGCGGTAAGTGGAACACAGCAAACTCTCTCTCTCTCTCTCTCTCTCTTGTATTCCACTCTTTGTCTCACTTTCTCACACCACAATCCTCTCTGTTCTTACCCTCTCCTTCTCTTCCCCCAGTTTGTCGATGGCTGGGAGCTGAATGGCGAATACTTCCCAGCTCTAAAGGATCACCATCGCCAGCTGGAGGAACGCGTCTATGAATTCTGCAACAACAACAAACAATGGTAGGTCAACCACATCTTCCTTTCCCTTCCAGCTGCCTTTCATTCCAGCTTGTGCTTCCTTTCAGGCCGCGCTTTAGCAACAAAAAGTTCTTCCGCTCCAGCCAGAACGCTGCACTGCTGCAGTATCGCATCCCGACGCGTGGCTCCTTCGTGGCCAATGTGCGATTCCACAAGATATCACAGCGTAGGTTTTCCTAGACTTAAATGAGCAGGCGTAAATTGTTCTTCCCTCTCTCTCTCTCAGCTTGCAATGTACTCGTTCAAGAGACCGCCGCCGTCTACAAGATGTCCAACTTTGGTCATGCTCGCAATTGCACACTCTCTGCCCTCTTCCCGGCCGCCATATCCCTGGCCAATCTGCGCATTGGCAGCAAGAGCGTGCGTGCCCAGGAGAAGGTTAACTACGATGTGAGTATGGGGACGAGATGGAAGGGTCAAGAAACCAAGCGAGTCTACTCCAATTGTTTTGCAGTGCCATCAGCTTGAGGATCGCTTGGAGATCGGCGGCTCGGCCGGCCTAGACACCAATCACATGGAGCTGGCCAGCGCTGTGTGCGGCGCCAGCACTGAGCTGGGACCCGAGCAGGCGATCTACTGCGGTGTGACCAGTGTGCGTCTGGTGTCAACGGGTCGCTATCAGAATCAGGCTGCTGTCATTTTGCGCAAGGCGGATGAGCGGGATCTGGATATTGCCACGCTCATGTGTGCGCTCTAAGGAGACAATGACGTAGAGGAAGACCAAGATGCAGACGATGAAGATGACGACGAAGCAGAAGAAGAAGAAGCTAATTGGGACATGGCCGGCACAATGATTACAATTTCACGTTTGTAAATATGTATGTGGTTGGGATATGTATGTACAAAGAGCAGTTAGAGATGGCAAACGAAATTATCCAGTACACCAACCCGAAACAAGCAACCTCCACCTCCCCTCGCACCCATACTCCCTCCCATTCTCCCCTTCACACACACACAGGTCATTCAATCGGGATTCTATTGTAGCGCTTCAAACCCGGCCACGCCTCCACCCCCGGCAACGGCACTGTCCCGCAACAAGTATTCAAGCAGCCAACGTAGCGACAATTTAAATAAACTCTATGTAATTATATGTGTATATCAAAAAAACAAAATAACGGTATTCTGAATGTTGAAATTGCAACTTGTTTTCTTCTTCTTGGGGCACTGCAAACAATAATCGATCATTTTCGATATTGAATTTGCAATTTTAAATTTCAACAGTGTTGAACAACAATCGAAAGTGAAAAGTAAAAAATTATCGAATTAGAAATTTTAAATTTCAACAGTGTTGTAAAACAATCGAAAGTGAAAAGTAAACAATTATCGAATTAGCAATTTTAAATTTCAACAGTGTTGAACAACAATCGAAAGTGAAAAGTAAACAATTATCGAATTAGTAAATTTAAATTTCAAAAGTGTTGAACAACAATCGAAAGTGAAAAGTAAACAATTATCGATTGCTAAACGATTGATGGATATGAAAAGAAAGGTGGAAAGGGGGAAAGGGGGCACTCAAACTACTTAATTTTCGATTTGTTTGACATTTTATGACGCATTTTATGTTCGCACAGCTAATCGAACTAATTAGCCCAACAATATGCTATAAATAATCAGTTATAATCAGACAGATAAGCCCTGCCTGCCTCCCTTTTGCGGGCTAGTAGATATAGCGCAGCACGCAGAGCAGCGTCAACAAAGCGGGCAGACTTTGAGCCAGCAGAGCAGCTGCTCCACCGCCACCGCCGCCGCCATCACCTCCTCCATTATCCTCGCCACTGCCCTCCTTGTCCAGCTACGTAAGATAGAAACGTGTTTAGAAATAGAAAAATAGAAATCAATGGACAATGATCTCTTCGAAGCTACTCACGCTCTCTCGCAGAATGGCCTGCAGCTCCTGGCAACGTTGCTTGCTACGATAGTTGCTCGTCGCAATGCGGCACAGTGTGCTGCTCAAGCAATTGTCATCACAGCCGGCTGTCAGTTTGGGATCCGCATTGGTCACTTTGAATCGCCAGAATTTGCGCAGCAGATCCGGTTGATTGGCCATCTTCTCCAGCAGCGAATCAATTCCGGCGGGACTAGTGTCATTGGTGAATTCCTGAGCAAATGTATATTCCTTGTACCACTTGGGTGATTCCTCTGGCTGCAGATTAGCCTCGGTCAGGTTAAAGGTCCAAGTTTCGTGATCGAGCACCTGCCAAGATTGTGGACTTAGCTGGTATAGCCGATAATTGGGATTCTTGTCCGTATATGTGGTCAGGCTGCCACCGTTCCAGGACACAGCGACAGCGTCACCCGCATCCGAGTAATGTAAACTCATCTCATCCTTGTGCGTGTGTCCATTAAAGATGCCTGTGATGCAATGACTGAATCGTGCCAAGAGACGATTGTATTCCCTGGACCAATCTGCCCAGCAGTCGCTATCGCCCGATGGGATGTGCGTGAGCACGTGCACCCGCTCGCCAGCCTTCTCAGCGGCAAGCAGTGTGTCATGGAACCATTGCAGCTGGTCCAGCACAATGGAACCATTGTAATAGATCCACCAGTTGAGCATGTAGCAATCCATGCTGTTCAGAGCAACAATGCGATGTCCTGCACTGGGCGAGAGTGTGTAGTAACCACCGCGAAGTATTGTTGCCTTGGCATCCTCGGGTAGCCACTTGGACCAGAGGCTCCAGAGATGCGCGTACAACCAATCGATGCTCAGGCCAGCAGGCACCTCATTGTTGCCGAAGCTGCGATGGAAGAAGTGAGTCGGATGAATCTCTAATCCTGCAATGTTGACTTACACATTTGTGGGATGTGGCTCATGATTGCCCAGACATGGATAGATGGGAATACCGGGAAAGTACTCCTCCAGCAATCCATCGATCTCCGTTAGCATATCCATGTTGCCCTGCTTCGTGGTGGACCACACATTGTGCGGTGGCACATCGCCTGTGTGATAAATCCAATCGGGCTTGTGCGTCTGCCGAATGTGATCGAAGCTGTTGACGATGAGATGGCGTGGCGTATCACAGGTGCGATAGTCGCTCCAATAGCCTGCACCCACTGCCTGCGATCCGGCGGGCTGATCATCCCGGCAACAAATCGGTTCACTGCACTCTGCCCAGCTACCTTGACGGTAATCGGGATCATAGTGTATGTCCGTCAGGTGTAACACCACAAGATCTTCATCACTGCGCTCGGCCAGCTCGGAATTGGATCCAACTGGCGATTCCCCCTCAATACTTAGATTCAACATGTACTCCTCCTGCTGCAGCTGACAGATGCTAATGGGCAACATGCCACAAATCGATCTAGACTCAGCGATCGTTTCATTTAGTATAAAGTCCAGAATGGGCCAGTTCAGATCGAAGAGTCCTCCACAGACGGCGGGTGTCTGTATATCGAAGTAATCGCACATGCTTAGCAAAGCATTGCGGGCATTTTCATCACGATTCGGTCCGGTTAGTTCCCCATTGGGTCCTGTGAAGGTCTGCGAAACCACCTTGACTGCAGCACGGCACATGGTGCAGGCAAAATACTGATCCGCAGCACTCAGATCCACCAGGGATTGGGTGAAAATGTCTTTCTGGCTGTGCGCTGTGCGCAGCTCACCGCCCAATTCCTCCAGTCGTGCAGAGGCCAATCCAGTGCGCAGGTATTGAGCGAACTCCTCACTAATCTCGAGTGCCTGGCTCTCTGAGGAACGGAAGTAATGAGATCATCTTGATCAGCGATTGCAACCACTTGCCTACCTGACATTTTCGACAGCCGTAGCTCCTCCCCCGACATCTCGGGCACACTGTACGTCCGACAGCTGCCCAGCAGTAGAGCGACCACGCCCACAACCAACACACTCCACACACTCCACACACACTTCATCATGGGACGTTTGCTACTGATTGTGGGCACTGCCAGTGGATCGATTTTATAGTATTTTGGTCAGTCTTATCGAGCTGATATTACTCTCACCATAACATATGGTAGTCTAATCGCTCTAATCGCTACACGAGATTTTTTCGGCGCCAGATTAGCGTGACAGACAGTTCCTGCTTGAACTAACTTTGTAACCCGAACAGGGCCGGCGGAAGGTGTGGGTAGTACTACCCAACCGAAATTGGACCCAGGGAATAACCCTATATCGGGGACATTGGATTATACTTTAAAATTCGTTTGCATATAAATAAATTCCATAAATTCGACAAACAAAATTTGGACCTACCCACCCAGATTTTTCACGTTACGCCGGGGCTGAACCCGAATGCAGTAAGGGTCGTTTGCCATACTTGATACTCTATATATCTTATCCATGAGACTTATATCCAAGTTAAGATATAGGTAGAAACAGTAAACTATCTATCTATCCCTTTCCTACCTCTTAACTAATCTATTAAGACCTATCCCTTTCCTACCTCTTAACTAATCTATTGAGAGATATAAATAAAAATGTTGTATGGATTATTCTTTATATATAAAGGCTTATCTAATGTATATATTTTAGCTAAAGATATGCTTGTATTATTGATAGAAAATGTAAAGGAATTTTTCTTCAAATATTCACGGAAATAACTAATCATCATGAAGTGTGTAATTGCGTTAAAATATCTTTGACCATAGTTGAAATTTTATTTAATGCTTTGATACTGTTATACGTCTAGTCCAACATCTACCCTAGCGACAATTTCAGCTCACCTCACTGTCTCGCCGCAGTTATAATGATGTCTCGAGCCCTAACAACAGCGGAACCCAGGCACTTCAAATAATGATCTCATAGCAATAATACTCAAGAAACTGAAAATCGTCACACGTGAATACTACATGGATTATCGTGCGATATTCACGTGCCTAAGTTCTATTATTTTTTTTGCCGGTTGTGTTCCATAAACGAAAACTGTGTATAATAAACTGAACAATCGTGCAGAGCAAATGTATTCTTCATATCAGGATTATATACGACATGAGCTGCTTTTATTGCTGTTTTATTGGTTAATTTGCGCTTTAATCGAAGATAACCCACCCTATTGATTGGGTACTCGAGCTAGCCAGGCCCCACATAGGTGCAGGCTATGTCTATTTCAGGAATTAAGATTAACCAAATCGCTTGTTGGATTGTGTTTATATGTTATAGATGTATTTTGGATTTTGCACTCAATTGTGCAATCTTGAAAATGGAATGTGCGGATTATATAATCTATAATTAGTACTATATGTATGCTGGAACTCCTCGATTAGAAGCCAAGCCTGAGCAAGGACGTAAGAGCCAACAGGGAAGTAACGCCAAGTACACTGAGTGTGGCAGCTCCATCGCCGCCACCATCGTCTGGCTTCTCCTCTTCCTCCTTGTCCAACTGCAAGTAGATAAAACAGATATAGGGAAGGAATAGGAGGCAGCAGGAACTAAGCACTTACGGCGGCAAAGAGTCGCTCCCTCAGCTCCTCGCAACGTCCCGTTTCAGTGTTAATGGTTACCACAGTACGGCACAGTGAGCCCGCCAGGCAGGTGCGATCACAGCCGCCGCTCACTTGTGGCTCAGCTGAGGTTACCCGGTAGCGCCAGTACTGGAAAGCAACAGGAATATTAGATAAATCCCATATATAGTCTAAGCTTCGCACTCACCTTGCGCATCAGCTCTGGATTGTCGGCAAACTGTTCCAGCAATTTGTCAATGCCCGCCGGGCTGGTATCCTCAGTGAACTCCTTGATGAACTCGTATTCCAAGAACCAATTGGGTTGCTCCTCCGGTTTGGCGTTGGCCTCATTCAAATCGTAGATATAGGTACGATGGTTAGTCACCTGATACTGCTCGGGATCAACATCGTACACGCGATAATTGGGATTCTTGTTGCTATATGTGGTCAATGCGCCACCATTCCATGCCACCGCTGTGGCATAACCCTCCTCAGAGTAGTGTACCGCCAACTCATCCTTGTGCGAGTGTCCATTGAATATGGCCGAGATGGTCTGATGGAAGCGTGTTATAATACGATTGTATTCCCTGGCCCAGACAGCCCAGCAGGTGCCATCGCCCGAAGGGATGTGTGTGAGCACATGCACCTTCTCGCCCGACGACTCTGCGGCCAGCAAAGTGTCGTGGAACCACTGCAGCTGTGGGATCTTATCGCTTCCATTGTGGTACAGCCAGAAATTGTCCGTGTAGCAACCGTTGCTGTTCAGTGCAATGATACGGAATCCCTTCTTGGGCGACACAGTGTAGTAGCCGCCCTTGAGGATGGTCTCCTTTGTCTCGACCGGCAGCCACTTGGACCAGTCGTTATACAAATGCTCGTACAGCCACTTGGTATTGATCTCATCCGGTACTCCTTCGGGACTGAAACTAAGAGGAGACCATATCGATTAGAAAATTGGAAAGCTTCACTCATGATAATTACTTACAGGTTGAGCGGATGAGGTTCATGGTTGCCAATGCAAGGATAGACAGGCACATCGGGGAATACCTTGGAGAAGTGACCGCTCACCTTGGTCAGCACCTCAGAGTTCTTCTCCACGGATGTACCCCAGACCATGTGATCGATAATGTCGCCCGTTTGATAGATGTAAGTGCAGTCCTGCGTTTCCTGAGCATGATCCAGTGCCGACTCAAAGGCTCTCCAGGGCAAGTCACAGTCACGATAATCACCCCAGTAGCCTGCCGCACTGCTGGTGCCCTGCGTTGTGCTCTTGTCGCGCTGGCAGCACATCGGCTCATCGCAGTCGGCACGGCTGCCCTCCTCGTAGAGCGGATCATGATGAATGTCTGTGAAGTGACAGATTTTGATGTCGTTGTCGCTGTGGCGAGGTGTATCCGATTTGGGGCCACTCATGGGTTCACCCTTGTTGTCCACCGACAGTGTCCAGTTGTAGGCTTCGTTGCTGCCCGTGCTGCAGAAGCTGATGCCCATGAAGAGGGAGCAGAAGCTTTGTGAATCGATCTCTGAGTTGCGCATGATGTACTCAACAGATCCGATGTTCGAGTCGATCAAACCCTCGCACACCTCCTCGGTTTGCAAGTTCAGACGACGGCACACATCCATTGAGAAGTCCTTCATAATCTTCGAGCTGTTCTCGCCATTCAATTCACCGTCCTCCTCACGAATTGTTCGTGCGAAAACATTGACAACGGATCGGCAGACGGTGCAGACGACGAAACCATCACGTGTCTCCAGTTCGGGCAGATTCTTGGTGAATATGTCCTTCTTGGTATGCGCCTTGGCCAGCTGAGAGGTGAGTTTCTTGAACGCCGGCGTTTCGACTCCTGTTCTCAGGTATGTGATATACTCCTGCTCTAAGCGTTCGGCCACATCATCAACTATGGCGGACAGCACCTTGTCATCCAAATCAAAGTCAACCGGGATACCTGGCAGGTTTAACGCGGATGCGGCTAGAAAGCCGCACAAAAGGATCAGCAAGCACTTCATGGCAAATACTGGAGCACTACTGGAGCAGCTGCCGCAACGGGGGTCCAATTTATAGGCTTATGAAGGCCATAAACTTTATCGCCACCTGTCCCATTCAGCAAAAATGTTCACGCTTTCAAGTGGTCGATAAAGATAGATTCACACAAAACTCAACAAATAGTTGCGATTAGCTATAGCTTAATGCGGTATCTTTAAAAATACATATTCAATCAGTAGATAACTTCAATTTCTTGGTAGTCAAAGCGGCTTATCTACAAAAGAGGCGTTAACCTCCAAAAACAATACAAATTACGCTTTTTAACATTTTAAGTGATTTAATAAAACGGTTTTGAATCATATTTAAAAGTCAAAATGGCGCGTACGTTACGATTGTTATTTGCTATTCATACTTATCGATATACAATTTCCGCCTTATCGTATATTTAAAAAAAATACTAATACATTTAATCGAAATAAACAAAAGCCGTCTGCATAGCATTTTGACGCTATAAATAACATACATTTTATTTTACAATAAATTGAAAAGTTTTTTGTGTTTTAGGTCCATTACAATTAAAAACACCCTATATTAATAAAATACCGCATTTCCTCAAACGACGCTGCGTAGGCTGTATGGTATCTGGCAACCCTATTTTATGCAGCTGGCTTCACAATTCTAAACAGCTGAGTTATTAGCCAGAAAAACACGAGAAAAAAGCAGGAAATATCCGAAAAAGCAAGGATAATTAATATATAACAAGGAAAAAATAACGATTAGATAAAAGTGATATTAAATGCAACATATTTTTTGATATATTTGTGTGCGTGTACGCGATTGCGAAGGTTGGTGTATGTTTTAGGCGTGAGTAATCGAAGTGACAATAGAAAACACAGGAGCCAGTGACGCCATTTTCTGTGCGAATTAGCAGAGAAAAAAAATCAGAGCAGGTGGGGCCAAGCAGACGCAACGGCAACGCCGCGTGACCGACAGCAGCAGCAGCTTAGCCGAGACACCGAGACAGTCCAGTATACACACGCGTTCAATGAGCAGTTTAATCAACTTTCTAAATCCGAAACTAAAGCCCTCCGTGGAATGCGACGCTGTCTGCGAGGATGGCTACACGGCCGCAAATCTAATAGCCGACGATGTGGAGCAGCTGGAACGGGGTTTCATGTGCTTTGCTGTCTGCAAGCCACCCATTGAGATTGTCTTTGACTTCCCCAAAGCCATCGATTTGAAGGTCATCAAGCTATGGCATAGCTCTGGTGCTCTACGCTCCACGGGCTTCGAGGTGCACGGCAAGCACGATGGCATTTGGGAACGTGTGGCCTATGTACGGGATCTTCCCAAGGGCATGGACTCGGTAACCTTTTGCTATCAAAGCGACTACAATTCTCGCAGCAGCGCCGCAGCCGCACAGCAGCAGAGCGAGAAGGTGTTCTTCTTTAAAACTGCCCATAAGATACTGTCCACAACGAACAGCGTAAAGATTGTGATCCGTGCTACGGAGCGCTGTCCGCCAGTGCTACGTAAAATACAAATGTGGGGCCTACCCGCCCGCTGCCTTGATAAGGCCGATCGTGAGCTTATGAAAACCATATGGAGCGAAATTAGTGATCCATATGGCCTTAGGGACCAAGCACAACAGCAGCAGGCAGGTCAACGTTCGCCATCGCGACACATTCCCGAGCTGCGGGAACAATCGACGTTGGAGATACCAGAGGAGTTTCTGGACTCAATCACTTGGGACCTAATGGTATGTAACCAAATCTTTAACAAGCTAATCTGGCTCTCTTTTATGGCACTTCTCTTTTCTGCTTTTAGATTTTTCCCACTGTACTGCCATCCGGCAAGGTGGTCGATCAGTCCACCATTGATAAGCACTCGGAGGAGGAGGCCAAATGGGGCCGCCTGCCGTCCGATCCGTTCACAGGACTTGAATATACCTCACAACGCAAAGCAATATTAAATCCTGCGCTCAAGGCGCGTATTGACAAGTTTCTAATGGAGAACTCGGAACACTTCAAGTCAGTTCCTCGTTCCTTGGGCAGCTCACGCACTCGTCGTCGCCACGCCTCTCAGTTCGCCAGCCACATGTGCCAGTCGGGACAAGGCAGCTTAGCCGTGGGCACCTATTCCTCACTGAGCAACGTATACAAGCAGCAGCATCCGCACCGTAAGACCAAGTCGACTGTCACTGCCACAGCCACATCGGCATTTCCAGGTCCCTTGTCACCGACATCGCCGCCGGCTGCCAAGCGAGCAAGGCACAGCCACTCGGTGTACACGGTCAGCGCTACGGTAACAGCCAGCAGCGTTGGCCAGACCCCGCCTACCTCATCATCTTCATCTTCATCATCGTCAGTTGCGACGGGCACAATGTCTTCCACTGATCAAGCCCTCGAACAGGCCCTGCAGAAGATCACCCGCTACACGCAAGCGAGCACGGCAACGCCTTTGCAGCCGCCAAGCTGCATTAATTGTCGCAGCGGGCAGTTTGCCTATGAGATTCGCACCTGTCGGCATTTGGTTTGCCGGGAGTGCCTCGTCATGCTCTCCACCTCGCAGCAGTGCGTCTGCAAGGTGTCTTTCCGAGGCGGCGATGTGGAGCGCTACCACAAGCTGCCGTAGTTGTGCCTGCCCCTGGCATTGCATAGTCTCGTATTCTAGTGCTTCAATATATACATTTATACACAAGTACACATACATACATACATATATTTAGTTTCGATTTAAGATCTTTTGTTGCCAATCTTTGGACCACGATGATTATTTGGCTGCGTGTGGTTCGGTTCGGTTTATTTGAATAACACTCTTACTCTTACACATATATATTTTGATTATTCAGTTCGTAAGATCCTCGTATACCTAGTTATTAGTGTAATCATTTTTCTAATCATATCAGCGTCGATTTTAGCAAGTGCTGAGAGTTTTATTCGAAGCCAAAACACACTTGGATGGCGGATCCAGTTGCTCTGATTCGCCAATTATCAGTATCAGGTCACACTTAGTCGGCAATGCGATTAAATTAAATATACTAAATATATATATAGATATACGTATACACATGCATACATACATAATGTATAATCCTAGATAATATAGAGCGCGCGCATAATTTTTGTAGACTTTATACATGCCTCATTGACAGGACAGGAGAGTATCAAGCGCAAAGTTTATATATTCATAATTAAAATAAAGTTTAAAACAAAAAAATTATTACTCCAAATTTCTTTTTATTCCCAGTTGAAATCTATTATATTTCCCAGCTGAAGTACAAGGACAATTGGGTTATGTAGAGTTTGGTTTGAGAAACTGAGACAATGGTTAAACCATTCTTTAAGATGATGTTTGCTGCTGTTTTTTTAACTTCCTATCAGATGTATGTATTATATATATAATTTTAAAAAATAATGAAAGGACTTTCCATACATGTACACACACAGTCGCACAAATGCTTGTATGCTAAACAATCGAATCATTTATTCATCTGGCAACGCTGTTCCAAAGAAAAAAAAGTTACAAATATTGCGCCTAAAAATGGCTGATGGTGCTGCAGACGCTACACCCCAGCCACGCCGTCGTTTGGGTCTGAGACTGCGCAAGGGAGCATACTCCACACCTGGCGTACGTCGGTTGGTAACTCAAACTACAACCACTACGCCATTAACGGAAGCAGGGACTGCCAAAGCGGCCATCGCAGCCGACCAAACCCCACGCACATATCCACAGCAGTTAAAGGCGAAGGCAAACACTACCAATTGCCGACGTCTTGGCTTGTCGCGTCTACGTAAAGATCTTAGCAAGAAGCGACTTGAGTTCGCCGACACGGAGATCGTTGCGAAAGAAAAGCAGCCAGAGAGTCCACATAAAAGTGAATGGAGGGAGCGCCAGATAGCCGAATTGGAAGCGGACATTGAAACCTGGCGAAATGGTTTCGTTGCGGCCATAGAGGATTTGCAGTCGCTAACCGAGCCACGAGCTAGTAAGGAGACGTTGCTGCGGCAGCTTAATGTGCCTCTCGAAATGCTGCGCTACTTGGAGGAAGACTGACAAATGGACAATGTATGTAACTAATAGCAAAATGTAAATTGTATTTCACTTCGTTAATTAGGAAAACGATAAACAAAACAATAATAATCTAATATTTGTGTGGTCGCACAGGCTTCTCGGGGTCGAAGAGCTTGGGATCGTGCAGGAAGTCCAAGTCCTTATGATAGCCTGGCATTAGCAGACAGTATTGTGCACGCAAAATGGCCTTCTCGACATCCTCCTGTTTCTGCTTGCATAACCCGGTTATGTGGCGGCCATAGATGCGGCCCGTATACGGCGACTGGAACTGTGAGAGCAGCTTAACGTTCTTGTAGTGTGGCGTTATGTCGTGCTTGCACAATATGCATTGCTGGGGATCCTTTTCAAAAGGATTGGGTATATCTATCGGTTCATCAGCATTTTGTTTCGTCGTTGTTGCTTCTGCAGGGCTTTCCTCCACATTCACAGCGGCCGCATTGGCCAACAAACGTGAACGCATGTGTGTTCTGCCCGTAAGGTTGGCAGCGGTGGCTGTTGGCAAATGTAGCGGCTTAGATATTGTTAATATAATTTATGCTTAACTCACCATTTCGAGCAATTATTTGGGTAAACTTCAGCATTTTCCAATATTTATTTTAACTTGTTACGGCAAGCAGCTGCTTCGACATGCAGTGTGGCAGCACTGACAAAAGAAGTTGAAACCACTGAATCTGGCAACGTCAAGCATGTTTATTGCTTTGTCGCAGGTATCGTAAACAGTAAAGTGACGTCACAAAGGTCGCTAACTGAATTAATTACTCAAAAACAATTATTTTTTAAAAAAATATTTATTTACAATTTATAAATCTTAATAGTAATCAGTTTCTGGCATTACATCAGAAGTGTATATGAATTTTGTTGGCTCTTGCTGAATTATATCATCTACTCGCATGACACTCCTCACAGTAGTTGCAATAGGCAAAAATTCAGTTGTAGTTGTGATCGGAACAATTTCTGTTGTGATCGGCACAATTTCAGTTGTTGTGGGTTGAGTCTCTGTTGTAGTGAATTCAACACCTGTTGTGCTTAAATCCAACCCTGTTGTAGTCTCATTCTCCGACAGACTTATTTGTGTTGTAGAAACTGGAGGTTTGGAAGCAGAATCTATATTTTCTGTTGAAGTTTCTAACTCGGCTGATCTCGTCAGAATCTCTTCAGTTGTGGTATAACCCAGTTCCGTTGTTGTCGATATAGCGATAGCCTCTGTTGTGGTTGATTCTAGCTCCGTAGTACTCTCATTCTCAGCTGTAGTCAAAGGAAATTGGGAAGTAGACTCTATATTTTCGGTTGAAGTCTTTTGCTCGGCTGATCTCGTCAGATTCTCTTCAGTTGTGCTATAACCCAGTTCCGTTGTTATCGATATAGCGATAGCATCGGTTGATTCAAACTCCGTTGTGCTATCATTTTTGGAGAGACTTATTTCTGTTGTAGACAAAGGAAGTTGGGATGTAGACTCTATATTTTCAGTTGAAGTTTCTAACTCGGATGATCTCGTCAGAATCTCTGAAGTTGTGGGTTCACTCAGTTCCGTTGTGGTCGATATAGCGCTAGCCTCTGTTGTGGTTGATACCGGCTCTGTCGTACTCTCATTCTCTGAAATATTTATTTGTGTTGTAGAAAAAGGAAGTTCGGATGTAGACACTATATTCTCGGCTGATTTCGTCAGAATCTCTGCAGTTGTGCTAAGACTCAGTTCCGTTGTTGTCGATATAGCGATAGCCTCTGTTGTGATTGATTCTAGCTCCGTAGTACTCTCATTCTCGAAAAGATTTGATTGTGTTGTAGACAAAGGAAGTTGGGATGTAGACTCTATATTTTCGGTTGAAGTCTCTAGCTCGGCTGATCTCGTCAGATTCTCTTCAGTTGTGCTATAACCCGTTGTAGTCGATATAGCGCTAGCCTCTGTTGTGGTTGATTCCAATTCCGTCGTACTCTCATTCTCGGAAAGATTTTTTGTTGTTGAAAAAGGAAGTTCGGATGTAAATTCTATATTTACGGCTGTACTCTTTAGAATCTCTGCAGTAGTGTCGACACCCAGGTTTGTTGTAGATTCTGTAGTAGATTCTGTAGTAGATTCTGTTGTAGCTTCTGTAGTAGATTCTGGCTGGATGGTAGTCGTTGAAACTGAAAATTCAGTTTCAGAAGAAGAATAATCCAATTCAGAACTTGATAATAAATTATTATCATATGTCTGTGAAGTGATATCTGTATCTTTTTCTATTTCTGTGGTAAAATTTTCGATTAAAGTTTCGGGCTTGTCGGATTTCATGGGAATCTCTGAGGTTGTGACAATACCCAGTTCCGTTATAGATTCGGTTGTAGATTCTGGCTGTATGGTAGTCGTTGAAACTGGAGATTGAGTACTGGAAGAAGAATCATCCCATATAGCTTCTGTTGTGATATTATTGAATTCGGTAGTTGGCTGAAGAGTCGACGTTGAAAAGGCAGTTCCAAGTTCAGAAATATAATCTCCAACTTCGGTTGTCGTTTCTGTTTCAGGTGAAGATGTTGCTGATTTCAAGATGTCTACAACAGAATATATTTCATTGGTCGAAATCGGTTGTGCAGCAGGATGATTTCCGGTAATTAATAATAACAATGTAGACGATTCAATAGATTTCGGTGTGCTCGAATATGTCTCTGTTGTAATATCTGAGGAAGTTTCCGCAAGAATTGATGATTCGCTAGTCGATCCATCGACTATATTGATGTTTGTTGTTGTGGTGAGCTTGGAGGGAATATACGGTGCATATACTTTCACTTTGTAAAATACGTGGGGATTCTGTTTAACCTTGTGTATCCAATCCTTAAAATGTGCAATAAAAGACAATGGAGTATCAAAAATTGATATGTCACATGAGATATTGGTAAACCCAAATTGAAGAAGTAAAAAAACACACCACAATTTCATGATGATATATTGATGCTTTTAGCTGTAAGTAACACAGTTGACTGAGCTGAGCCATCGGTCAGTTCCGAAATTTATATAGTGTTATGTTGTTTACCTGCAGTAATGACATGTGATTTACCTGCATTAATTACGGTCAAATTTGTCGCAAAGGGTGCTGAGAGTAATTAACAAACAGCTGCAACGAAATATTCATCGGCAGTTTAAAACATTTGCGCCGTTTAATTTGGCAATAAATGCTTCAGGTAGTTGGCAACAGTGGCAGCTCAAGTGCTCTGGTCACACTTAAGCCGGTCAGCTGTGAGATTGGAAGAAGAAGAGTAGCGTGCTCGTTTTCCGCGTTTTCTTGTAGAAAATATTAAAAAACCATTATATTTATAAACTAAAAACAATATTAGTATTAATATTAATAACTTTGTAATCGAGGTAAGTTGTTTTTCATGCTATATTGTTTCAAGAGTGCTCGATTTAGTTGTACCGGCATTGTTGGCTAAACGTTTACATTCTGCATGTTTGGCAAGCGTGCGTGTGTGTGTGTTCGTTAGGGTGGACCGCGCTTGTATTCTGTATCTTGTTAATAAGAGATTATTGATATATTTTTAGCATATTGCTACAACATGGATTCCGATTTATACGATGAGTTTGGCAACTATATAGGCCCCGATCTGGATAGCGATGAGGATGACGACCAAAGTATTTATGGTCAACCCGAAGTGCCCGATGACCAAGATGTAAGTTGATTTTCCCCTTGTTTCGACTGTTTCTAATGTTAATTTCTTTTCAGGAGGACGCAATGGATGAGGATGAAGCGGAGCCACAAGATGATGAGGACAAAGAGGTGACTGCTGTGGTATTGCACGAAGATAAACGCTATTATCCCTCTGCTGTGGAGGTTTACGGACCAGATGTGGAGACCATCGTGCAGGAGGAAGATGCACAACCACTGGACAAGCCGCTTATAGAGCCCGTTAAGAAGCTGAAGTTTCAAATTAAAGAGCAGGATCTGCCTGAAACTACATACGACATGGAATTCATGGCAGATCTCATGGACACTCCACCATTGATTCGCAATGTTGCGCTCGTCGGGCATTTGCATCATGGCAAGACCACTTTTGTGGATTGTTTGATACGCCAGACGCATCCACAGTTTGAGAACATGGAGGAACGATCTCTGCGCTATACGGACACACTCTTTACGGAGCAAGAACGCGGTTGCAGCATCAAGGCCACACCGGTAACCCTTGTCCTGCAGGACGTCAAGCAGAAAAGTTACTTGCTGAACATCTTCGATACGCCTGGCCATGTGAACTTCTCCGACGAGGCAACCGCTGCCATGCGGATGAGTGATGGTGTTGTGCTCTTCATCGATGCTTCCGAGGGTGTCATGCTGAACACCGAACGCCTGCTCAAGCATGCCGTGCAGGAGCGACTGGCCATCACCGTGTGCATCAACAAGGTGCGTGCTTGGCATAGTGTTTGAATTGGTCAAGATCTCTTAAAGGTTCCGTCTCATTGCAGATTGATCGTCTCATTTTGGAGCTGAAGTTGCCGCCACAGGATGCGTATTTCAAGCTCAAGCATATTGTGGAGGAAATCAACGGACTACTAAGGTAAGTTTGCTAGCAATCCTGGCAAGAAATCTACTTTAAATATACCCATTTACAGCACCTATGGCAGTGCCGAGGACAATCTGATGGTATCACCCGTGTTGGGCAACGTCTGCTTTGCCAGCTCACTTTACGGATTCTGCTTCACCTTGAAGTCCTTTGCAAAGCTCTATGCGGACACCTATGAGGGTGTTAACTATACGGAGTTTGCAAAGCGTCTCTGGGGTGACATGTACTTCCACAGCAAGTCGTAAGTTCTAAGTAGTAGAAGCTTGCCCAGAAATACTTTTATAACTGCATTATCTTCTCTTGTGGAACAGGCGCAAATTTACCAAGAAGCCGCCTCATAGCTCGGCCCAGCGCAGCTTTGTGGAGTTTATCTTGGAGCCAATGTATAAGTTGATTGCTCAAGTGGTGGGCGATGTGGACACCACGTTGTCTGACACTCTGGCTGAGCTGCAGGTGCGCGTGTCGAGGGATGAGATGAAGTCAAACATACGTCCGCTGTTGCGTGTTGTGTGCAATCGTTTCATGGGCGATTGCAGTGGATTCGTTGACATGTGTGTGGAGCACATCAAGTCGCCGTTGGAGAACGCTAAACGCAAAGTGGATCACATATACACGGGTCCTAAGGAGGGTGATATATACCGGGACATGATTACATGTAACCAATACGGCACACTGATGGTGCACAGTTCCAAGATGTATCCCAACGATGATTGCACCTTCTTCCAGGTGCTGGCACGTATTGTGTCGGGCACACTGCATGCCGGACAGGAGGTGCGTGTGCTGGGCGAGAATTATACCCTGCAGGATGAGGAAGACTCACGTATTCTTCAGGTTGGACGTCTCTGGGTCTATGAGGCACGCTACAAGGTGGAACTGAATCGTGTACCCTCCGGCAATTGGGTGCTCATTGAGGGCATTGATCAATGTATTGTGAAAACCTCCAGCATTGTGGATATTAATGTGCCCGAGGATCTATACATATTCCGCCCGCTGAAATTCAATACACAGAGCATTATAAAGATCGCTGTGGAACCAGTGAATCCATCTGAGTTGCCCAAAATGTTGGATGGTCTGCGTAAGGTGAACAAATCATACCCGCTGCTCTCCACACGTGTCGAGGAATCGGGCGAACATGTTATACTGGGCACAGGTGAACTTTATCTGGACTGTGTCATGCATGATCTGCGTAAAATGTACTCGGAGATTGACATCAAAGTGGCTGATCCTGTGGTGGCATTCTGTGAGACTGTCGTGGAGACAAGTTCACTGAAATGTTTCGCCGAAACGCCCAACAAGAAGAACAAAATAACAATGATATCGGAGCCGCTGGAAAAGGGATTGGCTGAGGATATTGAGAACGAAACTGTGTGCATCAATTGGAATAAGAAACGCATTGGCGAATTCTTTCAGGTCAACTATGACTGGGATTTGCTGGCGGCACGTTCCATCTGGGCCTTTGGGCCGGACACAACGGGTCCAAATATTCTGGTTGACGACACACTTCCTTCGGAGGTGGATAAGAATTTGCTGACAGCCGTAAAGGATTCTATTGTACAGGGATTCCAGTGGGGAACGCGTGAAGGACCACTCTGCGAGGAGCCCATACGTAATGTAAAGTTCAAGATACTCGATGCAGTCATAGCCAATGAGGCGTTGCATCGTGGTGGCGGCCAAATCATTCCAACGGCCCGTCGTGTTGCCTACTCGGCTTTTCTTATGGCCACACCGCGTCTAATGGAGCCATATCTGTTTGTAGAGGTTCAGGCTCCAGCAGATTGTGTGTCAGCCGTGTACACGGTGCTGGCGCGGCGCAGGTGAGTCAATATCATCAAGTAAACATTATCATTAAACTAATGTTGCTTCTTTTGTTCCTGCAGAGGCCACGTCACACAGGATGCACCCGTATCGGGCTCACCGATTTACACTATCAAAGCCTTTATACCCGCCATTGATTCGTTTGGCTTCGAGACAGATCTGCGCACACACACCCAGGGTCAGGCATTCTGTCTGTCCGTGTTCCATCATTGGCAAATTGTGCCTGGAGATCCGCTGGACAAGAGCATAGTCATCCGACCACTGGAACCGCAGCAGGCATCGCATTTGGCACGAGAATTTATGATCAAGACACGTCGGCGCAAGGGTCTATCCGAGGATGTGTCCATCAATAAGTTCTTCGATGATCCCATGTTGCTGGAACTGGCGCGACAGGATGTGCTGCTCAATTATCCACTCTAGATTTAGTCTCAATAAAAAACAACCAACACAATGGATGATCCCCAAAATGGAGTTCGCAAATTGAATACTAGATTAAACGTTTATTAACTGCCCTTGTCTCTTGTCCACATTGGATATACCTTAGCCTAAAAGATAACCATGTAAGGTGCAACAAGGATAACGCTATAGCGGCCTGCCTTAGGCACCGTCGCCGTTCTGCAACGCTTCCGAATCGTAGGCCTCGTGCTCGGCCTGCTCGTCATCGAACTCCACATCATCATCGGCGGTGGCTTCCTAGAGCGGGAGAGAGAGAGAGAGATTAGAAGGATTAGTATGTGGCTGCCGGTGAAGCAGGCTTGCACGCACTTGATACTGCTGATATTCGGATATCAGATCGTTCATGTTGCTCTCCGCCTCAGTGAACTCCATCTCGTCCATGCCCTCGCCGGTGTACCAATGCAGGAAGGCTTTGCGACGGAACATGGCGGTGAATTGCTCCGAGATGCGCTTGAAGATCTCCTGAATGGCCGTCGAGTTGCCAATGAATGTGGCCGACATCTTGAGGCCGCGTGGCGGAATGTCGCAGACGGCCACCTTGACATTGTTGGGTATCCATTCGACAAAGTAGCTGCTGTTCTTGCTCTGCACATTGAGCATCTGTGTGTCCACCTCCTTCATGGACATGGGTCCTGTTAATTATTAAGGGCGCCAAGAAAAAGAAAAAAACCAGAAAATACTTGAGCATGAGTCCCAACTTCAAGGCAATCCTGACGCATTTACATCAAACGCCGAGGTGCGCGTTGGCTTTGATGCGTCAGGCCCAAAATCCCCAAATCCCTGAATATGAAATACTAAACGGCTTGCCAAGCTCTGACAGCGCACTTGGCCACCTGGGCCGGTAGCTGGTAGCTGTAGCTCAAGTTGGAGACGGAGATGGAGACTAACAGAAACAGTCCCAGGAGGCAACTAAAAAAGCTGTTTAAATTCTTGTCGCTTGTTGTTGTTGTTCTTGGTTTTTTTTTCTTTCCCTCCGCTTTTGCGCATTTTTCGCTTTTCGTTAACGCTCGTTTTTGTGATTAATTATTTTGCAGGCCGAAGACAAGGACAGCGGGAGGAGGAGAAGGAGGAGCAGGAGGAGGAGAAACTGTTGCTGCAGCCTTAAGTCACGTTCAGCATGATTAGTTAAGGCCCAAAAGCCATGTCAGGCGGCGGTCGCCGGGACTGGGACTGCGCCTGGCAGCGGGACAAGGATTGAGATTGAGGATTGTTGCCCGCCCGAGCCTGTGCCTGTGCCTGAAACGCGCGCGCAATTCCCCAATGGATCTTGAAAGTAAATTTCTAATTACGCGCGTTTTGCGAGTCATCAGTCAAAGGGAGAGCTGGGTATGGAGTGGGATGGGAGAAGGAGGAGCAGGTCGAGGGCGGCACAGAAGGAATAACAAATGAAATATTATGCGGCATACTTTTGGGCGCCGCAGCGCAGCAGTTTATTAATTTAAAAATTAGCGCGAAAAAATGCGCCCTCGAAAGGCCAATGAGGTGTGCGTGCGATGGCAGCGGGGTAGTTGGGAGACAGGGGGGTGAGATGTGGCGCTGGCACAAACAAATTTGCGCTACGTGCGCGCTGACGGATTGCAGCCTTTTTAGCCGCCATGGCGGCGTGCATTAATCATTTTTAGTGGCGCCCATAAGTAGGCTTTGCGTTTGCTAATAAAATTGTCGCGCGACGCTACGTGCCTGCGGCTGAGCCTATGCCGGGCAGCGACAGAGAGAGAGAGAGACAGGTGTGTCACCTGCGCCATGACAAAGCGACAAAGTTGGTCCGTCTAAGCCCAACTGGCTGACGGATGGCCACATGACCATTTCCGCCTCGCATTGCTCGCCGCGCACGTGCTCTGCTCGCTGCCCAGGAATGTGGGTGCGTCTCAGTAGCATGTGGTTTGGATTGGGGTGGGATTGGGTCACAGGTCACGGCACGCGTGTCAACACAGCACTTAACAGTTCCCGCTCCCGCTCCCTCTTAAATGTTGCCACTCACCGCGGAAGATGCAGGCCACGGTCAGGTAACGTCCATGCCTGGGATCACATGCGGTCATCATGTTCTTGGCATCGAACATCTGCTGCGTCAGCTCAGCGACAGTCAGGGCGCGATACTGTTGCGATCCCTTGGCTGTCAGTGGGGCAAAGCCGGGCATGAAGAAGTGCAGCCTGGGGAAGGGCACCATATTCACAGCAAGCTTGCGCAGATCGGCATTCAGCTGGCCGGGGAAGCGCAGGCAGGTGGTCACACCGGACATTGTGACCTATACAGCGAGAGTGAGAGAGATTAGCAGGCGGAAAGTTGAGATGGAAAATGGAGTAGTTGATGTTCCTGCTGGGGATTACTTTGTGCATCCTCTCTACTTACGGACACCAAATGATTGAGATCCTCGTAGGTGGGCGCACCCAGTCGCAGTCGTTGATAGCATATGTCATACAAGGCCTCATTGTCAATGCAGAAGGTCTCGTCTGTGTCCACGCACAGCTGATGCACCGACAACGTCGCATTGTATGGCTCAACGACCACCTCGGACACCTGGATGCGAGCGTGGGCAGGGGGATGGGTGTGGATGTGGGTGTGGGTGTGCAGTGGATACGATGGAAAGGGGGACTTTAGTTTGGTCTGTTGTTTAAAATGCACTTACGGAAACCAGATGATTTAGATCGCCATAGGTGGGCGACGATAGCTTCAGCGTGCGGAAGCAGATGTCATACAAGGCCTCATTGTCAATGCAGAAGGTATCGTCGGTGTTCTCCACCAGCTGGTGAATGGACAGCGTTGCATTGTATGGCTCCACAACGGTATCGGATACCTGAGTAGACGTTGGCGAAGGCGGAGCGAGCGGCGTGACGAGCGTGAAGCGAGAAGTAGAAGAAGCGGAAACATTGGGTTAATTTGCTTCAAAATAGCGGGAGTTTATTGTGTATTTCTACTCGGAATTAAATACAAGAATAGTGGATAATATGTAAAAAAAAAACAATTAGAAAATATTACTTGTATTATTATTTTTTTAAATATTTAATATTTATTAAGGCAAGAAAAATTGTAAAAAAAAATGTTGCATACTTTTCCGCGTTTTCTGTTGCCTTAAATTTGCCTATTATTATGATATAAGTATCTGCATTTTTGAAGCTCTTTTCTTTGCATTTGATCTATGGAAAACTCTACAAATTTATCCTTAAGCCCTATATTCATATATGAACTTTTTAAAGACTCCTATTAGCCAAAATGTTTTTGGGGAATTGAATCAATTGAATTTTCACATTTTCAAAATGAATTTTCAGCATTGTTTGTGCAATTCGACTGGGCGCATACAAGATTATTGCATTTCCACACAGCACATCCAAAACGCAATGAAGGGGAAGCGAGGAGGAGGAGGAGGAGGAAGGTAGAGGTGCTGCCTGGAGCGGCACTCAGAGTAACAGTTGTTGCTCAAATTCAGTTGCACTCTGTGTACACAACATGGAATTGCATTACTGTGTAAGCGAGAGAGAGAGGGAATGAGAAAGAGAGAGCAGGAAGGCAACTGAAGAGCGAGATGGCTGGCCAACGTGTTTGTGCACGGTAAATGAAAATTATGTGTAATACTTTGGTTGCACCTCTATTTGCCTGCAAAAGATGCATTGTCTGGGCCGGGTAAGTAACAACAACAACAACAACAACAACAACGACGTGTGTGTGTGTGAATGCAACTCTCGGTTAGCCAAATGCAAAATGTTTACACATAAATCCTGGCAATTATTTAATGCGGCCGTAGTGCTGCGATAACGGGACACACCCGACTTGAACCAACTTGGGGCCAGGTACTACGTATAGTTAGGTACATGAATTTAATTATAATGAGTTATGCCTGCACATGACTAACATATGTATACAAAGGCCTCCGCTTGCTCAGATTAATATTTGGTCAGGGAGCACGCTGCGCATCTGCATTTTATTAATTGTGTTAGTTGTGGGGCCGCCTTTAAAATCCATTTTGAATTGCGCAAAAAAAGCAGGCTACGTAAATTTGATTTGGTCTGGCAGGTTGACAGGCAAGTGTCAGGCGCTGGACCACAACAAAATGGCCAGAAAATTGCGGTAAATCGCTGCGTAAGGGGCATAAATTTAAATTCCCCAATGGGGGGCAAAAAAGGGCACAGGGCCAGGGCTGGGCAAGTAGTGCGAGTAGTTTTGGTCATTGTTGCTCGAGCGTAACGGTAATAAATTGCGCACAGCAACACATTAGTTTTATTTCAGCAGCGCAAGATAGACAGAGAAGGAGAGAGGGGAATATTAGGTAGAAATATACACACATCGACATACTATAAGTGCTTTGTCAAATGCTAATTTCACGCCTCAATAAACTTTTTGTAGTTTCTTCCACAGCGTCTTTTCAAAAAGGCGTATTTACAGTTGTATGCGTATTTATGTATACATATGTGTGTATGTAGCCAATTAAACAAATACAACAAAACATATTGCCAGCATGCTAATGAGAGAGAGAGAGAGAGCGGAGGAACTTAGCCTAAGCAAATAGAGTGAGGGAACACACTAATTTCTAACTTAATTTCATTTTAAATAACTAGCAGAGTTGCCACACTGTACAACAACCCCAAATAGCTAATCCCAACTTTTATTTTTTCCATCTAAATATTCCTACTTTTCCCCAACAAACATAGCTAATTTCAGTTTAATTTGAGGCGCATCCTAAAAGCAGGCAACACTTTTTTGCAAACTTCTCAGCGAATGCGAACTACATAACCTCACAAGCTGCCTTCGATAATTTTTTTTTTTTTTTTTTTTTTTTTTTTATATATTGTATATTTATTAAGGCATACGGGGAAATCCAAAACCCCTTTGTGTCCTTGGCAGCTATTAATTCAGCCTATTTAGGCGCGCTGGCTAACTAAAGTTAGCAGAATCATAAAGTTAACAATTAAAAACAAAAATCTGAAATTAAAATATCATAGTGCTGTGTCAGCCTCTGCTGACCCTTCTCATAGGAGATCGGAGAATGAGGTCCCTGGGTTGTCGCCTATTAAGCCTCCTTAGTGTGCGTGATCTGCTCAGTGCGCTAGCAAGCCGATTCCTATGACGCCCCAGTCTTTCATGGTAGCGACTTGAATGCTGGTTTATAGTATCAAATACTGTGGTAAGCTTAAGGTCTCTGTGCAGGGTTGTGTTTCGCACATACCACTCGCACCCGGAAATAAGTCTAGCAGCTCTATTTTGGACGACTTGAATCCTTCGGATTTGGCTATCGCAAGCCAACCCCCAGATCTGGCACCCATACCTCCATATTGGTGCAATTATAGTTTTATAAATTGTTACTTTGTTGGAAAGTGACAATTTGCTGCACGGGCGGAGTAGCCAAAAGTGCTTTGCAATCTTTGCACGTATACGTGTTTTGACGTCGGTTATGTGTTTTGAAAATGTGAGTCTGCGATCCAAAATAATACCGAGGTACTTTGCTGCGTTAGACTGTGGTACGGGTTCTTCATCTATGTAGATGGCTGGTGGAGTGTTTCGTTTGAGGGTGTAGCAAACGTTGGCCGATTTACTGCTATTGATACCGATATTCCAGCGCCTTGCCCATTCAGAAAATCTTGTTGCATAGTCCTGGATGACTTCAGCTGCATCAAGCTCACTTTGGGACCTATATGTTATACATACGTCGTCAGCAAAAGTCGCCAGCATTGACTTCCCAAGAAGGCAATCATACGGGCGCGGCATGTCAAAGCTGTATAAGGTGTATAGCAAAGGGCCAAGGACACTGCCCTGTGGGACTCCTGCTGCGACATCTTGCTCGGTAGAAAGCCTTCGATAATAGTTTTGTATTTATTCAATTTGAGCTCAGCTTAAAAGCAGGCAACACTTTTTTTTTCAAATTTCCCAGCAAAGCGAAGTGTGTACATAACCTCACAAGCTGCTATCGATTACACTTTTAGGTTTTTGCATGTATTTAATTTGAGCTCAGCTTAAAAGCAGGCAACACTTTTTTTCAAACTGCTCAGCGCAGCGTGCAACATAACCTCACAAGCTGCTATCGATTGCAGTCATATAATAAAACTGTTTTGCGTATTTATTTAAATTATTTAAATAATTTTAAATATCCATTAAAGTGCTACGCCAATTGTTCGTGTTGTTGTTGCGGCGCGTGAATTATTATTATTATGCAATTCTCCTGTGGCACCTGCTTGATGGACATTGTGCGTCGCGTTGGCCGATGCCAATGACGATGCCGCCTGTTATTGACAATCAATTTGGCACTAAATTAATTTAATTAAATGGCGAAATGTAATTAAAATGCTCATGATGCTTATATAATGCAAATGGCAAGGCGTCTCACGTGCGTGTAAAATATGCAACTAGGTTAATTAAGCCATAATTGAGGCATGACGGTCCCTGCGTCCCTGCCTTCCGCTTCGAGGAACCCATTTTAAACACCTCTGCAAGCGAAAGCCGTCGCAAATACGCGGGCAAATTAATTAAAATTATTTTGGCTGCATCTAGTGTGTGTGTGTGTTAGGTCGTCAATTGGCATTATCAAATTGGGAAATTGTTTGCTTAGACACAGCAAAAAAAAGCGAGGGCAAACAAATAAAATATTGTTAAAATTTACAACTTGTAACTAGACGCATTCGCGCAGTGTATGTGAAACATTTTAGGCATACTAATGTGTGCTTGTGTGTGCGTGTGTGTGTGCCGCACGTGTGGGCTTTGGGCAGACTAGTTGGCCCATTTGTTGCCATGACGCTGCTGCTGCTAATTTGGCTAAAACGCGTGCAGGTGTAAAGCGGGTCGGCTTACGACCACCAGCAGAGCCGCCGCTGCTGCTGCTGCTGCTGCGGCCTAAGCTGATTTGCCAGCGCAAAGCCGATTAGCCTGGCCTAGGATCATGTGATCTGTATGGGGGGCGCTTACCTTGGGCGAGGGCACCACCGAGTAGGAGTTCATGATGCGATCCGGATACTCTTCGCGTATCTTCGATATGAGCAGGGTGCCCAGACCGGAGCCAGTGCCGCCGCCCAGCGAGTGGGCCAGCTGAAAGCCCTGCAGGCAATCGCAACCCTCGGATTCCTTGCGCAGCACCTCCAGCACGGAATCAATCAGTTCGGCGCCCTCTGTGTAGTGGCCCTTGGCCCAGTTGTTGCCTGTAGAGACAGATATAGAGATAGAGAAAGGATTAACATACATGCATATATAATATTTATCTAATCAACACACACGTAGAGAGAGAGAGAGAGAGAGAGAGGAAAACAATGATGCGTTGTGATTACTGACAGCTATAAAATTAATTTTCATCGTCATCCGCAGGCGATTTTATAATTGCAATTAATATTAACAAACCCGACAGTTCTGCCACACTCTCTCTCTCTCTGTCTCGCTCGCACAACGTCAATTTCCGTTAGGACAACAACGAGGAGGAGCAGCTTATAAGCAGGCAGAGAGCCTGCAACAAGTCCGAGGCAACCGCAATTTCATCAACGTCATCTTGTTTGTACTTATCAAAGCAATGACAACAGTCCATGTGGCTGCAGCTGCTGCAACTGTTGCAAGGCACACACACACACAGCAGCAACAGAGACAGACAGAGAGGGAGATAGAGATAGAGCGAGCGAGACAGCCTAAAAGGACGAAAGCACAAGCAAAATGTCGATCAGCTGCCGGCTGCATTTTGCGAGGAAAAACAAAAGCACAAAGAGACAAGGGAACACACTGCAGCGGGCAGACCAAGAGAAGATGCATGCATACAGGGAAGGTGGGGGCGGGGGGAGGCGTGGCAAATGCAATCAAAGCAGCAGCCGCATTGCTGCTGCCGATGATGACGATGAGCCAGAACTGTGCGTCGCTGTTCATTAGCTAAATTAATTCAAACAGAGCGAAGGGCGAAGGGCAGCAGCAAGCAAAGTTGTTGAATGCAGATAAAGTAGTCTAATTAAATTCTATTTAATCCTAACTTACCCGCTCCCGACTGTCCGTAGACAAAGTTGTCCGGCCTGAAGAGTTGACCCATCGGCGATTGGCGCACCGAATCCATGGTGCCCGGCTCCAGATCGATGAGCACAGCGCGTGGCACATATTTGCCGCTGCTTGCCTCATTGTAGTAGACATCGATGCGTTCATGCTGCAGATCCGATTCACCATGATAGTAGCCATTGGGATCGATGCCATGCTCGTCTGAGATGACCTCCCAGAACTAAAAGAAAAAGAGAAAAAAAGAAAGATATTTGAGTTGAGTTGGAACAAAAAAAAATTACAAGGAGGGGGTACAAATTTCAATATGCATGCGGGGCGTATGCGTGATCTGCCCTGATATCGCCCAGCACCATCAGCAACGTTTTGTGTGTGCTATGAAATTTCAAAGAATTCTGCAGTTTTTTTTTCGCCAGTGCAGCTAAAATATTATTTTTCAATCAATATATGTATCGGTGCATGTCTCTATGTGCGTGTGTGTGTATGCTGCATTGCTTTGGCAATCAGTGCATATAAATATGAGTGTCCTTTTTACATGCCGCTTGCTTTTATGGCCAATGCCAGCGACAACGCCAGCGCCATCGCCATCGCCGTCGTCATCGTTCTTTCTCTGCTATCTGGTTGCGATTTATGCGCGTACATATGCTATAACAACGCTGTTCCCATCTCCATCACACACACACACACACTCACAGCGATACCCCTTTCCCTGTACCGTAGTCAACCCCATCGAGCGGCAGCACTTTACATGCCGTGAGCAATTTCTGTTGCATACTTTTATGGGCGCGCACTTTTTGCCGCCATTGCACTATGGGGACTTTGACCACTTTTTTTGACATTAATATATTTTTCACAAGTATGCAAATTTGCAGTATTTTAGTATTGATGTGTTGGAAATATATCAAACTTTAATGTTACAACTCGCAAATGTTAACTTAACAGTGCACTGTTAATATAACAGCTTTTAAAGTCAGCAAACTCCACGTGATTGCATTGAGGGAAATATTTAACTAAACTTTCAAAGTTCGTATTTTCAAAGGCGAATCGTAAAATATTAAAAGAAGAATTGGATATTCTGTCTTCAGGCTTTTACTATGTGTTTCCATTAATATATTTCTTATTTCGTGCGTGTGCTTTTAACAATTTGTACATTTAGCAAGTGTAGTTTTTTGAAAGAAATTTCAACTTTGAGAAGAGCTGCAAAAAATTGTTGGAATTTGTTGGATGAGTGTTTATATCCATGTTATAGTGTGTTCAATTCCAAATTCAGATAAATTTATCTCAATGTGCACTTTTTGCGATATTTTGCGAAATTGTATTTTTTGGGAGGCAACCTCAAAATTTTTCATACAATTTTTTGACTGGCCGTAGTACATTGAAGCAGTCCGGCTTATATAAAATGGATGAATATACATACTTCCAGTAAAGATATGATTATGAAATTTTGTACACACGCTACTGATTGAGACACGCAAAAAAATATGTTAGAGTAAATCTGTTCAAAACGATATATCGCATAGCTGCCATGCGATCTATCGGCCGATTTTGGTTATTTTGCAAGATATTAAACCCAAACTCACCACATCTTATTTTTGTTAAATCTATAATATATGTTTAAAATTTTTTCAAAATCGGACTACTATAACATATAGCTGCCATAGAAAATATTTGTAAGAAGTGGATTTTTTTTTTTAATAAAAGGCGTGGCTTCACTCCCACTTTTCCAAAATAATTGTAAGCGCTTACATGACACTACGCCAAAAAATCAGTAACTAATATTGTTTCGTTCAGGAGTTATTAATAAATGTCAGAAAAAGTGGTCAAAGTCCCCATAGTGCATTGCGCGAGGGAGAGAGAGAGCGTGGGAGAGTGTGTGAGTGAGTGGAGCTGGTGTATGTGTATGTGTGTGTGTGTGTGCTCTTTTTTGTTGTTGTGTAACGAGGGGGAATAATTGAATCCTTTTAGGTGTTTTCATATATTTATTTATTTTTCGCCGCTTTCTATGGTTCGAGCATTTCAGCGATTTTGCCGTTTCACCCCTCTCCCTCCTCCCCCTCTCGCTGCACCATACACACTGCTCTCATATTTATTTGCACGAATATTTTTCTTGCGTGTTGCTCGTTCTTTTTTTTATTATTTCTCTCTTTCCTGCTCTGCTCTCTGCACTGTTCTGTTCTGTTTTGTTTTTTTTTTTTTTTTTGCTTTCGCTTCGGCTTGGTTTTATTGCCCAATACGCTTCGTAAAGCATTTCACGTTTGTTGCGCATATGAATTTCAAATTTTTAAAAATGTTTCAATCGTTTCGCTCGCTTTTGTTGTACAGGTGTGTGTGAGTGTGTGTTCGCGTGTGTGTGTGTGCCTGTGCTGGCCGGAGGCAGGCAGAGACCAAGGCAGGAGAAGGCAGCAGCACCGAAATGCTAATTGTGAGAAAATCGCAATGTGCGCTGCGACGTCCCCCTTCTCTCTCCTTCTTGGCATCGCCACTCAGCTTGATCGAAATGATTTTTAATGGACTTAAGCGCCAACGGACATGAATTAATTTATTTTTCTCATCACTCCTCCTCTCTCTCTATATGGTATATGCGCTTTGTATTGGCGTTTGTCCGAGATTGGCTTGGGCAGCAGCAGGTACAATTTATAATTTATGCTTTTTCTAACTTATTAAGTATTTAGCCCATAGCAAATAAGTCAAGAGTATTTTAAAAAGTAAATAAACAGAACATAAGCTTACAATTATTTCAAGGCAAAAAACATTTCTCAATATTCACTGCGTATATCATGACTGTCATTACATGATTGTTTCCTTCTACAACTTCACCTTCAACTCCATCTCTACCTCCATCTCCTTCTTACCTTTTTGCCGTGTCACGGTCCTCACGCAGCTTCCCTGCCTAAGTGCCTGCTGTCACTAAATTATTCATGAAGCGCGACGTTTTGAGCTGCGATGCGTTGTATTACTCAAGTTCAGACATTTTAACACGCACATGTGTGCATATTTATTTGTATTTAACCCCGCACGTTGCTCTCTGTTTTCCGCAAAACGTTCTAGGAAATTGAAATATGAGCTTGCAGAATCTGTGCTGGTGATGTGACTTATTCACAGCTCACAGCACGCAGTGTGATCGATTGCCAGCTACTGCTTGCTTGCCTAACAGCGTTGCCATATTTTCGATAACTAAATACCAAATTAATATAGCTTATCGTGCGTGCAATCGATATATTAGTTAAAAATCACAATAAATAAAGTATAATCGATTGCCAGCTTCTGCTCGCTTGCCTAACAGCGTTGCCATATCTTCGATAACGAAATACCAAATTAATACAGCTTATCGTGCTTTCAATCGATTTATTATTTAAAAATCACAATAAATAAAGCGTGAGAAAGCAAGTGCAATACATAATGAATGAATATTGCCATTTTCATTGTGAATATTTATCGAACAGTGTATAAAAGGCAAGTTAAATGAGCTCTAAAATGTTCTAAAGTGGCACTTGAAGTATATGTTGTCTTTATAATAAGCTGGCAAAAGAATTCGCTCATGAGAGAGCATTGCAAAATTCAGCATGAAAATCTGTCAAGTGTCAAAGGTGAAAGTTTTGAGCGCACTTCGCGTGGCACTTGGCTACGCATTGATTGCACACACACTCTCGCATTCCTCTTGCAAGGATTTTACGCGTATATTGCTGCTTCTCTCCTGCTCCTCCTCCTTCTCTTATTCCTCCTCCTGCTCCTCCTCCTACTTTTCTTTGTTGTTGTTATGTTAATCCCGTCGCAGCATAAACGTTTGCATTGCTGCTGCTCCTCGTTGTTGGCAAAGTTTCATTTCTCCATTGGCTTTTAGACACGCAACAATGATAACAACTTGGCATGGCCGAAGACGGAAGCAAGAGCAGGGCAAAAGAAAAAAAAAGGAAAAATTGCCGGCCAAAAAGTTTTGACTCGTTGCGACGACCCTGGCCCAAAACTTGTCCCTCACATGTGAAGTTACCCTTTCCCTGCTGCCGTCTTTTGCATATATAACAAACTGGAAATATGACACTCAATTGTACGCATCGGTAGACACTTTTGGCCTGACAATAACTTTGATTTGCATACGCTTTTCACTTGTGTGTGTGTGTATGTATTTGTTGCCTGTTTGCTTGTTGTGCGGGTGTGTGGGTGTGTTGGAGTGTGTGTGTGCCAACTAGCTGCCTGTACCCGCACGGCAGACAACAAGTTGACTGACTCTCTTGTCCCAGGAGTGGAAAGGGGTCCCTGTTGCTGTTCCTGCTGCTGCTGCTCCTGCTGCTGTCCTGGCACTTGTTGCCTTCGGGGAAATTTAAATATGTTTCGTATATTTTGCCAAGCCAATTGCAGATAAGCGTTTTTCTTTTGACTACTTTCGGGCTGTTTGTTTGCTCCTGGCACTGAGCTCAGCTCAGCTTAGCAGAGTTGCCATTCCCGGGGAGGCAACACTGACTGCAGATACCCTGTGCGTTACTATTCTAACTATCTATCTATTTATTTAACTATCTATATGTCTTTTTATCTATATATCTATCTGTATATGATTCTGTTTTCTTCTTAAATGTTTATAACTATCTTTCAATTTATCTCTTAAGCTAAATATAATTTAATATATTTTAGAAGATATTGAAAAATATGTATTTAAAATTTCGTACGCAACTCAGCAGTATATTGGGATTAATGATAATTATTTCTATCACCAATAAAAGAACATATTGCTTCCTGGCTTCTAATACTGCAATTTATTTATACGAGGGTCGTTTGATAAGTCCGTGACTTTTTGTATTTGCCGCGCACCTGCTCTAAATACAACACTGCTCCTGTCAGCAGTTATCGATTAACAGCTGACTGTAAAATTTTGAGAAAGCTGCGTTTTTTGGTTTGCGTTTTATAGGCATTGAAAGCAGACGATCTCGTGAATTTTAACGAATATGGAAAAAAGTGAATTTCGTGTGCTAATTAAGCATTATTTTTTGCGTAAAAAATCCATCACCGAAACCAAGGAAAGACTTGATAAATATTATGGGGACTCTGCACCATCAATTTCAATGGTTAAGAAATGGTTTACTGAGTTCCGTTGTGGTCGTACCAGTACAAGTGATGCCGAACGTTCAGGTCGCCCAAAAGAGGTCGTCATGCCAGAAATCGTCGACAAAATCCATGGAATGATATTGGATGATCGGAGAATGAAAGTGCGTGAGGTAGCTGAGGCTGTAGGCATCTCAACTGAACGGGTACATCACATTTTACATGAATATTTGGACATGAAAAAGCTTTCCGCGCGATGGGTGCCGCGATTGCTCACACACGACCATAAGCGCAACCGTGTGACCATTTCAAAGGAGTGTTTGGCGATGTTCAACCGCAATCCAAACGAATTTTTGCGCCGTTTCGTTACCGTAGACGAAACATGGATCCACCACACCACACCAGAGACCAAAGAACAATCAAGACAGTGGGTTTCTCCGGGTGAACGTGCACCAAAGAAGGCCAAGGTGGGTCTGTCGGCCAACAAGGTCATGGCCACAGTTTTTTGGGATGCACAAGGTATCATTCACATCGATTACCTTGAAAAGGGTAAAACGATCACCGGCGAATATTATTCAGAGCTTTTGGACAGATTCGATATTGATTTGAAGCAGAAACGACCGCATTTGGCGAAAAAAAGTGCTGTTCCATCAGGACAATGTACGGGTGCACACGTGTGTAGTCAGCATGGCAAAATTTCATAAATTGGGCTACGAACTGCTACCCCATCCAGCATATTCTCCAGATTTAGCCCCCTGTGACTATTTTTTGTTTCCAAACATGAAGAAATGGCTCGGCGGTAAGAGATTCGGGTCAAATGAAGAGGTCATCACAGAAACAAACGACTATTTTGAGGGCCTTGAGAAAACCTATTATTTGGAAGGAATAAAAAAATTGGAAAAACGCTGGACTAAATGTATAGAGCTAAAAGGAGATTATGTTGAGAAATAAAACGCTTCTTTGACGAAAAAAATATATTTTATTCAAAAAGTCACGGACTTATCAAACGACCCTCGTACAACTTTAGCAAATAGCTGAATCTTTATAGGGTACTCCATGCTCGTGTTACCCCATTGAAGTTTTCTATATCTGTGTTTGTTTTTTTTGGTGCTCTTTTAGAGCGCATTATGTATGTATATTAGGAAAACTTTTAGCGTTGTAAACGATGGCAGACTGAGCGCATTGGGATGAGTGACTGCCCGTCCTTTATTTTTTGGGATATCGGACATCAACTGATGCCTCTCTGACACGGCAACGTCAGTTGCTTGAGGTGGGACTGAGTTAGGTATGAGTTGAAGGTGGAGTCGGAGTAGGGGGAGAACAAGACAATAAAAGGAGAGAGAGAATAATAATTACGCTGGCCTTCATTTGCGTGCAAAACTTTTCGAAGCCTCGCTCAAATTGCTTAATTACAAAATTGCACACAAGTTAAAACCAAAAAAAAATAGAGAGAACTTTGGAGCAGAGAATGAGCGAGAAGAAGAAGAAGTAGAAAAAAGATGATCAAATTAAAAGTAAACAAAAGGCAACGTGCGTTGACCAAAGCGGCGCCATTTTGCCAGCCATTTTGTGGCGCCGACTTTTTATGATGGCTCCTTAAGGGAAGCGCAGAGAGAGATGGGGAGGGTGTACACTGGTGCGTTCACATGAAAGAAACTTGAAATTAAAATTCTCAAAGCGTTCAAACAAAAACCAAAATACGACGGCGACGGCGACGACGACCGCGGGCAGCCAAGCAAAAGTCAAGTGGCAAAAGTCGCTAAAAAGTCGCAGCAGAGGAGAGAAAAAACTAGCATAAATTAATTGCGGCCAGAAAAGAAATGTGCGCTGTAGTTGCAGCTTTGTATGCGACAAGACAAAAGGACACTCTATAGTGTGTGTGTGTCTGTCTGTGTGTGTGCGTGTTGGCAGAGGATGCGAAGGATGCAAAGGATGCGAGCTGCGCGCAAAGCAACGGAAGTGCATGTCGCACCGGATGTGAGCGAGAGCAGGGTTGCTGCTGCTGCTCGCTAGGGTTGCTACAGCCAGGTCAACAGAGCTGGAATATTGAATTTGACGTTCTGAGCTGGCGGCGACGTGCGTAGCGCATAAACAAACAATTGCTAAAATAATAAATCGTGGCCAAGACCCTTTGAGGCTTAGAGGGCTAATTTCCTTGCTTACTCTCTCTCTCTCTCTCCCTCTTTATCTCCCTCTTTTTCACTAGCCTTCCCCGCTGGCAATCAGGCATTTTGTAGTAATTGCTTATTTAATTGTTTCACTACACGCTGCTTCTATTTACGCATTATTGTGCTCGGAATGCACATGTAAAAATTGAATAAAATTCAATTAAAATATGTAATTAAATAAATAAGCGACATTTATCCATGTGCACACGATTATCGAATAGGTACTTACATACATACAAACATATCTGCGTGTTCAAAGAAACAAAAAAAGAACAACTCCCCCCCATATATCGTATATACATATTTCTAATTAACATTCCATATGCAGTCTGCCATTAATGCGACAAACCACGCATTGAGTTCAATTTAATAGGCGGCGCTTGCATTAATTACGCGATTTCAATCGAATTGCGAATTAAATACTATGCTTTATGTGAGAAGTGTTCTGCATCAAAATATGAAAATAAAATATTCGAAAATTCGGACTATTCTTGATATCTCTTTTCCAGACCTGTAGGTCTTTCGAGAACCCTGTAGAACCTTCTAAAACTCATAACTTTGTTAAAAATCATCAGATTTTCATGGGGGATGGCATTTTCTTCAGGTTTTTATCTCTAGATATCTTCTGCAGCATAATTTTATGAATAAAAAAATTTGAAAATTTGGACCATCTATGATATCTCTTTTCCGAACCTTTAGGTCTTTAAAGAACCCTATGGAAACTTTCAAAACTCATAACTTTGTTAAAAATCATCAGATTTTCATGGGGGATGGCATTTTCTTCATGATTTGACCTCTGGATTGATTCTGCATTAAAATATTATGAATATAAAATATTCGAAATTTCGGACTATCCATGATGTCTCTTTGCCAGACCTTTAGGTCCCTTAAGAACCCTATAGGATCTTCCAAATCTCATAACTTTGTTAAAAATCATCAGATTTTCATAGGGGATGACATTTTCTTCATGATTTGACCTCTGGATTGATTCTGCATTAAAATATTATGAATATAAAATATTCGAAATTTCGGACTATCCATGATGTCTCTTTGCTAGACCTTTAGGTCCCTTAAGAGCCCAATAGGATCTTCCGAAAATCATATCTTCGTTAAAAATCATCAGATTTTCATGAGAGATAGCATTTTCTTCATGTTTTTACTTCTAGTTATATTGTGCATTAAAATATTATAAATATAAAATATTCGAAAATTTGGACCATCTATGCTGCCCTCTTGCCTTGACAATAGGTTAGATAAATAAAGATTTGAATTCGAGTATGTAAGGCTGCACTTTCCAACACAGTTTTTTCGCCAAGTGCAGCTCGTGTGCCGCAAATCGAATTCAAATTGAATTTTCCAAAAGGGGTGTTGGCATTAAACTAATTATTTAATAATAAACAGGATTGAAACGCTTGGCCAATTTGCGAGCAGCTCGCGAAAGCCGTGTGTGCATTTAAAATGCAAAACGCGACATGTGAACTAAGTCAATTTATTTTAATTTCAACCCGCGCACAACAGACAATTCAAATGTGTGTGAGTGTGTGTGTGCGTGAGTGTGTGTGTGTCCTATTTGTGTGCCGCATCCATTAGCGTAATGAGCTTTGCTGCCGGGCACAAACCGAATAGCCTTTTCCTAACCGGACGCCCGCCTCCTTTCCAATCATAAGCCGCAATAAAATAAAAATGGCCAAACACACTCAAAGCTTAACGGCCAACCCCCCCCCCCCCCTCCCCCTTCCCCTTACCCAACCTCATCGATAGATGACACTTTGCAGCCATCGCAGCCGCAAGCGTTTTTGGCCATAAACCATTTTGATGGGGACAAAAAAAGAGAGAGCAAAACCCTTTATAAGCAAGTGGGCCGAAACTGAACCCAACCCGAACCCTTCCCACCTGCAGCTGCTCAAAAATGCAATTTATATGCGCGCACTCGTCGCCAATAACGAATTGTACCCCAAACTACACTAACTGCCGACAGGTGGAGCTGCTGTGCGCGTGTCACGCCCACCCTATCTATAAGTATATTTTGTAATAACACTAAAAGGATCTGGCACGAGTGGGGCGAGGGCGGCGGGGAGGCGTTGTAGGCCAAGGCATAATTATGCGCTCGTCGCAATGAATCAATTGCCAATGTTGCTGCAATTTAAATGCATGTGTGTGCGAGTGTGTGATATACACACACACACACACACACACACACACAGAGACAGATAAACGCTCTCAATTTGACAGAACGTGTGAATTTCGAGGCCTCGGTGTCGGTTCACCAGTAAAAAAATGCAATTTTTCCCCAACACATTTTCGTAAATTACCATTTTCCTATACGAGTGTGTGTGTGTGTATCTGGGTGTGTGTGTGTGTATGGCAGCTGCATTTGCAATTGCATTTCTCATCAAGTGCATCAATTTAAATGCGGCCACTAATTGTCATTATCAGCGCATTCGCATTCGCATTCGCTTTTGTTTTTGATTTTCCCCCGCCCTGCAATGTCCTCAACTCGTTGTCGTATTCGTATTCTGTATGTTTCATGGTTTTTGTTGCTGTTTATATTATTATTGTTTTCTTTTTTCCTTTTTAAGCTTCATAAATGTGGTTCATGCTGGCGACACTCACTGGCCCCAACTGGCCAACTGGCCAACGACCAATGCAATTGCCAATAATTCAATCAAGGTTCAATGAAGCCAAATTTATTCGTTCGACATTCATCTGCATACGTGAATACCAACCATATCAAGCTGCTGGCTATGGGGGGAAAGGTATAATTTCACTGTTATTTTGCTCTATAGATGAAGTGGAGTTTGTAAGTTTAAGTTTCTTACCCAACTTTGGTCAGAAATCAAGGGAATCGCACATAGAATAATCTTAAGATTCTGGCTTGAGATCTTCATTGATTTTCCTTGTATAATAATATTTAAAACAAGTCGTAAAGAATTCTGCACAACTTGTTCTACCACATATGGCTTACTCGCTCTTGAAAACTCGTGATTTAAAAATAAAAAAAAATTTTTTTGGAAAAATCTCTTACACAAATTTCCAAAAGAAATCGAAAAATTTCTTATAATCCATTTTGCTGTTTTTGAAATGTAGAATCGCTCAGGTTGTTAAACCATAAACAAAATGTCATTCCGCGTGAAAATCGTTTGATTTTTAAGAAAGTTACGATCGATGTAAAATGTGGATACCGAGCCTGTTGAGCATGTGACATGTCTAATTTTTTGACCATTTCGACATGATTTTTGGGCCAAAAATAAGTATCGTTTAAAATCGATTTAAACAATTGCTTAGTACTAATTTTGACCCCCGCAATCGATTAAAATTAAAAACTCGCGATTTTAAATTTTGAAAAATATTTTTGTTGACAAATTTCATAGGGGGGACCCTTGACAAAAATTTTCAAAATATCGACAAATTTCAAAATATCTTTTTTGCTGGTTTTGAAATGTAGAATCACTCAGGGTGTTCAAACATAAACAAAATGTCCTTCCGCGTGAAAATCGGTTGATGTTTAAGAAAGTTACGATCGGTGTAAAATGTGGGTACCAGGCCTGTGGAGGGTGTGACATGTCTAATTTTTTACCCTTTCGACATGATTTTTGGGCCAAAAATAAGTATCGTTTAAAATCGATTCTAACAATTGTTTAGTACTAATTTTGACCCCCGCAATCGATTAAAATTAAAAACTAGCGTAATAAAACTTAAAAATAAAATATGTTCTTGAAAATTCATAGGGGGGACCCTTCTCTAAATTTCCGGAATATCGAAAAAAAATCAAAAAATACATTTTGCTATATTTTCTATTCAAAATGCTTTGCTTTTTGGCTTTAAAGCAATAAAAACAATGGCTAAATTTGCTTTTGTGGATTGGTTTTTGTAACAACCGAACGTAATTGTACTGCCTCCCTCTCTCTCTCTCTCACACACACACACACACGCGCAGAGAGGCAATGTTGTCGATAAGCAGGTACCCCATATACACGGTACAAAACAATTTCAATTGAGATTTCAATAATTGTCGATTTAGATATGTAAATATTGATGCTATACTTATTTGGTCGGTCGCCCTGCCTATTGATTTAACTAATGTGCTGCGTGTGCTGTGTGGTCTGCCACGCCCCCAGTCACCCGCCCCTGCTGCGATTGTTTTGTTTTTGTTCTCCCTGTGCCGTGGTAAATAATAATATTGCGGATAACCAAACCATTTGCATGTCCAATCTCGTTTTCTCAGTTCAATTTCCATTTCCGAATTGTTTCGTATCGTATTTGTTGACATTCGAAAGATACGATACTTTTAATTCTTTCGGCGTCTTTAAGGTCTTTATCGTCATTGATATATGCATTATATACATGCTGTATAGATGGGTGTACTTATTTAGATGGGCTGCCTGAGTTTCAGATGGGGGAAAGTCATAATAATAATATTTATGTGGCGAGTGATATGAAGTTCTCACGTTGGAGTACTTGTTTCAGCAGGGTCTGAATAAATAAACATACTCAGGAAGTATGTATATACATGCTCTCATATATGCATACTTATTGCCATGCTAAAGTGGTGGCTTCATATGGTGTTCGAGAGAAAGAAACCACCCCGTCTACTTATGATGTTGTTGGTCACAGATGCCATCAAAGACAACAAAGCGTACTCCATGTTCTTTCGCTGGAATCATTTGAAGTTTATTGCGGCAAAGGGAAACTAATGAAATTATATCTTTTCTTTTAAGGTATATTAATAGAAATCAAAGGAAAACTCTGGACGAACTATTATAGAAAACATTTGCAATATATATGATTATTTTTATTATTTTATGTAGTTTAAATAGATTGCTATTTCATAAGGAAATTAATTGAGCCTGAAATCAGAGATCGAACGTTAAATTTTATAGATCCTAAGTTATAATTATGAATGAACAAATCGTTTCTCTTTGTTCTTATAGAAAATTAATCATTTATTTTATGTTTAAACCGTCAACCGATGTGTCCGCTTACAGACATCATTGTTGAGGGTTTTGTTTGGTATTTTTTTTTTCTTTTTTTTTCGCTCTTTACCTAATTCCATTGTCATGATATCAACGCGGTTTTGTCTGTGTCATGTAAATAAGTATGTTGTTGCGGTGTGTAAAGAGTTTTTTTTTTCTTTTTTTTCGCATAATTGGATTTTCAGTCAGTTTTTTGTTTTGCTCGATGGAGTGAGAGTAAATAACAGCAGGCTATTAACGTAAATATGTTTGCAACATTTTTCGTAACTATTGTTGTTGTTATTGTTGGTTTTTTTTTGTTGTCCTTTTTATGATGGTTATTTTTCAACAGTTTAATGACTGAAAATGTCATTAAATCAACGAGAAAGTGCATCAGATAAGGGTCGAATATCAAATATCGGTCACATTATTTAAAGCAAATTTCCCCACTGCATTTTGCGATAACGAAGTGTTTGTTTTTTTTTTTTTTTACTACATATATATAAATTAATATTTCAATGGGCAGAACTTCAACTTCATTCAGAAATACATAATGGTATATAGTGTAAAAAGATATGAAATATTTTTGCTGTTTACAAGGATATTTAAGAGCCCACAATTTTGCCTTGGTATCTTACAATTGGCCAAAATATAATAATTTATATTGCTTGTTCGATTTGAAAGATTTATTTGGCAAATTTGGTACAGACTGCGTTGGCTTCTATTGACACGTTTTGGCCCGACCACCTGCCAAGCTGTGAAAATAAATTATCGGGATTGCTTTTGATTGCATAAAATACAATATGGATGGGCAAATACCTCTCTCTCTCTAAACAACTAAACAACTGTTAATGCCATGGCCGATCAATTATTTGGCCAGGCCATTTGGTTATTTGTGGTTTAGTTTTGGCGGTTTTATGTGCATATCTTTTGGCCCGAATGCGATGGCTCGGCTGGCTCACCTGCTATAAATTATAAAACCGACACCGATGGTTTTTCAAGGATATACATAGAGCAGATACAGGACACGCCATTGCATATGCTCCCCAGCCTGCATATGTATTTGTGCATAATATAAATGATAAATATTTTGACCGCATTTGGTTTTTAATGAGGTTTTGCTCTCATTCTCTCCCCGCCATTTTGCGCTGCTCTTGTTTATTTTGGGGAATTTCATTTCGGTCGCTCTTCGGTTTACACAATTTGTCAACGCGAATAAAAAAAAAAAAACGGAAAACAGATAACCGAAAACAAATCTTAATGAATATTATTATTATTATTTTTTTTTTAATTCCCGTTTTCACTAGGCAATAAATTACGTATACGTAGGCCTTATCGCGCGTCGTTTCGGCTCCGAGTTCAGAGTTATTTGCCATAGCCTGCTTATCGGCGCCCCGCACTACAAGACTGCCAGCGTGTGTGTGTGTGTGTGTGTGTGTGTGTGTTTAAGTGTGTGTTAATGTGTAATGACCAATACAATCGCATGTATAATTTACACTCCCATACAGCCTCGGGCATTGTGCACAATTACGAGAATGCAGCGCGAATTAAACCTGAAAGCTTTAAATGCATTCGCAGTCGCCGTCGCCGTCGCCGTCGCAGTCGCCATCGCATTCGCGTTGTTCTTTGTGCTCTGCAGGCCTACTTTGCATACCCTGTACAGGTGAGAGTGCAGCGAGGGGGGGTATATGATGATGAGGGATGAGTAGATGAGCAGGGTATTGATTGAAGTAGAAATTCTGATAGCCTTGGCTGAGATAACTTTGAGGAACATGAATAGTTATTATTATAATTATATATGATATAGATATATGATCAATTTTAACCTTGTAATACCCTGTAAGTGAGTGCAGTTAAACTAAACTTAAATAAAATATATCTATAAAGATTTTGTATGAAAAGTTGATTAAGACTTTGCTGTAAATCGAATTATCAAATATAATATAATGAATATTTAATATTTATGCAAAGTTATGACAAAATAAATGTTGAAACAGTTTTAGTAAATAATATTCTATCAAATATATGCAATTTATGAAATTTATAATAACTGTAAGTCGTGCATACCCTAAAAAAGCAATACTCATGCCTTCGTATTGGATTATTTATTTCGCAAATACCGGATTACAAAAGCACAACATATTTCAGTTGTTGTGGGCAGGTGAGAAGGTGTGAGAGCAGGGAGAGAGAGAGTGGGTGAGAGAGTGAGAGAGAGAGAAAAACGCCATAATTACACTTTGTGGCTTGCAATTTCAATAATATAAAATTACCAAAGTAATTGAAAATGCACAAAAAAAAATTGCCAGACCAAAAATGAAACAGAAAAAACAATAACAGCAACAACAACAACAACAACAAATGTGGAATAATCATTGGCATTTATAACAATGATAACGCAAACAGATGCCACGCCTCGACCCAGCCACACGTGCACGTATGTGCAGGTGAGAAGTGTGGGGAAGGGGAGGGGGAAGGCGATGCGGCGATGCATTAAGAGGCAGCATGAGAAATTAATGAGCAAAAGAGTGGAATGCTTTTTAAAAGTGTTAAATAAATAAGCAACAAAAAGCCTGCCCTGCCCATTTGTACATGTCTGCCTCTCGCAAGGGATTGCCGGAGTGTCCGGAGGGGGGGGGACAGCTTGGGTCACTACAAGCGGCTTATCTATGGCCACAAGTGCAGCACTTGTGGAGTTGTGGCTACTGCGGCCAGACTGACTCTCTTGGCCAATACACACACCTACAAAAGCTTGGGCTATTTCTAATATACGCAGCGTACATATTTGCATGGACAGCGGTGTATTGAAGCTCAGAAAGAAATGCATAAATATGTTATATGTGCGCGAGTGCGCTCCCCTCTCTCTCTTTGTTTCTCGCTCTCGCACAGCGTGCAAAATATTTATAAATATTTTCGTTTGTTTATTCATAATCAGTTTGTGCAACGATGCGCTGCCCCCGCTAGGTTGCAGGGCACCGACGCCGCGGGTTATACATATGTGTTCGCCCTTTCTGCATGCTGCATGGCGCCTAGGCACAAGGGCGCAGCTCCGTGTGTGTGTGTGTGTGTGTGAGAGCCTGCTTTGGTATGCGTAGCTTTTGTGTAAACTTCATTTGGTATGCATAAACGCATTTTTATGTAAATTGAAAAATATTTTGCAAAAAAAAAAAAAAAAAAGAAACGCAAAAAAATATTTACTTTTTTTCGCTTTCGTTTTACTTTTCAATTTATTCATTTTCATGTTTTTTTCTGCAGGGAAATTCTATGAGAAAGAGAGAGTGAGAAAACTTATTGGAAATTATAGCGCATAAGTTTGATAAGATAAGCTGCTCAACACTGGCAATTAGTGTTGCAAAGTGATTGTAGTAATTTCGTGTGTAATTTACTCAATATCGCATGTTTTTTGGAACTTTACAACACTGCTTCAAAATGTTTTGCGCCTGCAACACTAATAATTACATAATCATAATAATTTAAGTATTAATTATGTATAATAATCAAATATAATGCAAATTATCAATGCCTTTTTTATTATTTTATAAGCCTTTACTCAAATCTATTTATTTATATATCAAACCTATTTATGATCTAATTTTTACTATAACATAAATTTATATAAGAGTGAGAGTTATATTTATATTTATTTATTTATTTTTCTGAATTTGGTAAGCACCTCTTAAAATCTACAAGCTTGAGAGATATTCCATATTCATTTAAAACAATTTCTAGCGAATCTCTAAACTGGATCGTCTTCTATTTAGACCTTCATGGACACACTCTCTCTACAATTTTGCCTGCAGCAGCAGCAGCCTTGCAGTGCGCCCTAATTGATATTCATGCATGCTTTGTTCGACTCGAGTGTCGATACTCGCACTCGTCTGTCTCCGGCGGCTACGTTATCAATCGCTTGTTGTGCGACGGCGACATCAAAGGCGCGGGTAAAAGCCATGACAAGGACCACAACGAAATTGCATTTGCATATTGCCAGGCGGCGTAACGATGGGGATGCGCACGAGGAGGATAGAAAACCAGTTGGTAACATGAGCCACACGAGCCAGTAGTAGGTAACCCTTACTCCCTTCCCTCCCCTCTCCTCATCGCCCTCTCCCGCTTGCTTAGTGAACTGCTGTGGCCATAAAGAAATTATAGTCGCGATAGTTGGCAACGTTATCGATAATTCAATTTTGTGCATTATTTGGGGTGCTGTGCGCTGACGCCTCGGCATTATAAGCTGCATAACGGTATCCTTAGGCGGAGCACACACACACACACACACACACACACACACGTGTAAACACTGTTATATGCTTCCTTCGCTTTTGGTTGCTCTTTAATTTTATTGTCCGCTGCTTGCGTTTTGGCATTTTCCCTTATTTTTTTCTTCTGCTTTTATTGCTGCAAACACGACATGCTTGCACTTGTCTATAAATTTTCCAACGCTTTTCCCCTCCTTTCCTACTCCTTGCCTATTTTCTTCATTTTTTTTTGGGGCGGCTTGAATTAAGTACGAAGACGGCACATCGTAAATAGATTTTCCCCTGTTATTGTTCACAAAATGATTTAGGGAAAATTAGGTTTATGTAAATAATGAAAGAAAGCGTTAGCTGCAGGGACCCCCCTGTCTGTGAGTGTATGTGTGTGTGTCTGATCAATTTCAACGCCGGAAGACTTAGGGTCATATTGCGAAATTAAAGCGCAAAATGTGCTCTGTGCAGATATATGGTTTCTCTGTAGTTGATATATGCATGTAGTATACCGCATGCGGAGGCAAGCAAAAATGAAGAATGTACGAAAAGAAAATTCAATGGAAAATATAATTGCATATTCATTTTAGGGAATATCATTAGAAATCGTTTGTATATTTACCTAAAATTATAATATAATTAATCTCTATTTAAATGAGTTTTTTAAAAATACTAGCAGATTTTACAACACTGTTTTTGCCTTCATAAACACACTCGCCTCAACTTGTTAGCTCCCGCAGTGATCCCCTATTTATTCAGCAATCTTTTCGATAAATTTCGATGATTTAAAAAAAAATGTTTGACAAATTTGCATTAAAAACATTTTACGAGCGCACAGTTTTTTCCTCTTATATATATAGTATTTTCTATATTATCGCGACATCAATTGATTTTACAAATAAAAAGTTAATGGAGGTGTATGCTATGTTATAATAAAAAAAAACGATTCTGCTGCTGTGCATAAATTTGTCTATTTAGTATCCTCTTATTGTTTTTTATTACGCAAATTTCGCATATTTATTATTTATTTATTTTAGCGCACACACAAACAATAATTCAGTCCGACAGCCAATTAATCAGAAATGGACATTCAATTAAATTACAAAATAATATAGAGCGAAAATGAACAACATTTATACTGCATATACAGCGTAAACAACGCCCCAGGCGGGGTATTCTTTTCGCGTTGCATTTAATCAAAGAAGAGAGAGAGAGGGAGTTTTTATATCGGCCGAGATGTCAGATTGTTCAAGTAGATTAAATTTATTATTTAAATAAACTTAAAATTATGCTATGCACTCTCCGATGGGATTGGGCTTTGTCAGTGCAAAGTGCGGCCTAATTAGGCGGCCGAGTAACACGCAAAAAAAGCTTTAAAATATGTTTACATCAAATTGTGAAGTGGAAAAGCGTGTAGAGAGTCGGAATAAAAAAAAAAAGAAAATGAAACCAAATATGCAGATGGGGTAATATGTGTGTGTGCGAGAGAAAACGCGCTGGGAAACGAAGAAACAGAAAGAAAAACTCTACAAAAGCTGCAGCAAAAATAAAAAAACTGTGTCAAATGTCAACGACTGCGTTGATGATTGTTGTTGTTGTAGTTGTTGTAGTTGTTGTTGTTGTTGTAGTTGTTGTTGTTGTTTCCCCCCATCCCTACTCGTTTTTTATTTTCAGAAATTTCCATGCTGGGGTAAATTGTGCGAGTTAACATTAATGCGCTAAATTAGGTTAGAATGGGCAACGTTTCGGGTTGAGGTTCGTTCTTCCATGCGAGTCTCTCTTTAATTGAAGTGCCAGAGCAGGCAGCCACTGTCAGCCGAGCACATAATCACCTGATACCAAGTTTATGCTGTGTGCTACATGAACTCTTGAGTATGTGAAATGAAAATAAAAATTAAAAATAATAAAATAAAAAAAAATACTCTGCCTGAGTTGTACATAATATAAAGAATATATTTATTGTAGTATCTATAAGAATCCAAGTCAAACATATTTATAAACTTGCTAAGTAGCAGCACAAACAATTAAATTTGTTATATTGTTATACTGTTATATGTTGCCTTCGAGTTGGTTTGCGTTTGTTTACTTTTTATGGTCAGTGTTGCCACCTAATTTAAGCGAGTGAAGTTGGCTGTGCCTGTTCATATATGTACACACTTTTTGCCCCAAATTTATTCAGTTTTTACATGATATGGACTTCGCATAATCACAGTATGTTGTAATACCTATTTTTGGTGAACTGAGCTCATTGCGACTGCGATATGGTATGACAACTATTTATGAATTGTTCTCAGCTTGCTAAACAAGTGAGCTGATTGGACACACACACACACACACAGACACATACAGACATCTACATAAATGTGTATGTGCTCGGGAAACAAACAGTTAGCAAAGTGCTCGAGCTTGATAAGAAACTTGAAGTTGAGCAAATAGCAAGGTTCCCAATGTGTCATACGTGTTTCTATGTACTCAATCAATGTTGCAAGATACCATATAGAAACTCGAGATATATGTACGACAACGAATCTTAATTGTCTGGCAACACATAATAGACTTGAGATCAGATCGTAAAGTAAATTAAGTCGAGCGTGTAAGGCAAATTGAATAAAAAAAACCTTCAAGATATCTCGCTAATCATATCCAGCATATTAACTTAAAGTGTCTTTGAAAACCCCGTTTCGACCTTCTGTGACGGTTCTAAATACGAGAGGCCTTAGAAATAGATACATTATGTTACATTGCCAGATCAAGTCCAAGGTTTTGAGTGCTGTTTCCTATATTTTTTTTCGAAATAAATTTTGCCAAAATTTACTTAAGCTCTGCAAGAATACCCCTGTCACAGGGCAATGCGTTAAAATAGCTGACAGTTTGGAGATATCGTCGGGCCGATAAGATAAAACTAAAGTTTTTAATGTGTGTTAGCAACGTTTGGCTTGCGTCAGTTTATGTTGTTTCAGTTCTACAGTTTCCCGAGAGAGGGAGAGAATGAGAGAGAGAGAGAGAGCGTGAGCGCGCGCGACGCGATGTAAAGATAGTGCGAGGCAAAGAGCGCGTTTATTTCGTTCTGTTTTATAATTAAACATGTGAGGTTAGGAGCAATGCACAAAGTGTGGAAAAAGAAGAAGAGAGAGCGAAAAAATACCATATCGAGGGGAGGGGGGAATGTGGCACACTAATGGCATATTAATTATACGCACCTTGGAACCGATTTGATTGCCGCATTGGCCCGCCTGCAGGTGCACTATTTCACGCATATCGATTTATCGATTACTTGTTGTGCTTCACAAAGGTCACAATAGATCTCTCGCTGTATCGAGCTGTATTAACTGCAATTTCGATCGAGTCTATTATCGCGAGAGAGACGGAGTCTGAGCGAGAGAGAGAGAGAGAGCAAGAGAGACGCACACACACACACGAAATACGCAGGTTAGTTTGACTGCAGTTACGATTACTACGTATGCTCTGAGAGATCGTCGCGCTCGCGTCGAGAATCCAACGTGCACTAAAGTCGCCCGCTATGGCCAGCGACGTTGCGACCCACCGGGCGAGCAACTGAGCGAGAGAGAGGCGGATAGAGGGGGAAGGGCAGCGGGCTGTGTCAGCATTAGTTGTGCTTTGGGAGAGCGAGAGAGAGCGAGAGACAGCGTGCTAATAGTTGAGGCAACTGATAAAACGCGCAAACGACGACAAGCTGAAAGAGCGAGAGAGCGAAAGAGTGAGAGAGCGAAAGAGCAACAACAAAGCAGCGCGGCGCCGGCAGCAGGTTAAGAATGCGTTGTTGTTGTTGTTGTAGTTTCGGTCTTGCTCTCGCTCTTGCGGTTTTTGTTGTTACTTGTTTTTATTACCCATTGCCTTTTGCGCCTTTCTTCGCTACGACGACGCTCTCGCGTTCTTCACGCTTGGCAGCGCAGTGCGAAAGAGCGCAGCGATAGAGAGAGAGAGCGAGCGTGAGAGAGCGAGAGACTGTTGCTTTCGAGTGTAGAGAATTCGGAACCGTTTCTGAATGGGGAAAACTCTTCAGAATGTTGTGCTTCGTTTCGAAAGAAAGACTTGAACCTCATAGAGATCAAGTCAATTAAATACAAGAAAAACAACAATTAGTCATGTATACAGTATGATATAATGTAATAATATAACTGGTTTAATGGGCACATCAAATCTTGGGTTTGTCTCAGTTTGTATGCAAGACGCGACTTTCCACTTAGAACAGAACAGGTCTATCTATTCTGGTTAGGTATGCATGGGAAACATCTTTATAGGCCTGAAAACATTTACTACCGATTGTAGATAAAAATAAAATCCATCAAACGACTGAAGTCTATTAAAGTTTGCGACTTTTATTATCTTATATGGCATGTGCTTAAATCTACATTCGTAGAATGTTTTTATAAGCCTACGCAGTTCTGTAATTATTTACACAGATTTATATATCTCTTCTGCTCTATACATCCATGAGAAAAAATATTGAGACTTTTGATAGAACCGATATATTTATAATTTGTATTTGATTTATTCCAATATTTAAAAAAAATAATAATAATATATGATTGTTTTTAAGTAAGTCCCAAAATATTTTGAACTTTCAGCAAGCCGGAATGGGATAAAATGGGATAAATAAAATTAAATAAATAATAATAATATCTTTGAACTATATTTCGAGTTTTTTAAAATGCTTTCTGGATTTCTTTACACTTATTAATTTTTTTGGATTTCTGTATTTCTTTACACTTATTAATTTTTCTGGATTTCTGGATTTCTTTACACTTATTAATTTTTCTTCGCCAAACGTTCTGATTGCATTCTCGATGAACTTCCTATAATATGCGACACTTATTAGGATATTTGGTTTCACCTCATTATCGCATTCATATGCCCAGACCTCAATGCCGCACAGTTCCCCATTATAGAGCAAAGCTCCACCAGAGTCACCATTACAGACATTCGTAGAATTCTGAAGATCTTCGGCGCAGATTATATTGCGAGGTAGCTGGAATCCGAGTTCTTGCCTGCATCTGGATAATGAGATAATACGCATCTTGGCCGCAAGCAGTGGATTCGACTCGAATCTATAGCCATATCTTTCATAGGCCGATAGGGTTGCCATAGCACCGATCCTTAATGGTTTACTGCAGAGTTTGGCATATTGAATATCCGTATTTCTTATAGGGAGACTCAGTTTCGCCACAGCAATGTCGGAGTGGAAATCATGTCGACTGTACTGTAAATGTATCTGACGATCGCTGATCTTATTCCGTTTTACTACAGATGAGGCCCCACTGAGTACATAGTATTCCCACCATGGTGAATTATTCGGGAAACAATGGGCGGCGGTGAGAACCAATCGGGGGGACAACAGGCTGGCCGTACAAACCAAGGCGAATTCGTAATGTATCTGAACAATAAAGGCATCGTCTGAGGTCCGCTGAAAGGCAGTACGTCTGGCTGCCTTCAGTGGGCTCAATGAGACGAGTAGAAGCAACACGATTAGCATTTCGACGGGGACTGACTGCAGAGACTGAGAGATTAATTACTATATTATAACCGTATCATATTATCCTATTAAAGCATAGCATGTATAATTGATTCAGTTTAGAGGGCAACTAAGGGCAGCGAAATCTTGTAAAGTTCGAGAAATATTAGCCTCCATTCCTCCATTCCATTACCAAACTAAATTTGTAGTTTGTATGAACCCCTAGATCTCGGTTATTATAAGTGCCAGGATTATCAAACTTGCTAACAATATGATATGTTATAGCGCGCAGATGTTGCTTATCTTGATAGTTGGCCACGCCTTTATATAGTCGAGGAAAACGAAAAAAATAAGCTTTAATATTTTTCTTTTATTATGATTTTTATACAAAAATATTAGAAATTATTTACAATTCGATGCCTTCATTTCTTGCATGGCTTTCTTGATGAACTTATCATAGGGCGGGATACTCATGAAGACAATTGATGCTCCAGGTTTGCCATATGTCCAGCCCTGAATTCCGCAGAGTTCCCCGTTATGCACTAAGGATCCACCGGTATCGCCACATGGAATTTTCTTTTTAGTGCCTGCACAGATCGTATTCGAAGTCAATTTGGTATCGTGTTCTTTGCTGCAACCCTTCAATTCGATTACGGCTAGTTGGGGGTTAATCGCTGGATTCGATTCGTATGTTTTTCCACCTTTTTCATAGGCCGATAAGGTTACCGCATCGCCAACCTTTATGGGTTTACTGCAGAGTTTAGCGATGGCAGGTAGAGGAAAAGCCACTAGCGCTACGGCAATATCAGCGATGAAATCATGTCTATTATAATCCGAAGGTATACGTCGATCGTATATCGAATTTACCGATTTCGAATACTTTTGTTTAACCGCAGTGAGGACATAATACTCATTCCATGGCGAATTATTGGGCAAACAGTGGGCTGCGGTGACTATGTGTCGATGGGATACCGCACTGGCCGTACAGATAAATTTATCATTATAGTGTATCTGAACCATAAAGGAGTTATCAGCTGCGCTTGAACTCATCCGATATCTGCCAGCCAGCAGGGGAGTTAATGCGAAGAAAAGTAGAAGAAACAATGTGGAAGACATCTTGTAGCAGACTGACAGCAGATATTGTGATATATAGAATATTATAGCATAACATCTAATCTTATTAAAGTATGGCGTATATAATTGATGAACAATATCGGATCGATTCTGAGATGGCTGCGAAAAATTAACCCCTTTTTCTTTTTTCGAGCATGAAAACTCTTTATAAAATCGCAGCACGTACTGTTGCTAGTACATTTGCAGTTATGTGCTCATTGCACACACACACACACACACACATGTATACATATATACATACATAGACACACATGTGTGCGAGTAAGTGGCATGGATACAAGAATATCTTTTATATCGTATGTAGATGTGCGTGCGCCTCTTGCGAAATTGTCGATTTTATTATTTGTGTTTATATGATTTTTCAGCTGTTCTGCATTTGAAAGTGGCTAAGAAAGAGGGAGAGAGAGAGACTGGAAGAGGGAGAGGGAAAATGCCAGGGGGTGTGGTCTGGTCATAACATGCGGCGCGCGTTCTCAGCCTCATTTCTTATTATAATGTGAAAAATATCCTTTTACAAATTCAAAACGCTGGAAATGTGCGATTTCTTTTGTTGTGAGTGTGTATAAGAGACTGAGTGTGTGTGTGTGAGACTGAGTGTGTGTGTGTGTGTATATGCTGCTATGATACCCGCGAGTGTTGTTGCCGAGACAGTTGCGGGCACAAGGAGGCAGGCACGTCCATTTGTAACGCACGGAATTGTTGTGTTACTCATGTGACCTCGCTCCTCCCCGCTTCCTGCTCCCTGCTCCTTGCTGAGTTCTCTTCCAGCCCTGCTTGATTCGCGCGGCATATCTATCATTAGCTAT